>CM024619.1:4077500-4718512 GCA_014182575.1 Eucalyptus decipiens | reverse complement strand
CACATATTCTTTCGACCAAAAAAAAAAAAACACCGCATATTACTCCTGTGGAGAGGAACCTTTGGGGAGTGTTGCATCGTCTTTAACGGGATTTGAGAAACTGAATCTCTGGAAACTGAACACATCTTTTACGAATTCGATTTCTCTATAAGATAATCGATCATCCAAGATTGATGATTTTCTTCTTTGTTGTCATTGATTCCGAGGTGCCTTTTCATTTTAGCATCTAAATAGCTGGAGCTTTGCTTGTGCATACACAAGTAGGAGCCAATTTTGGTCTCTTTCTCACAACTAGGCCCCAATTTTGGTTCATGTGAATAAAATGTGAAGAAAATGAGCGAACTAGGGGCAATTATATCAATGGTGGGCTATATCTGCATTCCAAAGACTGTTAGTAGCTTCCAAGAGAGAGAGAGAGAGATTCCATTGGCCTTGAGGTTTGGCTATCTTCATAAATAAGAATGAGAGGTTCCATTTTGCCACGAAGCTTCGCTATCTTCATGAATTCTTCCTCAAGTGCAGAACCATGGAAGTGGCCACCACGATCACCGAACTATGGGAGTCAATCTCCAATCAACCATCGGCATGGGGCAATCTTAGTATTCCAAAGTCCATTAGCAGCTTCCACGAGAGAGATTCCATTTGCCTCGAAGTTTCACTATCTTCATAAATGAGAGAGAGTTCCATTTGCCTCGAAGTTTCGCTAATCCCTCTTTTCTGGGTTTCTGCTTGGGCGAAAGGATTTCTTGAGAACGTGCTGCTACTCTGTTGAGCAAATTAGTTGCTGCAACAGGGAAAATTGACAAGTTGTATCTATCTCTTGCTACCTCATTTTAGTGTATATTTTTATCACAAATGGACATTATTATGATACTTAAGATTATATGCTTTTCCGTTCCTGTCGGCTTTTTAAGTAATTGTCTTTGTAAAGTGTTTTTTACTTATGAAAATGTTAAAAGAGTGCCCTCAAGGCACTTGTTAGAAGTTACTAATTGTGCTTTGGAAATTCTGACATTGTTTTATAGATAAAAGATATATTTAAGTATTATGACTTTTGAGCATTATTCACCTGAGTGCCACAAGTTTTCATTAGTCACTTGAGTTGCAGAACATACATTTTCTTAGGTCGTATGAGTGATATAACTTTCATACGATTTTCATTCGATGAGGTTATTCTAAAACGTTTGATGTTGAAAGGCTATCCAAAAGATTATTTCAAAGGAACAGAAAAGATTATTACGATGCGTAATCATGAAATTCAATGAGAATCTGTTAATTTTAAAAAAGATATATTGTTTTGGATGATTTTGTGAATATTAAACCCGCAAATATGAGGATATCCAATTTTAAATCCGTAGTTTATCAAAATGTTAGGACGATAAAAATATGTGATATCTCGACTTTAAATCAGCTCACCAACGGTTGATGGGATACGAAGAAATCCATGGATTTCTTATCATATCCTATCCAGCCCTATCCCGTTTAGAAATTCGGACGACCAAACGCAGCCTAAGTCCGAGCCCATTAATCCGTTTAGAGAGTAAGGTTAGTGTCATGAGCCTAGCAGAACCATGGGAGTGGGCCACCAATCAAGCAGTGGCATGTAACAAAAAAAGTCCTGTAGATTGCCTAGGAAGAGCCCAAGTCCAAGCCCATTAATATATTTTTTATATCCATCTTTACTCAAAAGCTTAATTAATCGATTATGTACCAACTAAAATATATTGAGTACTTCACATCACACTAATTCTCTGATGTGAAATTTTTCTAATACAACTCACACGTGTATCTTAACGTTAAACTTTTGGGTGTTTGCATAAAGGCAACTTCTAGATTCTATTTTTGTATTCTAGTATAAAATTGGTCGATCCTTCAATTCCAAGTAACCATTGACCAAAAAAAAAAAAAAAATTCCAAGTAACCATTACGAACTAACAGATTATCAATGCTCCAGTCATTACAAGGAAAAAGCCAAGAAATTGTCCTTTTCATCATCGGTTTACCTTTCTTCAAAGCTAGGAATGTCATGGAAGCTTTGAGGAAATTTCTTGGTGACCAGTCCATTGTGACGACCGAAGAAAAGTGCGTAAATAAACATGGAGAACAAAAAGCGGGACAGCATTCTACTAGGTCCCCAAATTTCCATACGAAAGACCTACCTGTGCCGTATCAACTTCTAATTTGCAACCCTTACAACACAGAATCTCCTCCAACATCGAGACGGTATATGTCTAACTCCAAATTCTTCTCTACTCCTCTGTTAGTGTTGTTGAGTTAGCCATAGACTTGATATTGAGACCTCGGGATTGATGAAGTTCCCCAAACATCATTTGTTTCGGTCCCCCTTGTGATGCAAAAGGCTGTTTGAGTCTTGTGGTTAGGCAATAAACGCAGAAAGGTCGGATTTGTGGTGGATTGAGAAGAAGAGCTTGACAAATTCTCGTCGAGATGGTATTCAATTTGCGCACGTTCAGTCTGTCCAGTACCAGTATACAAATTGGTCCAACAGCTCGCTTTAGGGATCTGCTGAGGAGGTTCTCTGTGCATGAACTTCAAGTTGCAACAAGAAACTTTAGCCCCAACAGCATGTTGGGCGAAGGCGCGTTTGGACCTGTTTACAGAGGATGCTTGGCCGATGGTTCTATAGTTGCAATAAAACGAATGAGGGAACTTTCTGAAGATTCAATGAAACAGTTTTGGACAGAAGTGGAAGTGGCAGGCATTGCTCCACACCCGAATTTGTTAAGCCTGCTTGGGTTTTGTGATATGGATCAGGAGTGCTTGTTAGTCTATCCATTTATGGTTAATAGAAGTCTAAACTTCCACTTAGGACAGCGAGTCAGCAATCCGATTGATTGGTCTATCCGGATGAGAATAGCTTTAGGAGTTGCTAGGGGGTTAGCGCACTTGCATGATCAATGTCATCCAAGCATCATTCACCGTGACGTGAGTTGTTCAAACATATTATTGAATGAGGAATTCGAGCCAGTTTTAGGAGACTTTGGCCTGGCCAGAATCATGCATGAGACGGATATTGTGGTGGGAAACGTCGAATGGTCCATCGACTGCAGACCTGTCAAATGGTCTGTCAATCGCAGACCTGTCGAATGGTCCCCTAGACACAGGCGTTGCATATCGCCACAACGCTACCATGATACTTATGTCAACAGCGCTGTGCGTGTGCATACAGGGTATGTCGCTCCGGAGTACTTAACCACGGCCAAGTGTACGTGGAGGATTGACGTATATGCATATGGGTATATGCTTCTCGAACTCATCACAGGAAAGCAGCTTTCTGATAAAGGAATTGCAGGTCTTCACCCAGCTGATTTGATCAGTGAATTTGTGGAGGACAACAGCTTGGAAACAATCGTTGATCCCAAATTGCAGGGAAGCTACTCAAAAGATGAAGCAGAGTGCGTTCGCCGGTTGGCATTACTCTGTGTTTCTATGAACCCGGCAAAACGACCAAAAATGTCCGAGGTGATTAGCACACTTGAGAACTCATGTCATGATGAGAGTCCCAGTGAAGCTGATTCTCAATCAGATTATGATTGTAATCTGTGTGAGACCAACTGTAGCACTCCCTACTACTCCATCCTGGCTTCTCCATCTTCAACAGAGATTGCCTAACGTCATACGTCATACGTCATCTCTCTTGCTTTTGCTGTAAATTATAGCTTCCACATTTCAATTATCATTCCGCTTATACGTTCATCAGGTTCTTGGAACTTCTAATTCCCCAGATCATGTTTATCTGAGTCATCATGCCTGTTGTCTCCATTCGTATTGTGTACTTAAAATCTTGTTATCGCACTTCTGCTCACAGAGAATATATTCTTTGCTTTACATATTTATCTGGAATATACTTGGAATTTGACATGGAAAATTCCTTAGCAGAGCTAATATGTGTGGGATAGGATCTTTGATGAGGCAAAATGAACTCTAACTGTGCTCGCTTAGGCAAAAAACTATTCCTAGTGATCTAGAAATGATTTCTCTTAACCATGGAGTCTATCATGATTTGGTCATGAATAAAGGAGTTTAAATATTGGAGGAGACGAAGCAGTACTGGTGCCTGAGCAATTTCCAGATTGGGGGGACTGAACTGAAATCTAGCTTGCTGACGCTTTAGCAATATTAGCTTCAAATCATCTTTGGAAGATACGAGGCAACCTTCTTTGTTTGGGTCAGGGATGAAGGTATGGTATAAAACAGTTAATAACCATAGTTAATTTATAACTCATTGACTTAAACTTTTGATTGAAAGTGGGTCAAATTGAATATTTTAACGGCCTTCGACTTTGACTCTCTCTTGGGATCTCCGTTACGAAGATATCGATCTTTGTTGTGTCGGCTCAACAAGTGATATCATTGCATTGGTGGCCCACTGCCTCCGTGTATCGGTATCCAGTGAATATCCCAAACGAAAAAGGAAATATCAAACGCTACTCCTAATCAAAGCAGCGGATGGTGTTCCCTGGCTTCCTTTTAAGCTTGCCTAGGCCAACACGATTGATGTGGAGTCTACGTATCTGAAGAAAGAAAAATCTCGAATGTGACTCCCTAATCCAGGTGACGGATGGTGTCCCCCAGCTTCTCACCAAGCTTGGCTAGGTCAAGTCGATCGCGGGGTCATCTGAATATGTCAATGAAGGAGAATCTCGAATCTGACTCATCAATGGAGGTGGCAAATGGCGTTCCCGGCCTCCCCCAAGCTTAGTTGGGTAAAGGCAATCGAGGTGGGGTCTGAAGGGTAGATACTGTCCTCACCAACATCTTGCCAAACTTGGCCTAGCCAAAGTGGAGAGTCTCGGATCAAGATACTATTAGTACAGATGAATACCTGGTTAAGAGAGCAAAGCCTAATGCAAGCAGCTCACACCTGAGAGGAGATTGGTTGAAGTGCACTTACGAGGGTAAGCGAAAGAAGTGCCATATCGAGAATGTTGTGTAATGTGGAGTAGCTAATATATCTTAATTAATTCATAACTCATTAATTTAAGCTTTTTAGTAAAAGCAGTTTGAATTAGATATATTGTTAGGCTCAGATTTGAGCTCTTAATAGAACTACATCATCCAAGACTGAAAAATTTGTTAGCTGTTCCCAAAGCTTGAAGCACGACTGTTTCTCCAATTTGAATTAGACTATTGACAAACGTGATTTTCTAAGACCACAGAAACTGAAGGTCTGGATATTAAAAATCATCTCTCGATGACCCAATGACAGAACTAATCGCTCACCTTTCTTTTTCCTCTTGATTCCTTGTTTTAGTTCTAAATAAGTTAGTACATATGAAGATCGAAGGTGTATTATCATGTGCAAGTCAATGTAATGAATTTTCTAAAGACAATCGAAAAAGTATCAAGAAAGTCCAAAATTTATTATATTTGTACCAATTTAATTCTAAAATTTTAATCTAGTGTCAATTTTTTTCTTCCAGCCAATTTTGGCTAGATTTTGTTGACATGGACACTAGTTGGCATATGTGGCACTGTCAACACTTACATGGACAACTTATAATAATATTTTAATATTTTTTTTTCAAATTTTTTTCCTTATTTTTATTTTTATTTTTATTCCCTTCCTTCTTCCTCCAACCGGTCGCTTGGTGATTGGCTTGAGGAGGCGATTGGTTTAAGGAAGAAGGAAGTTAATGAAAAGAAAAGAAAAGAGAAAGAAAAGAAAAAACTACAAAAAAAAAATTGAAAAAAATATGAAAATATCATTAAAGTTGTTGACATCAGCGCTAGTTGTGTCACGTAAGTAAGCAAAGCGTCCATGTCAATAATTTTATGCCAAAATTAGTCAGAATAATTGAATTGACATTAGGTCAAAAGATTTAAAATTAAATTAGTATTAATAAAAAGTTTATGACTAAATTGGTAACAACACAATAGGTTTATAACATAAACTTTTTTAACAATTTTTCCTGAGGTCAATACTACATGTTGCTGGAATTGATGTAGTCACTACATCACCATTTTGAAATTTGCAGCTACCTAGGCTCTTATTGGTAAGTTACAACGCAAGTATTACTCTTGCAAGTAATGAATAAAATAATGTAAACATTGTCACACCCTGATCCTACAAATACAGGGGAATGATATGGCCGTACTCCTGCTTAAAGAATGTAACTTTAACGATAAACCAACATAAACCTGCTATCAAAATATATATTTATCTAATATTTGATAAAACAAGAAATTGATTATAGAATTAGAATTCTAAAATCCACCAAAAATAATAGATATACTTCGTTGAACTAAAAACTAAACCAAATCAAATATCATTTTAGACATATCCGACGATCTAAACTCCTACCCACAATTCAACTACCAAATAGCTATTTGTTGACATCGCTCTCATCCTACTTGACACTAGCTGAAAAAATGAAAAAAAAAATTATTAGAAAGAATAGAGTAAGTGATGGATTTAACTGGTGATGGGCTTAAGGCCCGCCGCCCATGCTGGGCCCAAAAAGCCCGGCCCACGAGAATAAGGCCCGTGGATGAGGGAAGGTATAAAAGGGAGGAGAGAGAGAGAGATGGCACCTCTTGGCATAATGAAGAACGTACGTTCATTTCCCTCTCTTTTTCTCCCAAACGCTTAAGGCGTCTTTGTTTCCCTATTCAAGTCGAATTGACATCATCGGATCGAATTTCTTCCTTTTCTTCGGCGTTGGTGTTTAATCAGGGTTAATAAGGTACGCTCGATTCCGTGGTGTGCTTTACGATCGGTGATACATGTTTTCCCGGCTTCGCTTCAGCATTGATTTAGGGGTTCGATTTAGTGTCGAATCCGGTTTTCGGGATCCGTTATTCCCAACATTAGTATCGAGCCCTAGTTCTGTTTTCTCGACTTGTTTGACGTTTTTGATCGATTTTTCGCAAAAAGTTCTTCGGCCGTACGGATCGGGCGAGAAATCCCGACACCCGAGCGTTGTTCGGCCATTTTTCTGAGTTTTCGTAAGTCGAAATCGATTTCTGAACACATGGGGAGAAAGGCAACGTCGAGACGAGTCCGGAGACATGTCGCACGCCGCCGATGCACGCGCCGCACGCGCCCACACACGCGGCCGGCATTGCGCGTGGCGCGCGCGCCGGAGCGCGGGCAATGGCCAGCTCGTGCGCCACACGCGCCGGTGACGAACCGGCACGTGCGCGCGGGCGGCGATCGGCGAACGGCACGCGCCGGTCCGTAGACCGACGCGTGCGTGCGTCATGCGATGACGTCATCGTGACGTCATCCAACGGTCGGTAACCGCTCGGATGACATCACCGATGACGTCATCGCGACGACGTTTACGGCGGTCCCCCCTACGGCGACCCGACCCGGCCGGAGACCCGACCCGACTCGCGGACGCGGCACGCGCCCGTCACGTGCCGGATGACGCTCGCGTGACGTCATCCCCCGCACATGCGGTCGGTTCGCGCGAGCGGTCCGACCGGTTTGACCGTCACGACCGGTCCAACCTGCTCGCCCGTTGACCCGACCCGTTGACCCGCTGACCGTTGACCGTTGACTTTGACCGTTGACTGTTGACCCCGAAAAAAAAAAAAAAAGGCATTTGGTTCTTTTTCATGTATGCCTATGTGGTTTATATGTAACCCATTTTTTTTATTATGCATGTGTTGCATGAATTATGGAAAATTATGTATTTTCCCTTATGTAAATTATGGATTATAAGTTATCCATTTTTAGTTCTGCATTTGTTGCAGGAACTATGATGCGTCATGCACGGATACCTGCAATCTCGAGAACGGACGAGGGAAATGCAAGACTTAATAGGCTAATGAAAGAAATAGCTGATTATCGGTGGCATGACGGTGATTTAGTATCACATGTGGTCGGTCAATCGATGATACGGAAATCATCTCGAAATGGTTATCTTATGCCGGATTTTGAGAAGGTGCCGGCTATGATGAACACTCTTCCACCTGAATGGCAAGCGGTGTTAGATCGATTATGGGAGGTCAACGTGGTCCCGGGTTATAGGGAGCTAGTGGAAGCTTTTGTAAGAGAGTACTATAGGATTGAGTTAGCCAAAACTTCAACCCTTAGATTGGGCACCACATGGCGCGAGTAAATGCGCCTTGGTGGCGACATGAAAGCTCTCCAAAAGTTTTTCCATGGTTGGCAAATGTGTCTTCAGTTTTTTCTCGGATGTTTTTGATAGATTAGAAGGGACATTCCCTAATTATTTCTTAGATTAATTATGAGATGTTTTATGAGAGTAAATATCTATTTCCATGTTGATATTTTTATGTATATATTGCTTAGTGTAATGTATAATTGTATTATTTGAAAGCATTGTTATTTTATTGGATGTCAATTATTATATGCTTTTGTTATTGCTGGTTGCTATGGGTAATTAGCTATGGGTAGTTATAGAAGTTTTTGTAACTTCATAGAATTAATTTTGCATATGACAATCATATTAATGATAGTTTTAAGTTAGGATTTTTGGAGGATGATTGGAAACATAGTGACCTTTTTAATTCTGAAGCCTTACTTGAAATTATTCATTAATATGATGGGTCTATGTAAATAGGGATGCATAAATGATAGGCATTAATTATTCGTGCATGTATGTCCGATGTGTTGGATTGATGGTTTCAAAGACAACTAAGAATGTGATTGCCGATATGAACGGCAACAATTGTGAAATATTGAATATGAAGATTCAATATGTGCTGGAAAAGCAAGAAGCACTAGAAGCTCTTGACCATATTACGGAAGATCTTGAGGGTGTCGTGCGCCACCTTAAGCTAGCATAGGACCGCCTAACGGCATTTAAGCCGAAAACAGACATTTGCAATGCTGGTTCTAGCTTAGAAAGGGCTTTGAGCTCTAAGCGCAAGCGTATTGATTCGTTCAATATGTGGGAATGCAAAGGATCAAGTCCTTATTGCGAGAAATCAAGAGTTAACCAACACAAGAGAGGAAAACGTCCTCAAGTGAAGAAAATGTTAGGGGTGAGGTGTTATAATTGTGACAAGAGAGGTCACTATGCTCACGACTGTCGTGAGCTAAAGAAGGTATACACCTCCTGTACATTTGAGAACTTTGCTTATGTGCCAAGTTCTGTATTATTGGCTGAATCCAATCCTTTGTGGACTGTAGATTCAAATACGACAGACCATGTAAGGAATGATAGAGGATCCTTCGTGAAATTCCGACGATACCAACTGGAACTATGTGGATCTATGTGGGAAATAATTTCAAAGTTGAAGTTGAAGGGATTGGCACCGCCAATTGAATATGCGTGGTGGACGCACCTTGTTCCTACATGATGTCCTATATGCTTCGGAGATTCGTCGAAATTTAGTGTCTGTTTTGGCGTTGGTTAAGCTTGGTTTTAGTATGAACTTTCATAATAGAGATGTAGATTTGTATTTGAATACAAACTACTATGGTTGTGGTTACGGATGGTTTTATTGTATTAAATGTTGACTATGGTGATGTCAATGTGTTATTCCCTTGTTTCACGTCTTCAACTTTATATGATAATGATGTGAATATGGTGGCATGCTAGACTTGGTCATATGGGCCAACAACATATGAAAAGACTAGCCAAAGAGGGCTTGTTGGGCAACATTGAAAAAGTCGATTTGCCCAGATGTGAGCATTGCCTAGTAGGGAAAACGACAAGGAAACCATTAGAAAAAGTAAAAGAGCTGAATTTCCTCTGCATTTAATCCATTTTGATGTCTGTGGTTCAATGAATGTGAGAGAAAGGCAAGGGGCTGTTTATTTCATCACTTTTATAGATGATTATACTCGATACGGATATGTCTATTTGATTTCTCGTAAATCGAAGCAATAAGTTGTTTCAAAAGGTTTATGAACTTGGTTGAAAATCAATTAGACAAGAAAATAAAAGTATATAGATCCGATCGAGGTTGAGAATATTTATCCGATGACTTCAGAAAATTATGTGATGAAAAAGGAATAGAAAGACAGTTGTCTATTCCATATACTCATCAACAATATGGTGTTGCGGAGAGAAGAAACGAACCCTACTAGAAATGGTTAGGTCCATAATGGCACATGCTAACCTACCTATCACTTTTTGGAGTGATGCGTTGTTAACTGCTGCCTATGTACTTAACTGGGTGCCTTCCAAATCAGTTACTTCCACTCCATATAAGTTATGGACATGTAGAAAATCGGACTTAAGTTTTCTTAAGCTATGGGGTTGTGCTGCCTATACTCATGAGTCCTCTCACAAATTTGGGAAATTAGGTCCCAAAGGAAAGATGAGTATTTTAATGAGATACTCCGAACACTCGAAATGGTATGTGTTCATAGGTGAGCAGGAAAGTGGGAGTATAACTGAATTTAAATCACGGGATGTCACATTCTTAGTGGATGAATTTCCTAAGAAGGGCGAAATAGGAGAATATTACTCCCTATTTGAGACCTTGGATTAGGATAATGATGTTAGTGGAGTTCATTCAAGTGGGAGTAATATGAGAAGTGACAAATTGAATTCAACTCATTCTCAATTGCAACCACATGACGAGACGACATCATCATTATCTAATCCAAGTGGGAGCATAATGGGAAATGATGTGCTAAGTGTACAATCTTCCAAACGGCGAACAAGTCGCCAAAGTATTCCCCGTCGACGTTTTGACATTGAAGGGGAAACTTTTATGGTTACTCCACAAGATGAGGATGAGCCAACAAATATTAATGAGGCTCTAAATTGCCCTAGTAAGGAAAAATGGATTTATGCAATAAAAGAGGAAATGGAGTCAATGAAGTCAAACCATGTCTGGGAACTGGTTGATCTTCCAAAAGGACGCAGAACTATTGGGAACAAATGGGTTCTCAAAATAAAGCAAAAGGCTGATGGCTCGATAGAAAGGCATAAGGCTCGCCTTGTGGCGAAGGGGTATAATCAACAGGAAGGAATTGATTATGAAAGTACATTTTCTCCTGTAGTGTGATTTACCTTGATTCACATAGTTACGGCAATAGTAGCTAGTATGGATCTTGAGTTACATCAAATGGATGTAAAGACTGCTTTCCTCAATGGAGAATTAGAGGAAGAAATATATATGGAACAACCTGCTGGTTTCATAGTGAAAGGCCAAGAAGAAAAGGTATGTCGACTTTGGGGGTAGATATATGGCCTTAAGCAGTCGTCAAGACAATGGTGTATACGTTTTTCATAATGCCATAATGGCATATGACTTTACAATGATAGATAAGGATCATTGTATATATATCAAAAGATCCAGAGATCAATTTGTGATCATATCATTATATGTTGATGATATACTAATTGTCGGAAGTAATATGGAGTTTGTTTATACGGTGAAGAATTCGTTGTCTTCCAACTTTGAGATAAAAGACATGGGTGATGTTGCATACATTCTTGGAATTAAGATTTCAAGATTGTAAATCCATAGACATTCCTATTACAAAAGGTGAATGATTGAGCCATAAACTGTGTCCAAGGACTCCACAAGAGGAGGAACAAATGAAACATGTTCCTTATGCTAGTCTTTGTTGGAAGCTTGATGTATACTATGATATGTACAAAACCTGACATATGTTTTGCAGTTGGAATGGTGAGTAGTTACCAATTCAATCCAGGTCAAGCACATTGAAAAACCGTTAAAAGAATACCGAGGTATCTAAAGGGACTGCTGATTATAGGCTGAGTTATTAAGGAAAGGATCTGCAACTCAAAGGCTATTTTGATGCGATTGGGAAGGAGATTTAGATGAAAGAAAATCTATCTCTACGGGTTTGTTTTTCTTACTTTGAATAATGGCACCATATGTTGGAGCAGTAAGAAACAAACATGTATAGCCCTGTCTACGATAGAAGTTGAGTTCGTGGCATTGTCAGCAGCAGTATAAGAAGGTGTTTGGCTTAAGAGATTTTTTTGGATCATTTAGGTGTTATTGGAAGTGCTGTAGATTCATTGTTGGTTAACTGTGATAGCCAAGCAGCAAAAGTGTACACCAAATATCCAAAATATCTTGGCAAGACCAAACCTATAGATACCAAGTATAATTTTGTCAAGGATATGATTGCACGAAAAGATGCGAACTTAGAGTACATACTACGCATAGAATGGTAGCAGATCCTATGACAAAGCCAATACCTAGAGATGTGTTTTGTGGCTATATGAAATCTCTAGGATTGCGTAGAGGTTGATGTACTGAATATTGTGATTTCCCTAAGTGTTCACAATTTGATGAATTTGTGTTTTCATCATTAATGCTTATGAATCTTTGTTTGATCTTTATGCATCCTAATGCTCAGTGTATTATTTTAAGTTGAGAAGTATGTCGGACAGATATAAGATTAGCCCACTCACACAGGTAATCGCCTCTATTTACTGTGTGATAAATAGAGATGAGACTGTTTTTAAGCTTATTATCTAGGTGATAATCGAGAGCTCAAGCTTAAAACACGTATGTCGCCTTAACTGGGTGTTAAGATGAGGACATAATTCTTACGATGTCCGAAAGTAAAATACCCCACATATTTTACTATATCTGTCTATGATGTCAGATGTGAGTTCTGATGAATTTTGTGAATGAGTAGATACGTGAACTCAAGTTAGACATTGGGTATGTCTGAACTATCATCTGTACGGTATTGAAAGGTGTAGACATACGCTCCATGGGAAAGGAGTTAATACCGTAATACGTATTTCATACTACGTATGCATGAGATGACCAATAAGAGTGGCAAAAGTTTGATCTCAACTTTTTATGTCGTGTGAGACTCTTGAGAAAAAGAGTTTCTCAATTTTTTAGTCCCCTCAAGACTCTTACTTATTCTCAAGATTTCTATTTAGTGTTTGCTATCTTAGGATGTTGCCAATGGTCATGAGTTTGATTCGATCTAATGGGGCATTTCTAGAAAAGCAAGCTGAACTGAAATTGAGAGTTTGAAGGAAAGAGGAAGATCGATTTTGGAGAATCACATTATAGTTTTGTATTCACGGTTAACCAATTATGACTGTCTTTGGGATAATCATAATTGTGAATACAATATATATATATATATATATATATATATATATATTTATATATCATTGTTTAAAAGAGATCAAGAGAGATATAAATGTGAACGATCGATCTGGGGTACTGCATACTAAATCTACTCAGGGTGTGATGCCCATTATGAGCTGCTATATATTCCTAACAGATGTATAGCAATGAGCTCTCAAAGTATCTTTGGTTGCACGGATTATTCACCGGTATGAATGTTGAAGAGGAAAAGAGAATTGCATGTACGGCCCACCATGTTAAGTGAGAGTCTATGATGGATTTTTCTACGATGGGGATGAGTAGGCTGTCCGCCCATGTTGGTTTTTTGTACCACCATGTGCGAGTGGGAGATGATGGATTTAATTGGTGATGGGCTTAAGGCCTGTCCGCCCATCTTTGGGCCCAAAAGCCCGGCCCACGAGAATAAGGCCCGTGGATGGGGAAGGTATAAAAGGGAGGAGAGAGAGAGAGAGATGGCACCTGTTGGCATAGGAAAGTAACGTACGTTTCCTTTCCCTCTCCTTTTCTCCTAAACGCTAAGGCGACGCCCGTTTCCCTATTCAAGTCGAATTGACATCATCGGATCAGAATTTCTTCCTCTTCTTCGGCGTTGGTGTTTAATGTGGCTAACAAGGTACGCTCGATTCCGTGGTGTGCTTTACGATCGGTGATACGTGTTTTCTCGGGCTTCGCTTCCGCATTGATTTAGGGGTTTGATTTAGTGTCGAATCCGGTTTTCGGGGATCCGTTATTCCCAACAGTAAGCAATTACAACTCGGTGAGTAGTACATATCTTTTATAAGTAGATCAAGCACTAACTATACATATTTATAAAACAATACCATAAACTCAATAATCTCAAATCTAGTATAAAATATGCAGGTAATATGAAAAATGAGCTATAAAATATGCATATAATATCTCTTCGGTCCCCGATCGTCCCTCTCTTTCTCCCCGAAGGTTTCAGCAAAATAAAGAAGAAGAAGAAGAAGAAAAGCCTTTTCAGGCTCATACGAGCTAAGGATGGAGTGGACTGATGGCCTGACTTAATAGAACTTGAGTTTTGGGCCCTTTTGTTTTTCTTTTTATAGCCCAATTCTTACTGACAACATATCAAGATGGTACCATTTTCATTATTGTGTAGAGTTGACCATCTCAACTGATGAGAACTTGGGAGTTTCAATGTCGTTCACCTATATTGTTTGGCTTGGGCTCCATTCAGGGTTGGCGATCGCTGTAGTCATCTTGGAGTTCCAATGTCATTCACCTATTACTTTCCACCTTCCTTGATCATATTGAGAAGAATGTTCCGGTGTGCTAAGACATCAATCCTCGGCGTGTACTTCCCGGTATGCGAGTAATACTGCGCAGTACACCCCTTATCCGCATGCATGGCAGTGTTATAGTAAAATGGGCACCGATTGCTGATGCTTATTCACTTCAGTAGGGATAGAGTTAGGGTTGATGGACCGTTCAATGTTCCCCAGCACAACGTCCCTCTCATGCATGATCCCCGCCTAGCCAATGTCTCCCAAAGTTGGCTAAAATTTCCCTTCAGCAACACTTTTGGACGACATTGCAGTAATGTTGCCCCTCACAACTCCAATTGCTATTTGCATTCTGGCGGTCCAATTTTTAAGTGGAATTCTTCGCTGCAATTGATCATAAAGGGGTAGAGTAACAGCCACTCTCTCATGGTATTGCAGAAACCTTTCTGGTTCTAGTTCAGTTTGAAACTGTTCTCCTAAATCTTTAGTAATATTCCATGATCTTGCTACAGAACAATCAGTCACACATCCTCTATAAGAGTAACTCTAGACCTTCCCACATCAACCTCTGCCCTAACATATTCACGTAGCTTTCGTATAGGGTCGCAACTCGAAACTCATCCAGATAGAAGCTTCAGTTGATTATAATCGTCAACAGTCGAACAAACTTCTCGACTGCGACGGGAGAAACTGAATGTGCGAAATTTAAAGCCCATCCCCTTATGATCCGCTTCTTCTCTTCTTGACAAGCCAATTCAGTACACGGAAAGCATAAAGAACAAAGTCAAGTGCAGAGAGACAAGATTCGGACCTTTGTTTAATCATTTGGGAGATGAATTGAATCCGAGAAAAAGCCCACCCATAAAAGGTTGACTTTTGTCCGAATAGTGGAATGTTACATGACATATTTAGAGACATATTTAGACATAACGACAATGTTTAGAATTATAACTCCAATGTTAAGCATGCTTTGGAATGAAGGACCTCCCAAGAAAGTGCCAGAAAAAATAAGGACACTTGGTATAAGACGAGTCAAAGTGAACAATATCTCAAGTGAGTTAATCCAAAATATAACATTGGAAATAATGTAGTCATTATGTCTAACATTTGAATTTCAGCTGCCTAGGGGCGCAAATTTACACTTGCTAGGAACAAATAATATGAGATAGTCAGACTATATCAAGATGGTACCTTTGTTATTTTCGCGTAGAGCTCACCACCTTAGCTAAATTAGAACTTGGAGTTTCAATGCCGTTCACCTGTCATCGTTTGGTTGGGGCCCACTCAGCGTCGGCGGTCACTGTAGTCAAAGTGAAGTAGAATTAGCCCAAGGTTCATTGCATATAGCCAAACCAAATGCTACTGAGTAATGGGGTCCTGGGCAAAGCCTTATCCGATTCTTCAAAATACTAATGCGGCAATGCCTTTCAAACTCCAAGCCATTGT
This sequence comes from Eucalyptus decipiens, assembly GCA_014182575.1. Classification (NCBI taxonomy): domain Eukaryota; kingdom Viridiplantae; phylum Streptophyta; class Magnoliopsida; order Myrtales; family Myrtaceae; genus Eucalyptus; species Eucalyptus decipiens. The sequence goes on along the minus strand of CM024619.1, from coordinate 4,702,772 downwards.
CATAGCGCAATAATACTTGCTAATGAGGGAAAAATCCAAACGCAAACCAGAGCCCCTTCTGCTATTGAAGCGAATACACGCAAGTGGCTTTCGGTCAGTCCCCCGGAAGCCTCGCTCAATACATGTGATCAGTGATGCAGGGTTTGTGACGCATGTAATCGCTCCTGTGTTGGGTTTATTGACATGAACTTTTCTAAACTTCAAAACCAAAAATTTCACTTTGCACTTGTTCTAAGTTTACTGTTTGATTTGATGTAAAACTTAACTAAGATCAACAATATTTGATTCAACCTCTTCTTTAGCTTCTGGACCCGATCAATAGTCGGCAATCGGCAACTGACCTATACTCTTGTGCTCCCTACCCTATATTCTGTGAATCCAATTTTTCATTTTTTTGACAGAAAATTGTCGGTATATTTGGATGATAGGTTATTGACTTTATACTGTCGAGAGGTGATGGGCTCAAAAATATATGCCCTATACGTGATGAGCTGAGCATGACATCCAAGCCTTTGCTAACACCTGCTTATGTCATTGAATGACTATGAGCTGCTGGAGCTACTGAAGACTTTGGTCATGATTCATGGTACCTCCTATTTTAGCTGTTTCGGCATCTCTCCTGTCACTATGGTCTGTGTTTTTGGTTAAGAAGAAATTAAACCAAGTAGTTGACTGTAGAGGTGGCAAAATGAGTCACTTATTTTTTGAATAAATTAGTTAAATGGATTTAACAATTAAATACTTAAGATAGGTAGATCTTAAGTGAGTCTTAAATGGGTTAGATTTAAAACCCATTTTCAACCAAAACTTCACAATCTCTCCCTTCCCTCTTTAACTTATATATATATTATAAAAATCGAAATCATAATTATTTTTTCATTTTAATTTTATTTTTTTTTTTTTCCTTTTCTTTTCTTTCTTCTTTCTCCTTCCGATGGCTGGCGACCGGCCAAGCAAGCCTCAAGCTCGCCGAATTTGAAGAGGTGGAGGCCTCGCCTAACGTCGACAAGGCTCAAGCCTCACCGATCCGATGAGACTTGAACTCGGCGGCGTCGGGCGAGGGGCAAGCTCGAGCCTCGGCCGATCCGGAGAGCCTCAAGCTCACTAGATCTGGCGAGGCGGAGGCCTTGTTGACATGTCCGGCGAGAGGCAAGCTCGAGCCTCGTTGATCTAGTGAGTCTCAAGCTCCGGCGTTGGGCGAGCTCGAGCTCGCCGGATCTCGGCGAGGAGGAGGCCTCGCCGATGTCTAGCGAGGCTCGAGCCGCCTGGCCGATCTAACGAGCCTTGAGCTCGCCGGTGTCGCGAGCCGAGTGAACTCAAGGCTCACCGTGGCCGATCGCCAATTGTTGTCATGGTCGGTGGCCAACCAAAGAAGAAGAAGAATAAACAAGAAAAAAAGAAAAAGAAAAAGAAAATTAAAAATTATATTCTTAAAAAAAAAATTAAAATTTGATTTTTTTAAATAATTATTTTAAATTGTCCATTAAATTGGTGTTGTATAAAACTATTTTAACAATTCCATTTTTAAAATATATATATATATATTATCTTTCTTAAGTTTAGTTAAATAGGTCGATTATGGGTCGAGTATAGATCGAGTCGAGTATGGGTCAAAAATTTTGCACTACAATAAATGGGGTTATAAACGGGTTAAATGGATTAATTTGGGTCGGACCATTTATGACCCGACCCAAACCCGAGCTGACCCACCCGTTTAACAAGTCTGGTTCACTGTCATTGAAATGATTAATGATCTTTTAATTTCTCAATTAATGACAAAGATGACAACAACACATTTGGAAAGAAAAACAAAAAAACAAAAAACGCGTGTTTCTCAACTAGTGCATGACCATTGTAAAAATATGATGCTAAGGCTGCTCACTTGCCGGACAACGACATCATCTCGGTCCTGATAGCTCCACTGGGTCAAGATGAGATGCTAAGTCAGTGAGGATGCTGCAAGATTGAGGCCTAGTTTGCCAGATATCAGCTACCATCTCCTCTTTTTCACTCTCCCATCTTTCATCTAAGCAGCTTCCGTTTAGAATCTGGACTACCTCCGACATTGTGGGTCGCTTTGTTGATGAATCTTGGAGGCACAAGAGAGCCAGTTTGACTAATTTCTTAGCCTCATACTCATCATGGTCTCCTCTCAAGCTCGGATCAATCAGACCTCCCAGCTCGTTATGTTCCAGAAGATATTTCACCCGCTCAAAACCATTCATTCCTGGATCCGACAAATGAACAAGAGGCTTCAAACCAGAGACAAGCTTGAGGAGCACCATACCAAATGCGAAGACATCATTCTTTGCCGAGAGTTCCCCTCGCATCAACTACTCTGGAGGCATATATCCATATGTACCACATATTCGATAGGTACAGTATAACTCTGCTGATCTTTCCAGAGCCAAAAAGGGCCTCTCGTGGTTGTTTACTGCTTTGGTTTCAGCCATCTGGTGTGGTGCCCCGGCGCTTTTTGACTTCTGGATCTGCTGGTTCCAATCTTTGTGATTCATGAATTTTGCCAAGCCGAAGTCCCCAATTAGAGGTTCAAAGTTCTCATCCAACAAAATGTTCGAAGGCTTTATATCGCAGTGAATTATCTGAAGACTGCAACCCTCGTGAAGATACGAGAGCCCTCTCGCTACTCCCAAGGCAATGTGCATCCTGGTAGGCCAATCGAGAGTGGGCTGTAATGCGGTGCGCTCCTTTAACTGGGAAGCTACACTTCCATTGACCGCCAATGGATATACCAGCAGGTACTCTACCGGTTCTGTTCTTGTCTTTCCTTTCTTGACAGGTTTTTGTGGTTCCGTTGAATCGCAAAAGCCTAGTATTTGGATCAGATTCCGGTGCCTGGCCATACTCCCAACCTCCACTTCAGCAGAGCCAGATGGTCGGAAACATCTCTTTATTGCCACCAGAGATCCATCAAGCAAAATTCCTCTGTAGACCGTACCAAACCCACCTCGGCCCAAAACATTCTCTTGGCTGAAATTGCCAGTTGCGACTTCCAGTTCCTGGTACGTAAATTTTCGAAGCTGCACCTGGGGCTGAAGTAATTGGAGCTTCGAGTCATCGGATGATGTCTTCGGCCTCCAGCAAGAAACCTCGACAGCAGGAACAGCGAACCCGAGAGAAATGCCTTCAGCGGCTCTGCCCGTGACAGCCATGGCTCGGGTGAAGCTCTTGCCAAGTGGAAGGCAAACGGTGGACGACGGAGGAGGAGTAGGCGGAGCAAACAGAGTGGAAACATCGACATCCTCGGTGAGATCGATGGTGTAAAATCTGAAAACCATCTTTCTGATGCAATCAGTATTGCTGGTATGTGTCTGTATGGTTCACGCTCTGAAAGGGTGGAAGATCTGATTTAAATGGAGCCTATGGCCCGGGTTTCACGTCAACTGGGTTGTTTCTCGGTAACATCCTGGAAGGTACCTGCTGCTGAACTTATTAGCCCCGGAAGCATTCCTGAAATTTTCCTTTTCTCCGCGTCGTAACAAAGTCAAAACCAAATCCGGTTGCAACTCAACGTGCAACGGTGAGGGGTGCGAGACGGCTCTTACGCTTTGTCTGGTCCTACTAAGGAGACCCGGCGTGGGGTCAAAATCATTTCCTAAATCGATTCATCTGAAAAATACGTGTACCGACTCACGATTGATTATTAATGTTGATAATCGTGAAAAAATCAACAGTAATTTTTCGATGTGTGGATGGATTTGGGATTAGAGCGAGTGATTTCTTTTTAGATGAAAAAAGTTCGTGATAGAATTAAGATTGAATTTAAAGTTTGAGATTTTTTTAGGAAATTAGATCGTGGGACTATATACGTCTTTAAAAAAAATGATCATGTTAACTTGTATCATTTTTTGAAGGATTCCATTCATAGCAATCAAAACAAGAAGAACTGCAAACTCCATCGTGCCAATACTTATTCTCATGACATATAGAATAAAACTTGAAAAATGACAAATTCTTGATCAATAAACATTAATTTTTTGACAAAATTAGATCATTCTTTTTTTGATTGAATAATTGACGGCCCAATGGGGTCTAGTTTTGAATAAGCATTACTTTAGTTATAAAATATTTTGAATTGTCCACAAATAATGACACAACAAGTGTCATAACTTTAATATGACCATCACTTAAATGTTACAATTTTTTTCAACTACTTAATTGTTATAACTTCTAAAAAATATTTACTTAAGTATTATAACTTTTGATTGATCACTTAAATGTGAAATTTTATTAAAAACGTTTACCTAAGTATTAGAAATCCAACATAGTATAATATTTATGGGGAATGTTTTTAAAAATTTATATAACACTTAAATGATTGAAAAAAGTTATGGCACTGGATTTATAAAAAAATTATGACAATTAAGTCAGGGCCGTTATAGTATTTGTGATGTCTTTTTCCCACTTTTCAATTAACCAAAAAAGAAAAGTTAATTTACTCGTAACTTCCGAAGCAACTCTCGCCCCTGCAACTGAAACTCTCCCTCCATCGCCTGGAAGTGAGAAGCTTTCTTCCGTCTCCTTCCTCTATCGCGCGTTTCCCAATTCTAATGCATTCGAGCTTTCGAAGGATCGCCTGCTCCGACGTCCACCTCTCCCTGACCTGCCGCCGCGCGCCACCGCAGGCCCATCTCCAGTTCATCGCCGCCCCAGGACCCCGCAGAACCCTTAACGCGGCCGCAGCTCAAAACCCTCGTCCTCAGCCGCTACACCGAGAATGGCAAGTTCTCCAGCCTCGCCCGGCACGTCCTGGCTTCCCCCTCCGTTCTCCTCGCCGCCCCAAGCCCTCCCGAGGCGGCTCCCCTGCCTCCGCCTCCTTCTTCTTTACTCAAGTCGGTGTCGAGGCGATTCTCGCTCTCCAAAATGGGCCGCAAGATCACCGAGGTCCGGTTTGACTCGCGGCGTGCTGCGTTGCAATGGCGCCCTCGAGCAAGAAAGGTGAGCCCCTGGTCCTGCCTGGCTTGAAACTGAAGGTCTTGATCGAGGCCCTCAGGATGGTTCTGGAGGTCGTATATGACGAGAGGTTCGTACGGCGGGCAGGTCGGCATGGGGCGCCACACGGCTGTGCGATACTAGAAAACCTCTGTACATAATTCCAGCTGGTGGTTCATTGTGAAATTCGACAGACAGAAGTTTGATTGTGCACATGTGAGCAAACTGTGTAAGGTCATTGAAGAGAAAATCGACGATTCTCTTTTCATTGGTTTGATAAGGAGGCTGTTTGAGTGCCAAGCCGTGAGCATCGAATTGGGCGGGTGTTATTTGGAGAGAGGGTTTCCTCGAGAGCGGCTTGTATGCAATTTTGATTAACATATACTTCGATGGACTCGACAAGGAAATTCAGGATTCGCCAAGCCCGAATGCGCATGTCCAGACAAGCGTCTTGATTATAATAGTTTGCAAAAACCTTATGAACACACAGGTTATCTTTACCAATTAATCGAGCAGTCTGCCATCAGTAACAAGCATCAAACACCACAAATCTTCACGAAAGATGTGAAATATGCATACATCAAAATATGCAGACAATGACAGCGACTTTAATTGGGTCCCTCTACACTAAAGTTATAAGCGTTCCCTTCAACCATCCTGACCACTTGCGACATATCGTGGCGTCTCCACTCTCCATGGCGACCTCTCTGTACACGCTATAGCTAATTTAACCAACTTCAGCATCTCTTCTTACACTTACTTCCCTTGCAAAGAGCGCTCAATTAACACATCCAGATTCCTTTCATCAAAAGCACTTTTCACCCATTCGAACACATTACAGTCATTGGCAAGTCGAGCCAGATCCAAAATGCTCCTTCCCGTTATCACTTCGAGAAGCATGACCCCAAATGCATATACATCAGTCTTTGTCGAACATATCCCAGTGATGAAGTACTCGGGATCCACATGCCCGTGTGTTCCGGCCACAGTAATTTCGACGCAAATTTTTTCGTAGTCCATCAACACTGCCAGTCCAAAATCTGAGAGAGCCACTCAGTATTTCTCATCCAACAGAACATTCGAAGCTTTAATATTTCAATGGATGATCGTGGGATGCAGTCTTCATGCAAGTAAGCAAGCGCCTTGGCAACTCGGTCGCAACCCTCATCCTTACTGACCATTCTAGGTAGCGGTGTCAAAACCGAACCGAAAACCAAACCGAATTGAAAATCGAATCAAACCGAACAGAAAACACTCGGTTTTCGGTTGATTTTCATTAAAAACCGAAATTGTTTTTATCGGTTGGATTTTTATCAGTTAACCAAACCGAATCAAACCAACAAACCGATAAAGAGCTTATTTCTTAGAAACGAAAAATATATAACAGAAAAAAAAAATAAATAAATAAATAAAACAAATGCAAAAATAAAAAACTAAAAGCTGAAAACAAAAACCAAACCGAACCAATTGCTTCGGTTCAGTATCGGTTCGGTTCGGTTCGGAGATCACTCATTCATCCAAGAATTCGGGGATTATTTGCTTGTATTATTTTTTGGAATCCATGTGCGATCGGTGACACATGAATTTTGTTTGTATTCTTGGCTAGGAAGAAATTATAGCATGTGGTTCACTTTCATTGAAATGAATGATGATCTTTTAAAATCTAAATTGATGACGGTGATGACAACAGCTATTGACCAAACTCTAGAGAAAAGGGAAGCGCGTGTTTCTCGACTAGTGCATGACAGCTGTGCTCGCTTCCAGGACAAAGGCGTCATCTCGGTCCTGATAGCACCTCTGGATCAAGATGAGATGCAGGGTCGGCGAGGGTGCGTCCTGATAGCTCCTCTGAATCAAGAAGAGATTCTAGCTGATAAGCAAGTACCATCACCTCTTTTTCACTCTCCCATCTGTCATTTAAGCTGCTTCCTTTGAGAATTTGGACTGCCTCCGACATTGTGGGTCGTTTTGTTGGTGACTCTTGGACGCACAAGAGAGCCAGTTTGACTAATTTCTCAGCCTCTTTCTCATCGTAGTCTCCCCTCAAGTTCGGATCGATCAGACATCCCAACTTGTTATGTTCCCCAGTATCTTTCACCCACTTAAAATCACGGAATCTTTTTCTGTATAGAGGCTGCCCAAAATTAATCCTTGAACCAGAGATGAGCTCAAGGAGTACCACCCCAAATGCGAAGACATCATTCTTTGCTGAGAAATTCCCGTACATTGCGTACTCTGGAGGCAAAAATCCATATGTACCCACTACTCTATGGGTCCTGTATAACTTTTCTGATCTATCCAGAGCAGCCATCTGGTGCAGTGCCCTGGCGCTTTTCGACTCCTGGATCTGCTGGTTCCAATCTTCATGGTTCACCAATTTTGCGATGCCAAGTCCCCAATGAGAGGTTCGAAGTTCTCATCCAACAAAATGTTCGAAGGCTTTATGTCTCGGTGAATTATCTGAAGACTGCAATCCTCGTGAAGATACGAGAGCCCTCTCGCCACTCCTAAGGCAATGTGCATCCGGGTAGGCCAATCGAGAGGGGGTTGCAATGCAGAGCACTCCCTCAAGCGGGAATCCACATTTCCGTTGACCGCCAATGGATATACCAACAGGTACTCTACCGGTTGTGACCTTGCTTTTTTTTTTCTTGACAGGTTTTTGTGGTTCCTTTGAATCGCAAAAGCCGAGCACTTGGATCAGATTCCGGTGCCGGGCCATACTCCCAACCTGCACTTCAGCACGAGCCTGCACTTCAGCATAGCCATATCCTAGGGCACATCTTTTTATTGCCACCGCAGATCCATCGAGCAAAATTCCTCTGTAGACCGTACCAAACCCATCTCGGCCCAAAACATTCTCTTCGCTGAAATTGCCAGTCGCGACTTTCAGTTCCTGGTATGTAAATGGTCGAAGCTGTACCTGGGGATGAAGTAATTGGAGATTCGAGTCGTCGGATGATGTCTTCGGCCTCCAGCAAGAAACCTCGGCGGCAGGGGCAGTGAACCCGCAAGAAACGCCTTCAGTGGCTCTGCCTGCGACAGCCATGGCTCGGGTGAAGCTCTTGCCAAGTGAAAGGCAAACGGTGGACGACGGAGTAGGAGAAGGAGCAAACAGAGTGTTAAAATCGACCTCCTCGGTAAAATCGATTGTGTGAAATTTGAAAACCATCTTTCCTGGTTTTCCGATGCAATCAGTATTGCTGGTATGTGTCTGTACGGTTCACGCTCTGAAAGGGTGAAGATTTGATTTAAATGGAGCCTATGCCCCCTGGTTTCGCGTCGACTGGGTTGTTTCTAGGAAACATATTGGAAGGTGCCTGCTGCTGAACTTTTTAGCGCCGGAAGCGTCCCCGAAATTTGATTTTCTCCGCGTCGTAGCAAAGTCAAATACTAAATCCCATCGCAACTTAACGCGCAACGGTGAGGGGTGCAAGACTACGCGCTTGCGTTTCGCATCAGTCCTTCTAGTAAGGAGGAAGACCCCACGCCGGGTCAGAATCATTTCCTAAGTCAATTCATCTACAAAATACGCATACCCACTCAAGATTTGATTACTACTGTTGATAATCATGAAAAAATCAGTGATGATTATTTTATGCGTGGACGGATTTTGGATTAGAATGAGTGATTTCTATTTAAATGAAAAAGTTTATAACAGAATTGAGATTTAACTTAAAGTTTGAGATTTTTTTAGATAAATTAAATCGTGGGGCTATCTACGTCTTGGAAAAAATGATCATGTTAATTTGTATACATTTTTCTGAAGGATTCCATCCATAACAATCAAATAAGAACTACAAGCTCCATCGTGCCAATACTTTTTCTCATGATATATAGAATAAAACTTGAAAAATCACAAATTCTTGATCAATAAACATCATTTTTTTTTTTTACAAAATTAGGTCATTCTCTTTATGAATAAAAAAATTGATGGCCCAATGGGGTTTGGTTTTCAATAAGCATTAAGTATTTCAAAAAATTTCACTTTAGTTATAAAATATTTTGAATTTTCAAAAAAATAAAAACAAAACAAATCTCATGACTTTCGTATGACTCTCACACAATTTTTTTTTTTCAACCATTTAATTGTCATAACTTATAAAAAAAATATTCAGTTAAATATCATAACTTTCAATCGATTACTTAAATGCGCAATTTTTTTTATAAAGTTTACCCAAGTGTCAATTTATTTGGTTTTGGTCAAATACCCAAGTGTTAATTTGCTCGTAACTTCCGAAGTAACTCTCGCTCCTGCAACTCTTCCACCACCTCCTGGAAGTTAGAGGTTTTCTTCCGTCTCCTTCCTCCATCGCGCATTTCGCAATTCTAATGCATTCGAGCTTCCGAAGGATCGCCTGCTCCGACGTCCGCCTCTCCCTAACCCCCCACCGCCGCGCCACCCGCAGGCCCATCTCCACTTCATCGCCGCCCCCGGACCCGGACCCGGACCCCGCGGAGCCCTTAACGCGGCCGCAGCTCAAAACCCTCGTCCTCGGCCGCTACGCCAAGAATGGCAAGTTCTCCGGCCTCGCCCGCCACGTCCTGGCTTCCCCCTCCGTCCTCCTCGCCGCCTGCCGGAACCTCGCCGCCCCGAGCCCTCCCGAAGCGGCTCCTCCGCCTCCTTCTTCTTTACTCGAGTCCGTGTCGAGGCGCTTCTCGCTCTCCGAAATGGGCCGCGAGATCGCCGAGGGCCGGTTCGACGTCGCGGCGTGCTGCGTCACGATGGCGCCCTCGAGAAAGAAAGGTGAGCCCCTGCTCCTGCCCGGCTTGAGACTGAAGGTCTTGATCGAGGCCCTCAGGATGGTTCTGGAGGTCGTATATGACGAGAGGTTCGCGACTTTCGCTTACGGCGGGCGTGTCGGCGTGGGGCGCCACACGGCTGTGCGATACTTGAAAGCCTCTGTGCAGAATCCCAGCTGGTGGTTCACTGTGAAATTCGACAGGCAGAAGTTTGACTGTGCACATGTGAGCAAACTGTGTAAGGTCATTGAAGAGAAAATCGACGATTCTCTTTTCATTGATTTGATAAGGAGGCTGTTTGAGTCCCAAGCAGTAAGCATTGAATTGGGCGGGTGTTATTTGGGGAGAGGGTTTCCTCAAGAGAGCGGCCTGTGTGCTATTTTGATTAACATATACTTCAATGGACTCGACAAGGAAATTCAGGATTTAAGGCTTCGAATGAATAAAGAGAATCTTAAGTTTGAGTCTAATGAGAATGTTTCGGATTCAACATCGAATGTGTTTTACAAGCCTGTGAAGGTGTACGCAGTTAGGTACCTGGATGAGATGCTGTTTATAACCTCAGGGTCAAAAATTTTGACTCTGGATTTGAAGAACAACGTTGTGAAATATATAGAAGAGAAGCTGGAATTGAAGGTAGATAGAGTGAGCACTGCAATTCACAGCCCTACGATGGAAAAGATTGAGTTCTTAGGGATGGAACTTCAGGCAGTCCCACCTTCTGTTTTGCATCCCCCAATGTCAGAAAAAGCTGTGAGGGCTAGGAAGAAGTACCTAAGGCAGAAGGAAGTGAAAGCTTTAGAAATGAGAAATGCTAGGGAGAGGAATAGGAAGAAACTGGGATTGAAGATTTTGAGTCATGTTTTCAAGAAGTTGAAGTGCACAAATGAGTTCAAATTTGACATTCAAATTGAGAATGAGGTCAACGAGATTTTCAGAACATGGGCGGATGAAGTGGTGCAGGACTTCTTAGGATCTCTGGAGGAGCGGTATAATTGGCATCGGGTGCTCTCAGCTGGAAATTTCCTTTCTTTACAACGCATAAGAGACCAATTGCCACAGGAACTTGTCTTTGCTTATGACAAGTTCCATAAGGAAGTAGATAAGCACTTGTCTCCGGTCAAAGCTATGAAGGCATTAAAGGAAGAAGAAAGGAGAGAAGAAGAAGAAAAGGAACAGAAGTATGCAGAGATGACAGTTCATGATTTGACGAGATTGTGTATTAGAGTTGATGCACCCATTGGAGCTGTTCGGAAGGCAGTTAAAATGGCTGGATTTACAAACAACATGGGTCGTCCTAGACCAATAAAGCTACTCATTGCTCTAGACGATGCTGATATCATCAAATGGTATGCAGGTGTAGGGAAAAGATGGCTTGATTATTTCTGTTGCTGCCACAACTTCAAGATGGTTAAAACAGTTGTAACTTATCACCTGAGGTTCTCTTGCATTTTAACTTTAGCAGAGAAGCACGAATCGACCAAACTTGAAGCAATTAGGCATTACTCCAAGGATTTAAAAGTCTTGGATGCATGTGAAAATGAAATGTTCTACTTTCCCACTGAAAAAGAGGTTAAGATGATGGGAGATAGAAACCTTTCAGATCCAAAGCCTGTTGATGGGGTTCTAACTTTGGCGCTGATTAGATTGGCTTTCGATTGTAAGCCACTTCATTCCTGTATTGCACATTTCTGTGACCGAACCGATGTAGTTTTTTATCGGATACGATTACTCCAAAACAGATTAAATGTAAACCCACTGAATGAGGAGAAGTGGATCTCAGGGTTGGGTGTTATCCATGAGAGTTTGAATCGCAAGTGCCTTCCTGTCTGTCCTGTCCATATAGATGATTTGTACATGGGAAAAATCACACTTCAAAACATTGATGTTGGTTCATTTGTGGATGTGGATGATCTATGATTCTTTTGGTTGGATTCCCAGTTCCTGAGTGGTATCATGGTGGATTGAGACCTTTTGAATTGGGCGAACACTGTGCACAGGTAAGTGCCCCACTTAAGCATCAGCTCTCACTTGGGTTTGCTTAGATGTCTATTTTTCTCTCTAACTGATCTGCTTATTCTTTCCAAATGGGGTTGCCTGAATTGTGCTCAATATGCATCAACCACGGTATAGTCTAGATGTTATGAGTGTTCTAGCCGCCACATCATGTGCTTGTTTTATAGCTGGATCCTTACTTTTTGCTGGCCATTGACTTGGTTGTTGTTCCCATATAAATGTGCCAGATTGAATAGAACACCAAAAATCAGTGTTTACTTTTAATTCTACGCTTATCTTGATTATTCTACTCAATGTGGGCCCAGTTTCCTAGCTGTTGGAAAATCTGAACTAAAACTACGCATAGCATGTTTAATCTGATGGAGACGAGTGATTGGGTGGACTGATAGTCCAGCCATAGAACTCAGTTTTGACCTCAAGCATCTTACCCATAAGGGTGATTATTTTGCTGCCTTCAATAACACTGTACTGAGTAAAATTTCTGAGGTGCACCAGCATCTGGCTAGCTCTTTGTTTTCTTAAACAAGTTTATTGGTTTTAGCTGTAATGTCTGCAAGCACTACAGCATTTACAAATGATTTGTGTGCCTTCTTGCCTTTCTTTGAAAGTTTTTTGTGTGCTCATGCACACGTTGGTACCTGCCAGCCTAGATGTAAACATACCTACTCCCTAGTCTCACCCCATCCTGTGCCAGTAGGCCAAATGCTGTGGATAGCTTGCTTCTCTAATTGCAATACCAAGATGCCTTTTCCTAATGATGGGATATGCACCTCTCACCTTAGAATGTCAGGTGACCTACTGGATATGCCTTTGGTCTTGAATTTAGACCGAGTCTTATGTATTAACTTCGTCATTTCTCACTGCAGATTTCTCATGACAAGTTGAAAATAAGCAGTAGGATTTGCCCTACCTCAAACTGACCTGACATCTTAGATATACTGAACTAGAGGAGAACCTTAATCATCAACCCAACTGAGTGAGTGGTACACTCACATGGGGATGATTATGGGCACAGGGAAAGAATTCATCATAATTCATGCTCAAATAGTGTCGATATTCATGAAACTTGACATCAAAGATCATCATTGCCACACTGCAAAGAAGAGGGAAGCATTAGCCAGACTGCAACCAGAAATGGGTGAGGGGTGTTGCTTAGAACATCATCAAAACTGAGTATGTGCACTCTGTCTCCTGGTTATTTTCTTTCTTTTTTTGTTTCTTTGCTGGTTGCCTTTGAACATCTCTTGCTTACCACCTTTGATTTTTGTTTTGCAACCTAGATCCTGATGATTTGCTGTTCAAGGTCAAGCCTAACTGTTTCCTAAGGTGGTAATCTCTCCAAAGCTAATTCTGTTATTGAACATTGCCTGTGGCAGATGATACATTGGATTTGATTCTGCGGCTAGCAGGAACTTTGACTGTCTCTGATTTCTTGGTTGTATTTGCCAAGGAACACAGATGCATGACAGAGCTTGTTTATAAGTTGCTCAACCCTGATGTCAGCCTTCTCTGTTTACTCTGCAAAGTGTAATGAACATAGAAAATGAAGAAAGCATTCTAAGAGGATCATCTCGGACCACAAAACACTTCTGGAGCGAGATGAGATGTCAAGTCAGAGACAATGCCATTAAAATTAGGGTGGGTGTCCAGTCTGATCAGAGCCACATCCTCTTTTCTTCCTCACCTATCCTTCATCCTTGCTGTTCCCTTCAAGAATTTGGACTACCTCTGACATGTTGGATCATTTCTTAGGAGAAAATTGGGTGCCTATCAGAGCCAGTTTGATAAGCTTATTGGCCTCGTTTTCACTGGAATCACCCTGCATACTTGTGTCCATCAGCAGATCCAACTATTTATCTTCCACAAGTTCTTCCACCCAGTCAAATGATGAAGGGATCTTTCTCATAATCAGAGAAAGATCATGACGAGTATAACCAGAGACAAACTATAAAAGCACCCACCATAAGCAGAAGCATTAGTCTTCACAGAGCATCACCTTCAAAAATGTATTCTGGAGCCACGTAGCCTGTAGTACCATATACATAATAAGTAGAGTGAGAATCTTCAAAACTGTACGGAAGCAAACAGGTCTTCTCTTGGTTATAATATGTTGTATTTTCAAGCTCACCATCAAGACGTCAAACGGTTTCTTCGCACTTGATGAATTTCGCCAGACCAAAGTGTGGAATGAGAGCCTTGAATTCCTTGTCCAACAAAATGTTTGAAGGCTTTATGTCATGATGAATTATCTGGATATCACAATTCTCATTGAAGGCGGGGAAGCCCTCCTGCTACTCCTTGTTCAATGGGCATCTGTGTTGGCCAGTTGAGAGAGGGCAGCAATCCAACCTGTTGCCTGTGCTGCTGGTGCTTCCATAAACTATGAGCCATTGTTCCATAACCCAATAAATGGATATACAAGGAAGACTCTTGCTATTTTGTGTTTGTTTTTACAAGTTCCTGCAATTGTGCTTCCTTTCAAAAGCCAATTATTTTGAGCAGATTCCAATGAATGGTTGCTCTCTGGTCCTGTAATTCTGCTCGAAACTGTGCATGACAAAGCAGGAGGCTTGCATGGTTCGCATCTTCTAACTGCCACAAAAGATCCATCAGCTAACTGGCCTTTATAGACCTCAGCAATATGCACCTCTGCCAATCAAGGGTTCTTTCAGCTCCGTCAGAGAAGTTTTAGGATTTAGTTCTTCACCAAGGTTTGTGTGAAAACTGCAAGAGTTCCTTCTGATTCCATTAAGAAATCTCAACTGTGGAGGTGGCACCGTTGGCAAATCGTTCTGTGACTGCAAGAGCTCTAACGCAACCATTCCTGAATGCAAGGCAAATAGTGGATAGCAGAGAAGTAGGCTGAGAGAACAGTGTTGACACGGCAATGTTTTCTTTGAGATCAACAGTGGAGAACTTGAAAACCGTCTTTTTACCGCTCTCTATCAAAATGTGGAGTCGCCGTTTTTTAATGTCTGGGAATTGTAATTTTGCGAAGGCCCTTTTTTCCTATTTAAGATTACACCTCGGGGAACTGATGTTCAGGAAGTATTCTAGAAAGTATTGGATTGACAATGATGAGTTCCGCATCCATTGAAGTTCCAACTGAAGTGGTTGAGATTCGATGTGTAATGCAAGGAAACGTGAGTGTTTTCATCCAAAAAATAATCACCTTCAATTGGAAGGCCAACACTGGATGGACCAAGTCATCTTTTCGAGGAAAATTGGTCACGGAGGGAGAGCGATACAGATGACTTCTTCAGCATCGTGTAAGTCCCAATCACCATCCGATCCCACATCTCTTAGACTTTCAACTTTTTATGTACCCGAAGGCTTCATCACCACTCTGAGTCTTGATCTTAATGCAAGATTGTTAGCCTTCTGCTAATGCCAAATCGATCTTTCCTGGGGAGGTCAATGAGGGTGTGAATTGAATTTTGAGAAGATGCTTAGAAGCTCTTAACTGAGTCCATTTCCTCCCGGTGATGGAGCCACCAGTCAATCCATCGGTGAACGAAGTATTTTAGGGAACATCAGCATAAGAGAAACTGTCACATGCAAATCGTATTTTCAAGCAATCTAATAGAATGGGCAATGACATTTCTAGCGGCAAGCAGGTTTTGTAAGACGAGATTTTACTTATTTTAAGAGTAGAAAATGTTGCATTGGCTGACACCTCTCTGAGACTTGGTATATTAAGTTCTTATGTTATTTTTAGCTTTTATAAAGCTCATGAATGAAAACTATCAAAACAGGATTTTGATGGACACAGTTGAGAATGAAAAAGGAGGGCATTGGATCTCCATATAGGTGATCTTCTGTAATGACCAACTGTCTTATCCAGTTAACTATATATATACCAAACTAATCAGAGTATTTTGACAAAGTTGTCATCTGTTGCTCTTCCATGCTTAAAATGCCTTCGGATCAAATCCAAGCCTCTGAATCATGAGTAGATGCACGCGGACCATCATAGTAGGAAAGTCCTAGTCTTTGAGTTAGACGTCCTGAGTTCTTGAATATGCTAACTGATCTGTCATGGTCAGTCAGCATCAGAACAAAAACCGGAAACATGAACAAACAAGTGAGGATGCTTTCTATCTTGGATGATCGGTGGAGTCAATTTGCAAGATCACACTACCCAACTTTTGCGGGACTACATTCCTTTTATGTTGCTTTTTCCAAGTTAAGTACAAGCTAAAAATGACCACGACCATTCCTTTTATGTCCATTAACCCAGAAATGTGATCGTTATCTCTGAAGCAACACAATAAATTATCTATCGCATGGTTGAAATCAGCAATCGCCAACTTTTGTTCATCTATCACTGTCCACAATCAAAATAGGCGGAAAATTTGATGCAACAGCAAGCAAGAGGCAAATGCTGTAAATGCCAAGCGCAAATGCGAATGTCCAGCTAAGCATTTTGGTTATAATAGTCGGGAGAATTACCAAAAAGTCCAAACCTATTAAACGATTTTTAATTAGTCTAAACTTTTTTTTTTTTTTCGCAATTTAGTCCTAAACCTTTATAATTATGCCAATTCAGTTCATCCGGCGAAAATTGGCTGGCGGGCGCTGCGTGGACGCCTGCCGTCCGGCGAACGCTGACGTGGCATTTTTAAAATATTTTTTATTTTTTTCGAATTTTTAAATATTTTTAAAATTTTTTCCAAAAAGGGCCTTTTGGAAGAAAAATCAAACAATTTGAAGCCATTCGCTCTCCATCGTATCCATCGTCATATTCTGTCACTCTCTCTCTCTCCAAATCTTGATTCTGCATATTCGCAAGCATCGTTCTTCTCGAGCAGAAGCAGCACGAACCCATCCATGGCACCGCCAGTCCCGCGCCCTCCTCCCCTTCTCCCCGAAGAGCCCTGACCTCGCCGAAGAGCTTCTTCCCTTCTCGGCAAGACAATGTCGCTCTCTTTGACGCCGCCCTAGCGGCGGAGCGCCGCCGCGTCCCGCCTCTCCCTCTACTCGACCAAGAATGCCTCCCCTCTCAGACCCACCAGTTTCTTTCCGCCGTATGCCTCCCAGCGCCCCCCAACCTTCTCGGCGCCGCAAACCCACATCGTCTTGGTCTGAGTCTATCTGCAAAAGACTTCCTTTCCGGTTCCAGGTTTGGCCTTTTTTTCGTAATCATCTCATCTAACCTGCGAATATCCCTGCGTGGCACAGTACTTTGATTGATACGTAGGAGCTTAGAATTCGACAGAGATGAGGTGTTTCTAACCACCTTCATCGACAATAACAGATCAACGCTTGAAACAACACGCCGCATCTCCACTTTTCGTCCGCATGAAGATGTTGTCTTGCTTCAGGAAATGTCTTTGTTTCCGCAAGACGGAGGATTCCGACGGGAGGCGTACGGTGGGTTTGCAGCCACGATGTGGGTTTGCGGCGCCGAGAAGGTTGGGGGGCGCTGGGAGGCGTACGGTGAAAAGAAACTGGTGGGTTTGAGAGGGGAGTCCTTCTTGGTCGAGTAGAGGGAGAGGCGGGACGCGGCGGCGCTCCGCCGTTGGGGCGGCGTCAGGGAGAGCGACATTGTCTTGTCGAGAAGGGAAGCTCTTCGGCGAGGTCAGGACTCTTCGGGGAGAGGGGGAGGAGGGCGCGGGACTGGCGGTGCCATGGATGGGTTCGTGCTGCTTCTGCTCGAGAAGGACGATGCTTGTGAATATGCAGAATCAAGATTTGGAGAGAGAGAGAGAGAGTGACAGAACATGACGATGGATACGATGTAGAGCAAATGGCTTCAAACTGTTTGATTTTTCTTCCAAAGGCCCCTTTCGGAAAAATAAAATAAAAAAAAAATTTAAAAATTCGAAAAAAAAATAAAAAAAAAATATTTTAAAAATGCCACGTCAGCGTTTGCCGGACAGCAGGCTTCCACATCAGCGCCGGCCGGCCAATTTTGGCCGGATGGACTGAATTGGCATAATTATAAAAAGGTTTAGGACTAAATTGGCCAAAAAAAAAAAGTTTAGGACTGAATTGGTAAAATTACAATAGGTTTAGGACTTTTTTGGTAATTCTCCCTATAATAGTCTGTAGAAACCCTATGAATCACATTGGTTATCTTTACCAATTAATCGAGCAATCTGTCGTCCGTAACAAGCACCAAAGACCACAAATCTTCCAAAAGATGTGAAATATGCTTACACCAAAATATGTAAACACTGACAGCAACTTCAATCGGGTCATTCTACACTGAAGTTATAAGCGTTCCCTTCAACCATCCTGACCACTTGCATCGTATGGGGCGTCTCCATGGCAACCTCTCCGTACACGCTGTAGCTAATTTAATCAACTTCAGCATCTCTTCTTCCACGTACTTCCATTGCAAAGAGGAGTCAATTAGCACATCCAGATTCCTTTCATCAAAAGCACTTTTCACCCATTGGAACACATTAGCCATTGGCAAGTCGAGCCAGATCCGAAATGCTTCTTCCCGTTATCACTTCGAGAAGCATGACCCCATATGCATATACATCAGTCTTTGTAGAACATCTCCCCGTGATGAAGTACTCGGGATCCACATGCCCATGTGTTCGGGCCACATTAATTTCAACGCAAATTTTTTCGTAGTCCATCAACGCTGCCAGTCCAAAATCTGAGAGAGCCACTCGGTATTCAAAGCTTTATTGTCTCGATGGACGATCTTGGGATTGCAGTCTTCATGCAAGTAAGCGAGCGCCTTGGCAACTCCGTTCGCAACCCTCATCATTACTGACCATTCCAGGGTGGTCCCTCGGTCCAAAAGATTTGACCGAGATGATTGCTACGCTTCCACGAGGCACAAACGAATAAGCTAGAAATAGTTCTGTGGGTATGATGCAAAACACAAGCAGACCAAGCACGTTGCGGTGCTTGACTATGCTGCTCACTTTCAGTTCCGTCAGGAACCCTGCGAGGTTGCTTCCTCCCAATCTCTTGACGGCCGCTGGAGAACCGTCCACTAAGCTTCCCCTATAAACCGTGGAAAATCAGCCCTTACCCAGAACACGGGCAAAATTATTTGTCGTGAGTTGTACCTCACGTAGAGAAAACCTCTTGACTAGTCCTAGATGTCTCTCCAGATTCTCTTCAGAAGGCATACAATTACTTGAAGAATTCCCCAGTTGCTTCTTCAAGACTCGCCGCCACCACGGAAGCTGGCTTGGTAGAGCCGGGCATGAAGAAACACAGGGAGCTGCATCTCCTTTCACGATAGACCTTACAGAACTGCAACTTGCTTTGCCAGAGGACGGCGATGAAGGAGCACTCGCTGGCAGCGACGAACCCAGGCGGGTATCGAACATGTCCTCTATGTAACTGGAGCTTACTTTGAACACCATTTGAAACCCAGATAGATAAGAGTCACTTTCGACTCCTCAGAGCTCTGATGCGAGAAGCGCTTGAACTTGGTGGGAAAAGACACGAGAATGAGAATGAGGTAGTTGTATCAAAGTTTTTGATCTATCATTCCAGGCTGAACTGAGGGAATTACAACTGGGCATGGCCATGGATCATTCATGTAGCGGCCACATTTCGGTTTGACTGTTTTTGCCCACCGATCCCACTCGCTTTGGCAAATTTTTCAAAGTAGAGACATCACAACACAACAGACGCCATTTTTTTGAGAAGGTTGAAAGACTTTGAGCCGATAACATTGACCAGCCACTGATTAATCAAAGGTTGTGGTTTGAACTTGGAAGAGGTTGAACTCTTATAATTCCCATTTATGCACTCGACTCAAATTCTGGAAATTACTCCACAATCGACTGTAATCTCAATAACCTCCGTGAAACAGCAGCCAAAGGGCAAAAAATGAAGGGAGTCTATAGACAGACTTAGACCACTCCAGCCGGAGACTCCAGCTGATGGGTCCAGTGACAGATCGCATTTAGGAAACCCACCAGAGCCAATTACCAGGGCCGATAATCACGCTCTGGTCATGCGGACATGATTTGTCCAAAAGATTGTCATGGTTTTTATTGATACACTTATGTTATGAACTCGTTATGATTGGCATTTGAAGGGCCCTTGCAAGTGAAGGTTCAATCCCAATTCTGATGCTGCTATTTCTTTTGAGTACTAGCGTTGCTTGGTTTTGGCCTGAAGGCTAGAGCCAGATGAAGAACTGGCTTGGCTGCAAATACAGTTCTGCTCATGCAATTGGCAGATTCTTAATATAAACAAACTTAAAAAGACAGTTCTCTAACCGTAGCTAGGATTGGACACTTTTTTCTGTCTTAAGCGCATGATATATGCTGTGAAATTAATCGAGAAGTGGAAGACTAATTGGCACAGACTAGTGCTAATTAATTTTTGCATTTCTTGACACTGCTCCATTGTTTGCATGACTGTCACTGACACCGTTATGAGGTGGACGTCCGAACGGAGCTTGTGTTCTGTGAACCAGAAGGTCAGGTAAGAGAACATTTGAGTTTTGTTGTACTCAGGACAGAAACATCTGAAGCAGAAGCGTTTTTTCAGATTAACTTTGATAGACATTCGGGGAAGCAAAAGAAGAATCGGACACCAATGAAGTCCTTAATATTCTGGCTACCACGGATGCCTGAGCATTGAAGACTTGCCTTTTGCCTTTCCATACATTAGACAAAAAATATGTAAACCAGATGAAAATGAAACGAAGTATTTCGTAGCTGTCGAATTATAAAGTTCACTACATGAAGAAAGCGTTGCTCTGGTCAGGCGCTACAACACTTGTGACAAACTCTTACATTAGAAAACATAAAACTAGAAGGCCAAGAACTACGGAAATCGACCCCTACCTGGAATGGAACTTGGGAGAACAGCAGATGCTCTTCAGGAAGTACTAATCTTCTTGAGCCATCCACCAGTGTCCTTCAGGAACTCAGTGATTCACCCGTAACCAAAAGATGCACCAAAAAAAAAAAACTAAAAAAGATAAGGGGAAGTCTGTCAGACAGCCGTGTGACCACCCCAACCGGATCACTCCGGCTGAGAACGATCCTCTACAGCTCTGGTGGATCCAAGCAGGACCCAACAGAGCCGTTAATCACGCTCTGATCACACGGCCATGGTTCATCCACCAGACTTTGGTTCCTGTCTCCTTAGGTCTCAAGGACACAGAGGTACGAGCCTATAGAACAGATCCTGTTCAAGTAAGGTCGTGACCTTCTCCCCTTACTCCCCTGCTTAAATACCGATTGTTCTTCGAGAGCGCTCTCGATGTGGGACTTTAGGAGGTCACGCGCATAAAGCGCACTCAACCCACAACCTCCCCCCACCAGTTTCTTCTCTCTTTTTTTCCCCTATTATTCTCTGTTGAAGTCTCGCAGCTTAGCTTGGGGCGATTAGTCGTGTTTTCATCTGCAGGTTCTTTGCGTTCAAGAGAGAATGCAACCTTTCGTGAATGTAAAAGCGAACGATCCCCAAAGAGTCTTGTCTTTTCTTTTAGCAGAGGAGATGTATTTAATGGCTGATAATCAGTGGCTGCCGATTGGGCTCGGTGAAACCCAACACAGTTTTCAAGGCCCACTTGAGAGAGTAGTAGGAGGATTCAAATTATTATTTTTATGGGACTCTCTACGTCTATCTTCTCTCCTTATCAAGTATAACTTTTACAAAGTGTGTCAAAGGAGGATTGTAGGTAGACACGTGTCACTTCCTCCCTCCTCTCCTCTTTCTATCCCCATTTTTTTTACTATTCAATCTCTATTTTAACTTTACTTTTCAAAGCATCGATGAAGAAAATTATTTGCCCACATTTCAGTGGTCAACGGTTCGTATTTGTACGAATAATTGTCTTATCAAATTAGGTTATGTATTCATTGAGAACAATTAATTTTATTCATTTATCCACTAGAGTTTTGAAGTTTAAGAGAACAAGATTCAAAACATAAAATATCCCAAAGTAGTTGAGGGCTTAGTAAGTCACAATTAGAATGGAGATTTCTTATTTAGTGGGCTTTCGCAATCTAATCCGGGACTTGATTGTCTTCTCGTGAACAATATAAAATGAGGACATTGTCTACTTAGGCACGAAGGTTTTTGCAATCCATGAATAAGCCTTTTGTTTTTGATGAAAAAGTTTTTTCTTCTTCTTCCTTTTTTTTATTTTTTATTTTAATGTTAACACCTTGAATTTTTAGAATACAGAGAAATTTCCATGTAGAGTCATTTAGGGTACGTTTATTTGTGTTTTCGTTTAAAAAATTGTTCTAGGCAGAAATATAAAAACCATTTATGTTACTGGGGGAACAATTTCGATGAAAAATGCGTTTAGTAAAAACTTATTCTTAAAAAAAAAAAAAATCGAAACACATTTGGTAAATTTATGTTCTTTTAATTTTTTAATAGTTTTATTTTCTTTTTTTCCTTTATTTTCTTCTTTTGGCTGGTCGCCGCCTCGGCTATGATGGTGACCTGGCCGACGAGGGCCCTACCGGCCATGGTCGAGGCCGGCAACCGGCCAAAGAAAAAAGAAAAAGAAAAGAAGAAGAAAAAAAAAAGAGAAGAAAAAAATAGGAGAGAGAAAATTTGTTCTTAAAAATTATTTTAGAAATAAGAAACAAGTTTTTTTATTTTTGTTTTCATTCCAAATGTGTTTTCGAGAACAAAAAAATAGATTTGGAACAAAAACGCAAACAAACGCGTTTTTGTTCTTTTTTTATTCCCGGAAACAAAAACATAATTTTTGTTCATAAATTAAAAAAAAAGAACACATAGACCCTTGACGTCTTACAAAAAAAAATTTGGCACATGTAATTTATGTTTAAGCAAAAGTTAAAAAACAACTTTTTTTCGGGTCAAAATTTGTTATATCATTCAAAATTCAAAAAGTACTGAAAAAGTCAAAACTTGTAGGTACTATGAAAGTTTCGAGATTAAAAAAATGTTAAAGTGCGTTTGGTTTGTCCTGAAATTTTAATAAATCTTTTATGTTTCGGTGGAAGTAGCAAAAATTAATATTGTGTCTTTGACTTATTATCAACTCCAAGCAAACTCAACTCTTTCAATTTAGGCACGTTTACATAGATTTCTACATTTTTGCTTTTTTTCTTTCTACTTAATATAAATTTTACTATAGATTCATTTTGACTTTTTCTTAATCTGAAACACTTGAAACTTTCATGAAATACAGATGTTAACTTGTAGATAAAGATAATCTTCTTATTTTATCGTGAAATTTGAAAGACATTTGGAATTTTGGTGAGAGAAAAACCCTTTTATGATCATTCCTCAAGTTTCACCCTCTAGATGGATCCCTCTCTCTCTTGCCGGACTTCGGCAATGATTTCTTTCTTTTGGTGACGCTGCTTAGCTAAGAATTAATTTTAATTTTAGCGAAGTCCATTCTGGCAGGCTCTCATTTATTCTATAGAGGATGACAGGTGATTTACTCACATCCACAAGTTATTTAGAGAACTGCTCAAAGGGACCTGCGTTGCTTCTTCTTCTTCCATGTTGGGAACTTGCCAGTTGCAGACAATGTTGAACAGTGAAAAAGGGAAGTGGCGTGGAAAAACGAAGAAACTGCCAATGTAGAAAGTTGTCTGCCCTCTCCAATTAAGGTGGTGATGGAAAAAAAGACAAAAAAAGTAAAAAAAAAAAAAGAAAGAAGAAAAAACGACATAAATTATTATTATTATTATTATTATTTTGGTCGAAGACAAATTTTATTCATTCATCCACAAAGATTATGACGCTCTTGAGAACAAGATTCAAAACATAAAATATCCCAAAGGTTTTAGGGGGCTTAGTAAGCCAATTAGAAAGAATATTCTTATTTGGTGGGCTTTCGGAATCCAACTTACAATTTGATTGGTTTTTTGTGGGCAACGTTGAATGAGAACATTCTCTACTTGGGCATGGAGGTTTTTGCAATCCAAAATTAAGCTTTGGAGGGCCAATGGCTTTGTGAGATATCTTCAAGACACTTACGCGTAGATAAGCTATTACTTGATAACGCCACCTTCATATCAGCTCTTAAAGTTTAGTTGAAGTGCACTTCCTTCCTCGACCAGAAGTGACAAACCTTCCTTTAGAGCAAGGGTTTTGGCACCTATATTTATTCACTAAGAATTTTTGGTAGTGTAGTAGCACCGGCTTGATCACCAAGTCACGAACACACAATTCTTAGGAGGATGCTCGAGGTAATCATGATAGTCAGTCGGTGTCCACAATACCTTCTCTGTAGGCAAGGGTGAAGCATTCGTCAATAAAGGTCCTCAATAATAGGGGCTGTCGATGGACCATGGTTTGGGTTGAGCCGGTTCTTGCTAATATCCGGCCCTGCACAAAGAAAGCTACAATGGAACCCGAACTGAAAACGCGGTTCCGGTCGATCACATGAATTTTTTTTTTTTTTTTTTTTTTTTTGGGGTTTGCGTTCAAACGGCCACATGATATGAACCCAAT
Organism: Eucalyptus decipiens; assembly: GCA_014182575.1. Taxonomy (NCBI): domain Eukaryota; kingdom Viridiplantae; phylum Streptophyta; class Magnoliopsida; order Myrtales; family Myrtaceae; genus Eucalyptus; species Eucalyptus decipiens. The sequence goes on along the minus strand of CM024619.1, from coordinate 4,678,670 downwards.
TGGACTAATTCTTTCGGCCCGGTTTATCAGTGAACCGGCCCATTTTGATCCGGTTCGGCCCGCCAATCAGATATTAGCTCAGCGGAACGAAGGGACGCTCCCGTCCAACTGGTGGTCTCGGTCACGCTGACGACACGCACTCCGAGCACAGACCATGGCCGCGACGGCGATGGACGTCGACGACCCGGGAATGGCGGCGGCGGCGGCGACGGCGGTGAACGGGCAGGGGCGACCGCGGTGCATGAGCAGCTACGTCGATGAGGGCAGCGTCCAGAGCCACCGCTACTACCTGGCGCGGCGGACCCTCCTGGAGATGCTCCGGGACAGGGGCTACGCCATCCCCTCCTCCGACATCGACGTTTCCCTCGCCGAGTTCCGCGCCGCCCACGGCCAGAGCCCCGACATCGACCGCCTCCGCATCTCCAACTCCCTCCGCTCCGACCCTTCCAAGCGAGTAAGCCCTTCGATCGCGCTCCCCATTTCCTCTGATGTTAAAGTGGTCGATGGTCTTCCAAGAGTGCTCATCAATGGAGTGAAGTGAAATGCTGTTTTTTCAAGTGTTAAAGTAGAGAATTTGGCCGTTGCTTCTGAGATAGGGTTCGATCATTCGTCTTGATTATCAAATTTGAAGAATTCTCTGTAAAGTGATGAAATTTGTTGCTTGCATGCCTTGTCAAGTTAGTAGAAAATCGAGACGCTGGATTTTTGGTTTTGAATCCTTTTCCCGTGTTGTGAGGAATTAATTTCCACTAAGAGGAACCTTTGCTCTAGCATCTTTGTTTTTGCTCTAGCATGTCAAAAGCGTTGTCTCTTGAGCGTTTCTACCTCAGTCTTGGGTACCATGAGAAATTGACAGATCTCATCGGAAGTAGAAATGCGTCCTGTTGTACGTTGTTTTTCTTTATATGATACTGAAATCATATCTCATGGCTTATGGTAGCTTCTTTCGCTCTTTTCGTTGGCATTCTTGATTTCTTCTACTTTGCATAAACTTATTTGCCAGCGAATTGTCATTTTGCTGGATTGAAAATTGCCCTGACTGCAGGTGTTGGTGTATTTTTGCAATCCTGGCCCTGTGAAAGTCACTAGTATCCGATATATAAGTGGGCAAATTGCTAACAAAGATGGCTTGAGCGGATTGATATTGGTCTTGCAAGGTGAAATGACCAATCAAGCTCTTAAAGCACTGGATCTTTTTCCTTTTAAAGTCCAAGTGTTCCAGGTATTGCATTGTTCTATTCACTTCTTTTGCCCCCTCATTACTTTGCATTAGACTGCAGATCTTATCTTGGCTATAGCTAGGAGTTTCACTTAATTGGAACTGAGGCCTTTTGTTCTTTTTCTGAAGTTGACTAAAATGTAAGCGTTAGTTATTTTTAGAGGTAAAGGTGCAACGCAAATCAATTAATTTCCTTAGTGCTTGAGGTGGTTATTGCGAAAAGAATGCTCATTCCTGGTTGAGGTAAATTTGGGAAATCCAATTTTAGCCCTAATGTACCCGGCGCCTCTTTATGTTACTTGTTGGAGTAAAGACGTGAAGGCTTTGAGTAACCAAAGCGTAAATAATGTGGCAAGACATATTCATCTTCTTCTCTACTCAAACAACTTTTGGGCTGCTCATGCTTGCGTGCTTTTAGAGCCTGGCTATTCCCTCCCCTTTCTGTGGAGTCACTTGTGTTGCCTATGTTTGATTGCTCTCACGCTCACTTCAAGCATTTTCCTACCAATTCCTGATGCTGAGTGACTTCAAGATTTATTTCATGAACCTCTTCTCCTTTTGATCCAGTATTCTGTGGATTTTATGCTGTCCGTTATGAATTCATGCCTTTTGGGGACATTAGTATCTAATCTCAATCTTATAAAACATGTTTTACAATCAACAGCTCTGTCATCTAGTGCTGTCTATTATTTTGTAATCCAGAGACTCGTGTTTCATCTTTATGTGTATTTTAACTAGTTTGTCATCTGATGCTCCCATCATTCATTATTTTCTGGTACCATGTCAGATAACAGACTTGCTTGTCAATATAACCAAGCATGTCCTCAAGCCTAAACATCGTGTTCTGACTGACCCAGAAAAGCAAAGGCTTTTAAAGAAGTACAGCATACAGGAGAAGCAGGTTAGTGGACTATTATCTCTACCAATTTTGCATATTAGAAATCTTGTTTCATTTTGAATTTTTAGCAGTAATATTTGGTTCCATTGCATGAAGTTTCTTTCTTGAAAACAATACTCTTATGGTAATCATTCACACCCCCGAATGATCATAGTTTAAAACATTAAGGTACTTCATATAGCTAAATATATACATGTGAATGTGGTGATGTGCGAATTTAGGTAAGTTCATCCAGTTGTACAGGGAGGAAACTATCTGCTATTATCTGTATTTTATGCTTCCGCTATTTTGAGTCAATTAAGTACCCTAATGAGTTTCCATTTGAAGTCATGAATTTGCTGTTCATTGGTCACCCACCACATATCTACTAATGGGAAATGACGTGATCCTTCCTCTTTGATAGCTGGCCAAACAGTCTCTGATTAAGAAAAAAGAACATAAATTCATTTGGTAACTTTTTTGTTCTTAGAAACAGATTTTGAACATAATTAAGAAATAAAAAAAAAAAAATTGTTTTTTTGTTATCGGGAACAACTCCAGAATCAAACTCATTTTTTTTCCTCTTTTCTTTTCTTCTTTTTCTTCTTCTTCTTCCTTGCGCTGGTTGCTGGCTGCTGGTGAGGCCGAGTCTCGCTAGTGACTGAGCAAGCTCAGCCTTGCTAGATTTGGCCCAGGTCAACATCGCCTAGCCACAGTGAGGGCCGGCCTCGCTGGGGGCCGGTGATGCTGTGGTGAGGTCGGCGACCGGCTCAAGGAGGAAGAAGAAGAAGAAAAAGAAGAAAAGGAAAAAATAAGAGAAAAAGAAGAAAAAAAATATTAACAAATTAAAAGAAATTCTAAGTCACAAAAGAATTTGAGGGTCGTATCAAACGTATTTCTATTACAGGACTAGAAATTTTAGACAGTTATCAAATGTCTTTAAATGCTCAAAAACTCATCTAGGGAACATAATCGGAAAAAAACTATTTCTAAGTAGAAATTGTTCCCGAAATTAAAATGGCTAGAAGTTAGCCAGTACACAGCATTGTCCTATGAATTGTGTGCTTTATTTAGATTACATAGTTTGTGCATCCATTACTTGCATTGACAGTTACATGATCCAAGCTTGTTTGGATGGAGTTACAAGCTTGGACCTTGGCAAGTAGTAGTGCCAATTGTAGAATGAATTTTCTTATCTGGAATCAGCAGGATGTGTGCTTTTATATACATGTGGTGATATATGAAAAGCTTGTGTACTCTCTTTAGTTTGGTGATTGGGGATGGTGCTGATGGTGTGTGGTTATTTTGTTTCTCACCAGCTTCCGAGGATGCTGAAGACTGATGCAATCGCAAGATACTATGGACTTGAGAAGGGTCAGGTGGTGAAAGTAACCTACAGTGGTGACATAACAGGCACGCATGTTACGTACCGCTGTGTCTGGTGATTCTGTGTTCGTTAGAGATTGTTCTTTTGTGGTGTCAATTTGTAATAGGAGTGTCCTAGCATAATCACTGGTGGGCAGAATCAGTCAGCTTGTTGACTGTTCCGTAATCATGGTTCCATCCTGTTTTGAACGATGGTTGGCTCATGGTACCATCCACTTGTTAAAGAGTTTTGGATGGTCGAGCTGGTTCCGTTGTCTCTGGCTAGGAGTTGAATTTCAGTTTTATGCGGTAGGTTTCGCTGTGAGTCCTTGCAGTGTTTAAAGAATGGCGTGTTGATTCCATTTTGTTGTTAGTTTATGGAAAGCATGTCCAAGGAAGTTTTACTGATTGTTCGGTAGTGTTCTTATTTCTCGTCGCATTGCTGGCTGACATAGGTGTCACTAATGGGCAAATGCACCATAGCATTCTTCTTTCTTTCAATAAGACATCTTCTATTGCCAATCAGAGTCAAATTTGAAAACGTTCAAAAGATACCATGGGGTGACATCGATGTTAATGGCACCTTCGGTAAAATTTCGGATCAAGATGTTGCGTGTATTAATCTATTATCCTCCTTTCAAGGTAATTGAGTTCTTATGCCATATGAAGAAAAATGAGGTTGATAAGGGCTTTCTTAAAGAACGTGGGTTATGCTGTTGAAAATTATAAGAATTCTCGGTTTTTATTATCTCATTTTATATGAGCTATTAGATTATTTAAACCGTTAGATCATGTGGGGGCCAAGTTGATCTAACAGCTCATGTGGAGTGGACTAACGTAGGTTGAGAGTAGCCAAATAAAAGCTCCTCTTTTATCCCTCTTCAATAAGTCACAAATTAAACCAGTTAAGGATCTTTCATTAAACGTTGAATCACTAGACAGTCCAGCATTAAACGATTGTAGACCGACTTCCCCAAAATGAGTGCGTCATTCCCTGTTGTCCTCCAAAATATGAAGCCGGTAGAACTTTGCTACTTGAGTGGTACTTCTGCATTTATTTGCGTTAAAGGAGTCGATATCTTCTGATATGATGAGAGGAAACTTTCTGATTAGGCTTTAATTAGTCGGTTATCATAATGTCGCTATACCTAAGAAAGTGTTTTCCTAGCAAAGCACTAACCCAATTAAAAACCATCTCTCTCTCTCTCTCTCTCTCTCTCTCTCACTCGCTGAGTACACAGAGTATGTTCCCCACCGCCCTGACCGCACCGCCACCATCAACCCCATTGTCGCCGCCGGTTCTGCAGAGTTATCTACCGTCTACTCCACCTGCCTCCTCTTGTCACTTCTATTGTTCCCTCGTTTCCTCCATCTTCGGATTTGTTCCTCTCTATTTCTCTCTTGTCATGTGAAATCTGAACTCGGTACCAATAAACGTTGGATTTGACAATCAACCATACCAAATCTTATTAATCGAATGTGGGCCGTATGATAAAATTATACCATGTAAACTGCCGGATGGCAAAGTATCACGAATTCGCCTACCCATAATCTGGTTGGAGAATCAAAGCTTAGTTAATATCACCCCCGGCCTTTTCTAAATCAGAACTTCTCACGGGTGCTTTGTGATCTCTTGCAGAAAGCCTTGATGTTGCAAGGAATTATCCATTTTCTATGCGAAAGACAAGGTTACGAAACGAACTTATCTATATCTATATGTCAAACGAAATTAGATGCAATTCTAGAGATTTATCACTCTTTTTGGTCATTTTGCTTAGTTGGCAACAACTGAATTATTCTTCCTCACACAACGCTATCTATTACTCTTCTCCTCCTTTTCACACTGTTTCTCCGTCCTTTATATACGTTGAAAAGGCATCTATTGATAAGGGTTTGATCGTTTATACTTAATCTCTTTGAGAAGCAAGCTATTAGTCACTGGTAACTTAAATTCAAATATGTTGACATCTTTTAATTTGTAGAATGCGAGTAATAGAATCTTTACATTTGATTTTTCAATTGTCCTTCACACATTGTGATATAAGAATGGCATACTATAACAATTAAGACTACATTACAATAGCATATTAAAACTGTTGTTATCCCTAATGATATTATCTCATTGTTTAGTTCTCTTTCTCGCCCCCAATGTGTGCGAATACTCCTTTTCTTTGGTTTCTTTTGTTTTCTTTCTTCAAATTCTTTTCTTTAGTTTCTTTCCACGTCCAACATATTGGATTTCATATAAAACATAAACTGATGTTAAAGCAAATAGTTTTGTAATAGAACTACTTAGTTTATAGATGAATCTATTAGTTTTTTGTTTGTCAAAATCAAATTGTCAGTATGGCTCGCTTAAATTGATTAATTTTTGCTTTGTAAAACAAACAAAGCCAAATTAATAGATTAATAAATAAAAAATTTCTCATTTTTCTAAAGCTATCTTGATTTAGTCCAATCTAGAGATTTTGATATCAAATGCCTACTTCTTTCTATATAAGTAGAAATTATTAGATAGGCCAAAACATAAATATGTTCGTAATCAATAAAAGTTATTTTCTTTAGTATAAATATTTCCAATTTAAGGCTCAAAACATATCGATATGCATTCTTCTCCTCAAATAGTACCAAAGGGTGCACCTAGAACAACATTTTACCTTAATTAGATTTTGCGGCTCAGGCATCTTTTGACTTTTTAAATAATTTGAACGGTCTAAAGCTTTTACAAGATATAAATATTGACAATAGATTGGCAAAGATATCTGAAGAAATTTGGGTATCCTTTTAAATTTGGACAGAAGGAATAAAAAAGGAAACATGTGCACACCTAAAACCAAAACAAACCCCGTAAGTTTCCCTCTTTTACACAACGTTTATATCGCATACAAACCTTAGATAGAGAGAGACCATATCAGTGACACGAAGACGACTCCTGTTCCACCATCGCTGAAGTGAGGATTTCTCTGGTTAGTCTTCTTGAATTTCTCGTCGACGTTCCACCAGCATTTCCGACTGAGTTTCTAAACAGGTAGGTCTTGTCGCATGATATCTGTTCCGAAAAACCAGAGAGATCGTTGCAGTTTCTTGATAGTTTCTTGCGCATCAAGCACTCTGTTCGAAGTCACTGCCACAATAAGGGAGTTGCTGGATGATCGGAGGGATTTCTTCAGAACGACGGCGTAGAAATTTTTGAATTCATCGACACCATGATCACGATAGCCGCCATGGATCGCCTGAGATATTTTCGGCTACAAAGGGAACGCATTGCAGAGCGGCTGTTCTCAACCGCAAGGACTCAGAGAGATCCGCCCGCGTCACGTGATGGTAGAGATGATTGCGTTCGCGCAGGTAAAGGAAGCAAAACGATTGAGGACTACGGTAGGGGTGACATCGCGCGATAGGGTGGACATGAACCTGAAAAGCTATCTTGATTGTGGAGGTATTGAGGCATTCAGTGATGAGATTGATAGACAGTCTCTAGTTGTCCGTGAACTTCTAAGGATCAAGAAGGTTTTGGACAACAGTCAATGCGAGGTGAATATCCTAACATGATATCAGTAAATCGATTCTGCTTTTCTGCTTCTTGTACATTCTTTGCCCATTGATTTCGAGTTTCTATAGCTTTGGAGATAATGCCTTGAAAAGTCGCTTTTTGTTTTGTTCCTTGTCCAAATATAACGTGGCTCTGTTTTTGAGTATGGCAGTCTGATTCCGCACTGTACGAATCATTGAGAAAACTCCAGTTGATGACTATCTCTATGGATATATTGGAGGTTTGATTGAATTGCATATTTTTCATTTATGTTCTTGAAAGACATTGCCAATAGGCTTCTTTAATTCATCTAATTTTGCTGGCTTCTTGCAGAAAACAAAGATTGGGATTACTCTCAACTGTCTCCGAAGGAAAGATGTATCGACACAGATTGCTCAGCTTGCACACGACATCATTATGTATGGAGTGATACATTTCAGTTCTATCGATTCTCATTCAATTCATTGCTTCTTCAAAATCAGGACGATTGCACTTAATGTGTGTGTTGCTACATGAAGCAATCGAACATGTTTTTCTCAACAGCTGCTTATTCCAACTTTTCAACCACATCAAACTTGATTAGATGTAACTTTGTAAAAGGACTGGATCTTCTGATTAAGTAGAAACACTCCAACTTGCAATGCCTACTTCTTACATAATCCAAGCAATGACACTCGTTTTGCATATCTCCTGTTTTTTTTTTTTTTTTTTTTGGTTGGTTGCATATCTCCTGTTTGTAGCATAGGTCTGGGTGCCTTAGCAACTTTACTTAATAGGAAACGCAGTAGCATGATCGATTCATAAGGATTTTCTGTCCTTCTACTCACAAATCGGTATTTTTTTTTTCTTATTGCAGGGGATGGAAAGGTATGGTTGAAGAAATCTGCTGCAGCACAAAGGATATTGCCGGTAATAGCATTGCCATTCAAACGTTCTTGTAACTTGATTGTTCTTTGTCTATGGGTTTTCATTCTTAGTTTTCTGAACTTATCAGCAGGAAATTCTAATGTGGATCCATGCAAACTCGGAGAAATGTATTGTGCTGAGAGACCAACATCGTCAATGAAGAACCAGAACTGCACAAAACGGCACCGAGAGGAACCCTCCAATGAGGTCGGTTCACTTGCTAACAAGAATCGGAGGCCAAATGTGAACCGACGTCAAGCCACTGTGAAGGATATGTCCTCGAGCATAAACTCGAGGGAATCTCCAGCAAGCGAGATTGCAACGTGGAAGTCTGAGAAGGAAAGAACGCTTCAAAACACAAATGGAATTGTGGGGGGCAATAGACTCTCCACCAATCGACCGATTGTAAGTGCAATAGCCATTTAATTTCGCATTATCGTTCCAACCAAAAGCTGACTTGCTGTGTTATATACTCATCACCAATACATCAGGTCATTCGCCTTGATAAGAAGATTTACCGCTTGGATAGAGTTGCAGTGGGAACGAAATCCAAAGCCTCCAAGTGGAATGTACAAGAATGTGATCGACACAAAGAAACAGGTTAATTGATTTTGTAGGAGGTCCAGTTGTTTCTTGAACCTAATACATAGCAAGCAATCACACTGTTCATTCTTTTGCCCAGCCAAGAGGCAGCGGATAGTGCTGGCTTTACCTGCTCCCCCAAAGCAAGTGTAAAGTCATAAGGGTCCAGGGCCATGCGCAAGAATCAGAAAAACTCTTAACCAGATGGCGAAGTCACGGAACCAGATCTCATTGTTTTGAAGACCAAAGTTCCAAAGCCGAATGCAGCTGTTACTTGATTCTTTACGTGTGAAATCCGTGTTTATTACCTCTGGACATGTTGCGTATATTAGCTTTGACTTTGTGATAGGAGTTATCGTTGATGAAGCTTGTGCTTAGCTCGCATTAAGGCTATGACATGTTGGTTATACAGGTGATGATGGATATAATACAGCTTGTAGTGGGCATTAGTCCTCGCACATTCAAAGTTTTTTTCCGTGAATAACAAATGAATTAAATCATCAAAAGTTGCTTTGCAATGCAGTCCAAATTGTAACAAAGAAGAACAGTTCTAATGGGAAGAAAGATGTGCAGTTGGATGCTTGGAACTGCTGCTTTTGCTCTGTTTTAGGCCATCCTTGAGAGCATTGTCCGACGTATCTCCCCCTGATGGGAAGAAAGATATATCGGCTTGATAAAACCTCATATTCCTTTTGCCCGTCTTTTAGCTCCTTCGACTCGAGTTTCACATCTCTGCAACTCATTAAACGCAATAGGATATTCGATTAAGCAAAACACGAATCTTCAATCCTAAACTGAATGAATAGCACCATCCGATCTTGTTGCCTGTGAGGTCACATGGCGAATTCGCACAACTATTATCTTGTTGGAGAATCAAAGCTTAGTTAATATCACCCCCATTTCGCTCACGTATCATGGATCACTCTATCCGTCAGTGAAGTCGTGTGATAGTTGGAGGAACCCATGGTTTCTGTTGCAACTCGAGGTTGGCTTCTCAGGATATCAGGTGCATTGCGGATGTAGATTGTTCCATTTGAGCCTTCGCTAGTTGATTTGAATTGGTCATGACCAGTGATGTGAATGTTGTCACTCCTAAATGCGCAAAAGATTTACAGGATGTGTGAAAAATTGTGATAGCCAAATGGAATTCCCTTGATGTTGGTCGACTTGTTGTGACCTCGATCAGCAGTTTCTAGGTTGGGCCGGTCCAACTTTGGAATTTGGAATAAGTGAATTCTCAAATTTTAAAACTCAAAACTAACACCCTCTAGAACTTGGACCCCTGTGGGTCTGGTTTGGTTCTTAGGTTGATTTGGGAAGTCATTTTGATGAGCTAAGAGATACTTTTGCCTCCGAGTGAAAAGAGTGACAAATAAATCTTTCTGGAGTATTGCATGATCGTCCATTGAATTTAGCCAATCAAATATCTTAAATATTTTCTTTGTGGAAAAATGAAAAAGCTCGCGATAATGGTTGCTTCATATTTATTTAGGGCTAATTCCAAAAAAAAGCACCAACTTTAGGCCGATGGACAAATCTGACCAAAACTTTTTTTTGTCTCATGAAAAAGCACAAACTTTAGGTTGAGGGACAAATCTGGCCCGAACTTTTTTTTGTCTCGTAAAAACACAAACTTTAGATTAAGTGACAATTGGCCCCATTTTTGTTTTGTCTCATAAAAAATAACAAACTTTCACTCCTATTCAAAATCTAACCCTTACCATTAACTTTCTATTTTAAGTTAACCTTATTTCAAGAGAAAAGGTTCTAGTTGTGAGGTTGGTGGATCTCATCCATGATTTCTCTTGATAGGCGGTGATCTATAGTTTCATATTACGACAAAACAATAAAGTCTAGCGAGAGAAATTTAATCGGGAGATTTTTTTTACTTGCTAGTGAAGTATAGGAAATGGCATAGTTTCACTGTTATTCTTCAAGCTATGGCTCAAACAAGAAGAAAATGGATGGTGTTAGCCAACAAGTGCACATGGATTAAGGACAATCAATGAACATAAGTTAAGGGTGGCCAGATTTAGGATTTAAGTGAAAGTTGATGATTTTTTTTCCAAACAAAAAAAATTTAGGCCAAAATTGTCACTCGACCTAAAGTTTGTGCTTTTTACGAGACAAAAAAGAGTTTGGGCCGAATTTGTCCATTGACCTAAAGTTTATGCTTTTTTACGAGACAAAAAAAAAGTTTGGGCCAGATTTGTCCATCGACCTAAAGTTTGTGCTTTTTTTTGGAATTAACCCTATTTATTTATTTGGGTGGATAAATAGAGCGACGGATTGATATTGTTTTTTATTACAAAAGACGAGGTTAAGAAACGAACCTAACCTAATGTAACGATTCGTGAGCTTTGTCGCTCTTTGTGGTCATTTTGCTTAGTTGGCAACATTAGCATTCTTCTCCCTCACACAATGGTATTTGTTACTCATCTCTCTTCTCTTTTTCACTTAATTGTTTCTCTGTCCATCTTATGCGTTGACAAGGCATCTTTATCTTTACTTTCGTAATATCATATTATCAAATTATTTATTAAAATTGCTCCAATTTCTTCGTATTGAGTTTAGATAATTATTCTTATAATATAATTATATCTCCAAGTTCTTCGTATTGAGTTTAGGTAATTATTCTTATAATATAATTATATGTTAATATTTAAGTTGTGTTTATCCTTAAGTGTATCTATACTTCCTGTTTTATCATAGATTTATTGAATAATCCGCGCAAAATGTGAGGTATATCCAAGTATATAATGATTATAATATAAATACCGATGAAATAGGGCCATGAGATTCGACTAAGTGGTTCGGGAGCGCCTTGTTGGCAGGAATAGAAAAACATATTGGGGGGCCAAAAACACATTGAGGAAAAGTCATATGAAGGGAGTTTCTTTAGGTCATTTATATTAAAATGAATGATGAGGAAATATTTAGGACCAAACGAAGTATATCATGAAATACCTTTCTTTTTCGACAAATTAAGTTACAAAGCCCTATTGATAGGGTTTAATTTCAATATAAATTGGTTATACTTAATCTCTTTGAGAGATAATGATAAATCACTGATAACTCAAATTCAGAAATATTGACATCTTTTAATTTAAAGAATGCAAAATTAATAGAATCTTTAAATTTGATTTGTCATGTGTTCTTCACCCATTGCAATATAATGAATGGAGTATTATAACTATTAAGACTACACTACATTAGGATATTAAAATTGTTGTTATCTCTATTGATATTATCTAATTGTTTAGTTCTCTCTCTCCGATGTGTGCGAATACTCTTTTCTTCGGTTTCTTTTGCTTTCTTTTTTTTTCAAAACTATTTTCTTTAGTTTCTTTCCACATCCAAGATATCCGATTTAAAATAAAACATAATGGCCAGTACATAAATTGATGTTAAATCAAATAGTATTGTAAAAGTACTACTCAGTTTACAAATGAATCCAGTAGTTTTTCATTTGCAGATATCTAGTTATCAGTTTTTTTTTTTTTTGGTCGTAATCTAGTTATCAGTTTGGCTCAACCAAATTTATTAATTTTTTGCTTTGTAAAACAAATAAGCCAAATAACTTTCTTTTTTGGCAAATTAAGTTACAAAGCCCTATTAATAAGGTTCAATTTCAATATAAATTGGTTATACTTAATCTCTTTGAGAGATAACAATAAGTCACCAATGACTTTAATTCAAAAATATCAACATCTTTTAATTTAAAGAATGCAAAAAGTAATTGAATTTTTCAATTTGATTTGTCGTGTATCTTTCTCACGCTGCGATACAGTGAATGGAGTATTATCTGATTGTTTCTCTCTCTCGCTCCCCCCGATGTGTGCCCTTTTCTTTGGTTTCTTTATTTTTATTTCTAAATTCTTTTCTTTAGTTTCTTTCCACGTCCAACATATCGAATTTCATATAAAACATAAATTGATGTTGAAGCAGATAGTTTTGTAATAGAACTAATTAGTTTATAGATGAATCTATTTTTGTTTGTGGATATCAAGTTGTTATCAGTTTGGTTCCGTCAAATTTATTGATTTTACTTCATAAAATAATTAAAGCCAAATTAATAAATTAAAAGATCAAAAAGTTTTCATTTTCCTAAAGCTATCTTGCTATAGTTTAATCTAGAGATTTTGATCTCTCTGAGAACACCTGTGTGCTAAAAAATGCCTACTTCTTTCTATATTGGTAGAAATTATTAGATAGGCCAAAACATAAACATAAACATGTTTGTAATCAAGAAGAGTTATTTCTTTGTATAAATAGTTTTCAATTTAAGGCTCGGAACATTTTGATGCGAATTCTTCTCTTTAAACAACACCTGAGGGTGTGCTTAGAAGTACAACTTCCGCCTTATATGTTTTACGTTTTTTAAATTTTACAGCTTAGGCATCTTTTCACTTTCTTAATAATTTGAACCATCTAAAGCTTTTACGAGTTATTGACAAATAGATTGGCGAAGAATTGTTTGATATTTTTAGAAATTTGGGTACCCTTTTAAATCTGGACCAAGAAAATTACAAAAATTAAAAATGGAAATATTTGCACGCGTAAAACGAAAACAAACCTGGTAAGTTTCCCTCTTTTACTCAACGTTTGTATCGTATAAGAACCTTAGAAAGAGAGACCGAAGACGAGACGACCCCTGTTCCACCATAGCTGAAGTGAGGATTTCTCAGGTTAGTCTTCTTCTACTTCTCGCCGACGTTCCACCGACATTACGGACTGAGTTTCTAAACGGGTAAGTCTTGTCGCATGATATCTGTTCCAGAAACCAGAGAGATCGTTGCAGTTTCTTGATAGCTTCTTACGCACCAAGCACTCTGCTCGAAGTCACTGCTACAATGGGGGAGTCACTGGATGATTGGAGGGATTTCTTCAGAACGATGGATACGGAAATTTTGAAATCATTGACACCGCGATCACAATAGCCGCCACAGATCGCCCGAGATATTTTCGGCTACAAAGGGAACGCATCGCGAAGCGGCTGTTCTCGGCCACGACGACTCAGAGTCGGCACCCAGGGTGCGATGATCCGCCTGCGTCGCATGATGGTAGAGATGATTGCATACGCGCAGGTAAAGGAAGCAAAGCGATCAAGGACTACAGTAGGGGTGACGTCGAGCGCGATAGGGTGGACTTGAACCCGCAAAGCTATCTTGATTGCGGAGGTACTAAGGCATTCAGTGATGAGTTTGACAGACAGTCTCTAGTTGTTCGTGAAGTTCTAAGGATCAAGAAGGTCTTGGACAACAGTCAATGCGAGGTGAATATCCTAGCATGAATTCCATACATCGATTCTTCTGCTTTTCTGCTTCTTGTACATCCTAAGTCCATTGATTTCGAGTTTCTGTAGCTTTTGGAGATAATGCCTTGAAAAGTCGCTCTTTGTTTTGTTCCTTATCCGAATATAACCTGGCTCTGTTTTTGGGTATGGCAGTCTGATTCGGCACTGTACGAATCATTGAGAAAACTCCAGTTGATGACTATCTCGATGGATATATTGGAGGTTCGATTAAATTGCATATCTTTTGTTTAAGTTCTAGAAAGACAATGCCAATAGTCTTCTTTAATTCATCTAATTTCACCGGCTTCTTGCAGAAAACAAAGATTGGGATTACTCTCAATAGTCTCAGGAGGAAAGATGTATCGACACAGATTGCTCGGCTTGCACACAACATCACTATGTATATTTCAGTTCTATCAATTCTTGTTCAGTTCGTTGCTTCTTAAAAATCAGACGCTTGCACTTAATGTGTGCGTGTGTGATGCTACATGAAGCAATCAAACATGTTTTTCTCATTAACTGCTTGTTGCAACTTTTCAACCACTTCAAACTTGATTAGTAACTTTGTAGAGGCACTGGATCTTCTGATTAAAGTAGAAACTCCTTCAACCTGCAATTCCTGCTTCTTGTATAATCGAAGCAATGACGCCCTTTTTGCATATCTCTTGTTTGTAGCATAGGATTGGGTGCCTTAGCAACTTCACTTAATTGGAAGCGCAACGGCATGATTATTTTGTGAGGATTTTCTGTTCTTCTCACAAATCGATACTTTATATTAATGCAGGAGATGGAAGGCCATGGTCGAAGAAATCTGCCGCAGCACAGAGGATAATGCTGGTAATAGCACTGCTAGGCAAACTTTCTTGTAACTTGATTGTTCTTTAAGTGGGACCCCATTCTTAGTTTGGTAATCTTGTCAGTTGGAAATTCTTATGTGGATCCGTGCAAACTCGGAGAAATGGATTGTGCTGATAGACCGACATCCTCGGTGAAGAACCAGAACATCACACAACGGTACCAACAGAAACGCCACGAGGAGGCCGGTTCAATTGCTAATAGGAACCAGAGGCCAAATATGGACAAGCACCTAGCCACTGTGAAGCCCAACACGTCCTCGAGCATCAACTCGAAGAAAAATCCAGCAAGCGAGATGGGGACATGGAAGTTCGAGAAAGAAAGAATGCTTCAAAACTCAAAGGGAATCGCCGGATGCAAAAGACTTTACACCAGTCGACAAGATGTAAGTGCGAAAGCTATTTAGATTCAGATTATCATTCTAACCAGAAGCTGAGTTGGTCATGTGGTTCAATCAGAAGATTGACGGCTTGGATGAGGTTGCAGTGGAAAAGAAACTCAGAGCCTCTGACGGGAAATTACAAGAACATCATCGACAAACACAAACAGGTTAGTAGATTACCAAGAAGTTCGGATGTTTCTTAGATCTAGCACGTTGTAAATAATCACTCTGTCCATTCTTTTCGACAGCCAAGAGGCAGCCGACGAAGTTGGCTTTACCTGCTCTCCCAAAGCGACGGAAAATGTATAAGGGTCTGTGCTCGCGTGAAAGAATCGAAAAAACTCTTAGGCAGATGGCGAAGTCACACAGAGAATCAAAAAGAATCTTAGGTGGATGGCGCAGTCACGGAGCTGGATCTCATTGTTTTGAACACTAAAGTTCCGAAGCCAAATGCAGCTGCTGTTCGATTCTCCATGTGTGAAAATCTGTGTTTATTACTTCTGGACATGTTGCGTATTATTAGGGATGACTCTGTGATAGGAGTTTTTGTTCATGAAACTTGTGCTTAGCTCGTATTATAGCTATGACATGTTGGTTATACAGGTCAATGATGGATAGACATACTGCAGAAGGGCTTGTAGTGGGCATTAGTCCTCCCACATTTGAAGTTCTTTTTCTGTGAATAACAAATGGATTTTACTCATCAAAAGTTGCTTCTCAATTCACTCATCGAGCCTAAATTGTAGAGAGAAGAACAGTTATTAATGGGAAGAAAGATGTGCAGTTGGATGCAAGGGAACTGCTGCTTTTGCTCTGTTTTAGGCCGCTCCTGGAACATAAATTTCCACATCTCTGCAACCCATCAAACGCAAAGAGGATTTCGATGAAGCAAAGCATGAATTTTTGTAGTTATGACTGAATGAAGGAGATTCATCTAATCTAGTTGCCACGCTCGCGAAGCCGTCGCAATGGTTGAAGGGACCCCATGGTTAGCTTCTCGGGGAGATCAGGTTCGTGGCAAATGGATATTGCTCCATTTGAGCTTTCACGAGTTAATTTGATCCCCTTGGTATTGGTCGACGTGGTGCCGTGACCTTGGAAGGGCTTGGACATGTTGGGGTTGCGGAGATCATCGCTCAGCTCGGCCAAGGCCGCTAGGAGAATCGCCCCTACTCTGGGCATTTCCAGGGTTTATCACTCCACAAGCGATTCCGTGGGTTTCAGAGTTTGCTTGCCGAGCAGTGGTGCGAAATTTTGGACATTGCTTGGTCTACTTGGCTGATGATGAAGCTCGGTAAGGAAGGGAGGATAGCAGAATTGGGAACAAGTTCTGTAGAAAGTCTACATAATGAGTGATCAGGAGCAAATAACTCCTAAGAAGAGGAGCATTGGACCAGTGACTTGGGGTAGGACGCCGACAAGGGTCGGTACCTGAGGTGGTTGTAGTAGAGTGCCGGCTCAGGCCAGCGCAAGCAGAGTAGCGCCACCTCCAGTCTATGCTAGAATTGATGGGATTGTTCAGGCGTTCGAGACGCTAGGAGCTTTGATGGGGGTAGCGGGCCTAGAATCAAGTCGTCGCCACTGCCGCCGCCGCTACAACCGCTGCTACTACTGCCGTTGCTGTTGCTGCCGCACCTGCCGAAGCTTTACCTGGGAACATGGTTGTTCGGAGAGAGAGGTCGATGCACAAGCTCATGGAGCAGTTCTTGAAACTGAACCCGCCGAGATTCACCGGTGCAGGAGATCTCGAGGCTACAACCTTTTGGATATAAAACCTAGAGAAGGCCTTTGCACTGCTGATGTGCAATGAGGAGGAGAAGGTTGTTTTGGCAGTATACCAGTTGCAGGGTAACGCGAGTACCTGGTGGAGGGCCATCGGAGGCCGAATGGTTCTTGAAGGTGTGGTCCCGGAACGCCTTTCTCGAAGCCTTTAATGGCAAATATTTTTCTGACAACACTTGAGAATAGAAGATGGAGGAATTTCAGTGCCTTCATCAAGGGATGCTGATAGTAGATCAGTATGAGGTCAAATTTGCGAAGCTGTTGTAGTATGCTCTTAGACTAGCGGAAGATCCTGAAGATAGAGCTCGAAGGTTCAGAACGGCCTCCGACCGAAGCTAAAGAATCCGCTGGTGCCATTTGACTCGAAAGATTACAACGAGCTATATGGTCGAGCCCGGTTGATAGAGAGGAATGCGAACGAACAAGTCGCTGCATCCGGATTGCGTTTGGTTCAAATAGGGAGGGAAATAGGTTTGGGAAGAAACCTATGATAGGAGGAAGGTATCCTATTCCACCTAATAGATAGATTGGGTAGGCAAGTCTGCACCGAGCTAGATGGGCGTGTGTCGCTTCTGCGTAAGACAACACGGATTAGCCCCGTGCCATTCTAGGCCGGGTGCTTGTTATAAGTGTGGCCAACAAGGTCACTTGGCCAAGAATTGTCCTAGAAGACCGATGGGACCGCAATAGTTGCCGCCACCGCCGCCAATGGGTCAGAATAGGGGGTTTGCACCACAGGGTGGACTGAATAGCCCCCCAGCTCAAGAAAGGGGTATGCTATCACTAGAAGGCAGGCTGAGGACTTGCTTGATGTGATCACAGGTACGGTCTCATTAAACGACCATATTACTTATGCTTTATTTAACCATGGTGCAACTCATTCATTTATAGCTAAGCAATTCGTTAAGCTGGTAGGATTGAATCCTGAATTGTTGGAGTCAGTGGTTAGTATATCTACACCGTTAAAGGATAATGTGTTGTCTGTGATGGGCTCTTATGGTTGCAAGTTAGTGATTGCTGAGCAAGAGGGGAAATATATTTGATAGTCCTAGCCATATATGATTTCGATGTAATAATTGGCATGGACTGGCTCACCAAGCAATGAGCTAAGATGGATTACTATCGTAAAGCGATTCAATTTAACCCGTTAGCGGGTGAAAGTTTCAAGTTTATTGGGAATCGAGGAGGACCCTCGATTATCTTAATCTCGTTGCTTGAGGTAACCCGTTTGTTAGATGGGGGTTGTCAGGGTTACTTGGCGACTGTCGTGGATATGGCAGTTGAGGAGCTGGAGATTGAAGATATCGCAGTGGTTCAAGAGTTTCCAGACATGTTTCTGAAAGAATTGCCAGGTCTGCCGTCGGAAAGAGAGATTGAGTTCGTGATTGAATTGGCCCTAGGACAGAGCCAATCTCTAAGGTTCCTTATCGGATGGTGTTGTCTGAGTTGAAAGAATTGAAGGTGTAGATGCAGGAGTTGTTGCATAAGGGATTCATACGTCCTAGTGCATCACTTTAGGGAGCATCAGTTCTATTCATGAAGAAGAAAGATGGCTCATTGCGCCTGTGTATCGACTATCGTCAACTCAATCAGGTGACGATTAATAACAGGTAGCCACTAACGAGAATCGATGCTGTTTCTTGGAAATGTTCCCGGGAATAAGAAATAAGTTTTTTTTTTTTTTTTTTACTTCTTAATTATGTTCCAAATCTATTCCCGGGAACAAAAGTGTAAACAAATGTGTTTCTGTTCTTTTTTTTTTATTCCCCGGAACAAAAGAACAGAAATTTTTGTTTCGGGGAGTAGAAACAAAAATAAACAAATGCCCCCTTAATCTCTTTGAGAGATAATGATAAATCACTGATAACTCAAATTCAAAAATATTGACATCTTTTAATTTAAAGAATGTAAAATTAATAGAATCTTCAAATTTGATTTGTCATGTATTCTTCACACATCGCGATATAATGAATGGAGTATTATAACTATTAAGACTACACTACATTAGGATATTAAAATTGTTATTATCTCTAATCATATTATCTAATTGTTTAGTTCTCTCTCTCCAATGTGTGAGAATACTCTTTTCTCCGGTTTCCTTTCTTCTTCTTCTTTTAAAACTATTTTCTTTAGTTTCTTTCCACATCCAAGATATCCGATTTAATAGAAAACATGATGGCTAGTACATAAATTGATGTTAAATCAAATAGTATTGTAATAGTACTACTCAGTTTACAAATGAATCCAGTAGTTTTTCGTTTGCAGATATCTAATTATCAGTTTGGCTCAACCAAATTTATTGATTTTTACATTGTAAAACAAATAAGCCAAATAATCTTTACCAAAAAAAAAAAACAAATAAGCCAAATAACTTTCTTTTTTGACAAATTAAGTTACAAAGCCCTATTAATAAGGTTCAATTTCAATATAAATTGGTTATACTTAATCTCTTCGAGAGATGACAATATGTCACCAATGAATTTAATTCAAATATATTGACATCTTTTAATTTGAAGAATGCAAAGAGTAATAGAATCTTTCAATTTAATTTGTCGTGTATCCTTCTCGCTGTGATATAATGAATGGAGTATTATCTGATTGTTTCTCTCTCTCGCTCCCCCAATGTGTGCCCTTTTCTTTGGTTTCTTTATTTTTCTTTTTAACTTCTTTTCTTTAGTTTCTTTCCACGTCCAACATACCGAATTTCATATAAAACATAAATTGATGTCGAAGCAGATAGTTTTGTAATAGAACTAATTAGTTTAGTTTTGTAATAGAACTAATTAGTTTATAGATGAATCTATTTTCGTTCGTGGATATCAAGTTGTTATCAGTTTGGTTCCGTCAAATTTATTGATTTTACTTCATAAAATAATTAAAGCCAAATCAATAAATTAAAAGATCAAAAAGTTTTCATTTTTCCTAAAGCTTTCTTGGTTTAGTTTAATCTAGACATTTTGATCTCTATGAGAACACCTATGTACTACAAAATGCCTACTTCTTTCTACATTGGTAGAAATTATTAGATAGGCCAAAACATAAACATAAACATATTTGTAATCGAGAAGAGTTATTTCTTTGTATAAATAGTTTTCAATTTAAGGCTCGGAACATTTTGATGCGAATTCTTCTCTTTAAACAATACCGAGGGTGTGCCTAGAAGTACAACTTCCGCCTTATATTTTTTACGTTTTTAAATTTTACAGCTTAGGCATCTTTTGACTTTCTTAATAATTTGAACCATCTAAAGCTTTTACGAGTTATTGACAATAGATTGGCGAAGAATTGTTTGATATTTTTAGAAATTTGGGTACCCTTTTAAATCTGGACCGAGAAAATGACAATTTAAAAAAGGAAATATTTGCACGCGTAAAACCAAAACAAACCTGGTAAGTTTCCCTCTTTTACTCAACGTTTGTATCGCATAAGAACCTTAGATAGAGAGACCACATCAGTGACATGAAGACGAGACGACCCCTGTTCCACCATAGCTGAAGTGAGGATTTCTCAGGTTAGTCTTCTTCTACTTCTCGCCGACGTTCCACCGGCATTACGGACTGAGTTTCTAAACGGGTAAGTCTTGTCGCATGATATCTGTTCCAGAAACCAGAGAGATCGTTGCAGTTTCTTGATAGCTTCTTACGCACCAAGCACTCCGGTCGAAGTCACTGCCACAATGGGGAGTCACCGGATGATTGGAGGGATTTCTTCAGAACGATGGATACGGAAATTTTGAATTCATCGACACGGCAATCACGATAGCCGCCCTGGATCGCCCGAGATATTTTCGGCTACAAAGGGAACGCATTGCGAAGCGGCTGTTCTTGGCCACGACGACTCGAGTCGGCACCTGTGGTGCGATGACCCGCTGCGTCGCATGATGGTAGAGATGATTGCATACACGCAGGTAAAGGAAGCAAAACGATCAAGGACTACAGTAGGGGTGACGTCGAGCGCGATAGGGTGGACGTGAACCCGCAAAGCTATCTTGATTGCGGAGGTACTAAGGCATTCGGTGATGAGTTTGACAGACAGTCTCTAGTTGTTCGTGAAATTCTAAGGATCAAGAAGGTCTTGGACAGTCAATGCGAGGTGAATATCCTAGCATGAATTCCATACATCGATTCTTCTGCTTTTCTGCTTCTTGTACATCCTAAGTCCATTGATTTCGAGTTTCTGTAGCTTTTGGAGATAATGCCTTGAAGAGTCGCTTTTTGTTTTGTTCCTTATCCAAATATAACCTGGCCCTGTTTTTGGGTATGGCAGTCTGATTCCGCATGATGGATTTAATTGGTGATGGGCTTAAGGCCCGTCCGCCCATGCTGGGCCCAAAAAGCCCGGCCCACGGGAATAGGGCCCGTGGATGGGGGAAGGTATAAAAGAGTGGAGAGAGAGAGAGAAGGCACATGTTGGATTGGAATCAACGTACGCTTCTCTCCCGCGTTTTCTCTCCCGAAGAACAAAAAGAGGCATACGGCTTCCAATTTCTTCCCTTCAAGGCTTCATCGACCGGATTCTCTTCCTCCATTGACGACGGTGTTTAATCTGTGGCTAACAAGGTAAGCTCGAATCCCTGGTGTGCTTTACGATCGGTGATACGTGTCGTTTCTGGGCTTCGTCTTCCGCATTGATTTAGGGGTTTGATTTAGTGTCGAATCCGATTTTCGGGGATCCGTTATTCCCAACATTGGTATCAGAGCCCTAGTTCACGTTTTTCCCGACCTGTTTTGATGTTTTGGATTGATTTTTCGCAAAAAGTTTTTGGCCGTATGGATCGGTTGAGAAATCCCGACACCCGAGCGTTGTTCGGCCATTTTTCTGAGTTTTCGTAAGTCGAAATCGTTTTCTGAACACATGGGGAAAAAGGAGACGTCGAGACGAGTCTAGCGACATGTCGCACGCCGCCGTACGACGCTGCGCGCGCCCACACGCGCGGCCAGAAGCCGCTGCACGTGGGCGCGACGCGCCCGGAATCGCTGGCAATGGCCAGTGTGTGCGCCACACGCGTCGGTGACGATCCGGCACGTGCGCGCCGGCGGCGGCGAAACGGCACGCGCCGGTCCGCGGACCGACGCGTGCCGCGCCACGCGATGACGTCATCGTGACGTCATCCAACGGTCGGTAACCGCTCGGATGACGTCACCGACGACGCCGGGCGGTCACCGGCCGGCGACCCACCCGACCTCTGACCCGACCCGACTCGAGGACGCAGGCACGTGCCCGGCACGTGCCGGATGATGTCTGCGTGACGTCATCCCCGCACGCTCGAGGCACGTGCGGTCGGTCTGCGCGAGCTAGGGGTGTGCATTGGACCCAGGAACCGCCCGGACCGCCCGGAACCGGACCGGAACCGCCCGGAACCGGCGGTTCTTGAGGGAACCGGTCCGGTTCCCGGGTCCAATTGTTGAGAACCGGTGGGAACCGGTCCGGTTCCCGGTTCCGTGGGCGGATCCGCCCGCCCGCCCACCCGGACCGGACCGGTACTATTTATAATTTAAAAAAAAAAAAAACAAACAAAAGTCGCGGCCGAAGCCCCCGCCCCTAATTCGCGAAGCCCTAATCACGTTTCTTCTTCTTCAGCCTCCGATTCTCTCGTTCCTTTCCTTCTCTTCGTCTTCGATTCCACGGTTCCACCCCGAGTATCCACGCCGCCGCTGCTCCTCCTCCGCCACCGTCCCGCCCCCGCGCCGGTCACCACTCGCCAACCGCTGCTCCTCCGCCTCGCAAGAACTCTCGACCAAGCCGGCGAGCCCCTTTTCCGTCACTCAACAAGGTACGAAGCCCTAATTTGCTTCTCATCTCTTGATTCTCTTCCGATTTCTTCCTCGGTGTTTGATTATCTCTCTCGTTTCTTCCTCAATCTTTTCTCCTCGTCTTCGATTCCTCACCAAGCATTCACGCCGTCGCCGCCTGCTCCTCCTCCGCCACGGTTCCACCCCGAGTATCCACGCCGCCGCCGCTCCTCCTCCGCCATTGTCCGCCCCCCCGCGCCGGTCACCACTCGCCAACCGCCGATCCTCCGCCTCGCAAGAACTCCCGACCGAGCCGGCGAGCCCCTTTTCCGTCACTCAACAAGGTACGAAGCCCTAATTTGCTTCTCATCTCTTGATTCTCTTCCGATTTCTTCCTCGGTGTTTGATTATCTCTCTCGTTTCTTCCTCAATCTTTTCTCCTCGTCTTCGATTCCTCACCAAGCATTCACGCTGCCGCCGCTGCTCCTCCTCGCCACCGTCCGCCCCCGCGCCGGTCGCCACTCGCCACAACCGCTGCTCCTCCGCCTCGCTGTCCGCCGCCCTTGAAAACCAGAATTTTTGGCGTCAAAATCGGTTCCATGGATCCACCCAGAACCGGACCGGACCGGCGGTCCGGTTCCCGGTGGATCCACGCAACAAACGGGTGGATCCCGGTTCCGATTTTTCGAACCGGTCCTTAGCGGGCGGTTCCTGTTCTAGGTCGGGAACCGCCCGCCCGGACTATGCACACCCCTAGCGCGAGCGGCCCGACCGGCCCTTCCGGTCCGACCGGTTCGACCGTCGCGACCGGTCCGACCCGCGCACCGTTGACCCGACCCGCTGACCCGTTGACCGTTGACCCGCTGACCGACGACCGTTGACTGTTGACTTTGACCGTTGACCCGAAAAAAAATAAAATAAATAAATAAATGAATTTGTTTCTTTTTTTCATGTATGCCTATGTGGTTTATATGTAATCCATTTTTTTTATTATGCATGTGTTGCATGAATTTTGGAAAATTATGTATTTTCCTAATATACATTATGGATTATAAGTGATCCATTTTTAGTTCTGCATTTGTTGCAGGAACTATGATGCGTTATGCACGGATACTTGCAATCCCGAGAACGGACGAGGGAAATGCAAGACTTAAAAGGCTGATGAAAGATTTAGCTGATTATCGGTGGCATGACGGTGATTTAGTATCACATGTGGTCATGGTCAATCAGATGATACAGGAAATCATCTGGAATGATTATCTTATGCCGGCTTTGATGAACACTATTCCACCTAAATGGCAAGCAGTGTTGGATCGGCTATGAGAGGTCAACGTGGTCCCGGGTTATAGGAGGCTAGTGGAAGCTTTTGTAAGAGAGTACTATAGGATTGAGTTGGCCAAAACTTCAACCCTTAGAATGAGCGCCACATGGCGTAGGGTGAATGCGCCTTGGTGGCGACATGAAAGCTCTCCAAAAGTTTTTTCCATGGTTGACAATTGTGCTTTCAGTTTTCTAAGATATTTTGAATGATATATTAATTTTGAGATGTTTTTATGATGAATATCTCTTTCTATGCTTTCTCTGTATATATTGCTTAGTGTAATATGTTAGTTGTATTATGTGGAAGTATAATTGTTCTATTGCATGTCGATAAGTATTTGCTTTTCATTCTGGCGATTCTTTGTGGGTAGTTATTTGGGTAGTTTATAGAAGTTTTTGTAACTTCATATAATTTATTTTGCATAAGACAATCATATTAATGATAGTTTTAAGTTAGGATTTTTGGAGGATGATTGGAAACATAGTGACCTTTTGATTCTGAAACCTTACTTGAGATTATTCATTGATATAATGGGTCTGTGCAAAAGTAGATGCATAAGTGATAGGCATTAATTATACGTGCATGTATGTTTGATGTGTTCAGACCGATGGTTTCAGCAACTAAGAACGCAATTGCTGATATGAACGGCAACAATTGTGAAATATTGAATATGAAGATTCAATATGTGCTGGAAAAGCAAGAAGCACTAGAAGCTCTTGACCATATTATGGAAAATCTTGAGGATGCTGTGCGCCATCTTGAGCTAGTAGAGGACCGCCTAACGGCATTTGAGCTGAGAATAGACATTTGCAATGCTGGTTCTAGCTCAGAAAATGCTATGAGCTCTAAGCGCAAGCATATTGATTCGTTCAATATGTGGACATGCAAAGGATCAAGTCCATATTGTAAGAAATCAAGAGTTAACCAACACAAGAGAGGAAAACGTCCTCAAGTAAAGAAAATGTCAATGGTGAGGTGTTACAATTGTGACAAAAGGGTCACTATGCTCGCGACTATCGTGAGCCAAAAAAGATATACACCTCCTGTACATTTGAAAACTTTGCTTATGTGCTAAGTTTTGTATTATTGACTGAAATCCTTTGTGAATTGTAGATTCAGATAAGACAGACTATATAAGGAAGGATAGAGGATCCTTCGTGGAATTCCGACGAATACCAACTGGAACTATATGGATTTATGTAGGAAACAACTTCGAAGCTAAAGTTAAAGGGATTGGCACCTGCCAATCAAACATGCGTGGTGGACGCATTTTGTTCCTACATGATTGTGGACACCTAAATTTTGGCTACCCGTTTAATAATTTGTCGCATTAAGAAATTAGGGGTTAATTTAATTCCTGAAAAAATGTTAATTGCATAGCATATAGATTTAAGTTGCATTTATTTTGTTATTTGCATTTCTTGCATCGGTGGCGGATATATTCAAGTTAGATGGATCAGGCCCACGAAGCGAGCAGGTTGGCCCAAGCCCGCGTTTTTTAATAATTAAAAATTATCTCATGGGAATATAATATTTTAAAATTTTTCCGAGATATGAATCTTTTTTAGATAGGGCAGATGGGTAAAAAATTGCGATTTGGTTTTGAAAGAGTTGAATTTTAAAAAATCTCATCTTAATCTCGAATCCTTATCAGTATGGGATGAATTTTGTGGAGAAATATTGCGATATTGCGATTTATTTTTGCGAGATTTGGATTTCGAGAAAATATTTATCGTAATCTTGAATTCTTATCAATAGTGATCGGTTGGTGAAAATGTATCGCGGATATAGATTTGAAGGGGAAATCAAAAGTTTATCTCCTACCCCCTATAAAAGCAACCGTGTACGAGGAAGAGGGAGAGCTTCTTTGAAAAAAATTCAGAAAAAGGCCACACGTTGAATATACGGCCGCACAAAGGGGGAACTTTTTTTTTTATCACTTCGTAAGAGGGAGACCACACGGTGGAGATACACGACCGTGTATTGGGTTGCATCTCACGTTGCTGGCCGGGCACCTTCATCGAACACTCTTGATTGGCGCGCCTTCTCTTTGCAAGAGACAATCCAGAGAGAGCAGGAGGGGCGTGAAGCATTGAGACGCCATTAGTGAGTGGAGGAATAAAAAATAAGGAATTAAAGATGAGTTGTGAGTGGTGATTTGTGAAGATTAATTCACGCAATTCTCACTTCTCGGATGCCGCTTTTCGAGACCAACATCAACGAAGCCAGTCCTCGCCCACTCGCAATTTTCCGGTGTTTCATCCAGCAATTCCAGGCCGATTTTCCAGGCGTCCTTGACGTGCCCGAGACCTCCACCGATCCAGTTATCTTGTTTTCGTTCGAATTTTTATTAGTGCAGGTCTTCCTTGACCGAATCCAGTCATCGCCCCGGCAATCCATACATCCAAGTCCGAGTTGTGAGCCTCGCCGAGCATTACCATATCACGTCGCGAGTAGCCGTAGCCATTTGAGGATTGGAATTTGGGAGCCAATATTCGGAATAGGTAAAAAATTTGTCTATTTTGATTTCCAAAAATTCCGTTTCCTTATTTGATATATTTGTTGATGCACATAATTGAAATCCCTAGCGTGATATTGGCAACTCGAGGAGCTCTCGAATTAGGGATTGACAGTCTGATTTTCGCGCCCGAAATCCGACTCGCAATCCCTTACAAAAATCGACAATCCAATCTCAAGCCCGAGATTCGATTCGCGATTTAATTTAAAATTGGCCAACCCGATCTCATGCGCGAGATATGGTTCGCTAATTTTTGGATATCAATCTTATCTTGTTTGATTTGCCATCGTCAAGTTAGTTGAGTCAATCTTATTTTCGTAAAAGAAAAATCCAAAAATATACTTGAGTTAGGAATAGATTTGCTTTAGAATATTCCTAGTCTTAGGTTTAAAATCACAATCTTATTTCGAATTTTTAAATAAAAAATCCAAAAAGAAAGTGCAATCATTTAGGTTGTTAGTTTTTATTTGAATTGCATGTTCAATTAGATGTTAGTTTTAATTTCGAATTTCTTAAAGAAAAACACAAAAAAAAAAAAATCGTTGTGCATATTAGATTAGAATTGCATGTTTCGTTTTAAATTTAGATCATCTTTTTCAAATAAATTGCATTTTAGATTAAGATAATGTCTTAGTTTAAATTAGGATTTAATATGACTTAATCCCTAGTTTAAATTAGATAGAATCTTAATCTAGCTAGATCATCTCAAATTTCGTAAAATTTGTCTTAGGATAAATTAGTTGCAATTTCTAGGATAGATTGCATTTTTAAATAAAAAATGTCATTTGCATGTCATATAGAATTAGGTTCATGAAATGCATGTCATTTTAGTGATTATTGTTAGGTTCATTTCTAATTAGAAATTGTCCGTCATTAGAATTAAGTCATTTTGATTAATTTAGATTGCATATTTAACAATTGCATGTTCATTAAGAGATCGAGCATTGAATTGCATATGGAATATATTTTCATTGAAAAAGAGAACAAAAATTGGGAAATTGCGTGTTAATTAGAAACCATATCTAGGGTTGTTGATGTGGATTTTAATTTAACATTGCGATGCTTTCGTTGCTTTGAGGTAAGTCCTGCAATTTATTTTATGCTTTACTTAAGTGTTAAATTGGTGGTTTGCGCACCTGCATGAACACCTCACATGTTAGGGAATTAGTTTAAAATCAATCCAAACTGCTTGCCAAACATTTTTCAAAATAAAAAGAAAGGTACCGAAAGGGCGTTAGAGAATTCTAGCGTAACCAAGTCCCCGTACCCATAGTCTCGGTTCGTAGGAGTAAAATAATTCTCCCGTTATTTTACTTGGGTTTCTAATCGACCCACCAAAAATAGATTAGTGGCGACTCCTAATTGAAAATTTGCATGTTAAGAACTTGAATCAAAAGTCGCGAATTGGTATGTGCTTGGGAGAGCCCGAGTTAAGTCTAGGCTTAACAATTCATTAGTCAAACCCTAGGTGGTCCAAACCCCGAAAAAATTGGTCGCGACAATGATGTTCTATATGCTCCGGAGATTCGTCGAAATTTAATGTCTGTTTTGGTATTGGTTAAGCTTGGTTTTAGTGTGAACTTCCGTAATAGAGATGTAGATTTGTATTTGGATACAAACTACTATGGTTGTGGTCACTTTCTGAATGGTTTTATTGTACTAAATGTTGACTGTGGTGATGTCAATATGTTATTCCCTTGTTTCACGTCTTCTACTTTATATGAAAATGATGTGAATATGGTGGCATGCTAGACTTGGTCATATGGGCCAACAACATATGAATAGACTAGCCAAAGAGGGCTTGTTGGGCAACATTGAAAAAGTCGATTTGCCCAGATGTGAGCATTGCCTAGTAGGGAATATGACAAGGAAACCATTTGAAAAGGTAAAAGAGCTGAATTTCCTCTGCATTTAATCTAATCTGATGTCTGTGGTTCAATGAATGTGAGAGAAAGGCAATGGGCTGTTTATTTCATCACTTTTGTAGATGATTCTACTCGATTCGGATATGTCTATTTGATTTCTCATAAATCTGAAGCATAAGTTGTTTCAAAAGGGTTATGAACTTGGTAGAGAATCAATTAGATAAGAAAATAAAAGTATTTAGATCCGATCGAGGTCAATAATATTTATCTGATGAGTTCAGAAAATTATGTGATGAAAAAGGAATAGAAAGACAGTTGTCTATTCCAAATACTTCTCAAACAAAATGGTGTTGCGGAGAGAAGAAACAGAACCCTACTGGAAATGGTTAGGTCCATGATGGTGCATGCTAACTTACCAATCACTTTTTGGAGTGATGCTTTGTTAACTGCAGCCTATATACTTAACCGGGTGCCTTCCAAATCAGTTACTTCCACTCCATATAAGTTATGGACAGGTAGAAAATCGGACTTAAGTTTTCTTATGTCATAGGGTTGTGCTGCCTATACTCATGAGTCCTCTCACAAGTTTGGGAAATTGGGTCCCAAAGGAAAGAAGAGTATTTTAATGAGATACTTCGAACACTCGTAAGGGTATGTGTTCGAAGGTGAGCAGGAAAGTGGGAGTATGACTGAATTTGAATCACGGGATGTCACATTCTTAGTGGATGAATTTCCTAAGAAGGGCGAAATAGGAGAAGATTTCTCCCTATTTGAAACCTTGGATCAAGATAATGATGTCAATGGAGTTCATCCAAGTTGGAGTAATATGATAAGTGATGAATTGAATTCAACTCATTCTCGGTTGCAACCACATGATGAGACGACATCATCATTATCTAATCCAAGTGGGAGCATAATGGGTAAAGATGTGCTAAGTGTACAATCTCCCATACGGCGAACAAGTTGCCAAAGTATTCCCCGTCAACATTTTGACATTGAAGGGGAAACTTTTGTGGTTACTCCAGGAGATGAGGATGAGCCAAGAAATATTAATGAGGCTCTAGATTGCCCTAGTAAGGAAAATGGATTTATGCAATGAAAGAGGAAATGGAGTCAATGAAGTCAAACCATGTTTAGCAACTGGTTGATCTTCTAAAAGGACGCAAAGCTATTGGGAACAAGTGGGTTCTCAAAATAAAGCAAAAGGCTGATGGCTCGATAGAAAGGCATAAGGCTCGCCTTGTGGCGAAGGGGTATAATCAACAAGAAGGAATTGATTATGAAAGTACATTTTCTCCTGTAGTGTGATTTACCTTGATTCGCATAGTTCTGGCAATAGTGGTTAGTATGGATCTTGAGTTATATCATATGGATGTAAAGACTGCTTTCCTCAATGGAGAATTAGAGGAAGAAATATATATGGAACAACATGCTGGTTTCATAGTGAAAGGCCAAGAAGAAAAGGTATGTCGACTTTGGGGGTCGATATATGGCCTTAAGCAGTCATCAAGACAATGGTATATACGTTTTCATAATGCCATAATAGCATATGATTTTACAATGATTGACAAGGATCATTGTGTATATATCAAAAGATCCAAGGATCAATTTGTGATCATATCATTATATGTTAATGATATACTAATTGTCAGAAGTAATATGGGGTTATGTTAATACTGTGAAGAATTGGTTATCTTCCAGCTTTGATATAAAAGACATGGGTGATGTTGCATACATTCTCAAAGTTAAGATTTCAAGATTGCAAACCCATAGACACTCCTATTGCAAAAGGTGAAGGATTGAACCATAGACTGTGTCCAAGGACTCCACAAGAGAAGGAACAAATAAAATATGTTCCTTATGCTAGTGCTGTTGGAAGCTTGATGTACGCTATGATGTGTACAAGACCTGACATATGTTCTGTAGTTGGAATGGTGAGTAGATACCAATCCAATCCAGGTCAAGCACATTGGAAAGCCGTTAAGAGAATACTGAGGTATCTAAAAGGGACTGCTGATTATATGCTGAATTATTAAGGAAATGATCTGCAACTCAAAGGCTATTTTGATACTATTGGGAAGGAGATTTAGATGAAAGAAAATCTATCTCTGGGTTTGTTTTCTTACCGAATGATGGCACCATATGTTGGAGCAGTAAGAAACAAAAGTGTATAGCCTTGTCCACAATAGAAGTTGAGTTCGTGGCATTATCAGCAGCAGTATAAGAAGGTGTTTGGCTTAAGAGATTTTTTGGATCATTTAGGTGTTATTGGAAGTGCTGCAGATTAATTGTTGGTTAACTGTGATGGCCAAGCAGCAAAATGGTACACCAAAGATCCAAAATATCATGGCAAGACCAAACCTATAGATACCAAGTATAATTTTGTCAAGGATATGATTGCACGAAAATATGTGAACTTAGAGTACATACTACGCATAGAATGGTAGCAGATTCTATGACAAAGCCAATACCTAGAGATGTGTTTTGTGGCTATATGAAATCTCTAGGATTGCGTAGAGGCTGATGTATTGAATATTGTAATTTCCCTAAGTGTTCACAATTTGATGAATTTGTGTTTTCATCATTAATGCCTATGAATCTTTGTTTGATCTTTATGCATCTTAATGCTCAGTGCATTATTTTAAGTTAAGAGAAGTATGTCGGACATATATAAGATTAGCCCACTCACATGGGTAATCGCCTCTGTTTACTGTGTGATAAATAGAGATGAGACTGTTTTAAGCTTATTATCTAGGTGATAATCGAGAGCTCAAGCTTAAAACACGTATGTCGCCTTAACTAAGTGTTAAGATGAGGACATTAATTCTTACGATGTCCGAAAGTAAAATACCCCACATATTTTACTTTATCTGTCTAAGATGCCAGATGTGAGTTCTGATGAATTTTGTGAATGAGTAGATACGTGAACTCAAGTTAGACATTGGGTATGTCCGAACTATCATCGTACGGTATTGAATAGTGTAGACATGCGCTCCATGGGAAAGGAGTTAATACCGTAATACGTATTTCATACTACGTATGCATGAGACGACCAATAAGAGTGGCAAAAAGTTTGATCTCAACTTTTATGCGTGTGAGGCTCTTGAGGGAATAAGTTCCTCAATTTCTCAGTCCCCTCATGACTCTTACTTATTCTCAAGATTTCTATTTAGTGTTTGCTATCTTAGGATGTTGCCAATGGTCATGAGTTTGATTCGATCTAATGGGGCATTTCTAGAAAAGCAAGCTGAACTGAAATTGAGAGTTTGAAGGAAGAGGAAGATCGATTTTGGAGAATCACATTGTAGTTTTGTATTCACCGGTTAACCAATTATGACCGTCTTTGGGATAATCATAATTGTGAATACAATATATATATCATTTTTTAAAAGAGATCAAGAGAGATATAAATGTGATCGATCGATCTAGGTACGCATACTAAATCTACTCGGGATGTGATGCCCATTATGAGCTGCTATATATTCCTAACGGATGTATGGCAACGAGCTCTCAAAGTATCTTTGGTCGTACGGATTATTCACCGGTATGAATGTTGAAGAGAGGAAAAGAGGATTCTGTTCGACCCATCATGTTAAGTGAGAGTCTATGATGGATTTTCTCTGATGAGGATGAGTAGGGCCTGTCCGCCCATATTGGTTTTGTACCACCATGTGCGAGTGGGAGATGATGGATTTAATTGGTGATGGGCTTAAGGCCCGTCCGCCCATGCCGGGCCCAAAAGCCCGGCCCACGGGAATAGGGCCCGTGGATGGGGAAGGTATAAAAGAGAGAGAGAGAGAGAAGGCACTGTTGGATTGGAATCAACGTACGCTTCTCTCCCCGCGTTTCTCTCCCGAAGAACAAGAGGCATACGGCTTCCAATTTCTTCCCTTCAAAGGCTTCATCGACCGGATTCTCTTCCTCCATTGACGACGGTGTTTAATCTGTGGCTAACAAGGTACGCTCGAATCCCTGGTGTGCTTTACGATCGGTGATACGTGTCGTTTCTGGGTTTCGTCTTCCGCATTGATTTAGGGGTTTGATTTAGTGTCGAATCCGATTTTCGGGGATCCGTTATTCCCAACACCGCACTGTACGAATCATTGAGAAAACTCCAGTTGATGACTATCTCGATGGATATATTGGAGGTTCGATTAAATTGCATATCTTTTGTTTAAGTTCTAGAAAGACAATGCCAATAGGCTTCTTTAATTCATCTAATTTCACCGGCTTCTTGCAGAAAACAAAGATTGGGATTACTCTCAATAGTCTCAGGAGGAAATATGTATCGACACAGATTGCTCGGCTCGCACACAACATCATTATGTATGGGGTGATATATTTCAGTTCTATCAATTCTCATTCAGTTCGTTGCTTCT
Organism: Eucalyptus decipiens; assembly: GCA_014182575.1. Classification (NCBI taxonomy): domain Eukaryota; kingdom Viridiplantae; phylum Streptophyta; class Magnoliopsida; order Myrtales; family Myrtaceae; genus Eucalyptus; species Eucalyptus decipiens. Next base: position 4,646,059 of record CM024619.1, on the reverse strand, counting down.
TAAAAATCATACGCTTGCACTTAATGAGTGTGTGTGTGCTGCTACCAATCAAACATGTTTTTCTCAGTAACTGCTTATTGCAACTTTTCAACCACTTCAAACTTGATTAGATGTAACTTTGTAGAGGCACTGGAGCTTCTGATTAAAGTAGAAACTCCTTCAACCTGCAATGCCTGCTTCTTGCATAATCGAAGCAATGACGCCCTTTTTGCGTATCTCTTGTTTGTAGCATAGGATTGGGCGCATTAGCAACTTCACTTAATTGGAAGCGCAACAGCATGATTATTTTTTGAGGATTTTCTGTCCTTCTCACAAATCGATACTTTATATTAATGCAGGAGATGGAAGGCCATGGTTGAAGAAATCTGCCGCAGCACAGAGGATAATGCTGGTAATAGCACTGCTAGGCAAACTTTCTTGTAACTTGATCGTTCTTTAAGTGGCACCCCATTCTTAGTTTGGTAATCTTGTCAGTTGAAAATTCTTGTGTGGATCCGTGCAAACTCCGAGAAATGAATTGTGCTGATAGACCGACATCCTCAGTGAAGAACCAGAACATCACACAACGGTACCAACAGAAACACCACAAGGAGGCCGGTTCAATTGCTAACAGGAACCAGAGGCCAAATATGGACAAGCACCAAGCCACTATGAAGCCCAACACGTCCTCTAGCATCAACTCGATGAAAAATCCAGCAAGTGAGATTGGGACATGGGGGTTCGAGAAAGAAAGAATGATTCAAAACTCAAAGGAAATCACGGGGTGCAAAAGACTTTTCACCAGTCGACAAGATGTAAGTGCGAAAGCGATTTAAATTCAGATTATCATTCTAACCAGAAGCTGACTTGGTCATGTGGTTCAATCAGAAGATCGACAGCTCGGATGAGGTTGCAGTGGAAAAGAAACTCGGAGCCTCCAACGGGAAATCACAAGAACATCATCGACAAACACAAACAGGTTAGTAGATTTAGCAAGAAGTTCGGATGTTTCTTAGATCCGGCACATCGTAGATAATCACTCTGTCCGTTATTTTCGACAGCCAAGAGGCAGCCGATGGTGTTGGCTTTACCTGCTCTCCCAAAGTGACGGAAAAGGTATAAGGGTCCGTGCTCTCGTGAAAGAATGGAAAAAACTCTTAGGCAGATGGCGAAGTCACACAAAGAGTCGAAAAGAATCTTAGGCGGATGGCACAGTCACGGAGCTGGATCTCATTGTTTTGAACACTAAAGTTCCGAAGCCGAATGCAGCTGCTGTTCGATTCTCCATGTGTGAAAATCTGTGTTTATTACTTCTGGACATGTTGCGTATTATTAGGGATGACTCTGTGATAGGAGTTTTTGTTCATTAAACTTGTGCTTAGCACGTATTATAGCTATGACATGTTGGTTATACAGGTCAATGATGGATAGACATACTACAGAAGGGCTTGTAGTGGGCATTAGTCCTCCCACATTTGAAGTTCTTTTTCTGTGAATAACAAATGAATTTTACTCATAAAAAGTTGCTTCTCAATTCACTCATCGAGCCTAAATTGTAGAGAGAAGAACAATTATTAATGGGAAGAAAGATGTGCAGTTGGATGCAAGGGAACTGCTGCTTTTGCTCTGTTTTAGGCCGCTCCTGGAACAGAAATTTCCACATCTCTGCAACCCATCAAACACAAAGAGGATTTCGATGGAGCAAAGCATGAATTTTTGTAGTGATGACTGAATGAAAGAGATTCATCTAATCTAGTTGCCACGCTCGCGAAGCCGTCGCAATGGTTGAAGGGACCCCATGGTTAGCTTCTCGAGGAGATCAGGTTCGTGGCAGATGGATATTGCTCCATTTGAGCTTTCGCGAGTTAATTTGATCCCCTTGGTGTTGGTTGAGCTGGTGTTGTGACCTTGGAAGGGCTTGGACATGTTGGGGTTGTGGAGATCGTTGCTCAGCTTGGCCAAGGCCGGGAGGAGAATCGCCCCTACTCTGGGTGTTTCTAGGGTTTATCACTCCACAAGCGATTCTGTGGGTTTCAGAGTTCGCTTGTCGAGTAGTGGTCCAAAATTAAATATTGCTCGGTCTACTTGGTTGATGACGAAGCTTGGTAAGGGAGGGAGGATAGCAGAATTAGGAACAGGTTATGTAGAAAGTCTACATAATGAGTGATCAAGAGCAAATGACTCTTAGGAAGAGGACCATTGGACCAGTGACTCGAGGTAGGACGCTGACAAAAGTCGGTACCTGAGGTGGTCGTAGTAGAGTGCCGGCTCAGGCCAGCGCAAGCAGAGTAATGCCACCTCTAGTCAATGCTAGAATTGATGGGATCCCGTAATAGGAAGGGCCCAGTTGACACGTTGTTGATTAGGGTTTGCTAGGTCCCCTTTCTAGCCTATAAAATGTTATGTTATACCTATCAGTTGCTTAAATCCCATTGAAAGCTGCTATAGAGAGGAATATATGGTATTCAGATAGATTCCTGATTATTAGAGTGATCTACCTTTCTTCAAGTAAAGCAAAGTGAAGCAATGGCTCAAACATGTACGCTTTAATTCCACTGTATTTTTTGATCCCGGTGTTTTATAATCATATATGGATCCGTTTTTCATGATTGATTAGTTGTTTATGTGATCACTTGAGACGCTAGGAGCTTTGATAGGGCAACAGGCCCAAAATCAAGCCTCTGCCACTGCCGCCGCCGCTACAGCCGCTACTACTGCTACCGTTGCTACTGCTGCCGCACTTGCCAAAGTTCTACCTGGGAATGTGGTTGTTTGGAGAGAGAGGCCAATGCACAAGCTCGTGAAGTAGTTCTTGAAACTGAACCCGCCGAGGTTCACCGGTGCAGAGATCTCGAGGCTACAACCCTCCGGGATACAAAACCTAGAGAAGGCCTTTGCACTGTTGATGTGCAATGAGGAGGAAAAGGTTGTCCTGGTAGTATACTAGCTGCAGGGTAACGCGAGTACCTGGTGGAGAGCCACCAAAGGTAGAATAGTTCCTGAAGGCGTGGTCCCTGTGTGGAATGCCTTTCTCGAAGCCTTTAACGGCAAATATTTTTCTAACGGTGCTTGAGAACAGAAGATGCTCCTAGACTGGTGGACGATCCTAAAGATAGAGCTTGAAGGTTCAGGAACGACCTCTGACCGGAGTTGAAGAATCCGCTGGTGCCATTCGACCTAAAAGATTACAACGAGTTATATGGTTGGGCCCAGTTGATAGATAGGAATCTGAAGAAATAAGCCGTTGCATCTGGATTGTGGTTTGGTTTGAATAGGGAGGGAAATAGGTTTGGGAAGAAACCTATGACAGGAGGTAGGTATCCTATTCCACTTAATAGGAAAGATGGGATAGGCAAGTCTGCACCAAGCTAAATGGGCGTGTGTCGCTTCTGTGGAAGACAACACGAATCAGCCCCGTGCCATTCTAAGCCGGGTGCTTGTTATAAGTGTGGCCAATAGGGTCACTTGGCTAGGAATTGTCCCAGAAGACCGATGGGATCGCAACAGTTGCTGCCACTGCCGCCAATGGGTCAGAATAGGGGGTTTGCGCCATAGGACGCACCACAAGGTGGACAGAACAGGCCCCCAACTCAAGAAAGGGGGTACGCTGTCACTAGAAGGCAGGCCGAGGACTTGCCTGATGTGATCACAAGTATGGTATTGTTGAATGACCATGCTGCTTATGCTTTATTTGACCTTGTTGCAACTCATTCATTTATATCTGAGCAATTTGTTAAGCTGGTAGGATTGAGTCCTGAATTGTTGGAGTTAGTGGTTAGTATATCTACTATGTTAAAGGATAAGGTATTGTCTACGATGGGCTGTTCTGATTACAAGTTAGTGATTGGTGAGCGAGAGGGGAGGATATATTTGATAGTTCTAGCCGTGATGATTTCAATGTAATAATTGGCATGGACTGGCTCACCAAGCAACGAACTAAGATGGATTACTATCGTAAAGCGATTCAGTTTAACCCGTTAGTGGGTGAAAGTTTCGAGTTTATTGGGAGTTGAGGAGGACCTTGATTACCTTAATCTCGTTGCTTAAGACAACCCGTTTGTTAGATGGGGGTTGTCAGGGTTATTTGACGACTGTCGTGGATACGACAGTTGAAGAGCTGAAGATTGAAGATATCGCAGTGGTTCAGGAGTTTCCAAACGTGTTTCCGAAAGAATTACCAGGTCCGCCGCCGGAAAGAAAGATTGAGTTCGTGATTGAATTGGCCCCTAGGATAGAGCCAATCTCTAAGGCTCCTTACCGGTGGCATTGTCTGAGCTGAAAGAACTGAAGGTGCAGATGCAGGAGTTGTTGAATAAGAGATTCATACATCCTAGTGTGTTACCTGGGGAGCACCAGTTCTATTCATAAAGAAGAAAGATGGTTCGTTGCGCCTGTGCATCGACTATCGTCAACTTAATTAGGTGACAATCAAGAATAAGTACCCCGCCGATGATCGACGCTATTTCTTGGAAGTGTTCAGGGAACAAGAAATAAGTTTTTTTTCTATTTCTTGTTTCTGTTCCAAATCTGTTCCTGGAATAAAAAAAAATAATTTTTTTTGTTCCCGGGAACAAAAGTATAAATAAACACGCTTATGTTCTTTTTTTGTTCCCTGGAACAAAAGAACATAAATTTTTGTTCCGGGGAACAGAAACAAAAATAAACAAACGCCCCCTTAATCTCTTTGAGAGATAATGATAAATCATTGATACCTCAAATTCAGAAATATTAACATCTTTTAATTTAAAGAATGCAAAATTAATAGAATATTTAAATTTGATTTGGCATTCTTCACACATCGCGATATAATGAATGGAGTATTATATTTATTAAGACTACACTACATTAGGATATTAAAATTGTTATTATCTCCATTAGGATATTAAAATTGTTATTATCTCTAATGATATTATCTAATTGTTTAGTTCTCTCTCTCCAATGTGTGCGAATACTCTTTTCTTCGGTTTCTTTCGCTTTCTTTTTTGTAAAAAAAAACTATTTTCTTTAGTTTCTTTCCACATCCAAGATATCCGATTTAATATAAACATAATGGCCAGTACATAAATTGATGTTAAATCAAATAGTATTGTAATAGTACTACTCAATTTACAGATGAATCCAGTAGTTTTTCATTTGCAGATATCTAGTTATCAGTTTGGCTCAACCAAATTTATTGATTTTTGCTTTGTAAAACAAATAAGCCAAATAACTTTCTTTTTTGGCAAATTAAGTTACAAAGCCCTATTAATAAGGTTCGATTTTAATATAAATTGGTTATACTTAATCTCTTTGAGAGATAATGATAAATCACCGATAACTCAAATTCAGAAATATTGACATCTTTTAATTTAAAGAATGCAAAATTAATGGAATCTTTAAATTTGATTTGTCATGTATTCTTCAAACATCGAGATACAATGAATGGAGTATTATAACTATTAAGACTACACTACATTAGGATATTAAAATTGTTATTATCTCTAATGATATTATCTAATTGTTTAGTTCTCTCTCTCCAATGTGTGCGAATACTATTTTCTTCGGTTTCTTTTGCTTTTTTTTTTCTTTAAACTATTTTCTTTAGTTTCTTTCCACATCCAAGATATCCGATTTAATAGAAAACATAATGGCCGGTACATAAATTGATATTAAATCAAATAGTATTGTAATAGCACTACTCAATTTACAAATGAATCCAGTAGTTTTTCGTTTGCAGATATCTAGTTATCAGTTTGGCTCAACCAAATTTATTGATTTTTGCTTTGTAAAACAAATAAGCCAAATAACTTTCTTTTTTGGCAAATTAAGTTACAAAGCCCTATTAATAAGGTTCAATTTCAATATAAATTGGTTATACTTAATCTCTTTGAGAGATGACAATAAGTCACCAATGATTTTAATTCAAAAATATTGACAGCTTTTAATTTTGAAGAATGCAAAAAGTAATAGAATCTTTCAATTTGATTTGTCGTGTATTATTCTCACATTGCGATACAATGAATGGAGTATTATATGATTGTTTCTCTCTCTCGCTCCCCCCGATGTGTGCCCTTTTCTTTGGTTTCTTTATTTTTCTTTTTAAATTCTTTCTTTAGTTTCTTTCCACGTCCAACATATCGAATTTTATATAAAACATAAATTGATGTTGAAGCAGATGGTTTTGTAATAGAAATAATTAGTTTATAGATGAATCTATTTTCGTTTCTGGATATCAAGTTGTTATCAGTTTGGTTTCGTCAAATTTATTGATTTTACTTCATAAAATAATTAAAGCCAAATCAATAAATTAGAAGATCAAAAAAATTTCATTTTCCTAAAGCTATCTTGGTTTAGTTTAATCTAGAGATTTTGATCACTCCGAGAACACCTATGTGCTAAAAAATGCCTACTTCTTTCTACATTGGTAGAAATTATTAGATAGGCCAAAACATAAACATAAACATGTTTGTAATCAAGAAGAGTTATTTCTTTGTATAAATAGTTTTCAATTTAAGGCTCGGAACATTTTGATGCGAATTCTTCTCTTAAACAATACCTGAGGGTGTGCCTAGAAGTACAACTTCCGCCTTATATTTTTTACGTTTTTTAAATTTTACAGCTTAGGCATCTTTTGACTTTCTTAATAATTTGAACCATCTAAAGCTTTTACGAGTTATTGACAATAGATTGGCGAAGAATTGTTTGATATTTTTAGAAATTTGGGTACCCTTTTAAATCTGGACCAAGAAAATTACAAAAATTAAAAATGGAAATATTTGCACGCGTAAAACGAAAACAAACCTGGTAAGTTTCCCTCTTTTACTCAACGTTTGTATCGTATAAGAACCTTAGAAAGAGAGACCACATCAGTGACACGAAGACGAGACGACCCCTGTTCCACCATAGCTGAAGTGAGGATTTCTCAGGTTAGTCTTCTTCTACTTCTCGCCGACGTTCCACCGACATTACGGACTGAGTTTCTAAACGGGTAAGTCTTGTCGCATGATATCTGTTCCAGAAACCAGAGAGATCGTTGCAGTTTCTTGATAGCTTCTTACGCACCAAGCACTCTGCTCGAAGTCACTGCTACAATGGGGGAGTCACTGGATGATTGGAGGGATTTCTTCAGAACGATGGATACGGAAATTTTTGAAATCATTGACACCGCGATCACAATAGCCGCCACAGATCGCCCGAGATATTTTCGGCTACAAAGGGAACGCATCGCGAAGCGGCTGTTCTCTGCCACGACGACTCAGAGTCGGCACCCAGGGTGCGATGATCCGCCTGCGTCGCATGATGGTAGAGATGATTGCATACGCGCAGGTAAAGGAAGCAAAGCGATCAAGGACTACAGTAGGGGTGACGTCGAGCGCGATAGGGTGGACTTGAACCCGCAAAGCTATCTTGATTGCGGAGGTACTAAGGCATTCAGTGATGAGTTTGACAGACAGTCTCTAGTTGTTCGTGAAGTTCTAAGGATCAAGAAGGTCTTGGACAACAGTCAATGCGAGGTGAATATCCTAGCATGAATTCCATACATCGATTCTTCTGCTTTTCTGCTTCTTGTACATCCTAAGTCCATTGATTTCGAGTTTCTGTAGCTTTTGGAGATAATGCCTTGAAAAGTCGCTCTTTGTTTTGTTCCTTATCCGAATATAACCTGGCTCTGTTTTTGGGTATGGCAGTCTGATTCGGCACTGTACGAATCATTGAGAAAACTCCAGTTGATGACTATCTCGATGGATATATTGGAGGTTCGATTAAATTGCATATCTTTTGTTTAAGTTCTAGAAAGACAATGCCAATAGTCTTCTTTAATTCATCTAATTTCACCGGCTTCTTGCAGAAAACAAAGATTGGGATTACTCTCAATAGTCTCAGGAGGAAAGATGTATCGACACAGATTGCTCGGCTTGCACACAACATCACTATGTATATTTCAGTTCTATCAATTCTTGTTCAGTTCGTTGCTTCTTAAAAATCAGACGCTTGCACTTAATGTGTGTGTGTGTGATGCTACATGAAGCAATCAAACATGTTTTTCTCATTAACTGCTTGTTGCAACTTTTCAACCACTTCAAACTTGATTAGTAACTTTGTAGAGGCACTGGATCTTCTGATTAAAGTAGAAACTCCTTCAAACTGCAATGCCTGCTTCTTGCATAATCGAAGCAATGACGCCCTTTTTGCACATCTCTTGTTTGTAGCATAGGATTGGGTGCCTTAGCAACTTCACTTAATTGGAAGCGCAACAGCATGATTATTTTGTGAGGATTTTCTGTTCTTCTCACAAATTGGTACTTCATATTAATGCAGGAGATGGAAGGCCATGGTCGAAGAAATCTGCCGCAGCACAGAGGATAATGCTGGTAATAGCACTGCTAGGCAAACTTTCTTGTAACTTAATTGTTCTTTAAGTGGGACCCCATGTCCTCAACGGTACCAACAGAAACGCCACGAGGAGGCCGGTTCAATTGCTAACAGGAACCAGAGGCCAAATATGGACAAGCACCAAGCCACTGTGAAGCCCAACATGTCCTCAAGCATCAACTTGAAGAAAAATCCAGCAAGCGAGATTGGGACACGGAAGTTTGAGAAAGAAAGAATGCTTCAAAACTCGAAGGGAATCACGGGGTGCAAAAGACTTTTCACCAGTCGACAAGATGTAAGTGCGAAAGCTATTTAAATTCAGATTATTATTCTAACCAGAAGCTGACTTGGTCATGTGGTTCAATCAGAAGATCGACGGCTCGGATGAGGTTGCAGTGGAAAAGAAACTCAGCCTCCGACGGGAAATTACAAGAACATCATCGACAAACACAAACAGGTTAGTAGATTTAGCAAGAAGTTCGGATGTTTCTTAGATCAGCACATTGTAAATAATCACTCTGTCCATTCTTTTCGACAGCCAAGAGGCAGCCGACGGTGTTGGCTTTACCTGCTCTCCCAAAGCGACGGGCAAAGTATAAGGGTCTGTGCTCTCATGAAAGAATCGAAAAAACTCTTAGGCAGATGGCGAAGTCACACAAAGAGTCAAAAAGAATCTTAGGCGGATGGCGCAGTCACGGTGCCGGATCTCATTGTTTTGAACACCGAAGTGCCGAAGCCGAATGCAGCTGCTGTTCGATTCTCCATGTGTGAAAATCCGTGTTTATTCCTTCTGGACATGTTGCGTATTATTAGGGATGACTCTGTGATAGGAGTTTTTGTTCATGAAACTTGTGCTTAGCTCGCATTATGGCTATGACATGTTGGTTACATAGGTCATGATAGATAGATATACTACAGAAGGGCTTGTAGTGGGCATTAGTCCTCCCACATTCAAAGTTCTTTTTCTGTGAATAACAAATGAATTTTACTCATCAAAAGTTGCTTCTCAATTCACTCATCGAGCCTAAATTGTAGAGAGAAGAACAGTTATTAATGGGAAGAAAGATGTGCAGTTGGGTACAGGGGAACTGCTGCTTTCGCTCTGTTTTAGGCCATGCTCCAGAGCATTGTCCGACATACCTTGTATTCGTTTTGCCTGTCTTATAGCTCCTGGAACAGAAATTTCCACATCTCTGCAACCCATCAAACGCAGAAGAGGACTTCGACGAAGCAAAGCATGAATTTTTGTAGTTATGACTGAACGAAAGAGATTCATCCAATCTAGTTGCCACGCTCGCGTGTCGTAGATTGCTCTATTCGTCAGTTAAGTTGTCGCAATGGTTGGCTTCTCGGGGAGATCAGGTTCGTAGCAGATGGAGATTGCTCCATTTGAGCTTTCCCGAGTTAATTTGATTCCCTTGGTGTTGGTCGACCTGGTGCCGTGACCTTGGAAGGGCTTGGACATGTTGGGGTTGCGGAGATTGGCGCTCAGCTCGGCCAAGGCCGCGAGTAGAATCGCCCCTGCTCTGGGCGTTTCCAGGGTTTATCACTCCACAAGCGATTCCGTGGGTTTCAGAGTTCGCTTGCCGAGCAGTGGTGCGAAGTCGGACATTGCTCGGTCTACTTGGCTGATGACGAAGCTCGGTAAGGAAGGGAGGATTGCGGAAGCGCGCAAGGTGTTCGATGAAATGGGTGTGAGAGATGAGATAGCGTGGACCACTCTGATATCCGCTTATATCAAGTGTGGGTTGATCGAAGAGGCGCGCAAGCTGTTTGATAGGGTAGATGCCAAGAAAAATGTGGTGACTTGGACTGCCATGCTCGGGGGATATGTGAAGTTGGGTAGAATACGTGAAGCGGAGACTTTGTTTGACGAAATGCCCTATAGAAATGCTGTCTCGTGGAACACCATGATTGACGGGTATGCACAAAATGATCGAGTTGACGCAGCGTTGAAGTTGTTTGAGAGCATGCCGGGGAGGAATGTGGTTTCATGGAATACGATTATCACTGCTTTGGCACAGCGTGGGAGAATTGAGGAAGCAAGGGCGCTTTTTAATCAGATGCCGAGAAGGGATGTAATCTCCTGGACGGCGATGGTGGCAGGTTTGTCTAAACATGGGATGATCGATGAGGCAAGAGAGTTGTTTGATAAAATGCCAGAACGCAATGTTGTCTCATGGAATGCAATGATCACTGGTTATGCACAGAATAAAAGGTCAAGGGAGGCTCTTAATTTATTTGAGAGAATGCCAGAGAGGGATGTGCCGTCATGGAATACGATGATCACAGGGCTTATTCACAATGGAGACATACAGAGGGCCAGGGATTTGTTCAATGAGATGCCCCAGAGGAATGTTGTCTCTTGGACTACCATGATCACTGGGTATGTTCAGGATGGGCAAAATGAAGAAGCACTAAAAATCTTTTTGAAAATGATGGGTGATGATGAGATAAAGCCTAATCAAGCAACCTTTGTGAGTGTTTTGGGCGCTTGCAGTGATTTGGCAGGTCTAGGGGAAGGAAAGCAAGTTCACCAGGTAATTTGCAAAACACCATACCATGATGATACATTTGTGGCGTCGGCCCTCATAAACATGTACTCAAAATGTGGGGAGTTAGTCACTGCAAGGAAGATGTTTAACGATGGTTTGTGGAGCCAAAGAGATTTAATATCATGGAATTGTATGATCGCAGCTTATGCTCATCATGGATGTGGAAGAGAGGCGATCGCTTTGTTCAACCAAATGATAGAATTAGGTTTTAAACCCGATGACTCCACTTATGTGGGGTTACTCTCCGCATGTAGCCATGCTGGTTTAGTGGAGGAGGGCCTAGAGTGCTTCAGCAGACTTGTGCAGGACAAATCCGTGCAGCTGAAAGATGATCACTTTGCTTGTTTGATTGATCTGTGCGGTCGAGCTGGTAGGCTGGAGGAAGCTTTTAATTGGATCGAGCAGGTTGTGGACAAGCCATCTGCATGTCTTTGGGGAGCCCTTCTAGCAGGATGCAATTATCATGGGAACACAGAAATTGGCAAGGTGGCTGCGGAGAAGCTTTTCGAGTTGGAACCAGAAAATGCTGGCACATATTTGTTATTGTCTAACATATATGCATCAACGGGGAAATGGAGAGACGCTGCAAGAGTGAGGTTGGAAATGAGGGAGGAGGGTTTAAAGAAGCAGCCGGGTTGTAGCTGGATTGAGGTGGGAAATATGTTTCATGTGTTTGTCGTTGCCGACAAGTCTCATGGTCAAAAGGAGCTTATCTATTCTCTGCTCCGCGATCTTCACTTGAAAATGAGAATGAAGAGGTCTAGTTCTGTACAAAACGATATTGATGTAGCAGACGAGGACTTTTTGGAAGCATGAAAGTCTAGATATTTGCCCTCTCTGTCCAATTGCAACTCTTTACTTTGTTTGCTCAGGTTTGAAAAATGGATGGCATTCCTGTGGTCATGCAGTAACACGCCCTCCTCAGCCAGGCCAACCATTCGATTTAGATAATTCAAAACAAAGCATAACGAAATTGTAACATATGTAGGTTGCAAAGCTGCTCATCCATTCAATGTTACTTCTCTTTCGTGTTTTTTATCTCTTCTCATCCGCTTGACCAACTTTCCTTCCCTAGAGCATATGCTAAGATGAACGCGCAAATTTTGGTAAAGCATTGGTCATTGCAAGTATGCCTTCAGCGGAGTCAGCTGTGTCCGAGCTAAGCTTTATTGCCATTAAAGTACTTTGGAAACCAATGCGTCTGCTCCCGCAATACATAAAACATTCCGATTTCTGCTCTATCTTTTCAGTGTTCATTGGACACAGTTTACCAGTAGAAGAGTTAGCACAAAAAAGTAGAAGGTAAACGGTTTCTAGTGTGATTTTAGTCGATTTTCACCTAAGCTGCTTTTTTAGATGCCTGAAATATCACGCTAGGAGTCTCCTTGGGATCGATAGATCTTGGAGCATACATACAAACTGTTTCCATTAAGAGACCCCTTTCAAGCGCTGACCTGTCTGAAAATCTAAAAAAATATGGTAGTTGCTTATACATACATGCGTACGGAGACCCCCTACTTCTCTTGCATCTGCAACAAGTGCCGACTCTTCTCAAATTTTCTACTTGATTAAGGCTTTGCATAAAAGCAGTTATTAATTACTTCAAGTAACTCTTAACGATGGAGACTGAGACCCTCTTGCAAAAAGGTTTTGGAGCATATACACAAGCTCTGGAGCATCCAAATCTCGTTTCAAAATGCTTCAGTAAAAAACTTAAAAAGAGCAACAATAACCCAGTTTCAGTATCCAGGTAACACAGAGACTATTTTCCCAGCCGAAAATTCCACAGATACATTGGATTTATCATTTCTTGCGAGCCAATGCTGCTGCGACACCGCCTGCTAGAAGTCCGACAGCAGTTGCCGTGATGCCTATTCCGATTACACCATCTGTATTCCAATAGGAGTTATCAGCAAACCTTCAGATATTTTGATGCATTAGAACAATTATCAGGACTAGGTAAATTTTTAATTCATACCCTTAGTGATTCGACTTTCAACACTCTTTTTGAGTGTCAACGCTTGCCTCCAATCAGGTGCAATCTACATACTCAAAGATATAAAGGAATCAAGACATGAAAAGAAGCATGTGAATATAACTTCATCAAAGAAGAGTAAGCATTTGACAGCTGATCGTCTGACGGAGAAGTACAGTGACCATCCCATATCAATATGAAGCTAAAAGAACCCTTGAATTATAGGCACTAGCAACACTTAAACAATTCACATAAAAAATTCTCCAAGAAAAAAACAAAAAGGGGAAGGTCACGTGTCAGGGAATAGAAATTTTGAGTCAACAAGTTTGCTGTTTAAGTGAGTCAAATCACAATATCGAGGAAAAGCCCAACAGTGAAATCCTTTCAGAGAGGATATTGTCAATAATTATTGACAAAATGATAATGAGCACTAGCTAGTAATCGACAGATTGATAATGATAATTTAACTCATCCATATCTCACTATCTCTTATCTCAGAAGTGTTTAAAACTCCCATGGTAAAATGTGATCATAATTGTAAGTTTCCATAAACCACAAGAAACAGCTTATTTCAAGCTAAAAAACATAAAGCATACTTGGTACAGAAGACAAGAAACGCAAGTAACTGGAGCAAATGGTTAACTTACCTCCAAACATTGCTGTACAAGCTGCAAGCTTTTGGAATACTGACCACTTCTGTAATATCCAACAGCCAGAAGATACAGCTTCTCCCTCTGTTGTAAAGGGGTATTTGTGTTGGCTAAGGAAGCTGAAAACAGATGTCGCCCGATTCAAAATTCAATTGTGCAAGCATTTTATAGAAGGTTAGTCTAATTTCTAACATCTTCCCAAGTTTGAAGTAGCCTACAAATAATAGCCAGATTCAACCAACATCAAGGTTACAGGTCATAGGAATAACCAAAATATACATCTGCCCCACAAGCCAAGGTTTCCTCTTTCAAGGAATTGTCACTTTTTATTTCTTATATAAACGAAATTCATGAGGTGAACGTACATTTAAATTGGTGCAGATCTCAAGAAATCAACCATCAGGATGGCTTATAAAATGCAACCTAAGAAACATGACACGGTCCTACTGGCAGGAAACGGTCAGACCGACAGAGTAAAAATTCTGATAAAGAGAAATGACTGGAAGTTTCTTTGCCAATTTCATCCAGAGATCATGCAAACAACTTGGTAAAAGAAGACATTTTTCTTGAGCTGATCTAATCCTGTTAAATAACCTAGAAAGATGATTTTTTTTGCACAATTTGCAGTGACTTCCTGGAAACAAATTATGATAACAAGATAAAAAGAAAAGACAATCACGGTGCACGTGATTAGATAAATTTTGCATTAAGATTCATGAATGATCTTAATTATCGGGGGTTCTTCACCAGGTGCTGATTATTTCTATACCGAAAAACCAAAAGGAACAAAATAAATCGTAAAATGCCATGTGCCATAAGTGAGCTAACAAATAAAAGATATTACTGAGCAACAAGTCAAAGAAAAAGAAGTTAGAACAGATAATCTATTCACTTGAATATCACACTAGACAGCTACGGCTGCATTAAAAATACAATTGTTGAGAGCATTGAGCTAGAAAAAAAAAGAAGTGAAACAGCGAAGACAGATAACTACCTTCAAGCATGGCTATCCCTCGCTGCACATCTTCTGGTTGTCTAGAATGAACGAGGGCCCATGATAACCTCATTATGCTTTCGCTTTTGAGCTCATCAGAACCACCATTGGCAGCATCTGCAACATCTCTCTCACAGCCCTGCCAATGTATAATAACTTGAATCAGCAATAGAAAAGCTGAGATACGTAATAAGATCAATCAAACAATAGAGAAGTATGGAAGCAAAGAGAGTTTTGGGTTTGCCTTTAAGGGGTAGGTATAATGATAAACCAAACCACACAGAAAAATAGAATATCCAGATTCACTATAACAGGCCATAATAATTATTTAGGTGACAAAAAAAAAATTGCTCAGGGGCAAAAGTAAAGACAAGCGGTAGATCTCAATGACAATTCTTACAACATGAAAGTAAACTCCAATAAGGAAAACCGTCCCCAATATCTGTGGACCCAAGAGATGGCAGGGAAATCCACAATCATTTATACAAGCTACTTGGCTCCTCGAAGCCCAAAACGAAACCAAGGAAGCTTTCTTGCAGAAAGTAATCCAAAGAACTCGTTCCCCTGTTCAAGATCGCCACTGGTACACCAATGATATTGTGTGCATTTGTTTAACAAGATACTCGAGCAAAATAGTAAACCATGAAAGCTTGGGATATCAATCAAATTCTCTGATCAATCAAATGCTAAATTCCAACTTCCATCATTAATTTCGAATTAGTTTGCAGAGAAGGAACCTCTATGTAATAGCATAATAGAGGTTCCAATGAGGTTCACTCAAAAAAATCTTCCAAGAGCTATATCATAAATAGTGTATCATCCAGCTAGCCAAGTATTTGAATGAATAGATTTCTATGTTGCAGTCAGTGGGCAGTAATTTTCAGCACGAGATAGTTATTCTCCTTATTTCTAGGACTAGCTGAAAAATCACCACAAAGACCAAGAGAATCACCAACTTATGCGAATATTACCATCCAAGAACCTTAACTGGATAAGATATTAGAACGCTTCACCCAATTGAGCACTTACAACAAAATAAGTGCCAGTAATAGTAAATACTAAATTTTTGGACAAAAGAAAGGCACAGACACTAATTTCCGTGACTAGTTTACCAACAATGAACAAATGAATTGTTACGATTTCTATCTTCTTCCGGGATAAACAACCATCAATTAGAAAATCGATTTCCAGAATAGGGACTGGCTTCACTTTTTATTTTTCCCTTCTTACTTTTCTCGTAGAATTTGAAACTGGACTTTGATTCACAGTCAAATACTTTGATTTTTTCTTCTTCTTTTTTTTCTTTTCGGTGGTCAAAATGGATTACCCGAGTTGACTTTCCTAATTCCCATCAACACCCATTTGCTACACCCGGAATCAACCGGTCCCAAGCCGACACGAGTCCACGGAAACACCATTCCCCGCGGAGGCGCCGTCAAACAGAAATGAAATCAACGGGGAACCAGTCACCGGCTTTAGACCTTTGCGTATGACCGTGATCCGGAGCAGATGGAACAGTAGCTCGCACCGATTGCCGCGAGAAGAGACCCGTTCGGATGCACGGACGATCGAGATGAGATGGGGGAAGAAAGGAAAAGCGCGAGTCGTCGGAATTGGGGGGCGGAGGGAGGGAGGATGGCTTACGACGATGATGTCGCGGTCGCACCAGGGGATCTGGTCCTCGCCCTTGAAGAAGCCGCCCACCGAATCGAAGAATCGCCCGATCGTCGCTTCCATTTTCGAATTTCGCAGTGAAAACGCGATCCAGAATGCACAGCGAAACGCGCAACGATGCAAGAGAGAGAGAGAGAGAGAGAGAGGAGAGGGTTTTAGCTTCTGATTTTTACGTGGAGAGAAAGGAGAGGCCGACGCTAAGGAAAGGAGGGTGACGTGGCGTTGCGTCGTTTCGCGGGCCAGGCTGAGCCCGAGCGTTCGTTCAGTTTTTGGGCGGGCCGGGCCGGCTCGAGATCGAGACGTGCGGGGTTTGGTAGGGGTGAATAATTGAGCCGATTCATTGTCCAAAAAAAAATAATAATAATTGAGCCGATTCGACTTGAGAACCAGACCGATTCAACATTAGCCGACTGGTCGGGTCGGTTTCCATTTTCAAGGTAAGAAATTTGGGAATTGAGCTTATTCTATCCCGGGAACCGTCAATTCTACGAAGTCAGTTTCGGGTATAACTGGTTTTGAGTCTATTTCAACACTAGTTCTTGGGTGATATCGATTTTGAACTTATTCAAAACCGAGCTTAAATCTCTTATACTTGGAGTACTTTATTTTGTCTTATATTTATTTTTTATAAGGGAAATTTGTACATTGCAGGTACAAAATGATATGCTTGATTAAAAAAGATTGAAAACAAGAATGAAAAAAAAAAATGTAGGCCGATTCCCGGTTTGATCTTGAAATTGGGTGGTTTGATTCCAAAGTCAACTTGGTTCAATTCTTTATGCCAAATTATCAAACAAACTCTAAGAGGGTAGATTTCAAGTTTTTAATTTGAAATCTACCTACTACTAGAATGATTAGTTTTTAGGTGATCTTCCCACCTTGATACTTACCATCCCTAGTGCTTAACCACTTACCAGTTGTGTCGAACAGTAGAAATGATTATCGAATGGGTTCTTTCTAAGCCGAGTTAGAATCAAGGAAGGGTAATTTAGAAAGAAGAAATGGCAATTCTGTGAATAGATGCAAGATGTAAACTAATGTCAGGTTCAAAATATTTTCTTCATGTGCAATTGAACATTTGCTATTAATACGACACCGTATCCACTTCGAAGTATTGGGATTTTGTGTATGGATTATGTGCAAAGGCGTTTTTCCCCAAAAAAAAAAATAATAATAAAATAGAAGAAGAAGCACCGACTTTCATCCATAAAATATATGGAGGTAAAAAGTTGTGGGAGGTAACGTATCTCCACTCAAGAATCCATCCTACCTCGATTTTTAGATATTTAGGGCGCGCGTGACAAAATTTCTCGTTTCTCGATTTCTTCGTTTTTTTCTCCATTAGGACGAGGTTTGGAAACTCCGTTTGTAACGATTTGATTTCTCTATTTCAAATGATTTCTATTCCGGAAATAGAGAAATTGAAGAAATCGAAAAGTTTGAAATTTTAACTTCGTTTGAAATAGAAATCGAAGCGAAATCAAATCATATAAAAGAACATTGTGCTTTCTTGCTAGCTTAATTCACTCATAACCACAACTTCACAAATTATTGCTAATTTTCTTTTTTCTTATTTTGCTCGTGTTTTCTTTTTTTTGTATTTTTTTAAATTTTTTTTTAATAAATTCCTCTTTAGGATGAAAGGCAATCGAATGGGTTCCCAATTTTAAAAAACGACCAAAGTTCTTAAATGTTTACTTAAAAACAATTGGGCTCTTTCCTCCTAGAAAAGACACGCGCATGGCCAGACATAATAGATGAATAAAAAACGTGCCTAGAAATTTGACCTTATTTTTTTACAGATTCAAAATTCTTGCAAAATCAAAATAATTAGATTGTTACACAATCTTGAATTTTAATTCGAAAGCAAGAGATTCAAGAGAATCTCTCTCTTTGCTATGCAAGGGCCATTAAAGGTTCATTGAGCAACAATAAAGAAATTAGGGATGAGCAACCTGGACCGATTCAATTCGAGAATCAAAATAAACCGACCTTCCCCGATTGGTTCCTAACCATAAACGTTACTTTAAGGTAGAATTCTCATATATTCTTTTACACCATTAATTTTATTTTGTTGATAATCTTATAAATACTAGTTTTGATAAAATAACAAGGTGTATAGGCGCCATTAATGGCACCCATATTTATGCTTCCGTAGAACTTGTCTGAACCTACGCAGGATGAGCTTGTAAATGATACATTGACCGAGGACGGAAACCAAATAAATACGCTTAGGAAAACCATTGCTAATAAAATGGCAAGGGATAATAATATGCCGAATGTTCCATGAAATTGTATTTTCAACTTTTGTAATGTATTAGTATTATTTCGACTATTATTTTGTATTTGAGAATTTCCTATGTTGTTATCTAATCAATTTCTATTCTTAGAAATAGAAATTTTGTTCGTTATCAAACGGATTCCTATTTCGAAATAAAGTTTTTAGTCGTTATCAAACGGGTTTCTTTGTTGTAAACTTGTCAGGGGAATAGAAATTAAGAAATTGATTTACTTAAATTAATTTCTATTTCGAAAAATTTTGTCATGCGTAGCCTTACTCAAAAATTTAAATACGGAAATTATCGCTTTTTTTTTATTTTTTTATTAATTAAAAATTATTGAAGGTCAATATGAAATCAAAGATAAATTTGAAATTCTAGTTATTTGCACATAACAATATTCATGTCCAAGCCAATAATGTGTCAAGTGCCATATACCCCAAATTAATCCCAAACTAATACACTAACGATAAATATACCCCAAAATAATTTTTTGGTTACCAAAAATCTTAAACTTTTATCCTCTATTTATTTTTGTTCAATTTGATTAATATTACAAAAAATCACAAATTTTTTTTGGTAAGGTAAAAATTTTTTTGGTAAGGACAAAAGATCACAAACTAGTACACCTAAAACCTCAAACTTGTACAGTTATGTATCATTCAACTCAGTAATTTGGTTTGTAAAATTTAACGGGAATTAATAGAGAATATTATAATTAAAAAAAGTAGTTAGAAGTAAATTTGTCAAGATGTCTTAATCTGTTCTCTCTAAACAAGCATGACATTAAATAAGGAAACGCGTTTCCACATAGAATCAAGATAAGGGCGTTGGATACGAGCGATCCGGTGATGTTTCCTTTCGCAAGATTTCGAAACTGAAAAAGATGGATATGGCTTTGGACTAGAAATCCACATCTGCAACGAACCCAACTAGGGAAGTGAGTTAAACTCTCTCCTCCAACACTTCTGTACCGTTAACTTTCCTTCTTGATCGCTTCTTGCTCCCGGCACGCTCATCCGAAGTCCGTCACCGCCATGCCGAAGTCACTGGACTACTGGAGAGCGTTCTTCCGAGGGACGAACGTCTTCGAATTCATCGACAATGCGATCGCAGTGGCCGCCCACGATCGCCCGGATGATTTTCGGTCGCGGAGGGGGAGGATCATGGAACGCCTGTACTCGTGCGAGACGGGCTGGCATGCCCCGAGTGAAGAAAGCGAGGCGAACGGCGACAGTGGGGTTGACGTCGAGCAAGAAGCGGTGGACATGGACAAGGAGAGCCGTTGCAGTTGTGGAGAGGGCGAGGCATTCGCCGATGAGACTGACGAGCGGTCTCGAGTCTTCGGTGAAGTCCTGAGGATCAAGCAGGTCTCGGACAAGAGTTGACTCGAGGTCAGTAGTCTAATATAACTCTGAATCAGTACCGTCTTTTCGCATGGCGATCTGTTCTTGCTGATGCCTTGTTCGTTCTTCATCATCGATTTCGAATATAATAAATTTTCGGCGACAGACATGCGCGTAGACCATTAGCTGCTGTATTGATCATTGAGAATCTTGAAGCACACGCGATCTTTTACTTGTTTTGTTTCTCGTTTCAGCAGTCTGCTTCGGCACTCTGCGAATCACTGCGAAGACTTCAGTCGATGGCCATTACTCTGGATAATTTGGAGGTCTGAGTGCATACCCTTTCGTATGAAGTTCCTAAAACACAATGACAGATAGGCTTTTGAGCATCTTGTTTGTCATTTTTCGCCCAATTTCGCTGGTCGACTGTGAGTACCTAAAAATTGGCCATCTGCAGACGACCAAGATCGGCATAAGTGTCAACAGTCTCCAGAGAAACTGCAGATCGAAGCAGATTGCTCAGCTTGCGCACGGCATCATAGAGTATGGTGTTCCTTACCATTCTCGTCGAGCGTACAAGAATGAATTAGCTCCTGAAAAACATGACATTTACAGTGCTGTCACAGGAAGAAATAGAACAAATCTCACCGACTGCTAATCAAGCAAATCTTTTCCTTGACGAAAGTCAGAATCTCTAGAACCAGTTTGTACTGATAATTGATGATTATTTCTCGGCAACTGCAAATAATTCGATCAGGTTTTTGTATAATCCAAGTCAGAAACACCCTTGTTTGGCATACCAAATGCTTGGTTGATGGTGTGGCATAGATGCTTCAGCAACTTGGTTTTTATTCAGTGTCTAAAAGCTTGGATTCTTTTACACTTCAATCTGGTTCTTGTATAATCACTTCTTGATCCTTTTCGCTGCAGACAATGGAAAGCTATGGTGGATCCTGATGGAAGTAAGCAGTCTTTTAGAGCGCATGGCTTTTTCAGCTGCTGTTGCTTGCCATGCCTTTTAATGCAAGCTGAACCTTTTTTTGTGCAGATCCTTGCAACGTAAGGGAGAAGAACTCTGCGATCCAGAAACCCAAGCAGCACCTACGGGTTGTGAAGCCCAACGGGTCCTCGCAAAGTGACTCGAGGACTACCACTCCTGACGAGATCACATTGGAGAAGTTCGATAAGGAAAGAAAGGCTCGACTGGAAAAGCCGAACAAAGTCCCCGTGTGTAGCAAAAGACAACTCGCTGGTCAAAAGGATGTAAGTAGGAACGGAAGTCTCGAGTTTCGGGTTTATCATTGCCACGAAGAACTAACGATGGATCTCTGTTCACTCAGAAGCTCAAGTTCTTGCAGGAGGTTGCAATGGAAATCAAATTTGAAGCCGCCAAGAGGAGAATCCAAGAGCGATATCAGCGAGAAGCAAACGGTAAGTGATTACAGCAAATAAATCTGGCGATTACACTGCTTATTTAGCAGTTGTTACTTTACCATCATCCTTCAACAAGGATTAGTTGCAGTCTTCATTAGCCAGAAAAGAAAACAAGTCCTTGCCAGCGCCGGTTTGGTCACGAACAAAAAAGATTTGCTTAGAAAAGTTTTATTGTCTTGCCAAATGATTGAACACTGCTCTGCAGTATCTTGTCTAGGAATTAATGGTTACTCCAGGTGGAGGAAATTAAGGTTTTCCATGTACTCTCAAATCTTCGGAATCATGCAATTACTGTTTTTTTTTCCTGGACAGCCAAGAAGCAGCGGGCTATACTAGATTTGAACTTACCCATCTCCCAAAGCAAGTGGCAAGCGATACGACTCGACGCTCAACCACCGAAAGATCTCATAAGCAGCAGACAAATGTACAGCGCTAAATCCCGTGGTTGTGAAGAACATTCTTCAGAGAGCTTCTCCATTCTGTTCTCAATAGGCGGAAATTTTTGCAAAATCTGCAGGGACAGCGATCTTGTTCCAGACATTGTAGACACTACATTCTGAATTTCCGATGACAGATGACAGTTGCATATGTCTGTCCTCTTTATCAGCTGAAAACATAGTTGGATATGCAACAGTTGACTCATTAGTCATTAGGGTACAATGATCTGTTGCTTTTAGGAAATCAAAACTCACGATTGGTCATCGTTAATTTATTTCCTACAGCCTAATTAATTAATGTTGCTACAGGATACATACACGCTAACGAGGAAGCGTCGTCCACAAATCCTGCAAATGCATACAGAGACCACATTTTGGATTTAAAATCCACCTGGGATGAGACCGTCTCTGCTTGCTCCATAATCTACTCTAGGAACATTAAAAATTGTCACTTGATTACCACGGCATGAAAATTGCACAGATTCAATCACATGCATTTGCCCCCCCACAAAAATAAACGACGAAAGTTCAAAGTTATCATCTGTCGGATATACACAGCTAAGACCAAAACACTCCACGCACCTACACCGAGACAATGTGAAGTCTGTTACCCTGTAGATGAGGGTGATCAATAGCCACTGGCAATCCTATACATATAGTCAATGGGTTAAAGTTTTCATCACAAGGATTTGGTGCTAAAAGGAGAATCTCCCAACTTCTTCATCGTCCTCATCTATTATATCTTCATCCTCCTCAGAGAATCTCTCAAAACCGTCTACATCTTCCTCCTCTTCGTCTCCGTTTTCCTCATCCATCAAATCCTTGTTCTTTCCTTCTTTATCCTTCAACCCCGTGCTCAAAACCACAGTTTCTCCCCCAGTTTTCTCCATATCCTTCCGCAGCTTTTCCATGTTCTGTCTCCGACGTTCTTCTTCCAAGCGCTGTTTCTCTGCTCGTCTCTTGTCAAGTTCAGCCCTACACAAATAGATAATAAACAGTCAAACCGGCAAGCATATTAACGTAAAGCTACAAAAACTGAAAATTAGTACTAAAGACCATACTTGTAGTTCTCCATGTACTCCTCAGCACTAGCCTCAATGGTCTTAAAGAATTCAGCCATACCAGCACCAGAAATAGCAGAAACTCCAACTGATTTCAAGTTCTTATAGAACTCATCCAGCACAAGTGAAAGACTTCGGGTTAATGTTGACGTATAAGAGTGATCTGAGTCAAGCGCTGTTTGAAATACCTCAAAATCTTCCATCCACTGCAACACCAAGAAAGATTTGCATTCTTTATTACAGTGACGTATCCTCATTGAAAAGGGAACAGAAGCTTTACTCATACACTGTATCTTATTCCAACTTCTTCACAATTAAAATCGAGAATCTTATGAACTATAAGATATGCAGCGTACTCTACAGTGGACATCTACGCCACACATACAAAGAAGGGCACGCGATACAGAAGACAACAAAATTGGCACAACCATGTAAGTCAAAACTTCACAGTATGAAGAGGTTGGAAAAGAGGGGTGACATTAATTGTTCCTACCTCTTCCTAAAAATTTTCTTCCTAGTAAATTCATTGTCTACAGATGTAACTTGGCTTCTTTCATGTGTTGTGATTTCAATTCCCTAAATAATCAGGCGATCAAGTTTCTCTACTCTGGATCATTTCACAGCTTAAGTAAAAATATAGTCGGAGATTCCAATCTGATGCACATGACCCACTATTCGGTGTAAGATGTGAACAACATCATTCAAGCATTCAAGCAAATGAACAACACATAAACCCTTATTAAAGCGTTTATGCAAGTAAGGCAGTTTCCAGCTCAGTGTCTAATATAGCAAAAGAGAACTTACCTCCAAAGCAAATTGGTGTTGAGCCACATCAGTCTTATTAAATGCCAACACCATAGGCAACCTGGTTTTGTAGAGGATACTACAAGCATAGAGCATATTGCTCATAAAAGTAACGGGACTTTCTGATCGAGGTGTGTCAACTACATAAGCAATAACAGTAGGAAAGGTGGAAGCAAATGCTTCTGTTATAATGGCTCCTGAAGCAGACCACGTGAAAATCTCAATTTGACCTGGAGTGTCCACCAGAACATAATCAAGCTGATCTGCTCGCTTCTCAATAACAGATACGACCTGGTATTTGGATAAAGAAGACACGAGATCATTATTATCATAAAGAAAAACTGGAAAAAAAAAAAGCTCGTGACAATGGCAAACCGATATAATACAACTAATGGAAAGTTGTACAAGGCAAACACGGTCTACATTTACTTATTTTCCTAAGTTTTACCTCATCAAACTTTGTGGCAAAAAGGTTAAGTGATGTCAGAATGCCGCCATTAGGCCCGAGATTGAACTGCTTCATCACTTCTTTATACTTAACGGTGTCTCTTATATCGATATTGGCACCAAATGGGAGGGTCATTATTGCAGGATCAAGGTTAATGACATAACCCCGGATATTCGAGGCTTGTGTGTGGCAAACGAGCCTGTGCAGAAACGTTGTTTTTCCGCTGCCTACATGATTTATATCATCAATAAGGTACTCACTAGAAACAAGAGAACAAAATTTACAATTTCACTAACTTCAGGCAGCCGACTTTAAACAAACTCACCTGCCATGCCGATAACAATGATGATGACAGGCTTTCTCTTGAATGGCATCCCTACCTGCCCAGACGAGGACTCTGCAATGTTCAACTTCTCCATCGACTGATCAAGTTCCTCCTTTTCTTTTCCCTTCATCTTCAAACAGCATCAAAAGCAACATGAGGACACATCAAGCCAAAGAAAAAACGCATAAGCTTAACAATCGAGACGGAGAAGAATTGCCCACCTCCGCGCCCGAAGAGTCTAGGGTGTCCATCGGCACTGAAGCGCCTTCATCAGCAGACTTGATGTCCATACCGTGAGCATCAGAATCGACATCCATTATCCGAAACCTCGCGCCGACCTAGCTCCGGAGAAAACGCCGCTCCGCTCCGCTCCCCAGTCAACTGATCAAAAACAAAAAAGACGAACACTCGGTCATTGGAAGCAGCTCGAGAACCTACCAAAGCGTCGCTCCCGACGCTAATAAAAAACCTAGACACATCGTCCCTCCTACTACTAAACTCCGCGATTCCAGAAACAACCCCATTACAACCTTCGCCCCCGTACAAGAGCTCAAGAAAAGACGACCGTCGCAGGGATTAGGTTTCCGTCAAACCGTCCGCTCCTATCGGCGGACGGAACACCGAGAGCCGAGGACCGAACAACGGTGGCAGCTCCTCAGCCTCGCTCCGGCGCGGCGGAATCTAACCGCCGCCGCGGCAGGGGAGGGGAACGCGAAGCGCGCGAGGAGAGAAGGAGGGAGGGGGGAAGCTTACTCGGACCGTTCCTCGCCGGAATCGCAGCTCCACCTCCTTCGAGCGAGCGGGAGGGTTTTGGCGGACGTTTTGTTTCAACGAGGGTTCTACTGACCAAGCATCCGCGACTGGAAAAGCCTTTATGATGCCCCGGCGGTGGCGGCGTAGCCCGAAAAGCCCGCTCGACCGGCCCGCAAATTTTTGGCCGAAATGGCAATCCCTCCGTTTCACGAAAAACAAACAATTCAAAAAATATGTTTTTAAAAAATCTGATTATATCTTTAACAGAAATAAATGAATAAAAATATATATATTTTTATACCGGGAATCTAGCCTAACTCACCTTACGGGAGAATAGCACCAATTATACATCAGGACAGACTGGCCTAGTAACCCATCGCTAGGGCCTCCCGCTTAAATTATAAAACCACTTTGAGAGTTTTGAAACCCTGACCATTTGGTCTGCAAAAATGCAAAGGAGCACAACTCAATCAGCGCAGTCATGTGTGGGTGAATATGAAAAATATTTTTTTCATCTATTAAAATATTTGAAGTGCATTTATTTTGTAAAAATGAACAAATTGACTATCTTGAATTGTTATAAAGGGGCAAAAGAAATTACTATAGATCGTTTTAACATTTCTCTTTCAAAATTTATTGATTTTGTATATGATTTGCATCTTCTTTTTAATGTTTCACATGCACTTTACCTTGCATGAGAAGTCCTTATTGATGTGCCAATGCTTGTACGGTTGAAAGCTATTAAAAACTATCATTCTCCCAATTTATTCGTGTAATTATAATTCACGTGCAAAAAAACTTCGAATCAGCCTTGTGAGACAAAACGATTACATATTAGCTAATAAAACGACAAAACCATAATACCCATCTTGAGAATTACGTTTCTAGTTTGTCCCTAGAAAATAACTAGATTGAATTGCTTCGGATTTTGAGAAAAATCTGAATTTTTGGCATTGCAAATAACCAGTCTCTTTTGTCTATTTCTCAGTTTCTCTTGCGACCCTCTTAAAAAGGCTGACCTCACCTCATTGACCTTGAGAACAATTCAGGAGGAAAAACAAATTCAAATAAGGACCTGAACCACCATGTATACCGATTATTCACTCGAAACCGAACAGATTTGTGTAGAAACACAGCATAAAATTTGCTGAACTAGCCCTCCAGAAATGAGCACAAGAATGGCCTTTTCATCCTAATCCGTGGAGGACGCATTTCCCACCTTGCCGATCCTGAGAAAAACAGGGAACTTGACGACCTTCTCCGCCTCGCCGCCTTCCTCGTTCCAAGCCCGCCGGTACCTCTCGACGACGTCGTGGCCCAGAAGCTCCACGCCCTCCTCCTTCGCCTTCAGGTACGGCGACGTCGACCTCACGAACGTGAGGAACTCATCCAACCCCATCGCCCTCTCCGCCACGAACTGGACCGGCCCCGTGTCCTCCATCCCCTCCACCGGCTCGAACGGGAAATCCATGTCCCTGTACTCGTCGATCACCATCCTATGGGTCGGGCTCCAGTACGGGTTCGAGTCCATCGAGTAGAACTCCTCGTAGATCGAGTCGACCGGGCCCGTGACCCTCGGCATCGTGTAGCCCCACGCGGCGATCACGCCGTCCGGCTTCTTGAGCAAGCGCTTCACCTGTCGGTAGAAATTGGGCCGGTCGAACCAGTGGAGGGCCATCGCGATGGTCACCAAGTCGACGGTCGACTCCGCGGCGACCTTCTGCTGGAGCTCGGCCCCCGACACGACTGGAGAAGTGAGCTCGTAGCGGACGTTGGGGAGCTTCTGCGCGAGCTCGAGCTGCTCCGGGCTCACGTCCGTGGCCACGACGTTCTTGTAGATTTCTGCAAGCTGAGATCAACACGACTTAACTATGGCCCCGCAAATTAAAACTCCGGAGCTAGCGAAACACACGGCAATCGACGGCGAGGAAACTCACGGATCGGGCGGCTTGGCCGCTTCCCGTGCCGACGTCCCAGGCGAGGTCGCGAGACGGCGTCTTGGATGCAATGAATTGGAAGAGCTGCGGCGGGTAGCTCGGCCGACCGTCCGCGTATCGCCGGGCTTGCTTCCCGAACAGCTCGGCCATGTCTCTCTCTCTCTCTCTCTCTCTCTCTCGCGGACGCAGATACGAGGAAACGAGGTGGGAGTTCAACCATTTCAACCGCGCATGGTCACTCCATCTCCATTATGCAAGCGGAGTGGCCCATCTGGGAAAGCGACAGCACCGTGTCGGATCCGCCCTCTTCGTCGCTTGTCACATGTTCTTTGTCTCGACCTTAAAGCTGCAAAAGAGAAATTGGAAAGGTATCTGTTCCAGATTGCTTTGATTGATGGTCATTGCTCAAAATAATAGACGTTGATAATTTTCCTTGTCCTTTTCATTCTTCTTTAGTCGGTCACAGAGATGAGGGGGCTCACAGAGATGTCAGATAAGGGAGAGTGAGTGAGGAAGATATTTTTTTCTAATTGAAAAACGAAAAATATTTTTTCTACTTTAGAATACTTTTTCTATCGATGGAAAATATTTTCTCTAACCAATTAATTTTTCATGAAATAAACAAAGAAAATTCGAGAAAAAGTTTTCTCGAAAAGTTATTTTTCGTGAAACGAATGGAACTTAATTTTTAGATAAAAAATTTTAAATTGATATATTTATGATTAATTTATCATCTGTCGATTTCCGTTAAATTGAATTAATATTACAAAAAATCATAAATTGATACACATGTGACTCGTCAACTGCTATGGAAAGGTGTTTAAGGTCAAATGGAAAGGTGTTGCCATTGCAAATAATGTGATACAGCAGTCAAATGAAGGTTCCTAGCCCTACATTATTTTATTCGCACGCCTGAATTGTAAGCGCGATTCTCACGCGCTGCCCACCCTTCCGATCTTGAGAAAAACCGGGAACTTGACGACCTTCTTGTCCTCGCCGTCATCCGCCCAAGCCCGCCGGAACCTCTCGACCGTGTCGCCGCTCAGGAGCTCCACGCCCTTCTCCTTCGCCGTCTGGTACCCCGACCACGACCTTATGTACGTGAGGAAATCCTCCACCCCCATGGTCCTCTCCGTCACGAACCGGACCGGCCCCGTGTCCTCCATCCCCTCCACCGGCTCGAACGGGAAATCGATGCCCCTGTACTCGCCGTCCACCAGCTTCCGGGCCGGGTCCCAGTACGGATTCGAGTCCACGGAGTAGAACCGGCGGAACACGGAGTTGACCGGGCCGTCGATCTCCGGGATCGTGTAGCACCACGCGGCCATCACGCCGTGGGGCTTCTTGAGGACGTGCTTCGCCTGCCGGTAGAAAGTGGGGAGGTCGAACCAGTGGAGGGCTTGCGCGACCGTCACGAGGTCGACGCTCGACGCGGCCGAGACCTTCCGATCCAGCTCAGCCATCGACATGACCGGGGAAGTGAGCTCGTACCGGACGTTGGGGAGCCTCGGGGCGAACTCGAGCTGCTTCGGGCTCGTGTCCGTGGCCACGACATTGCCGTAGATCTCCGCAAGCTGAAAGAAAATCGACACGACTCCTTTACGGTCTGACCCGGCGGATCGAAAGCAATATAGAACTGATGCCAAAGAAATGGAAAATGCGGGCCGACAAGCCTATGTTACTCACGGATTGGGCGGCCTGGCCGCTGCCGGTGCCGACGTCCCAGGCGAGGTCGCGGGCGGGCGTCTTGGAGGCGATGAAACGGAAGAGCTGCGGCGGATAGCTCGGCCGAGCCGCCACGTATTGCTGGGCTTGCTTCACGAACAGCTCCGCCATCTCTCTCTCTCTCTCTCTCTCTCTCTCTAGCTAAGTGATTTTTGCTGAGCAGATTTTGGAATGAGAAGCTGTTCAACCGCTCCGCATCGCAAATATAGGAGGGAGAGACCGTCCGTTGAGAAGCATCCGGCGGGCTTCCTTCTGCCGGGTCGTTTTTCCCACCTTTCTAGTCCACACAACTAGGAAGCCAAATAGGATTCTTTTGATGGGTTTTTTTAATTCAAGTGCTATACGAATTACTGATTAAAATTATTTTTTAGGATATTACCTTTTTTGTTAATTTAATCTTGTAATATCGACATGTTGGGTGTTTAAATAAGCCAATTAGGAATAGTACTCTTTTAAATGTTTGATGTTATGGCTGTTGCATTATACAATGTACAAATTATCGTAGGAAGCTTGAAAGTCGATCTACAAAATTTTTGTATTGTGATTTATTGTAAGCGTAAAGTATGCTACATCAAATTAGAATCCGTCATACGATTAGTATACTACATAGGAAGTAAGAAACTTTTCATTTTCTGATTCATTAGCTATCTCGTGTTATTATGTACTTGGTGCTTCGAAAATTTGAGTTTTATTTTATGTAACTTAATTCATATTGTAGAGAGATTCGGTGACAAGACCCTACTTAATCTTGTTTATTTAATGTGATTTATTAATGTCTGAGAACCTTGAGGAAGGCAGATCTTCGATCAACATGGTTAACTAATTATCAAGATGGTTAGCTCAATAGTAAAGGTCCACATGTCTCTCGTGACTTTGACTTACATTATTATGCATACCTTTGAATGGCACGTGCTACATTATCTAAATACAACGTAACTTTCATAAGTAAAACTTCATAACCGCTAGCATCTTGATAGATTTACAGTACAGACTTACCAAGCTCCGACCTTTAGGCCATGGATGGCGAGAAATACTTATGATGTGGTACAAACATTCTGCAATAGTGCGACATCCTTAAGGTCCCACTCAGAGAGGAGCACTAGCGTTGGTCGTCCTCTCCAAGTACTCTAATGATAAAAAAACGACAGCGGTTGACTAAAGAAGTATAGGCAGACTTCCCCTACAAATAGGCACTGAGTTGACGAGAACGTGCACGCCAAGCCGCCGCTCAATTTTATGGGCTTTTTTACTCCAATTATTTCGCTCGTGATGTCTTGAACGATCAGAAATAACATCATTGGTGTGATGTGGTATGAAAAGTCACCGATTCTTGCACAAATTGAGTTTGTCATCTAACATGCTTATTCCTATCTTTTAGGAGTCAAGTATCGCACGATTGATGCTAGTACGTGGTAATGATCCTTAAAAACCGACATTTCGACTCCTATGTACTTCAAATTGGAAATTTAAAATGAAAGTCACTAGTAAATTTGATATATGGACGTGTTCTCATGAGAAAGAAAACGAGTGATTTCTATATATGACCGTGATTTTGTATGTGTTCGATCAAATTAGATAAGCAAAATTGAAGAAATGTTGTCGATAACATTGATTTCGCACGAGAGCCCAGAAGCAATAAGAAAGAAGCCCTTGATGGGGCTAATTCAAAGTAGCGGAGATCGGGAAGGCCGGTTCCGACGTCAAGAGGCTTGGAAGACAATGAATTTGGAAAGAGAGCAATAGAGAAAAGGGACGAAACATGGACAGCAAGCCAACAGACACACCCACGGTCTAGCAAGCCCACCAGCCAAAGCCACGTCTCTTAAAATTGGGGAACTCCGATCTATCGAAGTATGATATGAATAGCCTAGAATTGATCATTTACAGTAAGAAACATTCGACATATATTAACCATTAATAAGGGCTGATCATATGTGCACATGTAGATGTGCGTGGATTCATGAGAGAGAGATCATTCAAGATAAAGTTACTCTAACAACCATATTTAATAGGTGGATCATAAATTTTCGAATGATGATACGTGCAAATTCATCATCATTGAAAATTTCATAATAAAAGAATTTTTTTCTTCCTGAGAATCATTCCAAGGAAGTTAGTCTTCATTTGGGTTATGGTTAAGGGAATATGATTTAATTCTTACTAGAAAGAGAAGATGTTTCCTTTTGATGTAAACTTGTTATTTTCAGTTCATCAAAGATGTTTTTCGTAAATCAATTACTTTTTCGTTATCTAAACACTTGAAAAAGTCAAAAATTAATTTTACTGAAAACAATTTTCTTTTAAACAAACAAACGGACTGATAATTTGATGACAACCACGGTCTCCTTTCTCCTTGATATGAAGGAAAGGTGACGATTTGGGCCCAGAACAGGAAGCCCAGATTCAGTCTGGCCCATTAAAGCTGGAGCCCAATGTCCATAAAAGCCCGGCCTGGTGGAATCTGCTTCGGAGCCCCGAAGCCCGACAAGTCCCCCCCCCCTTCCCGTTGTCGCCTTCTCAAACAAAAGTTTTGAAGATACTGTTGCCCATAATTGATCATAATTGATCCGTATTGATCTGATCGGTATATTTAGAGAAAATTAGAATTTTGTATATTTGGGAAATTATTCTTTCCTCCTTTTGTATATTTCTTTTCTCTAATTAGTTCAGGCTGTATGTTATTAATAGAGCTGTAAGCTGTACAATTGATTTGTAGAGAAAGAAAACACATTTCCCAACTCTTAGCTTGTTTCCATCTAATATTTTGACATGGTATCGAAGCCTTTCTTCTAGCTTCCACTCCTTTTTTTCGTCTTCCTCTCTTCTTCGTCCAAACTTTTATGTTCATATGTTCTCTTTCTTTTCCACATCAAGCCTGCAATTTTTACTATATCAGCGAGGAAACAAAATGCGGAGAAACCAAACTTCGAAATCTGGCACATCCCAAAATCTAGAAATTTCTTCTAGCATCCAAGGATTGGGTGACTTACCTTCGGATGAACAATTAGATCTGGTGACAAAAAACCAGACATGAGAATAGAATCAAGTGCCGATCCATGAGGAGCGACAGGGTTTTGTTTCGGGCCAATTCCTTCCGAGCCCATATGTTCAATGGGTTCTAATCCAAGTTCAAACTATTCCGGGCAAGATGAGTTAGATAAATCCAGCCCAAAGTTCCACTGGTTTTGCCAAGAGAGTCAATGGCGAGCCAGGGGAGGAGATTCGCACTTTAATAATGAGTCCAACTCCGGTGGGACGAGTTGGCCCTTCTCAAGTCAAATCGGTTCGAGTTCATCAAGATTTGGGGCAAATCCGTACTCGACTTATGGACCCGGATTTCTTCCCTTCACAGGCATCATCGGCGATCAACCTGAACCTAGAGACCCTCTCTACACCTCTGCCGCGGACGGACTGGAGCTCCGTCTCATCTCTCAGCAGTTGTCGGGGCTGAAAAATTATTACATCTGGTCACAAGAGTTTTGTCGAGCCCCGATCACAAAAGACAAGGAAGGATTTATGGATGGAACAGTTCTAGTTCCGAGTGATGAACGCCTTGTGCGCCACTGGAGGAAGTGTAATTAGCTTGTCCGGACATGGATTGGCAAGTGCCTCACCCCAGAAGTTGCCGCCGAACTACCTCCAACTGAAGATGCTAAAGGAATATGGGAAAATATATAGGAAATGTACGGAAAACTTGATCGAGCCAAAAAAAATTTCAGCATAACCTAGGCTCTATCTGAATTAAGGCAAGGGAGTCTTTCAATCTCTACCGTTTTCAACAAATTGTCAGCACTATGGAACGAATTGGAGATGGCCAAAGAAAAACTGGAGGGACCCGAGACAACCCTAGCATAATACCGAGCGATAAGGGAGAGGGAAGAGGTAACTTCTTTCCTACTCATCTTGAATGAAAGTTACTTACCGTTTTGCGGCCAAATCCTCGCCATGGAACCCGTACCTTCGCTCGGCCCGGATTTATTAGCTTGCGGTCAAGAAAAGTCACGGTGCTTGGCTTCCTCGGAGTACCTAAAAGTCAGGGATCGCATCATCCTCGCAACCAAGGCAATGCTGGAGCAAAAGTTGGCCGTGGGAAAGTCGGGTCATGGAAGCCATGGCGAATCGGGAGCTACGTCGTAGTAGCTCTAGGGTTAGCAAATGGAGAAGACAAGTCCTTTTATTCACTGGAGTGGGTGGCCAAGATTTAATCGGCCGATCGGATGGCTTTGGCCTTTGTGGACTTCCTTCCCCGAGCGGCGGAGATTTCATCTATGGATCCGACGGCTATAGCTTAACCGGACGATCCGACGGTCCGGGATACATCTGGCCAAGCGTAGACCTGATGGCACATAACAGGCCACGTTTTCAGTTGCATGGAGGGGATCTAACGGTCATAATTCGACTGCATCCGCAAGTAAATCCCATGGGGGAAATACCAACAAAGGAAAAAGCAAATTTTGCGATTATTGTAAGCATCTCAATCATACACGGGATAATTGTTGAAAATTACATGGGAAGCCGGTAGATAGAGAAAGGAAGGAAAATGATATTTCCATTGCAACAAATGTTAAAGCTCACCAGCCCATTAGTAATGGTCAATTCTAACAAATCATGAGAGCTCTAAACCAATTGGGATCACAGGATAAGGCAACTGGTTATACAAGTACTTATGATTGCTTAAGCTCTATTTCAACTTAAGCATGGATTATTGATTCTAGTGCTAGTGATCACATAGTCTGGGACAAACGTTTCCTTTCCGATGTTAAGAATCCTCTCATGTTACTTTAGTCTGCCTTCCAAATGGGAATGATACCTCGGTCACCAAAATTGGAACATTTAATCTCAGTCCATCCATCACCTTGAAAAATGTCATGTTTATTCCCGAATTTCAATTTAACCTTATCTCTGTCTCAAAAATTTGTGAGGACAATTTCTGTAGGGTCATTTTTAATTCTAATACCTGCTTATTTCAGCCATTTTGATTGGGAAACTAATGGGCTTGGGTAGAATTCAAGAGGGACTCTATTTTTGGGCCACACTTCCCAAAAATCCCAATGTTTCATTACCTTTAAATAAAAGCATCTTATGTAATGCCAATTCTAATAAAAATATTTTGCTCCATCACCGTTTAGGCCATAATGCCTCATTTCCTCATCCAAAGTGTCATATTTGTCCAATAGCTAAACAATCTCAATTGCCTTTTTTCGCAAAGTACCCCACGAAGCAAAATGGCTTTTTCTCTCCTAGATGTGGACATTTGGGGACCATATCATACACCACATCGAGATGGGTCTCTTTTTTCCTAACAATTGTGGATGATTATACATGGGCTACCTGGATTTTCTTAATATTGTGGATGATTATACATGGGCTACCTGGATTTTCTTAATGCAATCTAAAGCACAAGTGCTTTCTCATGTTAGAAATTTCCTTGCATTAACTAAGAATCAGTTTCACAAATCTGTACAATGGATTCTTACTGATAATGCTCGTGAATTCTTTAATCATGAGTGTTCTTCTCTATTTACATCACATGGCATCCTTCATGAGAGTTCTTGCATTTATACACCTCAACAAAATGGGGGTAGTTGAACGAAAACATTGCAATCTCTTAGAAGTTGCTCGTGCTCTTAAGTATCAAGCCTCAATTCCGAAAATGTTTTGGGGAGACTGTGTGGTCACAGCAGCCTACTTGATCAATTGGATGCCATCCCAAATCCTAAATGGGAAGACTCCATTTGAATTGCTTTTTGGAAACAATTGGATATTAGTCATCTTCGTGTCTTTGGATGCTTGTGCTATGTTTTAACAGTGGGCCCTCGAGACAAATTAGGTCCCCGTGCTATTAAAGATATATTCATGGGATATCCTATTTCTCAAAAGGGATATTTGATTTATGATCTATCTATTGGTCGCTTCACTGTTAGCAAGGATGTTACTTTTCATGAGGACATTTTTCCTTTCCAAGAAGAACTTCCTTCAGGTTCAGTTTCAGCTACACATCATCGTCTCTTCCTGAGAGAAGAAGATTTGTCGCCTTCACAGCAAGTTCTATTTCCTCATGTCTCATATTCTACACCTGTAAGTAATCCGCAATTCTACGCGGATTATGCCGCACTGGGAACCACAAGCAGTGATATCATAGGATTCTGCTCCACCAACGAGTTCAGATAACATCTCTGCTATGCC
This sequence comes from Eucalyptus decipiens, assembly GCA_014182575.1. Classification (NCBI taxonomy): domain Eukaryota; kingdom Viridiplantae; phylum Streptophyta; class Magnoliopsida; order Myrtales; family Myrtaceae; genus Eucalyptus; species Eucalyptus decipiens. The sequence continues at coordinate 4,611,145 of CM024619.1, read as the reverse complement.
ACTTGTAAGTGCACCGGATTAACCTCGACGATCGGGGCGTACTACGTGCCCGCCCACGTGGACAGCAGATTACATTTGTCCCACCTTAGAGATATCTGATACACATCATCCTATCTCATCTTATGTTAGTTTTGCTCATCTTTCCCTGGAACATATGTGTTGCATTAGTAGAATCTCCAAGGGATGGGAACAATCTTCATATGAGGAAATTGTCAAAGATCCTTACTGGCAACAAGCAATGAAGGATGAACTACGAGCCTTAGAAGAAAATGAAACTTGGAATATTGTTACCATGCATCCTCATCGACGACCCATCGATTGCAAATGGGTATATAAGATCAAATATAAGGCGAGATGGATCCATCGAAAGATATAAAGCAAGACTAGTGGCCAAAGGATTTACGCAGCGGGAAGGGTTCGATCATACATAAACATTCTCTCCAGTAGCCAAGGAAGTCATTGTTCGTTCTTTTCTTTCTATTGTGGCTTTGCGTGATTTACATGGATCTCGAAGAAGAAATTTACATGGATCTTCCACCGGGTTTACGCAGACAGGGGAAGAATTCAGTATGTCGTCTTCGTAAATCCTTGTATGGACTCAAGTAGGCCTCTCGCCGGTGGTATGCTAAGTTCACTACTGCACTTACTCTTTGCACTTATAGCTGCAAGATTCCGACAATCCAAACATGATTATGCCCTCTTCACATAGAGTCAAGGTACATCATCAATCTACTTGCTTATTTATGTTGATGATATCCTCATTATAGGAAACAATGAGTCTACCATTCAACGTTTCGAAATGTATCTACACTCCACATTTCGGATTAAGGATTTGGGACCTCCTAAATATTTTTTCGGAATAGAGATTGCACGATTGGATAAAGGGATTTGCCTCAGTCAACACAAATTTATCTTGTAAATCATATCAGAAGCAGGATTATCAAGATCCAAGCTAGCTGTTGTTCTAATTGAACAAAATGTTAAGTTAACCACAACGGAGTACAATAAGGGACTCTCACCCCTAAATGAAGATCCTTTATTGAAAGATCCTTCTTTTTACCAGAGACTTGTTAGGAAGCTTATCTATCACATAATGACTAGACTTGACATATACTATGCAATGCAAATTCTCAGTCAGTTTATGCACAATCCGAAATAGTCCCACATGAATGCCACACTGAAGATCGTGAAGTACCTGTCTGGGTTTGAGAATATTGTTATCTCAAGATAGTAACATGGAAATGACATCATTTTGTGACACAGATTATGCTACTTGTCCCATGAGTAGAAAATCTATTACGGGATTCTATATAAAACGGGAAACTCATTGTTCTCATGGAAGACTAAAAAACGATGTCATTATTGTCTGTTGAAGCGGAATATCGAGCAATGGCAAAAACCAGTTGCGAAATAGTCTGGATAAAAGACTTAGAGGCTTACTTCAAGATCTTGGCGTTTGGGTAAAAGAACCAACTGTCTTGTTTTGTGATAATGATGTTGCACTCAAACTAGCAATATATCCGATTTTTCATGAAAGAACGAAATATATAGAAGTTGATTGCCATTTTGTCAGGGACAAGATCTAAGCTGAAGTAATCAAGAATAGAGGGATAAGTATGACGGAACAGCCCACGGACATATTTACCAAGCCCTTATGTTAAAGACAACACACGCATCTATTAAGCAAGCTTGGCGTTCTTGATGTGTATAGACCACCAGTTTGAGGGGGAGTGTTGAAGATACTGTTGCCCATAATTGATCACAATTGATCTTTGTTGATCTGATTGTGATATTTAGGGTTCATTCGTTTTTGGAAAATATCGTGTTTTTGGAAAATATTTTCCAGAAATCATTTTCTAAGAAAATGACTCTATTTTCCAATGTTTAGCCAAAATCTAAACTTTGAGTGTAAAATATTTTTTTGTTCGTTTAGCTAATTTAATTGTTTGGGAAAAATTATCAAAAATTGAATTTTAATATTTTTAATTGACCAAAAAATTAGTTTTATTTTTTATATTTTTAAAAAATGAATTTTTAATTATTTGTATTTTTAAAAAATCGAAATTTTTATTATTTTTCTTTCCTTTTCTTTTCCTTCCTCCTCCTTCTTCCTCCTTCTTCCTCCGCTGCCGCATGCCTGACGATGGTTGGCTGCCTGGCGGCCGACCAAGACCTAGTCGCCAGATCCGGCGAGCTCGGCTGATTCGGTGAGCTTGAAGCTCGGCCAATCTCACCCAAGCTCGCTAGAGTTTCGCCGGGCTCTGGCGAGCCGCAAGCTCAAGTTTGCTTGGATCGGAAGCCCGAGCTCTACCGCTAAATCCGGTGAGCTCGCGGCTCGCTAGAGCCTAGCAAAACTCTGGCGAGCTCGAGCGAGGCCCGACCTCCACCCCAAGCCGGCGAGAGCTTCGCCTCGCTTGATCTGGCAAGGCCTGAGCTTGGCTTTGCCAGATCGAGCTAGGCGGAGCCTCGCCAGCCTAGGGGGAGGCTCGAGCTGGCTTGTGGCCGCGGCCGGTGACCAGCAGTGAAGAGGAAGTAGGGCACGTTGCGGAGATCGAATTGTTGGACAAGGGGACACTCCGCTGCTACTAATCGTTAGTGTCGAAGAAGGAGGAGGACGAGATCAGAAACCAGGGCTTCGTGAGGGTGGAGATTCAACACCGCTGGATGAAAGGATACTCCGCCGCTGTTGATCGTCGCTATCAAAGGAGGAGGAGATGAGATTAGAAGGGTTCATGAGAAAGAGGGCAAAAATGAGTAAGGAAAGCATAAGATTGTGCACGGGAAATCATTTTCCACAATCTGATAGGAAGATTTTTATTAATCGAAAAATATTTTTTGATCATCTATTTTTCTGCATCATCTGAAATTTCGAAAAATATTTTATTGAAAATTATTTTTCGCGAAACGAAGGGACCCTTAGATAAAATTAGAATTTTGTATATTTGGGAAGTTATTCTTTCCTCCTTTTGTATATTTGTTTTCTTTAATTAGTTCAGGCTTGTACGTTATTTTTTTTTTGTCGGTGGGCTTGTACGTTATTAATACAGCTGTAAGCTGTACAATTGATTTGTAGAGACAGAGAAAACACATTTCCCAACTCTTGGCTTGTTTCCATCTAATATTCTGACAGACCGCTCCATCGACGGTGGCCGCTCGCAGTGATCGGCGCTCGCAGTTTCGAACCGGCGAGCCCCCATCTGTTTCGGGAGCGCAAAAGCCGCAGGAGACGATGGAGTTTGTGGCGCCGCCGATACCGGCCGAGACGTACAAGCTCGGGTTCATCGGGGCCGGCAAGATGGCGGAGTCCATCGCGAGGGGGGTCGTCAGCTCCGGCGTCCTGCCGCCGTCCAGGATTCGCACCGCCGCGCACACCAACCAGAGCCGACGCGCCGCCTTCGAATCCTTCGGCGTCCAAGTCCTCCCCGACAATCAGGCTGTTGCGTATCCCTCTTCCTCTCTCTCTCTCTCTCTCTCTCTCTCTCTCTCTCTGTGGAAGCGGTGAAGGAATGCGAATGATCGGATCTTCGGACCGCCTGATGAAAATGCAGTCGATGTGATTAGCGTCAAGTTTCGGTTTTTATGGAATAGGCGTGAAAAAGGTGTGAGCTTTGCCTTTGCCATGACGTATATTTGCTGCCCCGGCTCTGCGTCGGCGTGTCACGATTACAGGGTTTGGTTTAGTTATTGGAGCGACATTGCTATTCAATACTGAAACAGCTCAAAATCTTTAATAAGTGTATGAGAATTCGATGTCCTAGCTCTGCCTCGGGGTTTTGTTTTTTTGCTCACGGCGAAAAAATTCAGGCTGTTGCTTCATCCTTTCAGTTGCTGGCATTGGTTGGTGTAAGTTAATTGGGTGGAAAATGACAATTCGTGTCTTGTCGGCTGAGCAAGTTCTTGAGCAAATCCGATATCTTGCCCGGGTCTTTTGGACTGTGAAATCTCTTCTTAGATTTTATGTTGCTCTTCGAGAGCGAGCAAGTTGGTTTAGCGATTGTATAGCTTGCAGTTCAGTAGAACTACTACTTTTCTTTTTCTTCTTGTTTGTGGATGTGAGAAATGAGTGGATGAACAGTTGCGAGTTATTCTACCTCCTGGGGTTTCTTGACGGGTTTAATCTTGAGTAGCTTGTTCCTTTTTTTTCCCCTCTCTTTCTAGATAAAGAAACTTAAATTTTGTGGAAGCAGGTAGTTGAAGACAGTGATGTGGTCATCTTCTCAGTGAAACCCCAAGTCGGTATATAGCACTTGTGCTCTGTTACTCAGTTTGTCGCATTTCTTGTCCTTTCTTTTTCTCAAATTTCAATAATGGGATAGAAGCACATGTATGGTCGATATGACCACACGCCACCAATGTTCTTCAGCTTTGAGTTGGCAGTAGCCAAACATGTGACATGTGATTTCACAACATGCTAGTGCATCTCAGTTATTACCAGATTTTGGATGAATGCCTTCACTATTCTTTATCATAACTTTTGCAGTGATGATCGCATGCTTCTACAACATATTCTCACCATAAAGGGATAATTTAATTCTGTTGATGACCGTCAATGGTCCACAGAAATTAAAGAATTATGATATTATTCTGTAGTTTTACTAAGTGATGATACAATCTGGAGAAGGATGTTTCCATTGATATTTGATTTCAAAGGTAGAATGGATATTGGTTCTAGAGGTCATGCATCTTCCTCATTGCCGAAAATGTTACTTATAGTAGAAATTATTTGGAATATTTTTTAATTTACTTTTGTTGTTCTTTCTCTAGTTAAAGGTGTGGTCTCCCAGTTGAGGCCACTACTATCAAAAAAGCAGCTTTTGGTCTCAGTAGTTGCCGGAGTAAAATTGAAGGATTTGCAGGTATTTTGCCCCCACTGTCTTTTTTATCGGCATGAAGTTTTTGGTTCATGTCTCAAGTTTCATGGTATGGGAATATCTTATACAATGCTGCTATTGAGGATTAGAGGCTCTTACACAATTCACATCATCAAATCCCTGAAAACTGCATCTCTGCCGTCCTTATTTTCCCCCACTTCCATTTTTTTCATGCTATAATATATATCACTTTCTTGGTTTGAATAGAATAAACTGGAATGACGTTTCTACGATTTGTTATCTTCATTCAATGTGTTGTGCAGGGGTCAATTTCTCATTTGAGCAACCTAATTTACGTCCTGTGGAATTATTTTTGTGAATTTAGGGGGTGCAACATGAACCATGGATTAACATTATATTTTAATGGTAATCATGATTTAGATTTAACACTGCTTAGGAATACCCTCAATAATGGGATGGGATTTTCAGTGTAAAATTCTGTGCTGCTGCTTAAGTAGAGTATAAAAATGATGCTAGGTAAAGAAACAAAATGTTCAGGTATGTTATGTTGATGTATAGTAGTTGTCCAGATGGACAGCTGATAGTTGTGATAGTAAACTTTTCTAATGAAACTTTGACTCTTTGAAGTTTTCTTATCTATGGGCCTTTTTCTATTAATTATTATTTAGAATTGAATACCATAATCTGGGTGTTCACTGTCGGTTCCTATTTCATCTAATCTTAAGAATTGTCTATTTTTGAACTGCCTAGAGTGAGTATGCTTTCCTTTTTTTCTAGGATTGGGCTGGCCATGATCGATTTATCCGTGTGATGCCAAATACTCCTGCTGCTGTTGGCGAGGCTGCATCTGGTAATGTATATACTAGGTTTTTGCTGATCTTCCTTGTATACATGGAAAAGCAAATATTGTTTTGGCCTTAAATCGTCTTATGTAGAAACTGACTTTTTTACCATATATGTCTCTTTGGATGATACATAATTTCTGTTCACAGACTGTGTTGCTTCATCAGAATCTGAAAATGCTTTTACATTGAAAATTGTCGATTTTCTTCCATCATCTTCTTATGCAGTCCAAGACTTGGTCATGTCTGTTAGCTGCAGGGAGTTAAATGAAGCATCGAACCCTCTTGATTTGATGTGTTTAGTTGTTGAGTTCCACACAAGCTGGATTTTAGAATGTTGAGTTCTTATCCTGAGTATCTGCAATCAATTGTAATGATGAAAAGTGAAGGGCTTCCTTTAGTTGAGTTAATGTTGCTTGGCTAAGTCATTTTCAAATTACCATAGTTTTGTATCATGAAAAATGTGCAAAATAGAAATTTTTGTTAGGATGTTGAGGTTTCAACTGTTGTGAGAATTATTTGGAATCTATCTTCTCATTAATCATCAGGAAAGAAGATCCAGTCATCAGGTTTCCATGATACTTGCAGTGTAGATATAATCCATGGCACTGTCGTGATGTGGTCAGGATGGATTATGCTTTCTGTTATCTGTTCTTGTGATACTATGGCAGTATAGTTAATGCAAGTGTTCTGTCCTTTCATTGTATCACTTTATTATGAAGTGGATTGCTCTGATACCATGTGCAACTACAATTACTTATTTTGTGAGATAAATTTCCAAAGTGATCTGTCAGATTCAACTATGTTATTATCTGATTTCATAAGATTGAAGTACAATGGGATTCTCTAATATCCTTAATGTTGAATAGTTATGAGTCTGGGAGGAGCAGTGAAAGAAGAGGATGCAGAACTCATTACTACTTTATTCGGATCTATAGGCAAGATTTGGAAAGCTGATGAAAAATATTTCGATGCAATTACTGGCCTGAGGTATTTGGAATAGCTTTTAAAGCATTAGTTCCCTTATACTTCTGTGGCGGTTTTGAATAAAAGTGTGGTGAGATTTCGGTTTGACTTAGAGTTTTCCTTTTTGTGTATATATGCAGCGGCAGTGGTCCAGCATATATCTTTCTGGCAATAGAAGCTCTGGCTGATGGAGGCGTTGCTGCAGGTCTTCCAAGAGATCTTGCATTAGGTCTAGCTTCTCAGACGGTAGGTTGTCATGCATAAAATCACATTATTGTTTTGCTAATGAGAGATTGTGACACCTCCAGAGTTATAGTCAGATGCTCCAATGCAGCCTGTGCTTAGGCTATGAGGAAGTCCTCGAGAAATCCTCTCTTGACCTTCTTTTGAAATGGAATAATCATCCTAATAGATCTTATTTTGTTATATGCCATGAAAATGAGGATTGACTAATAGAGTTGCTTTCTCATGGGCTTGCGCCTTTTTTCCCTGGCAGGGTGGCTTTTTTCTGTTGCATGATGTGATTACATATTTAATCTTCTTTGCTTTCTTTAAATAATATTTATGAAGGGAAACAAATAGAAGAACTTATGTTTGTGAGTTACGCACATAGAATGCTCTGGCTACTCTGATAATTATAGGTTGAGAAAGTGTGGGTTGAAATCCACATCGAGAATAACTTAGTGCTCAGTCTTTTGAACTTAGCTTACCAAAAGGCCCAGAAAAAAGAGATTCCCCTTTTCAAACACATGTATCTTTCTCCCATTCTAGTCCCTCTCTCTCTCTCCACCCTCGCTTGCTTAAGTTTAAAATCATTTGCAAGTAGTATTCAGTCTAAAAGTGTTACTGCCTCTTTTATCTTCATAGACTTGTCATCTTCCATGGATAGCCTCAACAATGATGGATGTTTGAGTGAGCTAAAAAATAAGAAAAAGAAGAAGAAGATAGATGTCGCTTTTTGGAATGCAAAAATTGTGGAATGGTACATAATATAGGTGACTATCCAATAATGAATTTGGATGAACACAGTGGACATCTAATGGTCCATTATGCAAACAAATATAAAAAAGAAATTAAGCTCTGTAAGACTATATTAACAAAGTGAAGTACGGGTCGTGTATTTTAAGGGATTGACACATTCTTCTATTACATTTTCATTTTGGTAATTTGTTTCATATTGCACAACAGTCCATCACATTTTACTTCCTCTCTCTTCAGTCTTCATCGCTCTTGGCTCTTAATGTATTCCACAGAAAATTCTTACCCTTACCATTTACTCATTTTATTTCCATGAAACCCATTTGCAAAGGGTTTCCACATCATATGACTGCATAATTGATCTTCCTCTAGCAATTGAGCATGGCCAATGGTGATTGGCAACTATTTGATCAGTTTCTTACTCGGTTCATAGATGTGCTTGTGATTGCCATTGGTAGAAATCCGGTGTGGCGATGGGCTTGTTTAAATTCAAGGATATTGTGGTTCATTTAACAAAAATGTTGTGTTTTAAGCTATTTTGGATGTCGAAATGGCACCATCCTTACAAAAGCCATAGTGTAGATAGGTATGTCTGTTCTTTATGCCTTTGCCCTTGTACTTATCTAGAATTCAGTAGCAGTTTGTACACTCTGGCAGAAGAGTTGACAGAAGTAACATTAATGCTGGATTATGGACTGCACTAGTTTTATTCCTAACTTAAGTACTTTTGCTAGGTTAGATACCTTAATCATTTTAACAAAACTTCAGAAACTTGGCATGGAGAGATTGCTGTGGTTCCTGTATGAATGCTACTTGGATTATTAGTGGCTTGCACTGGCTTTCATTCATTTTGAAGGTTCATTGTTTTGCTGCTACATTTGCAGGTGTTGGGTGCAGCATCTATGGCCTCTAAAATGGGCAAGCATCCCGGTCAGCTGAAGGATGATGTTGCATCACCCGGGGGTACTACAATTGCTGGTATTCATGAACTGGAAAAGGGTGGATATCGGGGAATTTTGATGAATGCAGTCATTGCTGCTGCTAAGCGTGGCAGTGACCTTTCCCCTTCCTAATTCCGACTTCAACTTTTCGGCCTACATCGTATTCATCATTTTAGAGAAAATAGCTCGCAAGTCGGGGGGATGGTTCTCTGATTTTGACTTGAATACCAGTTTTATCTTAGGCTAGGCTTTTCTAAAGGTTCATTTTTCGGCTGTCAGAATCTATTTAGTTTCCATTGCAATCCTTCTGCTTGGTTTTTGTCTTTAAGAAAGGAAGATTATTTATGGGTGCAGCTTGAGGTTCCACTTGCCTGTAGTCTTTTAAGTTCCCTTTCTTTCAAGTTCTGTACAATCAAGAGCTTGTAGATCCAACGACCTAATTTTGGGATCATATCTTTTCCCACGTCGGCAGGGATTTTCTTCTTTCGGAATGCAGGCGTCCCTGTAGCACATTTTCTTTAGATTAGGTTGAGCAGATTGATTGTGGATGAATGATAGTCGTCGCACCCCAACTCTCCAAGCATAGGGGAAACGACATGACCTTCCTCCTATTCAAACGATGCGGCCAACTCACACATAATCAACATAAACCTGTCCTCAAAATATATGATACGTGATAAAAAATGCAAGCTGATTAAAGGGACTGGACTATATAGTGTACCGAAAAGGACATTCATCTCATCAGCTAAGCATAAAACTCAAAGGATTTATTTGTACTGTATTTGTCCAATGAATGACAGAGCTAGAGTCGAAAAGTACATCTCATTCCCAATAATCTCAAATTACCTCAAAAGCGAAACTGAAAATATTTGCCCGTCGAAATCTTCTTATCCTACTTGCTGGTACCTGTAGAACTTGGAAGAAAATTGGAAAAGAATTGAAATGAATGGTATGAGTAAGCCATAGCTCATGAGTAAAAATCTTTTCTAAAATGATTGAGCATTTACTATGCATATGTATAAACATTTCGAACAAAGAACTCATATTTGTGAACCGAGATATCATATATATAAAAGTCAGATGTTTTTATATGGTTTCGCACAAGTTCATATAATCAGGAACATCCAAAAAACACCAAATATTTGTGTTCAATGTCAAACTATGACCATCTTAAAACGAGGCATATCAAGATTTTCTCTAACATAAATCTTCACCTATATGCTAGTGGCTTGATCCAAACAAGACAACCTGAGAACAATGGTTCAGATCATAGCAATAAGAGCATCAAAATATCATCACATCCTCCAACGAATCATAAAAATACATCAGAATGAATTTCAACCAAACTGGCAAATCAATACAAGTAGCCTTTCCCAAGCCCTTGCATCAAGTAGAGGGTCGGAAGTAGAGTGTATTTTGCATAGCAATTTTTGAATTATCTCAAAATAATTTTGACAAGTGCTTTACTATGCAATTTCATGTAATCAAAATGTTAGTAAATGCTTAATCCATCTTTATGCAACAAATAATTTTGACAAGTGCCACTTTTTCTTTTTACTAAGCAACTTGCCGTGCGATGATTCTTTCATATCTTACAACACATTTAATTCCTATCATTTTCAAGACATGGGTTCCCAAATAATAAAAGACATGTTATACTAAATTGAAAGAAAAATATTTTGAACAGAAAACTCAGAGTTCTATCAATGAAGCGAGAAATAAACATAAAAATCAATTAAGACGTGACCAAACAAAGCTTATTTGGTAACAAAAAATAGAAAAACTCTTGATATGCATTAAAAAACTTGCTCAAAATAGACAGCTTCCTGTATACTACATATTTAACAGTTCACTTATCGAATTTTAACGGTTCGTTTAAACTCTACCCAAGTCTCTAACACCCAAAAAAAAAAAAAAAAAAAAAAACTCTACCAAAGTCTTTTCAAATGGGTCCAGAGTCATTGGAAATCTAACTTGATGTACTTCAAATTGTGCCTTTGGCCCAAAAGATGACCGTAGACTGGCAAAAATCAACGCTCAAGATAGAGATAGAAACTATTTCAACGGGATGCAGTAAACTTCAAAATTTTGTATTGATGACACTGTGACACAAATCGACTTCTCTAAAATCCTAGAGGTCCACGACATCTGAAAAGTTTCTTTACAACATGATTGTACAGCGCAAATACCTCTAATGTCTACCAAGCAACTAAGAATTCAAAATAATCCTAAATTGCAACTTTACTAAGAAATTCCCTCTGATTAAAGGGATCAAGGCTTGGAAGTCTTACCGAGTGCTTTGGACAGATTTTCGAGATGTCTGTGCTTGCATGAACTGAATCCTTTCCTTTCTATTTTACGGTTTTTCCTCTTCCTTTCTTTTTCCTTTCTTTACAATCTTCTATTTTTCTTGACGCCACCTGCAGCAAAAATGAGAAATGGGCTGAGTTGTAGCTTCATGGGCATTAAAATGGGTTTGCATAATTGCTCTGGATCTTGTTTCATTTTGGCCCCTTGTCTCAGTGTCTCTCAGCCAAAATGATTGTAATTTTTTTGGCATTGTAATTGCTAGTCACTGATGGTATTAGGTGCAGCAATGCACTCATAGAAGATTATAAAGGTCATTAACTAGGTGTGCGTGTTTCTGATTGGTCGTGAGTGAGGATGACAAAGCCTCATTGATTACCAGCGTCTAATGCATACTGCTAGCACTTTTATGCATGCTATGTACATGCCAATCCATGAGAAAATGATATTTTCTTAGCAGAAGTACGTAAAGTAAAAATAATGCGAGCGCACTGTTTTCTATCCATTCTTTAAGCTCATGCAGTTGGCCAGTACTCTATTGTGTTCTTGATACTCTTTGAGATTAGAAACCAAACTTCATGCTTTAAAAATATATTTTTTTTTTTTGGTGTTAGCAAGTGAATTGAGTTTGAGATCATAGAAAACGTTGATGTGAATATTTTCTGGCTAATACCATCTATGGCCACACGTGATAAGATTTTCAAAGGATATCACCTAAACCTGATGCTGATGGTCGATGAAGAGGAGTAAAAGCAGAAGAATAGGTTTCTTGTTCGGTTTGATTTCCATCTAATCTTTTTCACTGTTTGCTTTTAGTTTCTGTTTTCCTCTCAAGAGTCATTCTAGTCATGAGAATCCTTGACCTGCTGTCTCTTACCTCTTTCTTGCCTGTTGTTTACTAGTTTTTGATTACTAAAATGTGCACAGAACACTCAGATTTGGAAGAAAAAACAGAGTATCCAAATTAGATACAGATGGCAATTCAAGAGGGACCTGCTTGTGCCAATGAACATATGGTAGTGATATACTATAGTGCAGAAGATGTATGTTATGCAGACCATAGCAAACTATTACACACTGTGATTCACACACCCCAAGTAGTATATTGGTGAATTCTCCTGCAAAGCTATCAAATCACAGGTAGGACCATACCAGACAGAGGCAGCAGCACAACGGGGCACACACGCTGGATTGTTGGGGAACCACAAAAACAAGCCATCAAGGAACTGTCAGAAAGTTTCGAATAATAGCAGAGAAAGGAGTGATTGTGAATTTCAATTGCCTTCGAACTCTCATGAGATCGAACTTTTTGCTCATTGATGCATTTGATGCAAATCTTCAGTCGAAGCTAAAAAAGAAGGCGATTTTGTCGACTTACAATCCTTGCATGAAAAAGTCCTTTCCTTTCTTCTTCTTCTTCTTATTCTTGTTGCTGCACAAAAATTTCCATTTCCTTGGGTTTGGCGGGCTTTCTGTCGGGGACTCTTAAACAAAAAAAGAGGACGTTAAAAGCTTAAGCTTTCAAATGCGCCTTAACTTTCGCTACTCCGATGAATCAATCCTTCCATCAAGGTTATCAAGAATAGGGTGGGAAAATACCCGGAAGAGGTGGGCTTTGTTGTGCTCCTGATTCAGGCATTTGGGAAGAAGAGAGAGCAGGAACAATGTAACTAGTGCCTTTCACTGCCCTTTGTGTTTGCTAAATGTAGCTGATGCTGTGATGTTTTTCTTGCTTGTCCATATATAGTCGCACTAGACATATCTCTACAGAATTTATATTGTTTCAAAAGGTGCACGTGGGGGCTCTTTCAAGACCCAATAAAAAAGAGTAAGAGTCGAAGTAGAAAACAGAATCAATCTATCGAATGGTTTTCAATGAAAGGAGAGATTATTAGAACCACAAGCATTTTCTAAAAAGAATTGGGTTCTCTAATTGTCTGTAGCATTTGCGGAGGAATCAAGTTGGGAGCTCAATCTACTCCAAGTTTGACACTAACTATATATGAAATCTTCACTTGTAAGCCAAAGCCAAAAAGCATGGCTTGCAGAAGCTCTGAGGAATGCGAACAATGGAACTATTTGGGGAATTGTTGACGTGCAGAGAACGCGGGATTTGATAGATAATTAAGTTCGCCATCGGATGCTCCAAATTCACTTCTTTGAACACCCAATTAGATCATGACACAGCATCTAGTATATTAGCTTTAGGACGTCTTCTCGACCTACATTATCTTACTTTTATCCACATTGGAAGTGGATCATTAATCAACTAGGGGTGAGCATGGTCCAGGTTGGGCCGGTCCGCCCCCTAACCCTAGGATCAACCCGCATAGTGATGGTCCTAATTTTTGGGACCGAGGACTGATTATATTGAACTTGGGACTGATGACCGGCCAATTCCAGAGTCAACCACGGAGCAATCGATAATTTTTTATTTTATTTTTTATACTCCTTAAAAAAGCGATTGAGGACGGGTTGGTCCGGTTCCAAGGTCAACCCGAGACCAATCGATAATTTTTTATTTCATTTTTTTATACTCCTTAAAAAAATAATTAAGGACCGAACTAGCCTAATGAGTTTGGTTTGGTTTTAGAGTCAACCCAGGACCAATTAATAATTTTTTTATTTCGTTTTTTGTATTCTATAAAAGGGCAACCGATGATCATATCGACCCAATGGGTTCGATGATGAGCTAGGTTAACTAAGAAAGGCAAGCGGTGAGGGTTAAGTGGGTGAGCATTGAACAGAATGAGCATCGAATGTCGAGCGGGAAGCAACAAGCCAAGCAAGCATCGAGTGGCAAGCGGCACGAGTGACCCAAAGCAAGCGAGGCGAATGTCAAGTGGTGAGCGGAGAAATTGTTTCTTTCAATTTTGGCAAATTGAAGATTAAGATGACAAATAAGACAAAAGAGAACGAATATTAGAGGATGATGCCATAAGGAGTTGTTTATGCCTTTTTGGATGCCATGAGGACTCCTCACAAAAACATTTTTCTCATTAGTAAATTATGACTATTGACACCGTAAAGGACATTAAAAATCTAAGTTATTAAAGAACAATGTAAAATTACTTGAATTCCTCAGTAAAAAGCTATTTGATATTGTTGACGCCGTTTATTTTAAGGCTTTTTTCTATATAAAAAACCTTAAAATAAATGGCGTCAAGTCTCAGGACGGACCGACCCGGAACTCTCAGGACCGAGGACCAACCCGCACAGTGTTGGTCTAGGAATTTTAGGACCAAGGACCGACCCAATCTCCCTAGGAATCGGATCAGGACCGGCAGGGTTGGGCCGGTCCAGGGTCGGTTCAGGGTTGACCCTAGACCGATGCTCACCCCTATAATCAACCATCAACTCTAATAATATTTGTTAGAAATGAGAAATGTAGGAGAGAAGAATTCAGAGAAGAAAAGCTTAAATTTTTATGTGGGAAAAACCCTTTCAAAATTAGGAAGTGAAAAACCATGGTGTCGTAATAAGACAATTGGGTGTAAAGAGGAGGGAAGACAATGAGAGACTATTGTTAATTTCATGATTAGCCTCCAAGTCGGACTTTGATGGAGTTGTGAAGTATGAAATAGAAAAATATTGTTGCTAAGGGTATACATATAACTTCTGCCATAACTTTCTAGGCCGTAGACTCTTATTATATATTGAGGTGATATCTCTTGTAATTGTAACTTGAAACTCGATCTTTATAGTAAAAAGATTGCCTTGTATGGCGCCGTACTTTCTCTTAATATTTTGAAAGAGTTTTCCATGTAAAATTTCACCTGTCCTTTTTTTTTGTTGTGTTCTCTTTTACGTTTTATTTTCCTAACACAATCTTATGGGAAAGTCCGTATTGTGACTTTGTTGCATGCTTTGTCCGTAAAACATTGGTCCTCCTCCGTATATTATATGCAAGTACATGACATGAGAAAATAATAAAAAGAAAAGACATTTGCCTTCCTTAGGTACATTTACTGAACTTCTATGCTCATTCTTGGCCTAATTTTTTAAAAAATAATCCAACCTTAGTTCTAAACCCAATTTTACATTTTGTCTCATAAAGAACCTCCAACTTTGCATCATGTCCCAATTCTACCCTACATGTTTTTTTTTCTCATGAAAAACTCCAAACTTTGGTCTAGTCACAATTCTACCTTTTTTTTTGTATCATAAAAAACCTTAACTTTAGGTCCAATAATAATTCTATTATAAATTTATTTTGTCTCATAAAATCCTAGTTTTAGATTTAGTTTCAATTTCATTCTTTTTTTTTTGTCTCACATAATGCCACCAACTTTTACTTGAGTCTCAAATTTATTCTCCATTAACCCCCCGTCAAAATCACCCTTAGTGATTTTGCACTCATCAATCTATCATGCTTGGGAATGTTCCATCTCTCGCAGTTGGAGAGCTTGTCTTGGGGATGCTTGAACAACTCGTGCTTAGGAATTTTCCATCTTTTGGTTGTCAACGAGAAATTGTGGATGGAGGGTTAATGTGGTCAAATTTGTAACTTAAGTAAAAAATTGTAGTTTTTATAAGACTGTAAAAATTTTAGGATAAAATTGAGACTGTATGGTAAAATTAGGATGACCTAAGGTTAGGGGTTTTTTCATAGGAAAATTTTTTTATGATAGAATTGGGATAAATTTTATGATAAATTTGGAACTTGACCTAAAGTTAAAGGTTTTTTAAGAGACAAAAAGTAAAATTGAAATAAAAGTCAAAATTGGAGGTTTTTTTAAGGTATCGAGTCCTCATTCTTTGGGAGTAAGACAAATTATACATGTATAAAACCTATGTCATGTAATGCTCAAGTGAAAATACTTACAAGTCTCAACTTCCTAATTAGTCAATCAATGATGTACGATTTCAATTATTATTTACTTATAAAAAATGATATTATCATATCACATTCATAGAAGTGAAAATAATATCTTTCAACTTGTAATTAGATACCAAAAAATAGCAGTAAAATTTAGGGTTACTATGAAAAATCTCAAAGTAGTACACATGTCACAATTACATACAAATCTAATTTTTTGACTACTAAAAACCCCAAACTGATAATCTATGTGTGACATCCTGAATTTTCAACCCCGTTTCGATTAAATGAAATGGGCTTTTCATCGACGCGCCTATGGTCCTTTTTCTCTGAGTTGATCACTCACAAGATAACTAATCTATCATGTGAAACTGTTAAGGGATATAAATGCGATAGACTTGAGAATTCAATCAGAAATCGATTACTCGACCGTGCTAATCGGCAAGGGTAAATACGACACCATTATAATCGATTAGAGACCAGAGATAGGTCGATTCGATAGAGACACGTAATTAATTTGTGGGTGATTCCACCTGATTGCAAAATTCGCGTCGAATGCCACTAAACAGATTTTTATATCGATTCTGTACTCGGTGCCCGTAATTGAAACCTTGAAATTTTTATGACAACTGAGAGTTGCCGATGAGTCGAAGATACGCAAATGTGGATTGAGAATTGATCGACCAAAGTTTAAATGCGATAAAATTCCTAAAAACTACCCGGTAGGTTAGGTCACGCTAAAATCGCATTCCATCGAAATTAACCATGAAATTGAATTCGGTTTCGGGAATCAAAAGTTCGAGCGTGTCATGATTTATATTTGGGACGTCGACTCATCCTTTGAAGAATTTTTGACGAGCCTGAATTTTTGGCAGAAAATTAAAATTTGGCAAATTAAAATCGAGAAATTCAGAGGGGCATTTTCAAGTGAAATTTTGGCATTCAAAAGGGATTTTTGGTGAAGTAAATTATGGAAATTCATATGGGCACCTTAGTTGGTATTTTTGGAGGCCGATTGGGCTTGATTTGGTGAGAAATTAAATGAAGAATAAGGTAAATTCGTAGGGGCAGCTGCTGGGGTGGTTTTGGACACCAAAATGAAGTCGTGTGGTGAAGATTTGTGAAGAAATGGCTTGTGGGAGAGGCTTGGACAGCAGGGGGCAAAGACTTTGGTGCCAAGGGCACTCAAGTAAATGATATTTTTACCTTGGACCTCATTGGACAGCAGCAACACTTCTTGGCCTCATGTCCCCCCTTGGTTCCCCCTCTCTCCCTCCCTTCTCCTCCTTGGTTGACCACCACACCCAGCAGACTAGCTTCTGCTTCTGTTTCAGCTTCTTCTTCTTCCTCAAAGCTTACTTTCCCCCCATTGTTGAAGCTGCAAACACCTAAGACCAAGCTAGCACAGCTGAGCCAGCCAGCAGCCCTGC
Organism: Eucalyptus decipiens; assembly: GCA_014182575.1. Taxonomy (NCBI): domain Eukaryota; kingdom Viridiplantae; phylum Streptophyta; class Magnoliopsida; order Myrtales; family Myrtaceae; genus Eucalyptus; species Eucalyptus decipiens. The sequence continues at coordinate 4,594,030 of CM024619.1, read as the reverse complement.
AAGCCATTGCTAGTCCACCCGAGGTGCCTGCATGCCCACCGATCGTCCGCTAGTCCAGCCGCGACGCCAGCTCCTTCACAAGCCTGTCCTCAAGCTTGCCGCCAGCTCGTCAACGCCGATCCAAGCATTCGCCATGTCCAGCTCTAGCCGCCTGCCTCACCACCTCCAGCCTTCACGCTGTAGCTCTGCCTCCTCCAGCCGAGCTAGCTCGGTCTAGGACCAAGCAGAAGCTAGCTAGGCTGTGAGCCTAGCCAGGCCTTTTTCAGCCCCTTCCGAGCTTCCCTTGGTGTCACCGTAGGCTCGGATTTTGGTCGCCGTCGTGTTGCCGTCGTCGTGGGCTTGTTTGCTTGCTTAATCGGTGAGTTTACATCTTAATCTCTAATTAGGAGGCTAATTACACTTAATGGTGGATTGGTGGGCTAATTAGTGGATTACTTTAGGCCTAAATAGGATTAAGGTTAATTTAGTTAGTGTAATTAGTTATTTAGTTAATTAGTTAGATTAATTAGGTGGTTAGATAGATTAGTGGATTAGCCTAATTAGAGTAATGTTCTTACCCTAGCTAAATTAGGTAATTAATTCAATTATGTGGATAGATTAGCTTATGTGGATTAATTAGTGGTTTAATTTAATTAATTTGTAATTTATTTAATTATTTATTAATTAGCATAAATTATATCGGGATAGTCGATTATCGGAATTTTATGCCGATCGCCATGATGGCATTGGTTTGTGAAATTGAGTGCCAAATTATGCAATTGAGTGATTGATGGTGATTTTTAATTATTATTTCAAAAATAGGAATTTTTGGTATTTAATTAGAAAAATACTAGGTGTTGGGTTTTTACGCCAAAAATATTTTATGTACTATATAAAATCGTGAAATTTTGAAAAGAGAGAGTCACATTTTATGGTTCGATTTGATTGTGTGATCACGCATAATTATTTTGCTAGGTGTTTTTAATATGAAAAAAATAAGCCAAACACATTATTTGAAATTGATGTATTTGAGTGCAAACCACAATGTCCTTGGCCGAGATTGGATGTGCGTGTGATCACTATGAGAACCTGTCACTCGATGAAAGTTGAGGGTGATGCTCCTATATGGAATGCCTCACGTCAATGGATGCCGGTCGCAGTGGAGGCTGGGCCGATGCTCCTTCGTAAATACCGTATAGATGTAGACATTGTCATGCCCGACGAAGCGAGACGACGCGTGGTTATCTTGGATGATTGCCAACTGTTGAGTTGGCCGTGGCCGTTAGGTCGTAATTAACTGGAATGCTTGAATGAGTGAAATAGCCACGCCTAATTATAAGACAAAATTGCGTGACACGGAATGGGACGTTTTGGCCTTATAATTGGGAGCCATGTGATTGATTGATATATGATATGAAGTGTTCCAATTAATGGTTTACACTTGCTGCGTTCATACATGTATATATATATATGGTGTACTAATGTGCAGGGAGGTGTTGAGGCGAAGTAATTCTTATATGTTGCTTGTTTAGGCTGCCTCTAAGTGAATTCTCGTCTTAATTGAGGTTTAGGGTGTGGACTCGCTAAGATTTTGTCTTACCCTGTCGTGGTTTAAATTTTTCAGATCCTTAGTATGGAGATACCGGAGGGTGTCGTGGAGGATCTCGAGCCAAAGTTGAAGGGATTCGGAGTATAGGTTGCCCGGTAGTTCTTCTCGAGACAAACCTTTGGTGTACAAACCTATAGGACTGACTTGGCTTGTATACATATTGTTGCGACTTGATCTTGCCGCCCTTGAATCCCTCATCATCACAAGGAGAGAAAAGGGAAAAAAGGTCGGGTTTAGGGGTACTTGATCACGAAAGTTCTCTCACGGTTCGCGTTCCAAAAGACGTCATCACCTCGCTTTTTAGATCAAGCCTCTTGTGAGCTCTTTCCATGAGATTGCAAGCTCTCCCAAGCTCGTACTCCTCGTGGAGTGTCGCGATCCATACCCACACGATTGATGCACCTTAAAAAAAGGGGTCGGGTGTGGATATTGGATTTAAGGCTACCTTTATCATGGTAGCCCTCTTGTCAGGCTCGCCCATAAGGATGGCATCACTTCATTATTTGGGTTACTCCCATGTTGAGTATACTAAACCGTTATGAGTTTCGATGAAACTCATACCCCGCATGACAGGTTATTTGTACGATCTAGTTGTTTATGACAATCTAAAAATAAGACGGGAGTTGTCACTAGTCTTATTTTGAGGGTCGGCTAGAAAACCCAATTGAGGGTTGGGAGTGTTCCCTCGATCTCTACGCAACCAAATATCTAGGTTCGAGAACTTGGGTTATACTAATATTTCTATTAGTGCCCTTTTGGTACCTAAACAACATATTGTGTTTTCCTAACATTTCCATGTGTTTCTTTTTACATTTTCGGGATCATTTGTCCTAAACTAAGTGACCATGCGTGGTTGGTCATTTTCATTCTATTATATTTTTAGAAAAACAAGAAAAGAAAACAATCAATGGAATTGAAATTGCAAAACAATAAATAAATAATCAAGGAGAGCAATAAATCTATCATGCAATACTAAAAAATCTAAAAGAGAAACACAATTGAAAAAGATGAGATAAAGGGAGAAAGCCCGCAACTCATCGGGTTTTATACAACAAATGAAACCCGAGACATATGTCGGAAAATGAATAGTACACGATAATGGTTGGAATGGACATCAACCTCCACTGTCTTTGCGCTTTCTCCATCTTCGGGTGTCTAATCTAACCCTAATCTAAGAAACTTATAACTAGGTGCATGCAATGTAAAGAAGCAAGCATACATGTCAAAACAATCAAAAACAAGATATTATGTTAAAATCCATCATTTAAAAGAAGTGCAATACGAAAGGCAAATTTTGGGGCCTCAAGGTCAGCCTTTGTCTCTCATGCGAGGGTCCCACTAAGACACCTACTCAATCCATTTTTTTTTTTTTGGTGACTTATAACAATTGTTGACCAATTGTATTATCGCATTTATCGCATGGCCAATAACGCTAATAAGTCTCCTAATCAAGCGATCTATATGATCCTAGGGCTTTCCCTCGATATCATGCATCGACTCTACCATTCTGACATCCCGATTTTCGGGTTCTCGTTTTCAATTGAATAATCGTCTATAGTTATATTCTTTGAGTCTAGTCTATTATCGCATTTATCGCATGGCCAATAACGCTAATAAGTCTCCTAATCAAGCGATCTATATGATCCTAGGGCTTTCCCTCGATATCATGCATCGACTCTACCATTCATGTGACATCCTGATTTTCGGGTTCTGTTTTCAATTGAATGAGTTGGGCTTTTCATCGATGCGTCTATAGTTATATTCTTTGAGCTAATCACTCACGATATAACTAGTCTATCTGGGGAAGTCATTAAAAAAATTTTAACGTAACGGATTTGAGAATTCAACCATAAATCAACTACTTGATCATGCTAATCTATAAGGGTCAATACGGCACTGTCAAAATTGATTAGAGACCAAAGATAGGTCGATTCGACAGATATATATATATAATTAGTGTGTGGGTGATTTCACCTAATTGCAAAATTTATGTCAAATGGTCCTAGACCAATTTTTCTGTCATTTATGTATCCTGTGCTCGTATTTGACCAATGAGTCGAAGATGCACGACAATCGAGAGTTACTAATGAGTCAAAGATGCACAATATGACTAAAAAATAATCGACCACGGGTTAATTGCACTAAAAATTCCTAAAAGCTTTTTGGTAGGCTAGGTCACGCTAAAATCGCGCCCGGTTGAAATTAACCATGAATTTAAATCGGATTTCAAAAATTTAAATTTTTGTCATGTCAGGATTCATTTTAAGAACGTCGAATCATCCTCCAAAGATTTTTTTGCAAACCTGAGATTTCGGAGAAAAATCAAAGTTGGGTTATTTTAGACTAGGAAAATTTGAGGGCTGTTTTTTGTCGCATTTTTGGCCGTCAAGTTGGACTATTTGGTGAGGAAATTATAAGAATTTAATGTGGGCACCTTGGCTGGAATTATTGGACATCAATTGGATTGAATTAAGTTGCAATTGAAGTGAAATTTGGAGGGAAATTGTCCAAATTCGTAGCCAAGGGGATGCAGCCACTTTTGGACCCATTTGGAAGCTTGTTTGGAAAGCTTGAAGGCTGTAATTTGGCTGAGGATGCCAACCAAGGCTGGTGAGGCACCAAACTCAATTGTCTTGGGATATTTTGTGGCTCCCCTTGCTTCAGTAACCTTCTTCTTCTTCATTTGGGTTGCTTTCTCTATTGTTGTGCAAATTTTGAGCTCAAGAAACTAGAGAATAGCTAGCACACCTCCCTCCTTCACCGTCGACCGCCTCCCGAGCCGCCGAACCCACTGCACCTCGCTAGCGAGCTCGCGCGCACGTTCCCTGGGTCTGCGCCTCCTGCTCACCGTCCCGTCGTCCAGACCGTCTTGTGCCGTCGTCCGTGTCTTCTCGCAAGTCCTGCGAGTCGCCTGACTGCCATTCATTGCTGTCTAGCCAACCAGAGCCACTGCCGTTGCTCACCTGGCCCCGCTGTAGCATCACCATCCCTCATTGCCGCTTCCAATCACTTGAGCAACCTTCTCGGCCGAAGAAGCAGAAGTCGAAGCTCAACCCCTAGCTGAGAGCTTGTGGCCCATTTTAAGAACTGTCTGGACCTCCGTTGGTGTCATCGTAGGCTTGTTTATCACTCACTTCCGCATTGCCATCGCCGTGGACTCACCGGCCCGCTAAACCGGTGAGTTTATTTGCTAAACTTTGCTTAGGGAGTTAATGACGCTTGGTGGAAGTTTAGGCTTATTAGGGATGTGGTTAATTAGTTTAGATTAATGATTTAATCGCTTAATTATGCATGTATGGTTAGAATAGATTGATTAATGGCTAGATAGATTGTACTATTTATTTAGATAGGTTCGGAAATTTTCTAGGCCCGTTTAGGTGGTTAGATTAACATTTCCGGCCTAAGTTGGTATTTATTGTATTTAAATTGCATTATTAATTATTTTTGATATTTATTTAATTATTTTATATTTTTCGGAAATTATACTGGGATAGCCGGTGATCGGAATTTCATGTTGATTGCAATGGTGTGCTTAGTTTATATTAGTGTTACTTTGTGCAAATTGAGTGGTTATTGGAATTTTGGTTATTAATTCCAAAATTGTGAAATTTTGATGTTTAATTAGAAAATTCCGGATGTCGGGTTTTGACACCAAAAATGGTTTTAAAAACTATATCAAATAGTGGGATTTTAAAAGGGAGGATATCAATTTTTCTGGTTCAAATTGATCGTATATTCACACACGATTATTTTTTTTCGAGTGTTTTTAATATGAAGAAAACATGCCAAATCATTATTTTAATTGAAACATTTGAGTGCAAAGCACAATGTCCTTGGCTGGGATTGATTGATCGTGTGATGGCTAAGTGAACCCGTCCCCGATGTGTGTCGGTAGGATGTTGCCCCTATATGGGATGCCCTTGGACAACGGATGTTGGTCGCAGTAGATTCTGAACCAATGCTCTTTCGGGATTGCTATCCTCGATGTGCGTCGGTGGATGTTGCCGTGCTTAAAGGAGTGAGACGAAGCCTAGCTATGCTAGAAGACGGATGTGCGTCGGTATATTGTGCCTGTGCGGGTAATAATCAAGTTGGAAAGTGTGTTTGATTGAAATTGAAGTGCCGGATTATGGGACAAAATTGTGTAACATGGTATGAGACATGTCATATCAATTTGGCTTTATAATTGGGACCTCCTGTAATTGATGGATCGATTGACTAATGGATTGATTGATTGATTGATCGATTGTATTGATTGAATTAATTGAATTAATGGATTGATTGGCTGATTGAGTAAGTGAATTGTACTAACATGCAATAGTGAATTGAGGTAAGGTAAGTCCTCTGTTTTGTGTGTATAGACTGCCTTTAGGTGTATTTCCCTTCTAGTCGGAGTTTAGGGGTGAACTTGCTGAGACATTATCTCATCCATGTTGTAGGCTCAATTCTTTTCAGGTCCTTAGATGGTGGTTCCTCCGGAATTTTTTGGTTAGCTGTGGGCTATTACTAAACAGGGTATAGATGTCCTTGTCTCTGGTAGTCATTGAGTCTATGAGTTGGTCGTGATCATCGTCTGGGTTGATGAGGGCCTACTTAAGAGGGTACCTCATCGATTCAGGGCGTGATTCCGCCATGGACTCAATGGATACAAAGTTGGTCCCCTCCAGGGTTTTGAGATCCCCGCTATTGTAGTCAACGCCGCTTTTGGCGAGGGTGCAACTGACCCTCCTAATGGTGTTGTAGAGGACTCGGCCCCCCCGGAGCCTATGGAGTTCAAAGGATCCGTGAATGCATCTAACTAGTGGGTCATAGGATAGTTTCCTTTTGAGGGCCGACCTTTTTGGTAGACAGACTAGTTTTGTATATAAACCTAGTTTTATAAAAGCGTGTTTTGGTTATGAATTTGTTATCCTGCATTTCTATCCCATGCTGTTTGCTGTCGGGGGATTTGTTTATTCTCTTCTGTATGTGTAATAAAATGAATGGGTCGATGACGTGTCTTGGGACATCGCAATTTTATCGACCACCGAGGGATGTGCGTGCGCTCGAGGTTCAGGACGTGACATACCCGCCTGGAGTGGTATCGGAGTTGGTCGATAATTGGAGTGATAAGGTGCGAGAGTTCATGGGATAATTAATAAGAACAACCTTTATTTTATGCCGATGTATTTGAGTGATAGCTGTTTGGTAGCTTGTTTAGTGTGATCACTGAGCTTCTAATTCTATGTAGAATTGGAAAGCAAGTTTCTGTAAAGAACTTGTTTAATGAGTGATCAAGAGTAGAGGACTCCTAGGAAGAGAACCATTGGACTAGTGACTCGGGGTAGGATGCCAATAAGGGTCGGTACTCGAGGTGGTCGTGGTAGAGCACAGGCTTAGGCCAATGCTAGTGGAGCAGCACCACCTCTAGTCGGTGCTGGGGTAGCGGCCCCTGGCGATCCTAGGATAGACGAGATCGTTCACGCGCTTGAGACTCTTGGAGCGTTGATGGGGCAGCAGGCTCAGAATCAAGCTACCGCCACTACTGCCGTTGCTAATGCTACTAATGTCGCTGTCGCTGCCACAGCTGCATTTGCCGAAGTTCCACCTGGGAACGTGGTTATTGAGAGAGAGAGAGAGAGAGAGAGAGAGAGAGAGAGAGAGAGAGAGAGAGGCCGATGCACAAGTTAGTGGAGCAATTCTTGAAGTTGAACCCGCCAATGTTCACAGGTGCAAGAGATCCTGAAGCTGCATCGCTCTTGATCTAAGACTTGGAAAAAAGTCTTTGCACTTCTGATGTGCACTGAGGAGGAGAAAGTTGTCCTGACAGTATATCAACTATAGGGTAACATGAGTACTTGGTGGAGAGCCACCAGAGACATGGTATTCCCAGAAAGCGTGGTCCCAGTGTGGAATGCCTTCCTTAGAGCCTTTAACAGCAAATATTTTTCTGGTAGCGCCTGAGAGCAGAAGATGGAGGAATTCCAGCGCCTCCGTCAATGGATGCTGACAGTAGATCCATATGAAGCTAAATTTGTGGAGCCGTAGCAGTAAGCTTCTAGATTGGTGGAAGACCCTGAAGACAAAGCTAGGAGGTTTAGGAACGGCCTTTGATCAGAGCTGAAGAATCCACTGGTGCCATTCGACCTGAAGGATTACAATGAGCTATATGGTCGGGCCTAGTTGATAGAGAGGAATTTGAGTGAGTAAGCCGCCTCGTCTGGATTGAGGTTCAGTTCAATTAGAGATGGAAATCGGTTGGGGAAGAAGCCCATGACCGGAGGAAGGTATCATGTCCCACCTAATAGGAAGGGTGTGATTCGAAAGTTAGTGCCGAGTCAGAATGGCGCGTGTCGCTTTTGTGGAAGGCGACATAGATCAGCCCTATGCCATTTTAGGACAGGTGCTTGCTTTGAGTGTGGCCAATAAGGTCACCAGGCCAGAGACTGTCCTAGAGGACCGAGGGGACTATAGCAGTTACTGCTGCCGCCACCAATGGGTCAAAATAGGGGGTTTGTGCCTCAGAACGTGCCGCAGGGTGGATTGAACATGCCTCCAACTCAAGGAAGGACGTATGCTATCACTAGAGGACAGGCTGAGAACTCGCTTGATATGGTCACATGTACAGTCTCGTTGAATGACCATGCTGCTTATACTTTATTTGACCCTAGTGCAACTCATTCATTTATAGTTGAGCAATTTGTTAAGCTAGTAGAATTGAGTCCTAAAATATTGGAGTTAGTGGTTAGCATATCTACACCGTTAAAGGATAAGATGTTAGCTGCAGTGGGTTGTCCTGGTTGCAAGTTAGTGATTGGTGAGTAAGAGGGGAAGATAGATTTGATAATCCTAGTCATGTATGATTTTGATGTGATAATTGGCATGGACTGGCTCACCAAGAAACGAGCTAAGATGGACTACTATCATAAAATGATATAAATAAAAATAAAAAGGACATGATCTTTATGTGTGCATTTGGAATACATTAACATATATTTACTTTGGGCATGCGTGTGCATCATACGCACGTAGGCTCATGACTATAATACAAATTAAATTAAATGTCATTTAATTTAATTTCAGGTCGACACAATTCGATTGCAGTAATTGCAAACACATTTGCAACATTATTTCTCTCTCTTGTTCCATGTTATCCTAATTATTTATGGTGTGTGACATCCCTAGGTTCATCACTAAGCTGGTAGTAAGACTTAAACTAACACATTAGTACTCCTAGAAGAATTAGTTGTCTCGATTAATCTTTAGGTCCTACAAGTCATGATTGCCAATTAGCAATATGTCATGACTACCTAGATAGTGTGATTGTTTTAAGAACATAATGAACCTGTTAGCTTTGGTTACAATGAAATTCAATCATTCTGTCTTACTATGTCTCAATCAAACAAAAACCATGGAATATTTGTCAAGTCACCAATTCGATCATATGCACAAATTTAATTGACATGCATTTTATTCAAGACATAAACAATTTATTCTTGATTACAACCTTGGCCAAGGATTTCAATGCATTGTTATAATTATATTGCATATGACATCATTATTATGCTTTGCATGTAACAAGGAGATAGATTCCATAATGCGTATACTTGTAACTTCGTATATGAACAAATTATGACCATCAAGTATAAAGACGGATTAATGACCCAGCATTACGTGCACCTATGAACCATAGTTGTTCGACACACAAGTTAACATTGTGTCTCAGGTCTAAGGATTATTTACACAAGACCAAAGCATGAACAATTAGATATTGACCACGCTAAAAGCTTCCATGTTGCTAATCGTTCCATATGCGTCACGTTTAGTGAACTTGTCTAATATAAACACTCGTGTTCTAACACGAGTTAGATAGATACAGTCAAATACAAACACATGTTTCAACTTCTACGGTGAAGTTGAAATAGGACAAAGGAATTACCTAGTATTCCTCTTCATTCTAGTAACTCCACAATAAAAGGACCTTATAAGTTTCATCCATCACTTTTATGAAGAAAAGTTCACCAACTCACATGTTTCCAACTCCAATATGACCACCGCTCTGATTATTATGTCCTCCATGTGGAATAGGTATTGCCTTTAATGGAACGGCTTTCCTTAATGTGATACCCATCCTTTCACTCATGTCCATCTCCTCCGGCTTCGTGCCGCCTGCTAATACCCAATCGAATGCATGCAACAGAGACCCCAACGCCAATGGAAGCACTCGAGAGGCGAGCGGCACAGCAGGGCACATTCTACGCCCTGATCCGAATGGAATGAACTCGAAATGGTGTCCCTTGTAATCTGCCGTGTTTGGCTCCAAGACTCTCTCCGGCTTGAACTTCATAGGGTCTTTCCATGTCTTGGGGTCTCTTCCAATTGCCCACACGTTGACTAGAACTTGGGTCTCTTTGGGTATGTAGTAGCCAAGCATCTTGCAAGAGCTCATGGCCATGTGCGGGACCAAGAATGGTAGGGGTGGATGAAGCCTTAGGGTTTCTTTGATGACTGCTTTGAGGTAAGGAAGGATTTCAACATCCTTTTCTTCGAATTTTCGGTTCAAGCCAATGGTGCTTCTCAACTCAGATTGGACTTTGGCGAGGGTATGGGGGTTGTGGAGTAGCTCAGCCATCGCCCATTCAAGTGTGCTTGTGGTGGTGTCCGTCCCCGCGGTGAACATTTCCTATCAAAAAATCATTAGCCACATATATGGATGTGGTAAAATGTACTCAGCCATAGTCAAAGGAGTTTATACATGATAAAGAGAGCTAAGAATATAGAATAAGGTGACGAAATATATGTACTTATTAGATAATTGTTTCATATTCAAATGCTTAAGAATTTTTTGTCAAGAGACTTCATAGATCTCTTTTGTAAAAAGGAAAGAATATTAACGAAAATGTGCACCATCCTTGATTCATGATAACCGACAAAAGAATCGGCGATGACGTACGCAAAGCTAGTTAAATGATGAAGTAATTCGTATTTATTATATACCGTTTTGGTCTTCATTTCATACGACAAAATCTGATGCAATGAGGATTAAGATGCTACAAAGTCACCACCCCATTCGGTGGCTGCGTTGGTATGCGCTCAGACCCTCTTTGCGGAAGGGCGAGAGTTCAAACCCCCAAGGTGGCATACTGCGCAGTTTATTAGTGGTCTTAAGTGCGACGTTGTGGTGGTGGGTCCTGCACTAGCGTTGCTCCAAATTTACGTCGCCGGCTGCCGGCTGTACGACGGTTCCTGGGTATCAAAAAAAAAAAAAAAAAAAAAAAGATGCTACAAAGTCTCTACCATTATTAAACGCGATGGGCCATAAGCATCGGCATCTACAGGACAAGCCTTATGTTTGTTTACTCACAATCAGTCCAATGGTTGCTAATAGGTGGTTCAACCTTCCATGATTGATGTAATCAGCTCACTAACCGAATCTTTAAGAGATATGGGACCATTTTATTTCAAGGGAAAAGAGACGGTCACCGTAAGTTAAGTTTGGCATAAGTTGAGTATATCACCAAGTTAATAACATCTAAAAATGTGCAGAGTGCACATGAGGTACTGCAAGTTCTTACTCTATGATCGACTTTATTCACCACATCATTCATGTCTATATAAAGTTTTTATGATCTCCGTAAACATAACCATTAAACCCACCCACCCAATAACATAAAGTACTTCTTCCACTAATTGACAGACTAGTCAAATTCTTAGTTTAGATGCAAGAGAGTTCATATTTAAATCCCAATATCTCACACTCAGAGTAATCTTAGGAGTAACCTTCACTAACTCGTGCATGAAGCTGTATTTCGATATATGGACCACATGGTTTGTTTACATTCATGAGAATTAGTTAAGTCAAAAGTTTGTATATATCATAGGGAAGAAAAACAGACATGACTAAATTGAAAAAGATTCAGAGAAAATGCTAAAGCTATTGCAAAATCATACTAAAATTGATTGCGTGAATGACATGTTTTAATTAATTGCTGAAGTATGTGGTACGGATACCTTGAATGATTAGCTAAGTGAGTGTTGAACCAAGTGGTACCGCTTAGACAATCAGGCTTTAGAGCACCCAATAAAAAATTGGCATTCATTTATAGAAAAAGATTGTACTAATATTTCTTTAGTACTCCTAACATTGCTCAAGCTTTCAATCTGTAATTGTAATCTCAATTCTTTTGCAATCAACACTTCAATAATTATAACAAGAAAGGTCTTAATAGGATCAAAGGATCACCGAGACCACGAAGCATGGTGTTTAGGGTTTTACGTGCGTATGACCTTGAGAATTTTGTTTGTTGTATCATATGAGTTAGTATTGGCTAAACCATTGCACGTTTATCCAATCTATTGTAGCAGTGGCCACACGACCAACGGCAGCAATAATTAGTGAATTACTAATACGGATATTACTCACAAGTAAACTTAATTAGATGCACTTGTTTGTAACACATGAATATTAAGCCTTGGAAACAATTCCTCTAATTAAGGACGGAAGAAAATATAGCCCTGAAAAATATCGTTTTGTGCATGTCACAAGAAAAGAGAGAGAAGATAGCTTTTGAAGACGATGACATTGATGGTTCTTGAAGAAAACTTTGAAGGCTCCTCTGCACCATCACCACGGAACTCCAACAACACGTCTAAGAAGTCCTTCCTCCTATCTTCTGCAACTTCACCTTCTCTCATGCTCTCCATTCTTTCTTTGATGAACTGCCCCGCTACTTCAAACGCTCGCTCGACGTGGAATAGCGTATTCCTTCGTATTCCTTGTGGATCTAGCCTTCTCAAAATCGGTAAGAAGTCCGCCACATTCGGCTTCCCGGCCAACTCCATCACCTTACCTGGAAAATTGCATCTCATGTCAGATTGCGATAGTATTTTTAATTTGAAATCGCCCCCATAGCCCTCCCATACCATTTTTTTTTTTGGTGAAAAACACGAGAATTCATGTCCATTGCAAGTCTACATCATACTTAGAACATGTATGTGGGGTTCGGGCAATGATTTTTGGGCCATTTAATTGAAAGATTAAAGTGAAATCACACCAATAATAATATGGATCTATATTATTTTACGTTTGAATAACGATTTCCTCTTCTTCTTACGTATTCTATGCTTAAATTTACTTTCTGATTGTTATCATGATCGTGAATTATGTGCAGTTGCAACGACAACATGTACCGGCATGGTAAAAAAATTTGGCCCCTCTCTTCGACTTCGGATCCAAGAGGTCTTTGGAGAACATGAGATTGCCGATGAGATTGAAAGCCATCAAGAAGACGAATCTCCCAACATCAATGGACTTGGTGCCGGACTCTCCTGCATCCTCTATGAATCGCACCATCCTATCGACGCACCTGCTCCGGACGCTTTCCGTGGCGTCTAAGCGCCTAGCAACAAAGAACTCGGTGGTGGAAAGGCGCCTCAACATGCGCCAGTGAGGACCGTATTGAGCTGTGATTATCGAGCCTTCGTTGCTATAGTCGCCCTTCATGGCCTCATAAATCTTTCTTCCTGCAAGAACGACGTCATGGTTCTTGAACATTTCGCGAGCCACTTCGTCCGATGAGATCACCACTGTACCCATGGAGCCAAGCCAAAGAGTCATTATTGGACCGTACTCACGAGCCAAGTTGGCGAACGACTTGTGCGGAGTTCAACTCAGTTGGAATATATTTCCTACCACAGGCCACCAACGTGGCCCTGGCGGCAACTGTCCTCGCTCCTCCAAGCGACGATGGCAGCGCTCCGTCACCATTGCCCACAAAACCCAAAGCAGTAGGGCAATTATCAGACCAACAACCTCGTAGTCCATTTGTTTAGTCTCGGATTTTCCTTTGAAGCTTTACCAACTACGGTAAACGTTCAGGGGTGTAGGTCTACTATAAATAGTGGTTTCATGAAGTTGGTGCAAACGCGGTGACATTTGTCCTTTTCTTCGAGGAATCTTCATGTGATCATGGTTACCGGATCTTTGTTAGTTAAGCAATCAAATATGGAATAAAGTAATGGACAATAATGTCGAAGTCATTACGACTTCCTACTAAAACTTATTTCTTGAATCATATAGTATTAGAGGACCACATTCGTTCTTTAGACAGCCCAGGAATCTCACATTTCATTTATACTGAATCAAAACCTATTACATCAAGTAAATGAATATCAGTAAAAAGTCTTGTTACGGTTAGCATTGCCAGTTACGATATGTGTAACTTTTATAAAACGGTCATTCCTTTTGGACACGATGAGAACATTAACACATATAACTATTGTAACCAAATATCTGGTTGAAATTATTTTGTGGGTTATATCTTAGTAAATACCTTGAAAAGATTTTTTATTTTTTATTTTCTGTTATTATGGTTAATACCACAGGGAATACCAAACTGATGCACTTGTGTCAAATTTAACTAAAACTAAATTTTGTGTCACAAAAACTTTTAAATCGGTTCACCTGTGCCGCATTTATCCCAAATTGATGCACCCGTATACTTCAAACTAATTTTTATGTCACAAAAAACTTCAAGTTGGTACACTCATTCCACATTTAAATGAGGAAAATTACCAAAAAAGTCATAAACCTATTGTAATTGTGCCAATTTAGTCATAAACTTATTTTTTTTTACCAATTGAGTCATAAACCTTTTACAATTATTTCTGATCAGTTCTTAGCCGGCCGATGTTGATGTGGCAACCGGTCGGTGCCTGCAACATCTTTTTTAATAACATTTTATTTTTGAAATATTTTATTAATTCTTTTTATCTTTTTTTTTTTTTCCTTTTTCCTTTTTTTCCCCTTCTCCCTCTTCTTTCTTCCTCCCTCCTCCCTCCTCCTTCCTTTGGCTCCGGTGGGCTCGCCTTGCTAGTTGGCGAGCTTGCACCAGATCTGGCGATGGCTTGCCTCGCACGACGACTGCGAGGCGAGCACTTGCTAGATCCGGCAGGGGCTCGCCTTGCTGTCGCTAGGTGCAAGCCCGCCAGATCGCCTCGCCAGATTCGACAGGGTTTCACCTTGCCGTCGCCGAGGGTGAGCTCGCCGACCGGCGGGGCTGGCCTTGCCAAACTCGGCAACGGCGAGGTCCCCCTCGCCGGATCTAGCGAGGGCTCGCCTCGCTAGTGGTTGGATGAGCTCTGTCACACCCCGATCCTCGGGCACGCACACATCCTTCTAATTGGTCGATTTTAAAATGCGATATCCCAAGACAATATATCGCCGACCCTCTCATTAATTAAGCACATACGGAAGCATTTATAAATCCTTAGACAATAAAACAATGGGATAGAAAAGTAGGGCCATATTTTATTTTATTTATTTATTTATTTTTTGATACCCAGGGAACCCGATACAGCTGACAGTCGGCGGGTAAACCCTGGGACGACGCTAGCGGAGGACCCACCACCCCGACGTCGCGCTTAAGAAACCAGATGTCCTGCCAGCCTCCCTTCAAGTTGAAGGGGCTTCGAACCCTGGACCTCCCGTTTGGAGGTCTGGAGCCTACCCAACAGAGCCACCACGGCCGGTGGTAAAGCAGGGCCATATTTTTCATATTGAAACTTATAACCAAACTTTTATACATGACATAAACCAGAGTACTTCACAACTCTTCACAACTTTCTACTTTACTCTACTCATATCAAAACATGATTCCCAAAAGAAGGTGGAATCTCAGTCCATCCGGGTCGTACTCAAGGCCCTTCTCGGTAATATCTTCTTCTTCCAAAAATCCTTCTTCTTAGGTTTCACCTTAGAGTACTTCTTCTCAGATTCCTCCTCAGCTCCTCAATAGGGGTCTTGAAATGTTTTCCCCAAACTGGGATGAGACTGCGTCTCAGCGAGTTCTATCCCACTAAGACTCAATTAGGGAACCAATACACTACTCGGTTGTCTATGCACAACATGAGTCAGAGGACTTACCTTGGCCTCAGTTTCCACCTGCATATTAGCACATATCAAATAGGCATCCAAGCAATCACATCACTGATCAAAGCATCGATTAAATCGACCCAGTCGATTACATGTCAACAAGACCACTCACGGTCATTTTCGTTCAATCAAGCAATTCACAACATCAGATCAAAACAATGATCAATCGACCTAGTCGATTACATGTCAACAATGACCATTTCTCGGCCAATTCAGTTCAATCAGTCAATCCATGACAAACGAATCAAATCATATCCGTGATTCCATCTATACTCGATAATTAATCTCAACGTACCAATTCAACATTCCCACTCAAATATAGGCTCAAGGCGCTAGAGGTGACCCCAACACAAAGTCTCATCATCGTGCGGTACTTAGTCCTTGACCACAAATAACAATAGTATAAGGCGCTAGAGGTAACTCATATGAAATCTCGCTATCGTGTAGTACTTAGTCATTCATTACAAAATGCAATAGGGTAAGACGCTAGAGGTGACTCACACGAGATTTTCCATCGTGTAGCACTTAGCCCTTCATTATGCATAACAATGCTGCAAGGCATTAGAGGTAATTCCCATGCGACTCAAGTCGCCATGTAACACTTAGCCCTTGACTACAATAAGCAATGGTATAAGGCGCTAGAGGTAACTCACACGAAGTCTTCTACTTTTGTAGTACTTAGTCCTTTACCTGCTCATGATCCATTGGTTTCCCTTAACACAAAACACATTACATCAACTTCCAATAATCATCTTGCTTTAACTATAAGCCAACACACGATTAATCCCTCACGGCCCAATGACATTGTGCCTCGCACTTAACTTCCTCAATTAAAGTAATGTCTTGGCCTCATTTCTTTGTATTAAAAATATCCGATAAAATATCGTGCATGGGCACACGGCTGGCCTTAGCCAAAATCTAATATTTTCCTTTCCATAACTCCCACATTTTCTATAGTCCGTTCAAATAGTTTTGGCATTATCAACCGATACCCGGTTATTTTTCAATTAATAACCAATGATTTTTCAATTAAAGAATAATTCCCATCATTCGTAAATAATTCAATTCAACACAAAATAAAGTTCGATTAAATAAAGAGACTTCACCAAGACGATCATCACAAAATTTCGGTCGTCGACTAACCCAACCTTAATTTCCAAAAAAATAAATAAATAAATAAATAATTTCAAAAATTAATAATTAATTACAATAAATCCAACTTAGCTCAAAATAAAGCCCAATTAAATAAACGGGCTACACCGCGATCATCAGCATAAAAATTCGGCCACTAACCATCCAAGTTGAATTTCCGGAAAATAAATAATTAAATAAGTAATTTCGAAAAATAATATTTAAATACAAGAAATTCAATTTAGCTTAAAATAAAGCCCGATTAAATAAACGGACTTTGCCACGGTCATTAGCATAATATTCCGGTCACTGGCAATCACTGTTGAATTTTCAGAAAATAAATAAATAATTAATTAATTTCGAAAAATAATATTTATATGCCAAAAATTCCACTTAGGCTCGAATTGTCAAATTGAAGCCCGATAGGGGTCGGGAAAAATCCCGAACTACCTTCAATAAATAGTAGACCACGTCTACTTGCTAAATACACACTCAATTTATCTAATTCACATCACAATTGACTAATAAATACTAATCTAACCACCTAAACCTAATTAAATAAAACTAAACAACCAATAAGTGTAATTAGTGAGATTACTCACCGGAATCGCGCAAGTTGGATCAATCCGACGGGGACGACGCGAGGAACGATAAACCCCAAAGCACGGCTCGGGTTCGGGGCCGGAAATGGCCCAAAACGGCCCACGAACCGGCTGGAAACCCACTCGCGGGTTTGCTAGTTCGGCTGCGAAACAGGGGAAAACAGAGATGGTTAGGGGCAGAGAAGGTCGGGAAGGTAGGCGGCGGTCCGGCAAGGCTGCACGGCGGCTCCGGCGGCTTGCTCGGCCACTCACGGTGTCTGGACTAGGCGGAACAGGGGCGGGAGACACACGGGGGAGGCCTGGGCGCGAGGAAACGAGGGCGAGCGGAGCGCGTGGCGAGCGGTGGATGCGCGGGAGCGGGCGTGGGGGACGGGACGACGGCGAGCGGTGACAATGGCGAGCTGCTTCTTCTATCTTGCTGGTTTGTTCGAACCAGAGGAGAGAGAGAGAGTATCGAAAGAGAGGGGGCGTCGACGGTGGCTGAGGAGGGTGAAGAAGAGGCGAAGGCGGGCGGGACAGCGGCGAAGCACGGGCAGCGACGACGATCCGGCGTGGCTGCTGCTGTCTCGGCTTCCTCTTCCGCTTCTGGTTTTGGGCTGGTTCGCACAAAGAAGAAGGAAGAAGAAGAAGGGTTCGGTCACGTGGGGGAGTGGGGGAGAAGAGAGAGGAGAGAGAAGAAGAGACAAGAGAGAGAAGAGATAAGGCTTTGACTATTTAAAAGAAAAAGAGAGAGAGAGAGAGAAGTCAGTTGGGGGGGGGGAGAGGAGAGAGAAGAAAGAGAGAAAAAGAAAGAAAATGGAGAGAAAAGAAGAGAGAAGGAAAAGGAGAAAAATAAAACAAAATAATATAATTATTTTTATTTTATTTTTCTCTTCCCTTTTCTTTTCTAAATTCTTTTGGTCTTCGATTTTCTTCCGATAATTTCTTTCTTGAAATTTTGGACTCAGCAATAAATTGATAGACGATGAGACGGTCCTAAAAAATGAATTGTGACACGCCCGTATATTCGATTTCCAAAACCGAATTAAATTTCATAATTAAAATCGACCGGACGCGATTTTAGTTCAATCCAACCAATTAGGTAGCTTTTAGGGATTTTACCGCAGTTATATCCCTTAATGGCTTCACCCAATAGGTTTGCTAACTCGTGAGTGATTAGCTTAAAGAAAAAGGACCACGGGCGCGCCGACGATATGCACATTTCACTTTATCGAAACGGGGTCGAATTTCAGGATGTCACAAGCTCGCCCTCACCCAGTGATAGCGAGGCGAGCTAGCCTGACCACCTCAATCCGGCGACCGGCCAGAGCCAAAGAAAGAAGGATGGAGGAGGGAGAGGGAGGGAAAAAAAAAAGATAAAAAAGTAACAAAATATTTCAAAAATAAAATATTATTAAAAAAAGCTCGTCGGCGCCGGCCGGCCAATTTTGGCCGGATGGATTGATCGGAAATAATCGTAGAAGATTTATGACTTAATTGATCAAAAAAAATAAGTTTAAGACTTAATCGGCACAATTGCAATAGATTTAAGACTTTTTTGGTAATTTTCCCAATTTAAATGTGCTATATTTATCTCCAATAATCTCAGATTTACCATAACTTGGGGTAAATCTAGCATATGCATATTAGTCTAGGGTAAATATGAGAGTAGCAGTTTGAGATTTTCAATTATACAGAAATAGGTTTGGGAGTAAAAATGGCGTGAGTTTATTAGTTCGAGCGTTTTAACGACACAAAACTTAGTTTGGGGGAAATGTGGCACAAGTGTATAAATTTGGACTTTTATTTATTTATTTATTTTTATGTTAGCTCCTGATATTATGCAAAGAAAGATGCATGTCTTACTTTTTGAATAATGATCGGTAATGTTTGGACTGTATACGTTGATTGATTTGCAAATTTAATTTAAGATGTGAAAAACTGAAATTAATTTTTTTAACTAAAAACGGATCATTTAAGAGATCCTATATCATGTTTAAAAAAAAAAAACTATTGCATAAATTAGCGTTGTGGTCCTTACAACAATTATTGTCTTGAAAAAGTGATCCCGAAACCATTAATAGTCACGATCAATATCTGCTAGTCACGGATTGATCCAGGCCTTGGGCTACGAGGAGGGCAATGGAAATATAACAAGGCGTATCTCGAAAAAAGGTACATCGAGGGTTTGTTTGCATTTCGCAATCTTATTTCCCTCTTTTTCGTGTTATAAAGTTTCTAAAACGATAGCACCATATCGTTTAGCTCAAATGGATACTACGATGGAACATGTCATCGTGCAGTTGATCTGCGCCTTAGACAGCCTGCCTTTGGAAATCCTAGACATTTCGCTAGCATTACAAGAAATCATAAATTTGGCGATAAAAATTTCTGATGATGAAAATAATTT
Organism: Eucalyptus decipiens; assembly: GCA_014182575.1. NCBI lineage: Eukaryota > Viridiplantae > Streptophyta > Magnoliopsida > Myrtales > Myrtaceae > Eucalyptus > Eucalyptus decipiens. The sequence continues at coordinate 4,574,408 of CM024619.1, read as the reverse complement.
CGTCACCATCGATTCCCTCCTCCAACGAAAACCAAGGTCGTTGCCATAGGCTAGGAAATGGCGACAAAACACAAATGCCATTCCAGCTCTATTTGTTAACATTTCTATTTTTCTAATTTTTTTTTCTAGAAATAAAAAAAAATCCGTTTGATAATTTTAATAAAATTTTCTATTCCTTAGAATAGAAAAGTGGTCAACCCGTTAGCGGGTGACAATTTTGAGTTTATTAAGAGTCAAGAAGGACCCTCGATGACCTTGATCTCGTCGCTTGAGGCAACCTGTTTGTTAAACGGGGGTTGCCAAAGTTACTTAGCGGCTGTTGTAGATATGACAGTTGAGGAATTGAAGCTCAAAGATATTGCAATGGTTCAAGAGTTTCTAGATGTGTTTCCGAAGGAATTGCCAAGTTTACCGCCAGAAAAAGAGATCAAGTTCATGATCAAGTTAACCCTTGGGACAGAGCCAATCTCTAAGGTTCCTTTCCAGATGGCTTTGTCTAAGTTGAAAGAACTGAAGGTGCAGATGCAGGAGTTGTTAGATAAATGATTTATACGTCCCAGTGCATTACTTTGAGGAGCACCAGTTCTATTCGTGAAAAAGAAAGATGGTTCGTTGCGCCTATGCATCAATTATTGCCAACTCAATCAGGTGACGATCAAGAATAAGTATCCACTTCTTGAGGATCAACGACTTGTTTGACCAATTACAAAGAGCGTCAATATTTTCTAAAATCGACTTGAGGATAGGGTATTATCAGCTGAGGATCAGAAATGAGGACGTATCGAAGTCAACGTTTTGTACTTGATACAGCCATTATGAGTTCATTGTAATGCCGTTTGGTTTGACGAACGCCCCAGCTGCTTTCATGGATTTGATGAACCGAGTTCTCAAGGAGTATCTAGATTAGTTTGTGATCGTGTTCATTGACGATATCCTAGTATACTCGAGAAGTCCATAGGAGCATGAAAGGCATTTGAGGATCATGGGCTATACGCCAAGTTTAGCAAGAGCAAGTTTTGGTTGACTCATGTTGCTTTCCTAGGTCACGTGATTTTAGGCTAAAGAATCTCCGTGGACCCGACCAAGATTGAAGCAATTATCAAGTGGCCAAGATTGACGACAGTGACAGAGACCATAAGCTTTTTGGGTTTGGCGGGATACTACAGAAGATCTATGGAAGGATTTTCAGCTTTAGCCTTGCCGTTGACTCGACTGTTGAAGAAGGAAAAGAAGTTCGTGTGGACAGATAAGAGCGAGTGTAGTTTCTAAGAGCTTAAGCAAAAGCTGATTATTGCACTAGTGCTAACCATACCATCTGGTCCTGGAAGATACGAGATCTATAGTAATGCATCGTTTAGAGGATTGGATTGCGTGTTAATGCAGCATGGTAGAGTTGTTGCATACGCGTCCCATGAGTTGAGATATCATGAGCTGAATTATTGGACGCATGATTTAGAACTTGCAGCAATTATTTTCGCTCTGAAGATTTGGAGACACTACTTGTGTGGAGAAAGGTTCTAGATCTTACAAATCATCAAAGTCTCAAGTACCTATTCTCTCAAAAGGAGTTGAATATGAGACAGCGTCGCTGGATGGAACTTTTGAAGGACTATGATTGCGATATTCTATATCACCCTGGAAAGGCGAACAAGGTTGCCGATGCGCTGAGTTGGAAGTCTATAGTTGCGCATATGCTGGTCAAGGAGTGGATTTTACTCGAGAGAGCTCAAGATTCGGTTTTCAAATTCGAGGTAGGCCACCTTTCAAATCTTATGGTCACCCTCAAAATTGAATTGAAAGTGTAGATCAAAATCAAAATGCTTCAGTTAACAGACTCAGATATTCAGAAGATCCTGCAAGAGGATACCGAAAAGAGAAAGGCTAACTTTCAAATTTCTGAAGATGGAACACCGAGGTTTCGAGGACAGTTGTGTGTACCTAACGATATAGAGCTTAAGGAGGAAGTATGAACCTAACCCAACCCACGTGCTGAATTTTGAAGAATTGAACGTGGACGACAGGGTGTCGTACGTGAAAAGACCGTTTCAGATTATAGATCAGAAGGAACAGGTTCTACGCACCAAGAAAATCCTGTTAGTTAAATTGGTCTGAAAAAAACACCACGACACAGAAGGAGCAACCTGGGAAAGTAAAGATTCGATGAGACAACAATATCCCCACCTTTTTGTTTAAAAATTTGTAATGGTTTAAATTTTGAGGACGTAATTTTTATAAGAGGGGAAGAGTTGTGACATCTTGATTTTCAAGTTCTGTTTTCAATTGAATGAGTTAGGCTTTTATCGATGTGCCTATAGTTCTATTCTCTGAGCTGATTATTCATGAGATAACTAGTCTATCTGGTAAAGCCATTAAAGGATTTTAACGCAATAAACTTGAGAATTTGACCATAAATTGACTGCTCAATTGTGTTAATCTACAATGGTCAGTACAACACTGTCAAAATCGATCAGAGACCAGAGATAAGTCGATTCGACAGAGGTATGTGATTAGTGTGTTGGTGATTCCACTTGATTGCAAAATTTCTGTTGAACGGCACTAGATCGATTTTTCTGTCATTTATGTACCCTGTACCCGATAAGTTCTATCATGTCACGATTCATTTTAGGAACGTCGACTCATCCTCCGAAGATTTTTTTGCAAACCCGAGATTTCGGTGAAAAATCAAAGTTGGGTAATTTTCAATCGGGAAAATTAGAGGGCTGTTTTTTGGTCGCATTTTTGCCATCAAGTTGGATTATTTGGCGAGGGAACTATAAGAATTTAATGTGGGCACCTTGGCTAGAATTATTGGACATTAATTGGATTGAATTTAGTTGCAATTGAAGTGAAATTTATAGGGAAATTGTCCAAATTTATAGCCAAGGGGGTGCATCCACTTTTGGACCCATTAGGAAGCTTGAAGGCTACAATTTGGCTGAGGATGCTAGCCAAGGCTGGTGGGGCACCGAACTCAAGTGTCTTGGAATATTTTGTGGCCCCCTTGCTTCAATAGCCTTCTTCTTCTTCATTTGGGTTGCTTTCTCCATTGTTATGCAAATTTTGAGCTCAAGAAACTAGAGAATAGCCAACACACCTCCCCCCTTCACCGTCGACCACCTCTCGAGCTGCCGAACTTGCCACACGCCGCTGCGAGCCTACGCGCATGTTCCCTAGGTTCACACCTCCTGCTCCCCGTCCCGTCGTCCAGATCGTCCCGTGCCGTCGTTCGTGTTTGCTCGCAAGTCTCGCGAGTCGCCTGACCACCGTTTGTCGTCGTCCAGCCAGCCAAAGCCACTACCATCACTTGCCTGGCCTCGCTATAGCATTGCCGTCCGTTCTTGCCGCTTCTAGTCGCTTGAGCATCCTTCTCGGCACAAGAAGCAGAAGTCGAACCTCAGACCCTAGCTGAGAGCTTATGGCCCATTTTAAGGCCTGTCTAGACCTCCGTTGGTGTCACCACAAGCTTGTTTATCTTTCGCCTCTGTGTCGCCATCACCGTGGGCTCATTGGCCCGCTAAACCGATGAGTTTACTTGCTAAACTCTGCTTATGGAGTTAATGACACTTAGTGGATAATTAGTTTAGGCTAATTATGGATATTTGGTTAGTTAGTTTAGATTAGTGCAATTATGAATGTTATGTGGTTAGAATAGATTGACTAAGACTTAGATAGATTGTACAATTTATCTAGATAGGTTTGGAAATTTTCTAGGCTCGTTTAGGTGGTTAGATTAGCATTTTTGGCATAAGTTGGTATTTATTGTATTTAAATTGCATTATTTAATTATTTTTGTATTTATTTAATTATTTTATATTTTCAAGAAATTATACTGGGATTGCCGATGACCGGAATTTCGTGATGATTGCAATGTTGTGCTTACTTTATACAATTGAGTGTTAATTTATGCAAATTGAGTGGTGATTGAAAATTTGGTTATTTATTCCAAAATTGTGAGATTTTGATATTTAATTAGAAAATCCAGGGTGTCGGGTTTTAACACCAAAAATAGTTTTATAGACTATATCAAATAGTGGGATTTTAAAAAAGAGGATATCAATTTTTCTGGTTCAAATTGATCGTGTATCCACACACGATTATTTTTATCGGGTGTTTTTAATACGAAGAAAACATGCCAAGTCATTATTTTAATTGAGACATTTGAGTGCAAAACACAATATCCTTGGTTTGGATTGATTGATCATGTGATGGCTAAGTGAACCCATCCTTGATGTGAGTTGGTAGGACGTTGCCCCTATATGGGATGCCCTTGGACAACGGATGCTAGTTGCAGTAAATTCTAGACCGATGCTCTTTCAGGAATGTTGTCCTCGATATGCATCGGTGGATGTTGCCGTGCTCAAAAGAGTGAGACAAAGCCTGGCTACGCCAGAAGATCGATGTGCGTTAGTATATTGTGCCTGTTCGAGCAATAATCAAGTTGGAAAGTGTGCTTGATTGAAATTAAAGTGCCGGATTATGGGAAAAAATTGTGTGGCATGGTATGAGACGTGTCATATTGATTTAGCCTTATAATCGGGACCCCCTGTAATTGATGGATCAATTGACTGATGGATTGATTGATTGATTGATCGATTGTATTGATTGAATTTATTGAATTAATGGATTGATTGACTAATTGAGTAAGTAAATTGTATTGATATGTAGTAGGGAATTGAGGCGAGGTAAGTCCTCTGTTTTGTGTGTATAGACTGTCTTTAGGCATATTTCCTTCATAGTCAGAGTTTATGAGGTGAACTTGTTGAGACATTATCTCACCTTGTTGTGGGTTCAATTCTTTTCAGGTCCTTAGATGGCGGTTCCTCCGGAATATTTTGGTCAGCCGTGGGCTATTACTGAGTAGGGTATAGATGTCCCTATCCCTAGTAGTCATTGGGTCTATGAGTTGGTCGTGACCACCGTTTGGGTTGATAAGGGCCTACTTGAGAGGGTACCTCATCGATTCAGGGCGTGGCTCCACCATGGACTTAATGGATACAGAGTTGGTCTCCTCTAGGGTTTTGAGATTCCCGTTGTGGTAGTCGATGCCACTTTTGGTGAGGGCGCAGCTGACCCTCCTCACGGTGCTGTGGAGGACCCAGCGCCCCCGGAGCCTGTGGAGTCCGAAGGATCAGTGAATGCGTTCAACTAGTGGGTCGTAGGACAGTTTCCTTTTGAGGGCCACCTTTTTTGGTAGACAAACTAGTTTTGTATATAAACCTAGTTTGTTTATAAAAGTGTGTTTTGATTGTGAATTTGTTATCCTACTTTTCTATCCCATGCTGTTTGCTGTTAGAGGATTTGTTTATTCGCTTCTGCATGTGTAATAAAATGAATAGATCGGCAACGCGTCCTAAAACATTGCAATTTCATCAACAATCGAGGGATGTGCGCATGCTCGAGGTTCAGAGCGTGACAATTCATCTAAAAATCATATGCATTGCAAAAAAAATTAAACATGCATGCATGTCTTTTGAACATTGTTTCTCAACCAATCAAGCAAGAAAGTGAACCGTCGGCAGGTCACTAATTACCAAGGGCATGCACTAATCACAAACACAAGCAAGTTCTAATGCATGATGGGATGATATGTATGAAGGGTACATGTGATATTTTAAATAAAAAAAAAACATATCTCAACATCATTCATGAAAAGTTTTGAGACAATGTGATGTCTCGGCTATGAAATGCATTCAATTGTCAAGGCTAGCCCAGGCCTCACATTAGAAGTCACAAGTGTCATGAGCATTTTGAATACAATTTAAACCGTGACTTTCACGTTGTCAAATTATGATTTTTTTAAAAATGTTTGAAAATATTTAGGATTAAGGAATATCTAGGCTATGGAACACATTCAATTGCTAAGGCTAGCCCGAGCCTCGCATTAGAAGTCACAAGCATTGCATGGATTTTGAATATGGTCAAAATCATGATTTTTTCTTAAGCTAAATCGAGTTTTGGAGAATAACCTTTTTAGGAATCGTTTTTGAAAAATATCACATGTACCAAAACATCTTCTTCTTCTTTTTTAAAGATGCAATTTGAAAAGGCCGGTTATTTAATAATAAAGATCAAAGCATTTAAAACAATTTTCATGAAGATGGCATGTCCTAATTTTATGCACAAACTAACCTAAAATGTGTAGCTAAACAATCACAATCATGTTTATATCATGAAATTTCAGAACAAATGTATAAGGACAGCAAAATTGAGTAATACCCATTGACAATCTAGTTATGAAAAAATTTCTTAATATGTACAACATGATAATGAACAACTTTCGTGTAGAAAGTTTTCTTGAACAATCTATACATGAATTTACAAAAATCAGACAACAAGCAATAGCACAATAGATATTTGTCAAAACAATGGGACATTCGGCTAATGTCACGAGAATTTGTCCTATCAGAACATGTCTAAAAAAATCATCAAATTTATACACAACATAGCCAAAATGATGACAAGAAAGTTTCATTAAGAGACCAAGTTTAGATTCCAAATAGAAAAAAAAGGAACAAAAATATCAAAGTTATGTCCAAACATGGGTTAAAACAGGGGTCCGAATTTGATCCATTGTCCAGATTATGATCTGGCTTTGAAAATATGGAAAATAGTCCAAACGATGAGCAATTGGCATGAAATCAGCAGCATTAGAAACTTCTAAGTGTGTCCTACATCTTCCTAGAAGAGCTCGAGTCCAAACTAGGTCAATTTGGTATCCTAAAATCGAGATTTCTAAAAGTGCGTGTATCAGTAATTAAGAAAACATAACATAAGCATTCATTTGAAAACTTTAAAATCACTCAAAAAATGCCCAAATGGCATGAAGAAATCACACCAGATTTAGAATTGGATGTGATGGAAAGTTTTGATAGTCATCTAATCTTAAGTCGGCATGCAAAATGTCATACAATTTAAATGACATTATGAGATGATTCATGATTTTTAATGATATGCTTAGGAATTCTAAGTATGATGAAAAATTTTGTGAGACAATTTAACGTGCAAGATGAAACTCAAATGACATGACCTAAATACATATGCAAACCTTGTAACATGTAAATCAGTCATCAAGAATGCATGATTATGAAATTTGATCCCTAAATGACTCAAACAAGCATGTGAATGTGCACATATGACAAAGTTTAATTTCAGCATTAAGTTTATAGAACAAGCATGATTTCAGCCATCTTCAAGATATGCATAATTCCTACCAAAAATCTCACATATAGCACATACAGTGATGAAGATTTCTCATTAAGAGATCAAAACTCAATTAAGATCATGTGAATCGTGATAAAAATGACAAAACATATCACACTATATGTCCAACACATGTTGCTGCAGTGCCTTTTACCCTAACGCCTGCAATTGATTCACATTACCAAACTAAAAACCTTGCAAAACATGCATCAATTGAACATAAATATCATGTATTTCAACTCTCACGAAGGATTTGAGACCAAATAAGTGCATTTATGGACTCAATTAAACCAAAACAAATGTCAGACTAATGCAGGATAGATTGACCCATGTCAAGATCTAAGTGATTTTGACCTAACTAATCATGTCTAAAAATTTTGAAAAAAAATATAGGACATACACAACACCTGTACAAGAAACTGTTATGAAGGAAAGTTATTTCAGAAATCAACACAAAAATCAACACAAAAATAGCAAAAACATAGATTCACTAATACAAATCTCGGATTAATAAAAGACGGATTGATCTATGTCCAAATCTAAACAATTTTGACCTAGCTAATCATGTCCAAAAATTAAAAAAAAAAAAAAAATAGAAAAGATGCACAACACTTGTACGAGAAACTTTCATGAAGAAAAATTGTTCCAGAACTCAATACAAAAATCAGCACAAAAATAGCAAAAACAGAGATTGATATGGAACAAATTGACCTAAGCCTAGATTTAAGTAGATCAGACCTAGTTGAACACATCCAAAAATCATTAAAAGAAAAAAATTACAGACGATGCATAACCTGATTTGAAACAAAACTTATGCAGAAAACTTTGTCAAAAAATGGTCATGAAAGTAGGCACAAAAATAACAAAGTCAGAAGGTAGAACCAAATCAAAACCGAAAAAATAAAAAAAAAAAAAAAAAAAAAAAACCTAAACTATTGCAGAATCATTAATTTTTGGAAGTGTTTTTGGAGAGCTAAACGATAGCCGTTTTGAATGTGCAACCTATCGTTTCGAAGCTCGAGATGTCTACTATCTAATCCTAACAGGACTCAAGCTGAAATGAGGTCATTTCGGTCCTCATTTTGGCCAAAAAAATAACCTATATACAGGCTTACGAAAATCATAAATTAAGCTTAAAATCACAATCATCATTCAAATAATCAACAACTTGTTGTAGCATTCATACTCATCAATCTTAAGCATGTGACATTCTAGATTTTCAGTCATGTTTTCTATTGAATAAATCAGACATTTCATTGACATGTCTATAGGGCTGTTCTCAAAGCCGATCACTCTTGAGATAACTAGACTAGCCAGAGAGACCATTAAAGAATTTTAAGGCAATAGACTTAAGAATTCGACCAGGAATTGACTTCTCGACCATGCTCATTTTTAAAGGCCATTACGGCACAATATAAAATCGATTTGAGATCAGAGATAGGTCTGTTCGACTGAGATGTGTGGCCGATTGTGGGTGACTTCACTAAATTGGAAAATTCTCGTCGACCGGCACTAATATGATTTTACTGTCATTTTGGTACCCTGTGTCTATAATTGAATCATTGAGATTTTCACGACAATTGAGAGTTGCCATTGAGTCGAGTGGGTTCATAGTGGCTCAAAGAAAATCAATCACGGGTCATTTGCCCTAGAAAGTTCTAAAAAGTACCGAATAGTCTAAGTCACGCTAAAAATGCGCCGAATGGAAATTAACCGTCAATTCAAGTCCGATTTCAAAAATTGAAAATTTTATCATGTCACAATAAATTCTAGGACCCACGACTCAGTCTTAGAAGATTTTTCTAACAACCGAGACTTTTTGGGAAAAAATTGGTTCGGGACCGTTTTCGTGCAATTAAAGCCAGGGATTTATTCCGGTTGCAAATTTGAGAAGCATGAGGGATTCTTGGATGAGGAAAATTATTAATTTGATAAATGAGACATCAATTGAAATTATGAGAGTCAATTGAGAGAGAATCAAGAGGGAATTGAAGTCAATTGAAGCCATCCTCTCTCAATTTCGTAACTCCCCCTTTCTCCTAGCATTTTGGACCAATTGAGATGTTGTGTGGAGTGCTTGGGTGGTTCAATGGAGGCCAAGGGATAATGCTTGGCCTAAGATCATTGTGGGAGATATTTGTTGTGGAAAATATCAAGCCAAGGGCCCCACCTTTCCCCCTCACTCTTATCCTCTCCCCTTCTTTGTCCTTGTGCCATCCAAGGCCTCCTCTCCCTTCTCCATTTTTGCGACCAGCAAGTAGCAAGGAGAACAGAAGCAGCAGTCGTTGCCGCGCCGGTGCTGCCCTCGCCCCTCACGCACACGACCACCTAGCCGAGCACCGCCATCCTCGTGGCCGTCTCTCTCTCTCTCTCTCTCTTGCCCAGCTGCTGTCCAACTACTGGTTCTGGTTTGTGGGAGCTTAGCTAGAGCTGGTCTTCTTCGTTTCTTCACCGCCTTGTGCAGCAAGTTCAGAGGTGGGTTTCTAGCCACTTGCAAGCCCTTTTTGAGGTGTTTCAAGCCCCTATTTCTAGGTCCGCTTTGGAGTTTGTTATTCCCCGCGCCGTTCTCGTCGATTTGATCCGACTCGCGCGTTATTCCGGTGAGTTTTGCTCACTAATCCTTGCTTAGTTTGCTAATTATGCTTAAAAGTTGATTAGTGTTAATTAAGTAAGATTAGGTTGTTAGATTAGAATAGATTAGTGATTATTAATTAATTGCAATGCATGTTAGGCAATTGGATTGTGTAATTAGTAAATAGACTCGTGCTATTATTTATTGAATGCATCTCGGAATTTTCCGACCCATCTCGGGCTCCAATTAGGCATTACAAGCCTACATTGGATTTATTGTATTTATTTATTAATTTTCAAAATTAATTAATTATTTATATTTATTTTTCGGAAATAAGGCTGGGATAGTTGACGACCGAAATTTTATGCCGATTGTCGTAGTGCAGTCCATTTATTTATTTGAGCTCTATGTGGTGTTGAATTGAATTGATTGTGCGATTTGAGGAATTATTCCTAAATTGATTGAAATTGAGTTGAATTTGAATAATTGATTGGTAGATGGCCAAGTGTGGTTGTTTAGCGTCAATGGTGCGTTGATGAGCTGAATAGAAAGAGAGAATTGTGAGAGTGAACTGGGAATATTCTTGGCTGAGACCAATCGGGTACGTGGTTCGGTGATTGAGGGTATCACTAGCGAAAACGGCGCCTTAAAAACGCACGTAAAAGTATGTCACGTTGGCAAAAACGACGCTAGAAAGAAAGAATGTACGTGACTTATAGACATACGTGGTTCAGTGATTAAGGACATCACTGGTGAAAATCACGCCTTAAAGAACACACGATTGATGTCTATTACACACATCACCTTGGCGAAAACGACGCCCTAGAAAAGACACGCTGTTCGGTGATTGAGGATATCACTGGTGAAAACGGCGCCTTAAAGAATGCACGGGGTCGGTGATGGTATGTTAGTTGGGAAAACGGCACCGAAGAGTGTACATGTGGTTTGGTGACTAGGCATACTATGGAACTGACCTAGAAAGGGTCTAATTGACATGTAATTGACTAGGTCGATTGATCATTGCTTTGATCTAATGTCGTGAATTGATTGATTGAATGGAAATGACCGGTGAATGGTCTAACTGACATGTAATCAATTAGGTCGATTGATCGAGATATCGATCTGTGATGTGATTGCATGGGTACCTATTGAACTGTGCTAATATGCAAGTGGAATCTGAGGCCAAGATAAGTCATCTAACATGTGGGTGCATAGGCAGCTCAGTTAGTGTATTAATTTACTAATCGAGTCTTAGGGGGTAGAACTTACTGAGACGTGATCTTAATGGTTATTGTATAACCATTTCAGGTCCGTAGATAGCAACACTCCTTCCTCCTCCCTTGTGTTCTGGGTCATCAAAGGAAATCACTGAAGAGAAGTTCCACGTGCCGATGCCTAAGCACGCTAAAGGCCTGGAGTATGAAATGGTGACATCCATCATCTGGGTGGATGTGGGTAGAACCCAAAGGATGCCCCATCAATACCGGGCATGGTATCGCTGTTATAGCGATGGGCGAAGAGAAGGTTCGATATCGGAATTTGAGGTGCCTGTGTATGCTTAAAAGTAGCGTATGGGGAGGGCATTGCAGAACCTAGAGGTGGAGAGGTAATTAATCCAGTGGTTCCCATCCTTGAAGGCCTAGGATCATCTGAGTACCCTACAATGGTTTCCAACAGGAGCGTGGAAGGAGGAAAGATCGTGAAGTAGAAGGAGAATCTAGATGAAGACTAAGTGGAGGACTGAAACCTCACTCTTGTTTTGCAAACTATAAGTTTGATCGGACGTATAGTAGATCAGACTCGTGAATAGTATTTTTGTCGGTTTCCATCACAATTATTCAGATCAAATCACTGGATCACGATCGGGACTCCAAGAACGTAGATCAAGTCATAATCTTGAATTTTTGGCTCGATCTTGGGATCAATCGAACCACCGGTTTCCATCACAATTAGCGATCAAATCAAGAAAAAAAGGAAGAATCGGTCTAAGAGATGAACCAAAACCAGAGCTCAAGAAAAAAAGGAAGAAGGTCTAAGAGATGAACCAAAAGAGAGAGAGAGAGAGAGAGAGAGAGAGAGGTTGAGAAGAGAGAAAAAATTCATGCAAATGAAGCTCCTATGTTGAAAATAGAAGAGATTTCACTTATATACTCCCGCATTAAGCGATTTTAGCCATTGGTTCAACTCTCGGCCAAAATCTTGATCCAACGGTCAAAAATCTATTTCAAATGCTCCATTATGATCTCGAGGTGTTGGGTAATTGATTTAGTAAGTTTGATTTGCAAAAAACCAAGCCAAAATTTGGAATCGAGTCAAAATGTCTAATTAGGGGTCAATTTGCAATTTGAATAAATTTTAGGACCAATTTGTAAAATTTTGAGAAATTGAAGGTGTAGAAGTGAAATTGGGATTGAGAGAGTTCCAGAACCAGTGGCCGGAGGCCAAGAACTAGCTAGTAAGGGCCTGAACCGGCCAATCTCGCCGGTAGTCGGTCAGATCGGCCGAACTGGTTTAGTCCGGTTTAATCTGGTTCGGCCGGATTTTAACCGGTTCTTGACTAGTTTGGTCCGGTTCCTACTCTTTTTTCCACTTGGGACCCCTGTGGTTCAAAAAATTATGTAATTTGACCCCTAAAAGACCTAATTAAAAAGGAATTTTATATTTTTTATGAAGAAATTGACCAATTAAGATACAATTAAGCTTATCAAACCTTATGAACGTGATCTAGGGGCCTTTTATTGGCCTAATTGAATGATTATCATGAAAAAAAAAAAAGAGTCAAAATCATGGGTGCTTTGAATTGAGCCTAAATGGTTAAAATGGTAAAATTTGCAATTCCATGGGCAAAATTGCAAATTAACTAAAATTAAACTCAATTAGTGTCACAATTGTCCTATCTAAGAGCTACCCATAGGTAAGATCACTTACCACATTCAAATTGACCTTGAATTAAAGTGCTCAAACTTAGGTTAAATATGGATCTAAGCCTAATATTAAAATTGGACCTACATTTATGAAATTAAACCATAGCTGTGAATGGGTTAGTTTGAATTTTGTCAATTGAAGCTTAATTGCTTGACTTTCTAATGCTTGTGAGGATAAAATTCTTCAAATTGGTGAGTTCTTGTGTGAATTTCACAAAATCGATCTCGAATTTGGACTTATCTCAAGAAAATAAGTGAGAAACAATCATCCGTTCGCAAGTTATGAAAGATCGAATTTGGTCCTCTAATTAGGGCTCAATACGGCAATTCATATTTTGACTCGGTAAATCGCAAAATTGAATGCTCAAACAAATTTCAAATAGTCCTTAAACCAAATATCAAAGATGGAACTAAATCTAATTATGACTAGAATAAAAGTAATTTTATTTTTGGTCGATTTAGAACCTAAAACTAAAAAATTCAAAAATCAAGGTTCTTAATCGAATTTTGTGAAATGTTTTATGCAAAAGTCAAATTGGTAGTGAAAAAAATGTATTTGTTCATTTTTATTGTTTTTATTATTATTTTTTTTTGTCAAAGGTTTGACCAAAAGTCAACCATTTAGTTGACTTTTCTTAAAATGTTAATTTTTTTGGTCAAATCTTTGAATTTTTGAAAAATTGATTTGAAAAAAGTAAAATTAAAGCTAAATTGATTTTTTTGGGTAAAAAGTCAATTCTTGACTCGGGTTGACTTTTGGTCAAAGGATTGAGAAAAAAGTCAACCTAAAAGTCAATTATTTGACTTTTCGGGTTTTTCTTGAAAATGAGCTAAAAACTGCTTAAAAACTACAACACAAATGAAAGAAATGAAAAACGACATTTTTTTGTTGAGAGATAGGGTTCCGTCGCGATTAGAAACCTAAATTTCGATTTTTTTATGTTTTAATGATATGTCAACTAAAAATCGGGTGTCAACACATATAAAATATGTTTTGTGTTAATTGATTGTCTTGCTTTCTTATCCCATGTATTTGATTGTTGTCTGAAGTTATTAGTTCGCTTTCACATGTGCATAAATTGAATGGGTCGGCAACGCATCCGCAATTTGATCAAATTCCGAGGGATGTGCGCATGCTCGGGGTTCGGGGTGTGATACTATGATAAATTTACCTTCAATTAGTTTCTATTAAATTTTACTATCAAATTACTGAGTTGCATAACAAGTAGTAGTTGAAGGGTATACCGATTTGGGATTTTACCACTATTTGTCACATGCTTAATCTAAATTAACAAAAACTAATGGAATGTTAATTTGTCACAAACATACTGCTTTGAGATTTTTGGTGCTTAAAAAATTATTTTAGAGTGAATTTGTTACAAGTGCATCGGTTTGGGGTTTTTTTATGGTTGAAATATTAGTTTAGGTAAATTTGTTATAGGTATGTTGATTTGGGATTTTTCGTGGTATTAATCCTAAAATTTGACAATGAGATGAGAGATTTGTAATGTTGTAAGCATTTTTAGATTTGTAATATAATGTAGAACCATGGTAATATATTTCTAGACTTCATTATGATAATGTCAAATTCTTTTGTTCAGAACTAAGATCGCAGAAAAGCTAATAAGAATATTTTGTAGTTGATACTATTGAAATATGTCTTGAATTTGAGCAACTCAAAGTATATTATTGTCTGTGGACATCTGAATTTGTGCCGTGAAATTTCGTATATTTCGGTATTAAAGTCCAAGTTAGATATTTGCTGATATCAAACTGGAATCCACCAAGAAAAATAGAGCAGGAAATACAATCGCCGACTTATAGTCGGATTGTTGAAGCCTTTGAATTAATATTGGCAATCCAACGTGGACTTGAATTGCAAATAAGTCGGTCAACTGGTTTCCTTTTGTTGACCAAGGCGTGACCGAATTAGACTTCTTCTCTGTGGCGGTGATATTAAAATTCAAGGGCTTATTTTTGTGGGTCTTTCTTCAAGATATATAAAGCAAGTCTTGCCGTGGGCGTGAGGTCTTTCTTGAAGCGTCGTGTGCGCAAGTGCTTGGTGGGCGAAGACGTCCAGAGGGAATTCATGAATTATGTCAGTGTTCGAACCATGAAATCTTGTGTTAAAATTTGTTTATAATTCTTTCACAAAATTGAAAGATTATTTCGCGAAAGGAATTTCGGGACTAAATACTGTGTGAGTTATTGGGTATAATTGGGGTTTGGAAAATACTGAGAGTGTTTGAGTAATTTGAGTGTGTAATCTCTATTGTACGCTTGATCTATAATGAATTTGTTGCTACATTATAACCGAACCACGTAAATCTGATATTCGATTTATTTTCTTGCTCTGTTTATTATATTGTTCAATTGCTCGCATTCCACAACATATATCATCTTCGGCCACACATGATAAGATTCTGAAAGGATATCATCTGAACCTGATGCCAAATGCCGATGGCCGATGGAGTGGAGCAAAAGCAGAAGAATATGTTCCTTTTTCGGTTTGATTTCCATCTAATCTCTTTCGCTATTTGCTTTAGTTTCTGTCGTCTCAAGAATCACTCTAATTACGATAGTCCATGACCAGTTTGTCCCCTACCTCTTTCTCGCCTGTTGTTTGCTCGTTTTCGTTTGCTAAAATGTGCACGAAACAGTCGGATTTGGGAAACAAAGGCGTAATATAAATCAGATACGGATGGCAAATCAAGAATGACCTGCTCGTGCCGGGGGAAAATATTGTAATTATCCCCTTTATCCCTTTATCTAAGGAAGAATTACATCACACTGTCCATAGCGAACTTCTACACTCTGTGATGCGCGCACAAAAGCTCCAAGTGGAAGATTGATGAATTCTCCGGCAAAGCTATCGCTTACTCTCAGTAGGCGCAACATTCCTGGCAGAGCCAGCAGCAGCATAGAGCAAACATGCTGAATTTGTCAAGAACAACAAAAGCAAGTCATCAGAGAACAGTTTGAAAACCTAGAATAATAGCGGAGAGACAAGCAATGTTGAATGGTGATGCGGTTGCTGTCAAACTCTCTAGAGATTGGACTTTTTGGCTCATTGATGCATATTTGATTCACATCTTCAGTCGAAGCTAACAAAGAAAGCGATTTCCGTTGGCTTACCATCCATCTATGAAGCTCCTCTCTCGAATGGCCTTCTCTCGAGAGTCTTTCTCTCGATAGTCTCCTTTCATCTTCGTGCGGCTGCAGCAAAAGAACTTCCTTTTCCTGGGGTGTGGCGGGTCGTCTGTCGGGTACCCTTAAACCAAAAAAAAAAAAAAAAAAAAAGGAGGTGGAAAGCTTGAGCTTTCAAATAGGCCTTAACATTTTTTACTCCGATAAATCAATCCTTCGATCGAGGTCGACAAGAACAGGGTGGGAAAATACCCGGAGGGGGTCGGTTCTGTTGGGCTTCTGATTTGGGCATCTGGTAAGAGAGAGCAGGAACAAGAAACTAGTGCCTTTCGCAGCCCTTTGTGTTTACTTACTGAAGCTGAGTGTGTGATGTTTTGCTTGCTCGTATACAGGCTGGCAATTTGAAAGCTTCGAGTTTTGTGGTGGCCGATTAGAATTCTGCACCTTGCTTTACGCCTCGCTGTGCTTATAAAAAGAGCGAAAGCATCGCCTTTTGGCAATAAACAGAATCAGTCCCTCCATCCGTAAAAAGAGAACGAAGTGTAAACCTGAATGCATCCGAAAGCATATTTTTAGGACAAATTCTCCAACTGCCAAAAGCATTTGAAAGAGGAATATTGGGGGAGCTCGACCTACTCGAAGTTTGACAATTCCTCACTCGTAGATCACGCAAAACTAGTTGCGAAAATTGAAAGGAATGGCTTGTGGAAGTTGTAAGAAGTGAGAGCAATGGTAATTTATGTCCATCAGGAAAGGTTAACTTGCACGTAGCGCGGGATTCGATAGATATCTAAGTTTATTGTTGGACTGTCCTAGCTCACTTCTTCAAACACCCAATAATCATAACGTGGCATTTAGCATATCAACTTTAGCACGTATTCTTGACACACCGAATATTACTTTACCACCACTAAATTTTGACACGATTAGAGCTTAACGCAGCAGGAATGCCATTCCACAGTATCACTTTCTAAAAGCTATGTGAACATGTTTGAGTATTCATCCGTTCATAAAACAACTAGGGAAAAAATCATCAAAAATCTCAAACTTTGTCCAAAGTGACAAATTTACTCTAATTTTTTTTTTTTGTGACATGAAAAATCCCGAAATTTGCTAACCATGAAACATTTACCCCAAACTTTTTTTTTTTTTTTGGTGACCCTAAATTATAGGACATTTTGGTCTTTTTACTTTTTAAATTTTTTTTTCTTTTTTGATTCTTCTTCTTTCTTCCCTTCGTCGGCCATGGAGGAGCCGACATAGGGAAGCCAGCATCCGGCGAGAGTCGCCCTCACCTGGGCTGACTAGGGCAGCTCTCATTGGCGTCAGGTGAGGGCCATCCTTGCCCAATGCAGGCGACGGCAGCCTTTGTCAGAGTCAGGCGAGGGTCTCCCTCACCAAAGCCCTCGCCCGACACCGGCGAGGGCCGCCCTCGCCCCACGCCGATGAGGGCCGCCCTCGCCCGACGCAGGAGAGGGCAGCCCAACACCGGTGAGGGCGGCCCTAGCCAGCCCAACACCGGTGAGGGCGGCCCTAGCCAGCCCAGGCGAGGGCGATCCTCGCCCGATGCCAGCCAGGGCAGCCCTCGTCGGACGCTGGCTTCCCTTTGCCGGCTCCGCCATGGCTGGCGGAGGGAAGAGAAAAGAAAAAAAGAAAAAGGAAAAATAGAAAAAATAAGACGAAAATGCCCTTAATGGGATAAATGTGTTATAGTTTGCAAAGTTATGGATTTTTCATGTTACAAAAAAAAAAAGTTTGGAATAAATTTGTCATTTGAATAAAGTTTGGGGTTTTTGGTGGTCTTTTCCCAAACAACTATGATATTCCTACCAAAAAAGAATGACCAAAGACAATTTGTTATGTGTCTTTTCCTCTTGTTTGAAATTTTTTTTGCATGACTTGTAATTCCGATGGTCATATATCAAAATGCAGGCATTTTCTTGATTAGTAATCTATGTCAAATCATGATGATATTATTTCTTGACTTTATTATGACCACGCCAAATGTTTCCCATATTTTCAAGAAAAAAATGTTGATATTTAGCATTTGGAAAGGTGATTTTCGATCAAAATTTTTCAGGAATAACAGAATTGGGACATATAACCTTGGCACCATGTAATTTCGACCCATGTATCATCGCTGACAGAACATGCACGTTTACCCAATAATTTTTGGAGCACATAGCCAATGCCAATGTTTCTATAGGTGCCCCCAAAGATATTGCATAAGTGTTATTGCTTGAATCAAGGCCTAGGGGAAAAAAACATGGAAAGAAATTCAGCACAAACTTTAATCGAGAACGACAAATACTCTTATCTCTTGATCTACATTGGAGTTTTAATTATTTTAATTCTTTATTTACTCTTTTGAGGTTGTCATTTATCCCAAAATGGTAAACTTTGTCATTTAACCCAAAATGGTAAACTATCTAGAAACAATTTCGTTATGTATGTTGAGCATATTAGGAATCTCCCGCACATATAAGCTGTCCTTTTGCACATCGAAACACATAATATCTGGATATTTTGGTCATAGCTAGATCTGAGCTCTCAAGCATTAAGAAGTTTAGAGTGTGTGGATAACTTGATCTAAATTCTGCAATAGATGCACATTAACTTTTTCTTAAATTGAGAACACTCGAATTTTAGTAATATACTCATATTGACCTGTAGATTCACGTATAACTTTTTCTTAGTTTTTGTGAAATTTTCTATTTTCAATTTTGCTGGGAAAAAAGAGTTGCTTTTTTGTTTTTTAAAAGATTTAGCCAAATGCTATCACAAAAGCACACAGATAAGAGCCATCCCAAGCATATTGCTTTCTAAGTCTCAACCGTATGTCCATATTTACACAAGCAGTGAACATTCGCAAAGTGCTTGTCACCAGGAAGTGATCTTCTACTCATCTCCACCCTCAATATATATGTAGTTTAGTAAATAAATCATTGTTTATGTTAAAAATTTCTTACACGTGTTAGGAACATGCGTTGTAATAGCCTGTAAATTTGAAATATTAAGGATGTTATCAACGCGGTCAAGTTATTGTCTAGACTCGTGATATTGTATATAGGATATTTTATGACTACGTTTGGCTGTAAACAATTCTTTTTTCACTATCTTTTTTAACTATTTAATTGACTTTTATACAAGCAAATGATGTTGCATTGGGTTCTTCAATTTTTTCTCCACATTATTGTTAG
This sequence comes from Eucalyptus decipiens, assembly GCA_014182575.1. NCBI lineage: Eukaryota > Viridiplantae > Streptophyta > Magnoliopsida > Myrtales > Myrtaceae > Eucalyptus > Eucalyptus decipiens. The sequence goes on along the minus strand of CM024619.1, from coordinate 4,555,365 downwards.
TTTCTCCACATAATCTAACCTTTCTTTGTGTGTGCATGTGAGACTTGGATCAACTTCTCAGACATAAATAAAGTGAGGAAGCTTTGGCACATAAAGAGAATTGTTTGGGTCGCAGAGGAGAATTGTCCAAGAGATACTTAAGGACATGAACTAAATATTTCATTAAAATATGTAATAAACCCTAATAAATTATAGATGCCCTGTCCACTCTGGTCAGTCTTTCCTTTTGAAAGGGAAGTGCAAACACTGCCATAGAGATGAAGTTCATATCTCTAGGTTCATAACTTCATATAGTAATAGTGACGACCGGTAATGAAAAATAGGAAGTAATAGTCACCAGAGCTTCGGAGATTATTCAACTAATTCCTTTCTTCGGCATCATTTATTTGAAGACAATTGGCTTTTCCCAAGAATTGCCTCCCGAATAGGAAAATCGCCGTTTTGCATCTTCGAATTAGACATAAGGGTTTTGCTGAAGAGAACGCCAAGACACATAATACAAGCACTAAGAAACTCTAGAAATTCTGTGTACATTCGGACATTAGCCTTGACATCTTTCTTTTGGTGATGACAGAAGCTCTTTGCAGCAAACATAGCACCTAGAGAGGTAAATGCAAGCAACTTTGATGTAGGTTTTGCTTTAGGGCATAGATTATTGAAGGATGCATGGGAAACACGAAAATGACACATAAGACGTAGTTTGTCAAGATTGGACATTTCCTTTTGTGGAAAAAAAAAATTAAAAAGGACAGAAAAAAATTATCATATAATAAGGAGAATGCATGCATCCATTAACTATATTCTAGCTGCAAACAAATGAGATAAATCCCACTTTTTCTAGGGTAAAACTATATTCAAGCACCTAGGTTCAGCCCTTGAGACAACATATAGGATTCTAAGCATATTTATATAGAAGAAAATATAATGTCACCCGAGTAAAAGCCTATAATTTTTGGCGTCACAAAAAATATTTTAGAGTAAATATGTCATAATGAACAAAATATGAGATTTTTTTATGACTTTTTTTTCCTTTTCTTTTAGACAAACGGACCGATAATTTGACAACAACCACAATCTCCTTTCTTATCGATGTGAAGGAAGGGTGACAATTTGGGCCTAGAACAAGAAGGCCAGCTGTTCGGCCCATAAAAGCTCGACCAAGAAAGATATCTTTATGAGAGTCTTGATCATTTGTGAGAAATTTATCGTTACTGTAGAAGCGATCTTCTATTCAAGAAGACGATGGGAAGGCAGGCAAAACTTGTTTTTGACACAAATAGTTTAGGGTAAATATGTTATGATAGGCAAAATTTGAGATTTTTAGTAGGCTTTCCCCTTTTCTTTTAGTTTTAGACAAACAAACCAATAATTTGACAACAACCACCATGTCCTTTCTTATCAACATGAAGAAAGGGTGACGATTTGGGCCGAGAACGGGAACGTCGGCTTCAGTCCGGCCCATAAAAGCTCGGCCCACTAGAATCTGCCCCGGAGCACCGAAGTCCGATGATCCCCGGCGTCGTCTTCTCGAACAAAAGGCCGCTCCGGCGACGGCGGCCGCTCGCGGCGGTCAGCACTCTTACGGTTCGACCCGGCGGGAAGCCCCCCGGTTTCGGGAGAGCAAACTCGCAGGAGACAATGGAGGTGGTGGCGCCGCCGATACCGGCGGAGACGTACAAGCTCGGCTTCATCGGAGGCGGCAAGATGGCGGAGTCCATCGCGAGGGGGTGGTCAAGTCCGGCGTCTTACCGGCATCCAGGATTCCCGCCGCCGCTCACACCAACCCGAGCCGAGGCGCCGCATTCGAATCCCTCGGCGTCCAAGTCCTCTCCGACTGTCAAGCTTTTGCGTATCCCTTCTCTCTCTCTCTCTCTCTCATGGGAAGCGGTAAAGGAATGTAAAGTAATCGGATCTTCGGACCGCCTGGGGAAAATGCAGTCGATGTAATTAGTGTCAAGTTTCAGTTTTTATGGAATAGGCGTGAAAAAGGTGCAAGCAAGTTTCAGTTTCAGCTGCCCCGGGCTCTGCCTCGGTGTGTTACGATTACAGGGTTTTAGTTTCGTTATTGGAACGACATTGATATTCAATGATGAACAGCTCAAAATCTTTATTATGAGAATTCAATGTCCTAGCTCTGCCTCTGGGTTTTTGCATTTGCTCACGGCAAAAAAATTCAGGCTGTTCTTACCAAAAAAAAAAATTCAGGCTGTTGCTTCATCCTTTAGTTGCCGGCATTGGTTTGTGTAAGTTAATTGGGTGGAAAATGACAATTTGTTTGTCTTGTCGGCTTGAGCAAGTTCTTGAGCAAATCCAATATCTTGCCCGGGTCTTTCAGACAGCGAAATCTCTTCTTATATTTTATGTTAAATTCTTCTCCATAGAAAGAGAGCAAGCAAGTTGGTTTAGCGGTTGTACAGCTTGTGGTTCAGTAGACCTACTACTTTTCTTTTTCTTCTTGTTTGTGGATGTGAGAAATGAGTGGATGAACGATTGTTAGTTATTCTACCTCCTGGGGTTTCTTGATGAGTTTAATCTTGAGTCGCTTGTTCTCCTTATCCCTCTCTTTCTAGATAAAGAAACTCAAATTTTATGAAAGCAGGTAGTTGAAGATGGTGATGTGGTCTCCTCAGTGAAACCCCAAGTTGGTATATAACACTTAAACTTGTACTCTGTTGCTCAGTTTGCCACTTTGCTTGTCTTTCATTTTCCCAAATTTCAATAATGGGATGAAAGCATGTGTTTGGTCAATTCGACTTTAAGCCACCAGTGTTCTTCAGCTTTGAGGTGGTAGCAGCAGAACATTTCACAACATGCTAGTTCATCTCAGTTATCACCAGATTTTGGATGAATTGGCCTTAACCTTTGTTTATCATAACTTTTGCAGTGATGATTGCATGCTTTTCTAAAACACATTCTCACCATAGGGATAATTTAATTCTGTTGATGACCGTCAACGATCTATAGAAATTAAAAATTACGATATTCTTCTGTATTTTTACTAAGTGATGATAAAATCTGGAGGAGGATGTTTCAATAGATATTTGATTTCAAAGGTAGTATGGATTTTGGTTATAGAGGTCGTGCGTCTTCCTCATTGCTGAAAATACTTCTAGTAGAAATTATTTGGAATATTTTTTAATTAACTTTTGTTGTTCTTTCTCTAGTTAAAGGTGTTGTCTCTCAGTTGAGGCCACTACTATCCAAGAAGCAGCTTTTGGTCTCAGTATTTGCCAGAGTAAATTTGAAGGATCTGCTGGTGTTTGTCCCCACTGTCTTTTTTATCGGCATCAAGTTTTTGGTTCTTGTCTCAAGTTTCATGATATCGAAATATCTTATACAATGCTATTGAGGATTAGAGGCTCTTTCAATTCACATAATTGAATCCCTGAAGACTGCATCTCTGCTGTCCTTATTTCCTCCTCTACCATTTTTTTGATGCTATAATATATATGACTTTCTTGGTTTGACTAGAAGAAATTGGAATGACGTTTCTACAATTTGTTATCTTCATTCAATATGTCATCCAGGGGTCAATTTCTCATTTGAGCAATCTAATAAATGTCCTGTGGAGCCATTTTTTGTGAATTTAGGGGGTGCAACATGAACCATGGATTGACATTATCTTTTATCGGTAATCATGACTTGGATTTAACAACACTTAGGAATACCTCAATAATGGGATGGGATTTTCAGTGTAAAATTATGTGTGGCTTTTTAAGTAGAGTATAAAAATGATGCTAGGTAAAGAAACAAAACGTTCAGGTGTGTTATGTCAATGTATAGTAGTTTTCCAGATGGACAGTTTATAGTTGTGATGGTAAACTTTTTCTAATGAAAACTTTGACTCTTTGAAGAATCCTTATCTATGGACCCTTTTCTATTAATTATCATTTTGAATTGAATACCATAATCGGGGTGTTTGCTGTTGGTTCCTATTTCATCTAATTTTAAGAATTATCTGTTTTTGAACTTCCTAGAGTGAGTATGCTTTCCTTTTTCCTAGGATTGGGCTGGCCATGATTGATTTATCCATGTGATGCCGAATACTCCTGCTGCTGTTGGCGAGGCTGCATCTAGTAATGTATATACTACTTGTTTGCTGGTCTTCCTTGTATGCATGGAAAGCCAATGTTGTTTTGACCTTTGACCGTCTCATGTAGAAATTGACTTTTTTAACCATACAAGTCTCTCTGGATGATACATAATTTCTGTTCACGGATTGTGTTGCTTCATCAGAAAAACGAAATTGCTTTCACATTGGAAATCATTGATTTTCTTCCATATTCTTCTTATTTAGTCCAAGACTTGGTCACGTCCATTAGCTGCAGGGAGTTAAATGAAGCATCGAACCCTCTTGGTTTGATGTTTTTAGTTAAGTTCCGCAAGCTGGATTCAGAATATTGAGTTCTTTTCCTGAGTATCTGCAATCAATTGTAATGATGAAAAGTGAAGGGCTTCCTTTAGTTGACTTAACTTTGCTTGGCTAAGTTACATTCAAATTACCATAGTTTCATAATATGAAAATGTGCAAAGCTGAAGAACACTGGTGTTCTTCAGCTTTGAGGTGGTAGCAGCAGATTTCCAGCAATGCTCATTCTGAATCCGCTCGTGAGAACCTTGCTGTCTTCCATGGTCAATACTACTGGGCCATTTTCGAGCTAAAGTGACACTCATTCTTGTCCCCGGTGCTGCTGAGCTCCTCCCTGCATTACGGCTAGTTGTGCCTTCTCTTGGGCCGCCAGATGCAACCTCCCTTGGAGGAATGGGACTTGGGCTGACAACCTCTGCTGGGCTATAAAGTTCCTATCCGGTAAGGACTTCTATCACTCTATCGCCCGGTTCTCTTTTGGGGCTCTTTGCCACCTTATTTGGAAATATAGGAATGAGATTCTCTTTAGGAACTATACCTTCACGCTTCCGGGTGAAAAACCACCTTATTAAAGTGGTTAAGGATAAGGCTTTAACCTTCTCGAATGTTGAAGACAACCCAAGAAATAGGAGACTTCAACGTAGCTGGGGGATAGACCCCCGCATCTTCTTTTCTACTCCGGCGCATCCATAATATTTCCAGGATGGAGTGGTGGTGCAGGATGGCTGCTGCTGTTTGTTTCGGTGCTGACCTTGATTCCTGCCGGTTGTCTCATCCTTTCCGTATGGGCGATGACGTTTTGTTTGGTTTTGGCTGGGGTTGCCTTTGTTTGGCCAGCCAGTTGCCTTCTTTTGTTTAGTCCGTTTTTGGTTGTGGCTGTAGTTGTGCGGCTTAACCGCGTTTTGTGCCTTGTTGGCTTCCCTTCTTTTTTTCTCTCGGCACCCTTCCACTCATTATGCCTCTGTTCATTATGAGTGTATGTTTTGGTGCCGTTTTTGATGTAATTATTGGTTTCAGCTTAATATGATTACCTTTCACCAGAAAAAAAAAAAAAGTGCAAAGTAGAAATTTTTCTTTGGATGTTGAGGTTTCAACTGTTGTGAGAATTATTTGTGATGCTATCTTCTTATTAATCATCAGGAAAGAAGAAAATGTAGTCAGCAGGTTTCCATGATACTTGCAGAGTAGATATAATCCATGGCACTGTCATGATGTGGTCAGGATGGATTACTTCTGTTATCTGTTCTAGTGATACTATGGCAGTATAGTTAATGAAAGTGGAGTTCTGCCCTTTCATTGTATCACCTTATTTTAAACTGGAGGTTGCCCCGATAACATGTGGAATTACAATTACTTATTTTGTAAGATAAATTTCCAAAGTGATCTGTCAGATTCAACCATGTTATTGTCTAATTTTGTAAGATAGAATTACAATGAGATTCTCTAATGTCCTTAATGTTGAATAGTTATGAGTCGGGGAGGAGCAGTGAAAGAAGAGGATGCAGAACTTATTGCTACTTTATTCGGATCTATAGGCAAGATGTGGAAAGCTGATGAAAAATATTTCGATGCATTTACTGGCCTGAGGTACTTGGAATGGCTTTTAAAGCATCAGTTTCCTTGTACTTCCGTGAAGGTTTTGTATACAAGTGTGGTGAGATTTCAGTTTGACTTAAGAGTTTTCCTTTTTGTGTATATATGCAATGGCCGTGGCCCAGCGTATATCTTTCTAGCAATAGAAGCTCTGGCTGATGGAGGAGTTGCTGCAGGTCTTCCAAGAGATCTTGCGTTAGGTCTAGCTTCTCAAATGGTAGGTTATCATGCAAATCACATTACTGTTTTGCTAATGAGAGATTGTGACACTTCCAGAGTTGTAGTCAGATGCTCTGATGCAGCCTGTGCTTAGGCTATGAGGAAGTCCTTGAGAAAATCCTCACTTGACCTTCTTTTGAGATGGATTCGTCATCCTAATAGATTTTATTTTGTTATGTGCCATGAAATTGAGGATTTACTAATGGAGTTGCTTTCTCATAGGCTTGTGCCTTTTTCCCTGGCAGGACAACTTTCTTGCGTTGCATGATGTGATTACATATTTAAATCTTCTTTGCTTTCTCTAAATAACATTTATGAAGGGAAACAATTAGAAGAACTTATGTTTTTGAGTTTACATGCATAGAATGCTCTGGCTACTCCAATAATTATAGTTCGAGAAAGTTTGGGTCTAAATCCACACCAAGAATAGCTTAGTATACAGTCTCTTGAACTTGATTTACCAAAAGGCCCACAAGAAAGAGATTTTCCTTTTCAAACACAGGTATCTATCTTCCATTCCAGTTCCTCTCTCTCTCCACTCTCACTCGCTTAAGCTTAAAATCATTTGCAAGTAGTATTCAGTCTAAAAAAGTGCCACTGCCTCTTTTATTTTCATATATTTCTCCCTTGTCATCTTCCATTGATAGCTTAAATGGACACCCTTTACAGAGATGGACGTTCTAGTGAGCTAAAAAACAAGAAAAATGAGAAGATGGATGTCACTTTTTGGAATGCAAAGTTTGTGGAATAGTACATAATATAGGTCATCCAATAATGAATTTGGACGAACACAGTGGACATCTAATGGTCCATTATGCAAACCCCAATAAAGGAAATTAAGCTCTTTACTCTTCTATATTGATGAAGTGAAGTACGGGTGGTGCATTTAGGGTTTTGAAACATACTTCTACTTCCCATTTTCATTTTGGTAATTTGATTCATATTGCACAACTGTCCATTACATTCTACTGACCTCTACTTACTCTCTCTTAAGTCTTCATGTTCTTGGCTCTTAACGTATTCCATAGAAAATTCCTAACCTTACCATTTACTCATTTTATTTCCACAAAACCCATATGCAAAGAGTTTCTCAATCATACGTTTAGATAATTAATCTTCCTCTAGCAACTGGAGCTCAGCCAATGATGATTGGCAACTATCTAATCAATTTCCTTCTCAGTTCATGGATGCACTTGTGATTGCCATTGGTAGAAATTCGGTGTGGTGATGGACTTGTTTAGATTCAAGGATATTTTGGTTCATTCAACAAAAAAGGTTGTGTTTTTAGCTATTTTTGGATGTTAAAATGGCGCCATCCTTACAAAAGCCATAATGCAGATAGGTTATCTTGTCTGTTCTTTATGCCGTTGCCTCTTTACTTATCTAGAGTTCAGTAGCAGGTCATACACTGTGGCAGAAGAGTTGACAGAAGTCACATTAATACTGGATTATGGATCGCCCTAGTTTTGTTCCTAACTTAACAACTTTTGCTAGGTTAATACCTTAATCATTTTAACAGGTATGCAAAATTCAACTTCAGAAACTTAGCATGGAGAGAATGTATGCTTGGATTATCAGTGGCTTGCACCGGCTTTCATTCATTTTGAAAATTGAATGTTTTGCTGCTACATTTTCAGGTGTTGGGTGCAGCATCTATGGCCTCTAAAATGAGCAAGCATCCCAGTCAGCTCAAGGAAGATGTTGCATCACCCGGGGTACTACAATTGCTGGTATTCATGAACTGGAAAAGGGTGGATTTCGGGGGATTTTGATGAATGCAGTCATTGCTGCTGCTAAGCGTGGCCATGAACTTTCCCCTTGCTAATTCCGACTTCAACTTTTCCGCCCACATCGTATTCATCATTTTAGAGAAAATAGCTCAAAAGGGTGAGATTGGCTGTTCCTCTGATTTTGACTTGAATAGCAGTTTTACCTTAGGCTGGGCTGGTCTAAGGGTTCATTTTTCAGCTGTTAGAATCTATTTAGTCGCATTGCAATCCTTCTGCTTGGTTTTTGTCTATAAGAAAGGAAGATTACACTTTTTGGTGCAGCTTGAGGTTCAACGTGCCTCTAGTCTTTAAGTTCCCTTTCTTCCAAGTTCTGTACTATCAAGAACTTGCGAGATCCAACGACCAAATCTTGGGATCATATCTTTTTGCAAGTCGGCAGGGATTTTCTTCTTTCGGAATGCAGGGGTCCCTGGAGCTCATTTTCTTTCGATTAGGTTGAGCAGATTGATTGTGGATGAATGATACTTGCCGCACCCCAACTCTCCAAGCATAGGGGAAACGACACGACCTTCCTCCTATTCAAATGATGCGGCCGACTCACGCATAATCAATATACACCTGTTCTCAAAATATATAGATACATATAAATACTGCAAGCGGGTTAAAAGGACTGGACTATATAGTCTACCGAAAAGGACAAGGACATGCATCTCATCAGCTAAGCATGAAACTCAAAAGATTAAACTGTCTTGCATATCTCCAATGAATCACAGAAACTAGACTCGAAAAATACATCCCATTCCCAATAATATCAAATTACCTCAAAAGTCAAACTGAAATTATTCCCCCACCGAAATCTTCTTATCCTACTTGCTGGTTCATGTAGAACTTGGAAAAAAAAAATTGGAAAAGAATTGAAATGAATGGCATGAGTAAGCCATGGCTCAATGAGTAAAAATCTTTTCTATATAGATTCAGCATCTGCTATGATTTGTATAAACATTTCAAACAAAGAACACCGATCTGTGAACCATGATATCATGTATATTAAAGACCAGAGATTTTTTCATACGGTTTCGCGTAAGTTCGTATAATCAGGAACATCCAAAAATCCCTGATTTTAAAACAATATTAGTGTTCAATGTCAAACTATGGCCATCTTAACACCTCATAACAAGGCACATCAACATTTTCCCTGACATAGATCTTCACCAATATCAGCTAGCGGCTTCATCCAAACAAGATGTCCTGGGAACAATGTACGTACTCACAACCCCTTAATGGTTCAGATCATAGTGACAAGAGCATCAAACCATCACCATATCCTCCGCCGAATCATAAAACCACATCAGAATGAATTTCAACCAAACTGACAAATCAATACAAGGAGCCCTTCACAAGCCCTTACATCAAGTAGATGGTCGGAACTAGAATATATTTTGCATAGCATTTTTTTCGAACCATTTCGCAAATAATTTTGACGAGTGCTTTACTATGCAATTTCATGTAATCAAATAGGTAGTAAATGCTTAATCCATCTTTATGCAACAAATAATTTTGACAAGTTCCACTTTTCCTTTTTAATAAGCAACTTGAGATGTGATGATTTTTTCATAGCTTACAACATGTTTAATTCCTATCATTTTCATGACGTGGGTTTCCAGATAATAAAAAACACAAGCACTATTCACATGTGATACTAAATTGAAATAAAGATATTTTGATTGGAAAACTCCGAATTCTTATTTGGTAAAAAATAAAATAAAATAAAATAAAATAATGATTTGCGTTCGTAAACTTGCTCAAATAGACGAATGCTTGCTGTCTACTATATAGTTAACAGTTCACTTGTCGAATTTTAATCGGTTTATTTAAACTCTACCCAAGTCTCTGACCCAAAAAAAAAAAAACTACCCAACTTTTTTTTTCAAGGAGGTCCAGAGTCATTGGAAATCTAACTTGATGTTCTTCAAATTGCGCCTCTGACCCAAAAGACGACCGGAGATAGGCAAAAACGGACGCCCAAGACTGGGATGGAAATTATTTCAACGGTATGCAATAGACTTCAAAATTTCGTCTTGATCACGCTGTGACACAAATCGACTTCTCTAAAATCCTAGAGGTCCACAACATCTTAAAAGTTTCTTTACAACTTGATTTTACAGCGCAAATACATCTCATGTCTACCTAGCAACTCAGAATTCAAAATAATTGTAAATTGCAAGTTTAGTAAGAAATTCCCTCTGATTAAAGGAACGATGTTCAAATAGTCTGTTGCTTGCATGAACTGAATCCTTTCCTTTCTATCTTACGGTTTTTCCTCTTCCTTTCTTTTTCTCATTCCGTTTTTTTTACGCTCTTCTATTTTATTTGACGTAAGCTGCAGCAAAAATGAGAAATGGGCTGAGTTGTAGCTTCGGCGGCATTAAAATGGGTTTGGATAATTGCTCTGGAACTTATTTCTTTTTGGCCTCCTTTTTTCAATATCTCTCAGCCGGAACAATTGTAATCTCTTGACCACAGAAATCGCTAGTCACTGATGGGATTAGGTGCTGCAATGCACTTACAGAAGATTATCAAGGTCATTAACTAGGTGTACATGTTTCTGATTGGTCGTGTTTTGAACACTGAAGGGATGACATGACGTGAGCAAGGATGACAAAGCTTCATTGATTTCCAGCATCTGAAGCATACTACTAGCACTTTTATGCATGCTGTGTACATGCCAACCCATGAGAAAATGATGTTTTCTTTGCAGAAACACGTAAAGTGAAAAAAAAAAAAAAGTAATGTGAGTGCACCGTTTTCTATTGAATCTTTAAGTTCATGCAGTTAGTAAATTCTCTATGGTGTTCTTGATACTCTCTGGCATTAGAAACCAAACTTCATGCTTAAAAAAATCCCTGTTGGTGCTAGCAAGCGAAATGCCTTTGAGATCACGGATAACCTCCTTGTGAATATTTTGTAGCTAATACCTTCTTTGGCCACATGTGATAAGATTCTCAAAGAATATCATCTGAACCTGATGCCAATGGTCGATGAAGAGGAGTAAAAGCAGAAGAATAATAGCAACATACCAGACATGGACAGCAGGGCCGGCAGCAATGTAGAACAAGCTGGCTGAATTGTCGGGGAACCACAAAAACAAGTCATCTAAGAACAGTCAGAAGAAATAGAATAATAGCAGGGAGAGGAGTGATGGTCAATGGTGATTCAATTGCTTTTGACCCGTCTTGTGATTGGACATTTTGCTCATTGATGCAGATGATGTATGTCTTCATTCTAGGAGGGTGATTCCGTCTCTCCCTTTCGTCTTCGGGCCCTTCCTTTTCCTGGTGTGTGGCAAGTTGTCTGTCGGGTACCTTAAACAAAAATAATAATAAAAAAGGAGGTAAAATGCTCAAGCTTTCGAAAGCGCCTTAACTTTTGCTACTCCGATGAATCCATCCTTCGATCGAGGTTATCAAGAACAGGGTGGGAAGATACCCGGGGAGGTGGGTTCTGTTGTGCTTCTGATTTGGGCATTTGGGAAAAAGAGAGAGCAGGAACAAAGTAACTAGTGTCTTTCCCTGCCCTTTGTGTTTGTTAAATGCAGCTAAAAATCTGATGTTTGTCTTGCTTGTATATATAGTCGCAATAGATATATGTGTACTGAATTTGTATTGTTTCAAAAGGGGCACGGGGATGCTCTTTTGAAGACCCATTTAAAAAGAGCAAGAGTCGGCGTGGAAAACGGAATCAGTCTATAAAAAAAAGAGAGAGATTATTAGAACCAAGAGCACATTTTTGGAAGACTTGGGTTCTCCAATTGTCTTTAGCATTCGCAGAGGAATAAACTGGGAGCTCAATCTATCCCAAGTTTGAGATTTACTTTATATGGATTCTTCACTTGTAGGCCAAACCCAAAAGGAGTGGCTTGTGGAAGCTCTGAGGAGTGAGAAGAATGGTACTTTTTGGGGAATTGTCGACATGTAGAGAACGCGGGATTTGATAGATAACTACGTTTGCCATCGGATGCTCCTAATCCCACTTCTTTAAACACCCAATTGAATCACCACACGACATCTAGCATATTAGCTTTACTGCGTTTTCTTGACATGCCCTATCCATATTGGAAGTGGATCACCAATCAACTAATCCGTTCTGCTAACACTTTCTAGAAACGCGAAATGCAATAGAGAATTCAAAGAAAAAGAGAGCAAATTTTTATGTGGGAAAAACTATTTCAAATTCAAAAAGTGAAAAATCACAGTGTCGCACTAAGACAACTGAGTACAAAGACAAGGGAAGACTATGAGAGACTATTGTTGTTTTGATGATTAGCCTTTAAGTGGGAGATCGATGGAGCCGTGGAGTATGATGGAGCAAAACACTGTCGTTAATGATGTACATGTAATTTCCACTATAACTATGTATGCCATAGACTCCAATCATATATTGAAGGGATCTCTTATAATTGTAACTAGAAACTTCATCATTATAACAAAGAGATCGCTGTGTATGGTGCCATACTTTTTCCCTTTCTATTCGGAAAGGGTTTTCCATGTAAAATTTCGCTTGTCCTCTTCTTTGATATCTTCTCTTTTACGTTTCATGTTCTTAACACGACCTAATGGGAAAGTCCGTGTTGTAACTTTGTTGCACGCTTTGTCCGTAAAACGTTGGTACTCCAGCATATATTGATGCAAGTACATGATATGACAAAAGGAAAAAAAATGATATCTGCCTTCCTCACACACATTTATTGAACTTCTATACTCATTCTTGGCCTAATACTCTTAAAAAATTTCAACTTTAGTTCTTGTCCCAATTTACTTTTGGACTTTGCTAGCATAACAATTTTTGGGGTATTGTGAGAATAACAGTCTATTATGAGATATAAATTATTGAAGAAGTGGGTCTCATAATAATTCATAATTATTTGTAATTTGATTTTTTGTGGTCTAAATTGACTATTATTTTCACAATACATAAAAAAATGTCATACAATCATTTTTCTTTACTTTGTATCTCGTAAGAAATTTCAAACTTTAGGTCATGTCTCAATTCTATCTTAGACATTTTTTTCTCATAAAAAATCCCAAACTTTGGTACAATCCCAATTTTACCTTAAACTTTTATTTTGTATTATAAAAAATCTTAACTTTAGGTCCAATATCAATTCTACTGTGAATTTTTTTTATCTCATAAAAAAAATCATAGTTTTAGGTCTAGTTTCAATTTCATTCCATTTTTTTTTTCCGTCTCACAAAATGCCACCAACTTATACTTGAGTCTCAAATCCATTTTCCATTAATCCTCTATCAAAATCGCCCTTCATGATTTGCAATTGTCAATCTATTATGGTTGGGCATGTTCCATCCCCCGTGGTCAGAGAGCTCGTGACAAAGATGCTTGAACAACTCGTGCTTAGGAATTTTTCATCCCTCAATTATCAATGAGAAATTTTAGACGGAGTGTTAAGGTTAGATTCATAACTCAAGTAAATTTGTGGCTTTTTATAAGATTGTAAAAATTTTAGGATAAAATTCGAATCGTTTGATGAAATTAAAATGACCTAAAGTTAGGGTTTCTCATAGGAAAAAAAAATTAGGATAAAATTGGGATGGGGCCTAAAGTTGAGGATTTTTTTTTTTTTTTTTTTTTTTATAAAATGACAAAAAAGTCTTTATAGATTTGGAATTGGATCTAAAGTTCAAAGTTTTTTATGAGATAAAAAAGTAAAATTGGGATAAAGGTTAAGTTTAGAGATTTTTAAGGGTAATAGACCCTTATTCTTTGGGAGTAAGACAAATTATACACGGATGAAACCTATGTCGTGTATTGCTCAAGTGAACATACTTACAAGTCTCAACTTACTAATTAGTCAATCAACGATGTAAGATTTCAATTATCATTTACATATAAAAAAAATTATATTATTATATCACATTCACAAAAGTGAAAATAATATCTTTCAACTTGCAATTTGATACCAAAAAAAGGTAATAAAATTTAGTGTTACCACGAAAAACCTCAAACATGTGCGCATGTGATAAATTTACCAAAAATTAATTTTTTTTATCACAAAAAAACTTCACGGAAAATCTCAAACAAGTGCACATGTGACATGTTTATCAAAAATTAATTTTTTGACAACAAAAAACTCCAAACCGGTACACTTATAACAATTACTTTCTGTTACTTTCCATTAAATTTTACTGTCAAATTATTAAGTTGAATGACACGTGGTAGTTTATGAGTGTACCAGTTTAAGATTTTGCCCTCAATTTATCACAAATATATCAGTTTGTGATATTAATTTAATTTAATGGAAACTAATGGAAAATAAATTTGTCACAAACCTACCAGTTTGAGGTGCTTGGTGGTTAAAAAATTAGTTTGAAGTAAATTTGTTGCATGCATACTAGTTTTGAGCTTTAGATGGTCAAAAAATTAGTTTGAGTGAATTTGTTAATGATATACCGGTTTAGGATTTTTCCATGGTATTAACCCTAAAATTTAACAATCAGATGAGAGATTTGTAATATTGTAAGCATTTTCTGATTTGTAATATTGTTGATGTAAAACCATGGTAATATCATTCCCAGCTTCATTATGATGGCGTCAAATTCTTGCATCCCCAACTAAGATCATAGAAAACCCGATAAGAATATTTTGTAGCTGATGCCATCTTCGGCCACACGCGATAAGATTCTGAAAGGATATCATCCGAACCCAATGCCGATGGCGGATGAAGAGGAGCAAAAGTAGAAGAATATGTTCCTTATTCGGTTTGATTTCCATCTAATCTCTTTCGCTATTTGCTTTAGTTCCTGTCTTCCTCTCAAGAATCACTACAATCACGATAGTCCATGACTTGTTTGTCGCCTACCTCTTTCTTGCCTGTTGTTTACCAGTTTCCGTTTGCTAAAACGTGCATGAAACAATCGGATTCGGAAAGCAAAAGGGTTAATATAAATCACAGATGGCAAATCAAGAGTGACCAGCTCGCGTCGAGGGAAAATATGGTAGTGAGGTACTATATCTGCAGAAGATTACATCATACCGACCATAGCGAATTTTTACACTCTGTTATGTGCGTGCGCGCACTCTAAGTTGAAGATTGATGAATTCTCCATCAAAGCTATCGCTCACACTCACTAGTTGCAGCATTCCTCACAGAGCCAGCAGCAGCATAGAGCAAACAGGCTGATATTGTCAAGAACCACAAAAACAAGTTATCAGAGAGCAGTCTGAAAACTTAGAATAATAGCAGAGAGATGAGCGACGGTGAATGGTGATGCAGTTGCTTTCGAACTCTCTGGAGATTGGACTTTTTTGCTTATTGATGCATATTTGATTCTTATCCTCAGTCGAAGCTTAAAAAGAAGGCGATTTTCATTGGCGTACCATCCTTCTATGAAGCCCCTCTCTCTCGAGTCTCCTTTCATCTTCGTGCGGCTGCAGCACAATAACTTCCTTTTCCTGGTGTGTGGCGGATTGTCTGTCGGGTAACCTTAAACAAGGAAAAAAAAAGGAGATGGAAAGCTTGAGCTTTCAAATACGCCTTAACATTTGTTACTCCGATAAATCAATCCTTCGATCAAGGTTAACAAGAACAGGGTGGGAAAATACCGGGAGGAGGTGGGTTCTGGTGTGCTCCTGATTTGGGCATATGGGAAGAAGAGAAAGCAGGAACAAAGAAACTAGTGCCTTTCACTGCCCTTTTTGTTTGCTTTATTAAGCTTAAAGTGTGATGTTTTGCTTGCTCGTATGATATACACTCGCACTACACCCATGTCTACAAATTTATATCGTTTCAAAAGGTGCACATCGATGCTCTTCGAAGGCCCGATTAATATGAACGCTTCGAGTTTTGTGGGCGCCACTTAGAATTGCGCACCTCGTTTGATGCTTCGTTGTGCCAGTAGAAAGAGCAAAAGCATCGCCTTTCGGCAATGCACAGAATCAGTATAGTTGTCGTGAAAAGAGAATGACCTGTAGACATGAATGCATCCAAAAGCATTTTTTAGGAAGAATCCTCGAACAGCCAAAAAGCATTTGATAGAGGAATATAGTGAGAGCTCGATCTGCTCGAAGTTTGACATTAACTTCTTGTAGATTACACAAAACTAATGGCAAAAGTCAAAAAAGAACGGTTGTGGAAGTTCTGAGAAGTGAGCAATGGTAATTTATGTTCATTGGAAAAGCTTAACTTGCACGGAATCGACAAATAATTAAGTTTGCTATCAGCGGTCCTAATTCACTTCTTAACCTACCCAATTAAATCATAATATGTCATTTAGCATATTAACTTTAGTATCTCTTCTCAACACACCGAATATTACTCTTCCACCACCGAATGTTGAATCGATTAGAGTTTAATGTAGCAGAAATGCCATTTCACTATTTCACTTTCTAAAGGCTATGCGAACAAGTTTGAGTATTCAGTCCTTCATAAAAAAACTACAATATTTCCGCCAAAAAGGTTGACCAAAGGACAGGTTGCTATGTATCTTTTCGTCTCGTTTGATTTTTTTTTTTTTTTTTGCATGACTTGTAGTTTCAATGGTCATATATCAAAATGCAGGCACTTTCTTAATCATTAATCTAGGTGAACCATGATGATATTATTTCTAGACTTTATCATGATCATGCCAAATGTTTTCACATATCCTCAAGAACAAATGATGATATGTAGCATTTGGAAAGGTGTTTTTCAATCAAAATTTTTCATATACTTTTCAGGAACAACCGAATCTGGACATACAACCTCGGCACAGTGTAATTTCGATCCATGAATCACGACTAACAGAGCATGCACGTTTACCCAAATATCTTTTTGGAGCACAAAGCCAATGCCAATTTTTTTAGTGGTGCCCCCAAAGATATTGCATAGGTGCTACTGTTTGAATCAAGGCCTAGGTCTAAAAATAAAGAAAAGAAAAGAAATTAAGCACAAACCTTAATCGAGAACAACAAATACGCTCTTCTCTTGAGTAACCTCTGGAGTTCAAATTATTTTAATTCTTTATTTGCTCTTTTCATGTTATCATTTATCCTAAAATTGTAAACCATCTAGAAACGATTTCGTCATGTTTATTGAGCATATTAGGATTCTCCTGCGCATATAAGCTGTCTTTTTGCATATCGAAACACATAATATGTGGAAATTTTTAATCACATCAAGATCTGAGCTTTCAAGCTATAAAAAGTTTGTAGTGTGTGTTTACCTTACCAAAAAAAAAAAAAAAGTTTGTAGTGTGTGGATAGATTTTTACATTTTACTTTTTACTTAATCTAAATTTTGCGTTAGATGCTTTTGACTTTTTCTTAACACTCGAAATTATCATGATATACTAACATTGCGTGCATTCGCATCTAATTTTTTCATAGTTTTTGTCGAATTTGGTTTTATTAAAAATTTTGGCTGGATAAACAATTTGCTTATTATCTTTTATAAGACTTAACCGAACGCTATCACAAAATCATACAGATAAGCGCCAGCCAAAGCATTTTGCTTTCTAAGTCTCAATCGTGTTTATATTTGTACAAGCAGTGAACATTTGCAAAGTGCTTGTTACCATGAACAAGTTATTGTCTAGATTTCTTACAGATGTTAGGAACATGCGTTGTAATACCTGTAAATTTAAACTATATAGGACGTTATGAACATGGTCAAGTTATTATCTAGATTCGTGATATTGTATATAGCATCTTTATCACTTCGTTCGGCTATAAACAAATCCTTTTTCACTATCTTTTTTAACTATTTAATTGACTTTTAAACAAGCAAATGATGTTGCATTGGGTTCTTCAATTTTTTCTCCAGATTCTTGTTAGCTTCTTCACATAATCTAAACTTTCTTTGTGGGTGCATGTGAGACTTGTATCAACTTCTCAGACATAAATAAAGTAGTGAAGATTTGGCACATGAAGAAAATTGTTTGGTTCTCAGAGATTTAGGGACATGAACTAAATATTTCATTAAAATATGTAAAAAACCCTAATAAAGTATAGATACCCGATCAAGTCTAGTCAGCCGTTCCTTTTGAAAGGAAATTGCATACAGCAATGGAGATGAAGTTCACACCTCTAGGTTCATATAGTAATAGTGACTACCAATCATGAAAATTAGGAAGTAATAGTCACTAGAGCTTTGGAGATTATTCAACTATTTCCTTATATTCAGCATTATTTATTTGAAGATAAATCGCTTTTCCCAAGAATTGCCTCCTGAATAGGAAAGTCGCCATTGCATCTTCGAATTACACATTAGGATCTTGTTGAAGAGAGCGCCAAGACACATAATATAAGCACTAAGCAACTCTAGAATTCTGTGTTTTCCGACTGTGTACATTTGGACATTAGTCTTGACATCCTTTTTTTTTTTTTGTTAATGACAGAAGCTCTTAACAGCAAACATAGCGCCTAGAGAGCTAAATGCATGCAACTTTGATATAGGTTTTGCTTTAGGGCATAGAGTTTTGTGAAGGATGCATGGGAAACACGAAAATGCGACAAAAGATGTAGTTTCTCAAGAATGAGCATATACTTTTCTGGAAAAAATGAAAAAGGACAGAAAAGAATTATCATATAATAAGGAGAATGCATGCATCCATTCTATAGTTTAGCTAGAAAACAAATGAGATAAATCCCACTTTTTCTAGGGTAAAATTGTATCCAGGCACCTAAGGTTCAGCCCCTAAGACTATATAGGATTAAAAGGAGGGAATCCTCATATTTATAGAAGTAAATTTAATGTCAGGACACAAACATTGGCTTTCAGCATTCTTTCATTCAAATAAGTCAGTACATGACGTACTATGCTATTTAAGCATACCCAATAAATCTTTATCAAATGATTTTATAAATCAATCTCCCATATTTATCTTTATATCGATGATATTATTCTAGATATTGTTTTGTGGCGTGGGGTCACGATCAATTTGTCAATGGCCACATGATTTCTCCTAACATTTACTTAAAAAATAATATCAATGGCCAATCAGCATTTCCCATAAAGCCCAGCGGGAGGCAAGAAAAGAAACGAGAATAGAGAAAGAGACAGCTCATTTACCTGATTATATTATAAAAGTCACCCATGTCCAAACAAGTCCAAATTTGTCCATCATATTATAAAAGTTAAGGGCAGACCCACCAATTTAAAAAAATAGAAGAAGAAATGTTCAAGTCTCTTAAATGGGACTTTTGTTGCTTATTATGCATCTCCACTTAAAAAATTCTTTTGTGTATATAATTGGTAGGTGAGGGGACAAGAAAATATAAAGGTCAAAATAGATATATAGGATATAATAAATATAATATATGTACCAATTATATGTGAACATTGAAAGTGATATATTCAGTAAAAACAAAAGATCTAGTTGACAGGCCTGGGATTGAAAAGATTGACCTGCGTCTCCTCCATCACTGCCAAAAGAGAGTAGCCAAAATACTCAGATTCCTCTTGTCTCAAACCGTGAGAGATGATCTCACATCATCTCCAACCAAAAAGAAGAACTAAACTTCATCATGTGATGATGATTGAAAGATCTATGCAAGCAAACATAACACAAGGCCGAAAAGAAGAACCACCCTAAAGAGACGGAGATCAAGAAATGGAGGGGAACAAGAGAAGAGAATTTACTTGACTCCTATCATATGTGTAGATAGTTGAGCTTGAGCTTGAGCCTGAGAGCCTAGCTAGAAGTCGTGCGAGTGACGATACAAACCTTGAGAACCGTACAAATTCATGGTTTCCCTCTGGTTATTTCGGCTACTTTGATCATCTTCATCCATTCTAGACCCCATTTGTGTACCGAGATTTAGGTACACTCTTGAATCAAGGTTGATGTTGCCCATGTTGTTGCCACTACTGCCACTACTATGATCATCACCGCACATCGGTGGGTAGATAGTCGTGGTGCTAGAAGAAGCGTTTGTGTTCGCGTTCGCATTCCCAGCTTCTTCTCGCGAGATCACGAGGGCTGCTGATTGGACAAGCTCGAGGCATAGCCTAAGCTTGTTTGGCTCGATGTGGGCTAAACCCGGGACCGCCCCTTTGAAGAGGAAATCAGAGGTTAGGGTTCGGAGCACGTCTAGAGGTGTGATGCCATCAGCTGTGCGGACCGTGGGATCTGCGTGGTGGTCGAGTAGGACTGCCACCATGTCCGGGGAGACCATCTCAGCAGCAAGGTGGAGTGGGGTCTTGCCACTGGGCCCTGCTGGGTGGTTAACGTCCGCCGCCCCAAGCTCAAGCAATGCCTTGACGACCTCCCGGCTACAATTCTCAACTGCATAATGAAGTGCTAGTGCTGCGTCTAGATTTAGGCCCTCGCCCATGACCATGAGTTTCACGAGCTCGACATCAGAAGAGTCGAGTGCTCTTCTCATCCGCCGGATCTTTTGGTCCTCGAGCTCAGCGGCCGTGCTCAGGTCGTGGGGATGGTGGTGGTGCGGCATTATGGATCGCCTAGCCATCGACGACTTCAGCCTGAGCTCTTCAATCTTAGCCACGACATCAATCGGGAGATGTTTGGCCAAGACTTCGGGCGGAAGGCCAGATTTCGCGACGAGGTGGGAGCAAGTAGTCCAAAGTTGATGCATCTCCTGCTTTCTTGAGGCAATTAGTACTTTCATCACATCTTCTATTGAGGCCTTCTCCACCATGCTTGCCAATTGCTTCTGCCAAATGACAAGTCATAATCAAAAGAAAATTGGTCATTGAAATGTGACTTTGCATTGCATCATTGTAGTAAATTTAAACTTTTTTGAAGTGCAAATTGATAGGAATATGCTTTCACAAATATGGTGCTTAGAACAAGTCTTTCGGTGGCACTTGTCCTTTCTTTTTACCCTCATGAGCAAAACCTCTAAATGAGGAAAGTGAATGTCGGGAAAAATTTGGGAAGTTTTGTGAAGTGGAAGACAAGACTGATCATCACCATAGCTAAATGTAGAAAGCTCTTGAGAGTTACCACTAAAAGGTAGATCTAACCATTTCAAGAAACCTCAAGTTATGCATGAAATCAACTCCATTACATCTCTCTAGTTTTTAGGTTTACAGTTGAATCAAATTGGTCAAGGAAGGTCTTGAACTGCTAGAAAAGACTCAAATCATGAACAAAAGAGAAAGTGAATTGAGTTTGAGAAATCAGTGAGAGTAGAATAGAAAGAATATCTGCAAGAAGATGCGCTCTGATATTCTGATATTCTGATACTTTGAGGGGAAAAGAATAGAATTTGATCAGCCTAAATTTGTTTTTTAACACACCTAGCGTCACCCACTCCATGATGGATCCATAATTTATTTGAGTCATCTACGAAGAAAAGACTAATAGTAATGGCACTCAATAAACAATTCCACCTCCAAAATCCCAAAAAAAAAAAAAAGAAAGAAATATCCCATCCCAACTATCCGAAACCCCAAATCAAGCAATGTTCCCAGTAAGCAAAAGCAAAAGAAATCCCATGAACACTATAGAGATGTTAGCTCTGGAAGTATAAAACATATCGGAACCTGAGTGAGCAGTGCAAGCTGCTCGACACCGAAGGATCGCGCGGCGGCGAGCGTGTCGAGGGCGAGATCGACAGCGGAGGTGCAATGCGTGTGCCAGCACCCTCTGTTGCCGCAATTAGGCCTCGGCTCGTGCTTCTGTGGCACGATCGAGACCTGCCCGCTGTACAGGAACTGGAGCACCAGCAAGAAGACCTCGTACCCCACCGAGTTCACCGGGATCACCCCCGGCGGAGGCGGCGGCCTCGACGGGTGGTGCGCCGCCCCCTGAGGGTTGCCACGGGGGCACCCTGCGGCGTCGAGGAGGCCGGAAGGCGGGTCGGGGCCGCAGAAGAACTTGCGGAAGAAGAGGCTGCGGGCGGCGAGGATGCAGCGGTGGGCGTGGACGAGGCGGCCCTCGACGGTGAAGGTGACATCGCTGAAGGCCTCACCGTTGATGAGGAGGTTGAGGTAGTCTAAGGAAAGAGATCTCAGGGAGTCTTCTGGGGTCATTATTGGGAGAAATGAAAAAAGAAGGGTCTGTGCTCATGAACAGTTGGGTAGTGGGGGGGTGGAAGAGAGAGAGAGATCAAGGGGGTGTGGGGGTGGTGGTAGTGGTGATGGCGGTGGAGTTGGAGTTGGAGTTGGATGATGAGGAGAGAGAGAGAGAGGGGGAGAGGAGCTGAGCTTTGTTGTGGTTGAGGGTGAAGTATGATATGGTGAGGAGGAAGATGGTGATGAGGTACTGTTAATTTTGCCTGGGTGGGGAGATTCTCACCTCTCTCCCCTCCTGTGAAAGTGGTGATGGTGATGGGTGAGGTTTGTTCTGGGGAGAGAGAGAGAGAGAGGGGGAGGGAGGGAGAGATTTGGCTCCTCTGGGCGTCCGGAGCAATTTAAAACAGGAAATCCTGTGGAAACGAGGCATAATATATACATGTCCCTCCCCCAACTTGGCTGCCAAGGGGGGTGTAACTTTCCGCCTGATTGAGCTCCGTTCAAAATTCGCCAAATAACAATCTTAACTATTAGAAATGTCCCTTTGCTGTCCTTAGTGCCCGAGTCAATCTTTGGTCGCCCTCAGATTCTCAACCTTATATCCCACCTCCAATCTGTAATTGGAAATGAAAAATGCTGGAAGGGGTGGGTGGTGGGGAGTGGAGGGACAGTGGTCGACGATGGTGGTGGGGTAACGGGATTGTGAACATAATATGATAGCGAATATCTGACCACATCAGGTCTAGCTAGCCCTTGTCTATGGTTGGATGAGAAATATCGGCCCTTATTAGTTTTGTAATTTTATCAAAAAAATTATCTTATACAATAATTCTTTTAAATGTGAGATTCACTGGATATCACGAATTTTCAAACAGTACTGAAAGAAATATCATGTTGGCTTTACAATACATTTGATATTATCTCGCCAGAAGAATTAAGCTAAATAAATTGCCGGGAGGGTAACATTACACCAGATACAAAGTGGTCATGAGTCTTGACGTACTTGGCTCTGGTGGGGAGGGTGTGAGCCGCTGTTGTTTTGCCCATGAAAACTACCCCGCTTTCTCATCGCTTTATAAAGGAGGGAAAAACAAATATCGCACTGATGGACAACACTACACATCAACCAAACACTGTCTCATGTCTTATGAATTCCGGCCCTCAGATTGGACTTTTGACTTGTCTTTTCACCATCAACACCCACTTTCCTCTCTCTCTCATCTCTCTCTCTCTCCCTCTCTCTCTCTCATCATGCTCATGCACGACAGGCTTTATGACTGGAATTGGAAATCGAATTGACTCAACTACAACAGGGGAGTGAAGCTTTCCGGACCTGAACAAGCCTCTTCTTTAACTTGGTTTCCTAAGAGAGTCGAAACTCTATGCAGAGCATTTAAAAGCAAAGAGAGAAAACTTGGACGATTTTCCAAATTTGAGGAAGACGTTGCGTTTGTTGGGGTGGATAAACATTAAGTACATCAATAAGGGTGTTAGCATTCATTTTCCGATCTTGTAAAACCAGACAAAAGAAAAGTGGTATAAGCATATTCGATGACTAGATAAGGCCATGGCACGTCTTAATCTTGAAGGTCTAGATTGAGTCGATTACTTAAGATTCTATCTACGTTGAGCCCTATGAAATATCTTCTTTGGATCCATAGATGTTACTTGTGAGGTAGTTAATTGTTAGGGAGTAAAATCCTTTAGGACTCGTTTGACTAGCTGGAATGAAAAATTTGGAATGAAAGTAAAGGAATTTGAATGAATAGAAGGTGATTAGAATGGCAAATAAATTTGGATTATCATGTTAGTATGCTATCCCTCACTTCTACTTTATGTTCTCTCTCTCCTCTCTGTTGGTCGTCACTCTCTTTCCGTTGCACAACATCACCTTAGTCATTAAAGACTTGATATTGAGGTTGCCAACGTTATGGCGACCTCAATTTGAGGTCGAGTTGGCCAAGTTGTAAACATCTAAAGTCTTGATGAAATGGTTAGGGGTCATTGATTGATTATAAGGTGAGTAGATTTCAAGCCAAGAAGCTAGACCTACCCTGTTAGAGTTGATTGGTAGTTTTTAGAATCATGAACCAAATAGGTTGCGGGGGTCAACCGGGAATTAGAGAAAAAAACTTTTAAGTAATTTAATTATCATTTAAGGAAAACATACAATATGCACAATATGTGGCATAGTGGCTAAGTCAATAATGGAATTTTCTAACCTTCCTAGATTCAAAACCGATCTCAAAATAGGAGAGAAAGAAAAACTAAATACAAGGAACTGAACTGATCAAGACCGGATCCCTAATTTTTACCTAGGCACCTACTTAGTTCAGCTTGGAATTGATCAAATAAGGCCAGTTCAATTTGGTTCTTGAGTTGAGCCAACGTGACCTAATGGTGGTGCGGTGGTGGGCCTGTGACAACGTGAGTGAACTTCAACTACAGATGGATGGTAGTGAAGTTGATGATTCATGGTTTTGATATTCCCCCGAGAGAGAGAGAGAGAGAGAGAGAGAGAGAGAGAGAAGCGGCAAAACGATGCCGATGCCAGTTCTGGAGTGAGCAACGGCAGTCGTCGGCGGTGGGTGGGTGGTGGCATCCAGCGCTAGGTGAAGTGGCTGATTCTATAGGGGTGATGTGCTGTTGACTCTTTTGTGAAGGAGGGTATTCTGGCCCTTCAATTTAGGATTTAAGATTTGAGACTCGTAAGTTTTAAAAGCTGAGGATGCAAATCGATGTCAAAGTAAAACTTGTAAAGGGTTTTTAAAAATTGTCCTTGTTAAAATTTTAGATTCCTTTTTGGGTCGCCTTGCTAATATAGGATTCTGCGTCCATCATTGTAAAGCAGGATTGGCTCAAGCAGGTGTAAGACTGTAATGGCGCATGTCTTTACCATTCGCAAACCTTGGAGTAGCAAAGCGCAGGAGAGGCACATGAAAAGCCACTTTTCCCACGATCGATGCCAGAATCCAGATAAAATTCTTGTAGAGGTAGTAAATAGACAATTCCTTACGTGAGACATGCCCGCAGTGGTAAGGATGAACAAACCCAGGTAAGTAGATCTAGATCTGGTTTCACCTGTTACAAGAGGGAAAAAAAATGATTTTGTTGCTGCAGGCAGCACCACTCAGGCCAGCTATCAGCAAGATATCCTCCGCTCAAATAGATTAGCGCGCTCTTGCGTTCGGACGATATTCAAACACGTCTGGTATGTTTGAGGTCACGGGGACTAACCTATCGGCATAACAGCATGAATATTTGATGGTATATGATTCGAGATGACTCCGATGTCCAGTAGTATATAACTCTGTTCCAATTTGCTTGCGCAATCTGGTCACGGTTCAGTCACATGTCCACACGGTCTCAAAATGTGCTGTGATAATTTGAAGTGGTGTGAGACAGTTTGTCGATGCAATAGCCTAGACCACACATTGTTTAGCAAGGAAAATAATCACCAAACTAAACCTATCCTTGTGATCAATTGAGCAACAAGATAACTTAACCCTTTAGCAACAAGGTTCGAGATTTTTTGGTTTGAAATTTTGTGCCTAGGATTGTGAACTACTATTAGCAATGGAACATGATCACATCACTAAAAGTGGCTTTATTCGAAGAATTTTTTCTTTACCTCTATCCATACAATAACTTTTGTGGAAGACTTCTACATACCATTCAAGTCGTCTTATATCTTTCATCTCAATCTTGCGTCGTCCATTAACCGTGAAGGCATGTTTCGATTTACGACAAAATTGGCTTGTCATTGACGCAACGCAACCTTATCAAGAGTCAGCAATGAAATTTAGACCTCTGGCTATGAAAGTAAGCCCATGTCATGACCCGCATAACCAATCAAACGTTGTTCTGCGTGCATGATATTATGTCCAAGGGACACATAATAGTCTTACACAAACCATTCAAATGACAAAATATCCAAGTTGACCCTTCGGGAGAGAATTTCCTTAGTGGACGCGATGTTTCATCATTTGTAGGTCCCTTCCAGTGCCACCCGAATTAACTCCAGCAAAGGTCGAGATGGAGATACATGGAGTATGGGGAAAGTGGATGAGAATCGAAATCATAGGCCTTTTGTGGGGGGTGCATAGGGGTCAAACAACACGAAATCACTCAAAATTCTTTTCCTCCTTTAGTCGCTTCGATGGAGATGGTGGTGTGTAGTTGGTGATGTCGTGGCTGGAATCACACCAAAAAAAATTTGGACATGTATTTCCCACAAAGGAAGGCTCTCGGGTTGCAATGCCTTGAGGACTAGAAGGTCGGCCACGAGCATTTTGACTTTGGTGATGCGATGGACTCAAAAGGCGACACGAGCATTAGTGAAGGAGAGCGACTTTTGCCATATGTACTGTGCCACCATTGCGTGCCGTATATGCCCATTTAGGTCTTGAGGTACTTGATTAGCTTTTGACTCGAGATGTGTGGCAAATGTTATATGTGCACATACAGGAAAATTCCGAGCCTTGTCGTGTTAAAGTTTGCTAGTTATATTGATCGATGTGAAACTGCGATCTTCAGTTCAATACTCGATTTACAAGAAAATCATCCGAACGTGCTAAGTGCTGGAATTTGACTCATTGCGATTACCCATCAATATCAACATTTGGGTGGTTGTGTGCAAGTGCTGGATTTTTTTAAATTTTATTTTATTTGGGATGTACTTTGGGATCGTTGATTGCGCCTCGAGCTGTTAGTAACTAAGCGACATTAGATAGTAGTGTATGATGAAATTTATTATTTGCATGTTATTTTAGGCTAATTTCAGGACAATATTAATTAGGTCATAGACTTTGCATCGCATTTAATTTTCAAAAGTCATTCATTACATGGTTATGTTATAGACATTCATTAAATTCTAAATTTGCATATTGCAGGATGTTTAATTAATACGCATGTTTGGATTACTTAGTCACTCTGCACTTAGAAAATTTCACTTGAGTAGTTGCCTATCTAACAAAATTCATATTTCCATATGTAGGTGTGTTCCTACTTGCATGTTTCGACATATATTGCATATTTTTGCATATTAGGGCATGATCTCGCATCCTGTTTTAGAAACTTCTGGGAAAATTATAATTTTTCATTAATAAGTCTCGGGAAAATTTAGACCAAAAGTTGATTCTATTTATACTTGGGAAATTTAAACCGAAAGTGGAGTCTATTAGTACTTGGGAAAATTTACACCCAAAGTTGAGTATATTGTTTATCATATGTCAAGCCAAAGTATTCTTAAACAAATTACTCGCCTATAATGAGCTACTAAACATGAGAATAGATTTTAAATAATGCAAACTTAAATGAAATCCAATCCTAAATCTAATATGCAAAAATGGCGTTTTTACGATTCTTACTAAATCTTTCCTAGTATATGCTAAATAGAGAATAGAATAAATCTATCTATAATCTTTCCTAACTTATGCTAAATAAAGAAAAAGAATAAATCTATCTATATGATCTAAATATGCATGTGAATCTAACTTTTTTTTTTTAAATGCACCACTACAGATATTTTTTATGATTTTTTTTTCATATTAATCCAACCTAAGGTGAATAGTATTATTTATCAATCTTATTCCTATAACATGCGATTTAGGGGAAATTTCAAAGAAGGGTTTGAAGTGGGGCCGTTTTCGCAAAAGAGGATTTAAGAGGGTCCAAAATAGAATTTGTCCTAGATAAATATTTTGAAGTTGCCAATTTAGCCTTAAATAAGGTCTCAAGCTTATCGATTGACCATATCTTTGCAACCAACAAGCCCATACATCTCACTTGGATGGCATTTTTTGTGAGATGCACGTGAGACACTTAGGAAACCCAAAACTTATAGGGAGGAGTACCCCAAACAGGCATACCCAAGGTCCAACCTATTTGACAAGCCGTACACGTGCCGGGCCCATCACCCCTTTGTCGTCCTCCGGGACACTAGGTGGTACACGGCCGCTCCTGCAAAGAGCGTCGTGTATTGCACCGATTAGGAGGGATCACGAACGAGGCCGACATGAAGATGGCTAGGTAGTTGATGAGCTATATCCATTTCTTTCTCGGGAAGGCATGGGTCGCAAGCCACCCCGCCAAGGGCGCAGCCACGTCCACCAGGAAGAAGTGGTAGATGCATTAAGATGAATGGTTCTTCTCTATAGCATTCCTCTCATCGTGATTGCCGGCGGGGTTATTTCGTTGATCATGTCTAAAATGTCGAGTCAAGGACCAATTGCCTATGAAGCTGTTGGAAATGTTGTGGAACAGACAGCAAGGGCCTTAAAACGGTAAGCAACGGAGAATTATGAACCTGAAAAACTTCTACGTGATTACGCATTGCTAGGATATGTTTTTCGTCCCAGCTCTATTTTTCTTTCTTTTTCTTTGCAAGGTTGCATCCTTCATGAGTGAAAGAGAGCAATTGAAAAATATGACAGCAAGCTGGAAGTTGCGTATGAATCTCCTGCAGTTACGGACTTGCTGGGTGGTATGGATCCAAATTGATCATGGAGAAAGGGTATGATGGCGTGCACGTCATCAATGTCATAATGGCCCTTGTGGCTATTGGAAGGTAAACGCATCTTCTTCTTCTCTCCCTTTTTGATCCATTCAAAAATTTACAGAAGAAATGCTCATCTTTCTTGAGGGTGGAAATTTCAAATTAGGATATGAAGAGGGACCTTTTGCTTAAAAGAAGGTATAGAGTAGATATTGTCTCTTATAAGATCTTGAGGTGACCCACTTAATTTTAAAGGTCTCAAGCTCACTGGCGGGCAAAATCTTTGCTAGGGCGAGTGAGATGCATAAAAGATGCACATGATATGCACATGAGATGCCTGAGCATAAAGATATGGTTGGCCAATGAGTTCGAGATCTCATTTGAGACTAAATTGGTAACTTCATGACTTTATTTGAGACAAGTTTCAAAAATAAACATGAAAATATGGAAATTAAGTAATAATGCAATCTTCATGGATTAATTGTGCACTAAAACACTTATTCATGGACAATTCTATTATTACTAAAAATGCTATGATCATTATTTGCTAATGCAAAATCCTATCTTAGTATGAAAGATAAGTGATGTCTCAGATGTGTCCAACTATGAAATTGTTAACCCAATTAGATATGCAAATATGAACTTTTGTATATATGCAAATACGCAAGATAAAATTTCGAGTGAAAATCAACTAAATGATCTAAACATATGAATTTATTAACATATTTCTGATGTGCAAATCTATAATACAACCAATATTTATAGCATAACATGCCATGAATGAATTGTGTGCAATTAAAAGTGATACTAAGTATATGGCCAAATTACTAATAATGCTGGGAAATTAGCCTAAGTTAACATGCAAATCCAAAATTCAAGCATACCAAAGTATTCATCATTGTCTCTTTGTAGCGATCAATTTGAGGTGCAATCAATGATTAAAGCTCATATTTGCATAAGGTTCAATTAGGATACAAAATTGAGCATTTAAATCAACAATTAGGGTTCGTTTCTTTGAAAGAAAATAGTTTTAGGGAAATTTTGGATAGCATGGAAAACGTTTCAAGTTTAGGTTGCCACTTCCCCTTATAGAAAGAAAGAGACTACTTTTCCTAAATCATCAAACATATGAAAGCTAATCATTTTCAGATTTCCATGAAAACTATCTTCTTTTATCATGAAGTTTTCGATGAAATAAACATATCCGTAGGCATACAATAACATTTCTTGAAAAGTTCCGGCATGTATGTCAAATCAAACATACGAAAGCTAATCATTTTCAGATTTCCATGAAAACTATCTTCTTTTATCCTAATATTGCTAACATCCTCTCGAACGCAAGATGAGTTGGTGTAAATTAACTTGAGTCTAAGCCTCCGTTGACAAAAAGATTTTAATATGTTGCCCATTTGACTTCTGTGAGTTTGGTGATGGTGCCGATTTCTCGGAATGAGAAGTGAAAAGTCGAGAATTGGAGACATTGGAGTCAAATAGCATGTATCATTTGTGGTCGACTTTGCTATCGGGACAATAACTTAATAAACACAACTAGCATGGATTGCGTTGCTATAGCAAGCAATGAACCAGGCACTGCTAACCAAATGTTACTATGCAAAGACGTGTCTTCCCAACATTGAAAAATACCTCCATGAAAAAGAAAAACTTGACTTCACCGATGTCATAATACCACCACGATGACACTTGGTTAGACGCGAATGAGGCATTTGGGCGAACATTGTCAATGGTGGGAATGGATTTGGTTTACTAGAAGTGCATTCAGTGTGAAGCTGAGAATGATAAAGCGGAAAGATTGGGGAAATTTCTGGGATGCGTCACTAAGTTGTCTCAGGAAATGAGGCTCTGATATCAAGTTGAATAAATAAATTAATATGCGGAAGATAGGAACATGAAAATTTTCTGTACTTCTACATATTATAACGAAGATTACATTAGCCTCTTTATGGGCTATATAAAATAGTTATCTAAGGTAATAAGATATACATAATATCAAATATAATCAATCAATGATACATTATATTAAAGAAAATATATGCATTATCTGAGAACCATGCAGAACAAATATCATACTGTTGCTAACAATACCTAGGGTTTGAATCCGAGTTGAAAGGAGGGACAGGATGGCTCGTGGTGGTGGTGCTGCCAGGGGCCCAACTGAGTCGACTCTGACGGTGAAAGTCAAAGCTCTTGGCAACGAGGGCGGCGGACATGACGCTCGGCGACCCACCGGCTTTCAACAAATTTGATAAAGTGCGGCGGCAAGTATGGTCTTACTTTCCCGAGATGGTTGGGGACCTTAAATTGAAGGTGCAAGGGATGATGACTATAGCCTGATTCTGGATGTGTGACCGGGGGGCGACGGGGGCGGTGGTGAGTCAACAATCAATGGGGAGAAAGAGAGATACAGAAAATCAAAGAAGAGAATAATGAACTGAGGACTCTCGTGCTCGTGAAGATTTTCCCGGAATGTGTAAAAGCGAGGTCCCTCTCGAATCTTGGAAAGAAAATTAGGTCTATTCACACTTAAACTATTAGGGTTATTAAAAATTAGGAATAAATGCAAGATGATATAAGAATTAAATGGGCAAAGTGAATTGTAACCTAAGCACGGATAGAGAATGCAATTCGTCAATCCAATAAACAAGCAGATCATGCACCATATCCAAGTGGATCACAAACAAATACTTTTTAATTTACTATTTCCTCTTTTTGTTTTTCCTATAAAGGTTATCTTTCCGTCGCAAAGTGAGTCCAGACGCCTAAATTCAGATTTTTATAAACTTGCAAAATCCAAACTAAATTAACCGACACTAAAGTGAAACAACTAAGGAAGTATCTTCGCCCATTTTGTTTATTTCGTGGGAAAATCGTGGAAAGCGTCCTCAGCATGCAATACCCAAATGACTAAACTCTCCCTAGACTCGGTTCTCTATATGAAAAACGACAAAAATGTTGGTAACACCATCAAACATGAAAAAGAAAAATTGCTAAAAAAGGATCCTAAAATTATGGTACCACAGCAAATTTAGTTCTAAATTTTCTAATTTATTCATAAATCTTTACGCGAAATTTCAATATAATCCATCCGAGCAATTTACACACTGGAAATTGCAGAGATAGACCATCAATATATGAAATGACGTCATTTTTGTTAATTTTGATAACTTTTTTTTTTCTTTTCTTCTAGATTGTTCTTTTTCCTCTCCCTCATTGTCCATTTTGTCCATTTTCCGAAAAGGCCAGCGACCTTGCGGAGCTTCATCCTCAACCTCTCATCACTCAGTCTCTACATCAACGCTTCTCTTCCCCATGTGAAGACCCTCTGCTTCAACGCGTTGCCATTGTTGCTAACGCTGCTACTTTGCTTTCCCATTGTTGCTGCCATCACTGCTTCACTTATATGTGGCTGGTGAGGGCCGCCACACTATCTGCTCACCTAGATCCGGCAAGCGTGTGGCCCTCGCTAGATTTTGGATCAAGTGAGGGCGGGTTGGGTGAGGGTGGCCGGCCATCGTCATGGCGAGGTGACCCCCACTAGCCAGAAATTTTGGAAGATAAAGGGAAAAAAAAATGAAACAAAGAAAAGCTGAAATTCAAAAACAAATTACAAAAATCGTCAATATTAGTTGTGGTCATCTAGTTATACCATGTGAGATAATCAACACTGATTAGATGGTGATTAGATGGCGCATGATGTGTGTTCGACAAGATATTAGAGTGCATCAATTGTAAAAGAAAAAGTTAAATTCAATGAGTAATTGAAATTGAAGTTCAGCAGTTAGATTACAAATAATACTAAAGTTCAATGACCACGTGGTAAATTCGACCCATTTTATGCAATTTGATTGATGTCATCCACTTAAAAAAATAAATTTGAAGTGCTGAAAAGGGAAAAAAATTCAATAGATACATCTTTTAATATATTAAAGTGCAGTACCCAGAGAGAAAAAACAGGGATCAGATTCATCATCTGTCAGTCAATGATTGGTTACTCAGTATGTATGTATGTATGTATGTATGTATGTATGTATGTATATGTATATATAACCTTGTAAAAATTATAAAGCGATCTGGGCCCCATGGTAAGGCGCCATTTTGCGGTGCGAGGGGCGCAAATTCGATTTCTAGGGTCTCCACCCGTTTTTGTTTTCACAATTCATTTTTTCAATTTCTCTCCCTTTTGATCTTTAGTCTTTTAACACGAAATGTAGTGATCAACCATCGATTTTGTTTGACAGATCATTTCTTGTGGAACGAGTTTGTGCTTAACTTTACTGTACTCCATTGATCCTTCTTATTTTCTGGATTTGATTTTGTTTTTCAATATTCATGCTCTCTTTCGATTTACTTTATCAAGAAAAACTAAGTACTTCTAGATCCTTTTGAGTAACGAAAACAATTTTCTTTCGATAAAATAAATTCTTAATTCTTTTATTCGTTCATCTTCTACTAACTTTAAATTCTTAATTATATTAAAGAAAAAGATACACTTTTTATTTATTTTATTTTTTAAGCTATCTTTTTATCGTAAAAAAGCTATCTATGTTATTTTTCTTTTCAATCCCTCTGTGTCCATTTATTAACTTAAAATTTCCTTTTCACCTTAAATTTGTTTCAATTAATCCTCTTTTAATAAAATTCAAGTATAATCAAATTGTGAATGTTTCTCATTTCTAAGATAAATAGTATTGTTTTGACATTATTACTAGATGTTATTTTGTTTTTCCCTATCAATCCATTTGCAACCTTTATAAGGTTTAAATTTTCTTTCTCACTTTAATTTTATTTTAAAGTCAATCCTTAACAATTTACTCCTTAACAATTTACTTATAAGAATAATTATATGGTTGTACCTTAGAAAAAAAAAATGTTACCGCTTCGATGTTATCAGCATATGTTATACAGCGTTTTTTTAGTAAATCATTAATCATAATTTAATGAGAACTGGGAATGACATAAAAAAAAAAAAATTATTTTCTTATTGGTTAGCCGAAAGAAATGATAATCTAGCCAATGTTGCTTGCCATAAAAAATATCAAAGCAATTCGAAATATTAAAATAACGAGAAAGGATGAAATGTCATTTATCTATCTAATCGTTTTGATTTATTTTTTCTGGCGCAGCATAGCGTAAATATGTTTTCCAGTAAGACAATATTACGAGGATACATGGGAGGGGAAAAAAAACAACTTACTCCATTTTTATACTCTCTCAACTCGCCCTGCTATTTACTACCAAAAAATAATAATAATAATAACTCGCCCAGCTACACAACCGAGAACAGAAGGAAACTAATCATGCAACGTGAGATATAAAGAGCATCTGCACATAACTGTAGGCAATAAATATTATTTAATTGGTTCCCAATAGAAGAAAGACATATAAATTGTTGCATTAATATTTTCATTTTTATCCTCAAACTTTCTTTTCTTTTCAATACTAGTACTTAGGGGACATTTGTTTCGCCGAAAATAACTGATTTGAAAAATATTTTTCCTTATATTAATCACTTATTACGCTTGAAATAACTAGTCGATAAAAAATGTCTTTCATTATCGGCAACAAATTTATATCTAAACATTTTTTGTTGACTATGAAGATGTTTTATATTTATTTATTTTCATAAGCAATACAAGCAATTGTTTTTAGAATAATATTTTTCAAATTATTCGTTTTCCGCAAAACAAACTCGCCCTTAAATGCAAATGGATAATGCTTTTTATGGTTCTTGCTTTTGGGTTTTGGGCTTTTAGTTTTCGCTTTTAACATTTGAATTTGATCTTTTGCATTATGTTGAATCCTTGAACTTTTGAACAAAACTACTTAATAACATCTTAATCAATCTTAACTTTTTTTAATAATTTTACAAAAAGTAAAACGTTTCTTTACCCAAAAAAAAAATTGATAAAAGGTCTTACCTAGTAAAAACGCATTCATCCTGATTTCATTTGGAATACAGTTATATTGATTTTCAATATTCCTTATTATCTATTTCTAATTTTTTTGGAAGTCACGTAGGATTCGACTTCGGCATTTAACATTAGCTCTACAGCCGCATCAGCAATTCCATCCCTAATTTTGACAAAAGGGATGCAAAAGTACTGAAAAGAATAAATTAAATAATTTGTAATAGTGTCGAGCCTCCAGTGTGTTTATCCCTCTTCAATATTTGTAATTAGAAGCGCTTGGTAATCACGCGGAGATGTTTTAATGATTCAATAGATCATATGGATAATTTAAGAAATAAAACAAGTTGTAGGGTGATTTTATATCGCAGAAAATTAATTATTTGAAAATATTTTCATCTTTCTTAAAAAAATATTTAGTCGTGAATTGCTATTGATAACGAATATATTTTTTTATTAATTAATCATTTGAACTTTTGCAAATGATTATTTTTAAGAAAACGTTTGTTAAGTCATTTATTTTTGTGGATTCCTCTCTAGGGGTGATCGGTTCTAGATTTCATACAGGTTTCACCTAGAACCTACCTGTTAAGACGGGTTCCTTATTTATTTGAACCTAGAATCAACCCTATCACAGGTTCCAAATTTAGTTGCAGATTCTACCAAGTTCTACCCGTATTATTAATCGAGTTATTGCAATAAATCATCACCTTTAACAAATACTACTTATTACTACAATCTATTGACCTCAACTTATATTTAAACAAATGAAAAATATGAAATATTAATAAAGTAAAAAGTCTCAGTCATAAAATAAAAATTTAGACTACTTGTTCCAAATTATATACTCATCGTCGAATGTCATGGAATACTATAGAATTGCGAAGGCATAAATCAAGAAAAACACAAAAATAGGTTCTAGATTCCATCTATTTAAAACCTAAAACTTACCCGTCGAAATAGGTTCCCAATTTTTAAAACCCGAAACTTATCCCGCATACCTTTAAATATGAAATCGGACAAATTCTCGTCAATTTAGGGTGCGCATGACAAAATTTATGTTTCTTTATTTCTTTGTATTTCTACTCTCGCAAAGCAAATTTGGAATAGAAATCTATTTGGAACGCAACGTCACTTTTTTATTTTTGGAACATATTTCTATTCTATAAATAGATTTGGAGTAGAAATTTTTTTGGTAAGGGATTTGGAGTAGAAATTAGTATTTAAATTTTTTAGTTTTTCCATTTTTGAAACAAAGTGAAAAATAAAATTTCTCATCGTTCACTTGTCATCGCCAACCGTTCATCCGTTGCCCACGAGAAACCGAATGCCCGCCAGGAAGCTCACCGCTCGCCATCGATTGCCGGACACCGGACGCGCACGACAGACGCTGGCCACCGCCTCCCTAGAAATAGAAATTTTATTATGTTATGAAATGAATTTTGTTAAAAATAAAAATTTTGAGCCATCATCAAACGCGTTTTTTTATTCAAAACTCGTCCATGAAAACAAAAATTGAGAAATCCATAAGAAATTGATTTTTATTTTAGAAATTTTATCGTACGCGTTCTTGAATCATGTCGATCCTTATTCCTCTTCGTTTCGCATATAGCAGCTGCTGTCTCGCAAGTCCAAATTAACATGTGATTTGACGAGACAAGAAGCTACAGCGAGGATCGTGCAAAGGTACGCGCCTCTTTTAAGACGCGACCCCTCCCGACCCGACCCATCTCGTCGCCCAAACTGCCAAGAAAAAATAAAAATAAATAGACGGTACGAAGTAACGAGCCGATGTCTGAACCGGTCCCCCTCAGGCCTCCGCCCTCCCGTGGCTCGACACGTGTAGCGTTCGTGCCTCGGAGAGAGCTCTCCATCGCATCGCATCGGTCGCCGTCACGTGCATGGGTTGGGCACTGATTCCCACGCCCTCCTTCGCCGGCCTCTCTCTTCTGTCTCCTCGTTTTGTGAGAAATCTTTTCCATAGATTCAATCTCTGTCATTCTCGACATATGACATTTATTGCGAAAGGAGGAGGAGGCTAACAACGGCAGAGATGAGATACAAATGTGGAATAATTGGGATTGCTACCTTTTTGTAGGATACGTTAAAATGATTGGGGGACATGTACTCTGGCTAATTTTTTTTCTTTTTAACTTAATTAAAATCTTCTAATGCATCATGGGCTATTATTTTTCTTAACTCGAAATATCCGAAACTTTTAGAGTGTAAATATATTGTCACGTACATTTATTTATATCTTTTCTCATGATGTTTTTAAGATTCAAATGGTATTTCGAATTTTGACGAGAAGACAAAACATTTTGTTTTCTAAAGAATACAAACAAACAAGCTTTAACATGTCCTTACCTTTTTCAAATCTTGTTCTTTACAAAATATCAGCTTAAACCTAACATCTCCCCTTCCTCTCTAATGAAGCCAAAGAGAGTTCGCGACGATCATAACCCTATGGCCGCAAAGGTCACGACCGTCACGATGCTTGCCTACCCTTAGGCAACTCCAAATCTAGGTTGCTTTAGACCGAAAAATTTTGGATCGAAAATCCCGACCTCATATCAAGGAGAAGAGAGAGAGAGACAAAGATAGAGAGGCTTAAAGAGGTCGAGTGACGCTTGTCATGGCAGGTTTGCAAAGGTTTTGTCGCTGGGTGATTGTTTCAAGAGAACTTTTTAAGCAATCGTTTAAATAATAATTTTTGTATTTCCACCATAACAATTTGTGTTATGATATACATAACTAATTAATGTCATCTTCTTTTCCAAGGATTAAGTAAGTTCTTATAATATTTATAAGAAACTGTTAAAAATACAGTTGATTCATCTTTGGAAAAAAAAATGAATTGCTTTCTTTTGAAAAAATAAAAAAATCTCTTTAATTAAGGAATTATAAAAACAGCCATTCAACTAAATTGGTTCTTTTTTTTTTTTTTTGATCGATAAATTGGTTCAGAAGTATACTTTTTGGATATTCCTCATATGTTATCAACAAGATTAAATGCTTACAACTTTTCTACACTTTGGTAAATATAGCTACTTTAATACAACTAAAGAGATACTCTTCAAAGCTAAAGAAAATGATGTAAAGATGGAAGAGATGTCAATAACAAAATGTTCAAATGACAACAATTGCATACTGCTTATATATTTTTAAATTTGTGGATTAATGTAAAAATATGTAATTAATAATAGTAATTTTTAGAATAAATAGAAAATAAAGAAAGGTAATTGAAATTTCACATTTATTATTTAAATTTTTTCCAATATAAATTAACCTTAGTATATATTGTTTCCTTAATACTCTTAGTTATTAATAATCCTTTAACATTGATTAATAATTTGGGTTAATACCCTGAAAAACTTCAAATTAATACACATGTGATAAATTTATCAAAAATTAATTTTTTGACAATAAAAAATCCTAAATTGGTACACTTTTGGCAAATTTATCTCAAATTGGTAAACTTATGATAAATTTACTTTTTATTAGTTTTCGTTAAATTTTACTGTCAAATTACTAAATTATATAACACGTAATAGTTGATTGGTGTACCAGTTTGGGATTTTACTATCCATTTATCACGATTGTAGTATTAATCTAATTTAACATATGGTATATTTGTCACAAATATACCAGGTTTGGGTTTTTGGTAGTCGAACAAATTAATGTGGGATAAATTTGTGACAAGTGTACTAGTTTAGAGTTTTTGTAGTCATTAGGGTAAATTTGTCATAGGTGCACAAGTTTAGAGTTTTTCATTGTTAAAAAAATTAATTTATGATAAATTTGTCACACCTGTACTAATTTGAGGTTTTTCAAAGTATTAACCCTAATAATTTAAACAAATACAATGTGTAATAAATGTTTGGTCATTTGACCTTTTGTTATTAAGATCTATCCTTTTTATAATCTTTCTTTCTTTTTCTTAAAATGTCTAATTTAATTTTAAAAAAGTGGCTACATTAATTAAATTCAAATGGTTTCTTATTTAATGGTTTTTACGATATTTATTTTCTTATCAATTAATAGTATTGTGGTTTTTTTGGTTGTTTTTCAAGTTTAGTGTGTAGGTGGCCTAGACTTGTCTACCTCCTTAAGGGATCTCTAAGGATGATGCATTCAAGATTTTTATTTCAAAAGTGCTTCCATATAAAACTTGATCTCACAAGCACATGGAGAGGAGAAAACTCCATTACCATCTACACCAACATGTTGGTTTTAGTTAATTTAGTTCTCTCTTTTTATGCATGTTTTTTTTTCTACCATAATTGAGAATGAAAAGTGAGTTTTTCAAAAAAGCAGGGAAAGTCTATTTTACTCATTAAAATCAGATGTGCAGCGCATAATAAACTATAGCAGATGATCCATAGATGTAACAAAATGAAAGTTTGGAGGATTAACGCGTAATTTTCAAAAGCCGAAGGCAAATGAGTACGGCGTCAAAGGTAAATGGGATTTTTAAAGTAAATTTTCCGTTTTAAGCAAAAGATTAACTTCGTTAGACCAACAGTTAACGACTGCAAGGATCTGAGGTCTCTTCTATCACGTCTCTCTCATTCCTCTTGTCCTCTCTCGTCTGCTTGTCATTGATCGATCGATCGATCCATCGATCAATCAATCTCTCTCTCTGTCCTTGGGGTCTTTCTTGCTTAACTGCAGTTTTACCTCGGTGAACTGTCACTGTTGTCGAAACAGAGGTAGAAAAGGAAAAGAACAAAATGGGGTTTTGTATTCTTGCTCCCACCCAATGCCATGACGTCGAAATCATCACTTTCTGCCCTGCTCGGCAAGGACCAAAAACCCATTGGGGAGATGCTGTTGCGTGGAGCAAATTAAAGTCGGAAACGATTCCCCTCGAATTGCTTAAAGAGGAAGAATCGTTTCGGTCTCGCAAATTTAAAAATTGATTTCTGGGGCAGCCACAGTCACATGCATGCTGATGCAGGCGCATGATCCCAGCAGCGACCGGATTTTCTCATGTACTGGGCAGGATTCTTGGGCCCCATCGGACAAGCTTCGCTTGGCAAAATTTTTTGAATCATGCCCCCAAAAAGAGACATTAAAAGATGTCCCCTTGGACAGTAAAGGTGAAAAGCTGGACGATGTGTAATCGGATTAACACGAGGGAGAATTTGGGTCTAAGTAAGAGACCGTTTTGATATAATTATAGTCGAATTGTAACGTTGCAGTTGTGTTGGAATTGTAAAGTTGCAGTTGTGTTGCAAAGAGACTATTTGGTATTACTTTTGTAACAGTTTCAGTTTCGAAAAAGAGATGCCGCAGCTTTTTATAATATTTGGCAGACGCTTCGCTATTACTATAGTAACTTACAACGGCCGTCTCACTCAACTTCAGATGTATTACAGCAAACAAGTAGCAACACTTCAAGTCTATTCGGTATAGTTATATAGTTAAGTCATGAAGTGCCGTAACTTGGATACATGGAAATACTTACTTTGTCGCTATTAATCTCACTTGATTTTTGAACCTAATGTTAATTCCAATTGTTATGAACAAAGTGAACTAGCACGTGATATAATCAATATGACCTACACTCATGAGGAGAGTGGTACTTTAATTCATTGAATTAACTTCTAGACAATCTCCATTTTGCCGATTCTCATGGAAGTTCAATCTAATATAACAAAGAATTTTCTCAAATCCTCTTGACTATCGAATCTCATAATAATCTTTCAAGCCATTTCATAGTGCTATGGTTGAGTCTTCATGAATTAGGCTCAAATTGGAGACATAATCTTTTGTGAGTTCATTGCTTTCCATGATTAGATAGAAATATCTACGTCCAATGTGAAGGGGGAAAATGATAAAATTGATGAAATGACTGTTTACCCGAAAGTGAATCTTTCCACATTTAAGTTCAGAAAACAAGACATATAAGTGCATGCTTCCCATCCCAAGTCTCTTCAGCACATTACTCACTTAGTCTATCTCAAGGAACTTCACCAAATTATGCGCGTGGATAACTAAGGCACGTCTCATTGATAACGATTCACATAATAAGACTTTTGAAATGATGGCGAATTATACGCATTTAATAAGATAGAAACCAGCTCCTGTATATTAGACTTTTGGCCAAACAGGAACAAAAATGAGAAAGCAAATCCAAAGGGAGAGCTCATCATCTAAGAGACAACAACCGCAAAGCTAGGAGAAAGGGATGGAATGGAATGGAAAGGAAAGGAAGACGAAAGGGGGCAAACGAAGGGTCAACCACAAGGTCCACAATCCATCACCAGAGACACAGGCCCCCACCTGCAAAATCGATCATTGTGGGGGCAGTTTAGCAAAAGAAAGCTTTAATATAATAATGGCGGGACAAAACTTTAAGGGCGGAAAAAGAAAATAATTAGTAAACAAGGCCGACAGAAAGTGGGGTTGTCTTGTCAAATCAGCTCCCCTTTCAACTCTTCTTGGACTTGTTGACACATTCAACGGTTCTCATTCTTGTCTGCTCGCGGTGCTCGGAAATTTTGTTTGTTCAGATCGTCCGACAACTTCACATCACATTATAAAGAGATTGGGTTTTTCCTTTCGCCTTTTAGGGTTCTTGTGGGATTAAAGATCTGCGGGAAATTATTTTTTCGTGACAAGAAACGACTGATGTAAAGCCTCAAATTTCTCAAAATAAAAGATTTCACTAATTTTATTAATTTGATCATTTATATTTAATGGTTTACTTTGCCTATGTGAATGACCAAATTCGGGAAAAAATTATTGAAAAAATCATAAACTTATCATACAACAATCAATTTAATTCCAAATATTTCAATAATATCAATTTTTCCCAAACATTTTTAAAAAATTACCAATATAATCCTAGACCTTTTGACAAATTATCAATATATCTTTTTAATTAATTTTAATTGAAAATCGCTAATATGGTGGTCCGGTAAGTATTAACATTTTTATATTATATGATCAGTCTAACGTAAATAATTTATTAATCTTTTATGAAAACTTGATTGAATTTTAAGTTTTTACGTTGTTGTTGTTGTTTTTTTTTTTTTTTTTTTTGGTTCGAAGGGCTAGTGACCCTTGTCGATCGTTAATGAGTGCCTAGCAACCCTCGCTTAGGGGCTAGCGGGTTTCGTTAGTGGGTTAAGGTCACTAGCCTTTCGCTAGGTGGCGGTGGCCTTGCTAGCCCTTAAATCCCCTTCCTCCTTTTGGTTCGGTTCGATTCAGATAGCTTTTAGTCTAGTTAGTTTATTTTGCTCACTCCTAAAAAAATGTTTATGATTAAATTGATATAATTGAAAATTTTAAGATCGAATTAACAAATTTTCGAGGAGGTTTAGGAGGCATAATTGAAATGTTTAAAACTGATTGGCTGCTGTATAATATGTCTAGGACTTTTTAGATAATTTTCTCCGAATTCTCGTAGCACAATATTTGACACCAACTTTTACAGTCTATCTACCATCCAAATTTAGCGCTATCTTTTGTTGTCTCCTTGGCTTACTGGGTTTTGAAGATGTAGAGGAGATGATCATGGGCTCCAAAAGTTCATTGAATCTATTAGGAGTTGATGGTCCTCTTCTTGGTCCGATGCCTTTGTACATGTCGGGAATGATAGCAAGAGTTAACGAATTGGATGGTCTTTGGATAACTCATTGCCCATGAACTTTTAAAACCAACCTACATTCCACCGACACCGCATATAAGTGCATTAAAATGTTGGGCCATTATACAACTTTTTTGTCACCAGGAGAACGTGAATTCTTTTGTGGCCATCACAAGAAGAACGTGAAGAACGTGTTACAATATGCGTTTTGCTCTTAACAACTGGC
Source organism: Eucalyptus decipiens (assembly GCA_014182575.1). Lineage (NCBI taxonomy): Eukaryota > Viridiplantae > Streptophyta > Magnoliopsida > Myrtales > Myrtaceae > Eucalyptus > Eucalyptus decipiens. The sequence continues at coordinate 4,513,236 of CM024619.1, read as the reverse complement.
TTGCGCAATGTTTCCAGACGGTCAATTTATCAATGGAAGCTCCAGAAGAGCCCTTTGCAAACATCAAGATAGTGCATGACGACAACGAATGAATCTTGGAACAAGTTCAAGTTTTTTGTTTTTCAACTATTAGAGGACCTTCTCGACTTGGACTTGCATTTGGGCATCACATAGTCCATTTGTAACATTTGAACCTTTTGGGTTTTGAGTCTGGCCTTTGGGTCACTTTTACTATTGTGGAGTCCATTTTATCCATCTAAACTCCATCTCGTTTTTCATTATTTGGTTATCAATCGTCTACGTATATACTTCTCGATACACGCACGGTGATAACTCCTCCTTGACATTTGGTATGAAATAATGCGAAATGGTCATAGTTAATGGTTTGAGTTTTCCATTGCTTCAGAAAGATTATACCAAATTTAGTGTTTTGAAAAAATGTCGAATTAAATTAATTTGATATTTATCCACATCAGCCGAAATTTTTGTTCAAGTTTAATTGTTCTACCATGTATACATGTTCCAATTTGATTGGAGGATTATGCTTGCAAATAAAAAATGAGCAATAAAATACATATGCAGCATTTTATATTTGGCTTAGATTTTCTTTGTTCACAAATATGTCTAAGAAATTACATTGAAAGAAATATGTTAAAGGAGAGTATAATTTATAATACTTTCTCTAGTTTATCTTTTTAGGATTAAACTTAGTAAGAGATGGAATCTTAATATACTTTCTCTACCATTTTCTAAAATTTAAGCTCAATATAAATAGAATATATAAATGTTACATGGCAATTACAAAAGTAAAATGAAGGGCCATGTGGTAAAGCACTGGGGCAACCGTTCTCTCAGCTTTGACTCTGACTACCTAGATTAGATTAGATGGAAGTGAATCACCATAATTGAGGAGGCTTGGCCTTTCGATTAAAAGTCAATAATCATAGCCAAAAGAAATACTAAAACCATCTCATTCTTAAGCTAGATAATTGTCCGAGTAATTAAGACTTGCTATGCTGTTTACTGGCATGAATATGTAATTTGCATCACCGTCGATTATCTTCATTATCATTAATTTCACTAGTCTTATTGGCCATGCTTGACGCATGATTTTGTTGGCTTTTATAGATTAATGTTGTACGGTTAACCAAAAATGAAAGTATTATTTTCGTACATATTTCTATTATCTCCTAGTAGTACTCAACTTTTATGCCTCACTTTGTTAGTGGTCTAAGTAAGCTGATGTAAAGTGTAAATATACTTTTTTCTAAATTAAGATGAAGTGATATCATTACTACCATGCTTGGATGCATAAAAAGATGATGTGAAGTGTGAATCTTTCCAGTGAATTTAATTCTTTTAAATTACTTGTAAAGATTTTATCGTTTCCCTTAATGGAAAAAGAACCGTGATTTAACAAACACACTCTTACACTTTTATAGCATTTAAAAAATGAAAATCTTTCCCTTGAAATTAGTCCTTCTAAATTAGTTGTAGAAATTTGATGATTTTCCTTAAGAGACAAAGTTTATACATGTCGCTACACACACAAATTTGGATATTTTGCTCCATTTACCCCCCAAAAAAATTTCTTTAAATTATTTGTAAATATTTATAATTTTTAAGATATAAAATGAACCATTATTTCTCTCATTTGTTTTATTTTTGTAAAATTTCAAATGAGAAATTATTTCTTTGATCTTCGGTCATCATATGAACAACTTATTTTGTATAAATCCATATTTTTAAAGAATATACGAAATATGAAAAAAAATAATGCTTATTTTGGTAATCATGCAAGGAAAAGAAAATCATGAAAAGAATATGATAGACGGAGATGGCCTAAAACAAGGAATTATGAAACTGTTCTACTTTTAATTTATATAAATAGCCCATTCAATTGAGCAATATCTCTATTCAAAATTAATTGTTCTCAATGAATGCATAACCTAATTTGATAAGACAGTTATTCTTACAAATACAAACCGTTGATCACTGAAATGTGTACAAATAATTTTATATTTGGCTAATAATTTTCTTTTCTGTTATCGATGCTTTGAAAAGTAAAGTTAAAATAGAGATTGAATAGTAAAAAAAATGGGGATAGAAAGAGGAGAGGAGGGAGGAAGTGACACGTGTCTACCTACAATCCTCCTTTGACACTTTGTAAAAGTTATACTTGATAAGGAGAGAAGATAGACGTAGAGAGTCTCATAAAAATAATAATTTGAATCCTCCTACTACTCTCTCAAGTGGGCCTTGAAAACTGTGTTGGGTTTCACCGAGCCCAATCGGCAGCCACTGATTATCAGCCATTAAATACATCTCCTCTGCTAAAAAGAAAGACAAGACTCTTTGGGGATCGTTCGCTTTTACATTCAGGAAAGGTTGCATTCTCTCTTGAACGCAAAGAACCTGCAGATGAAAACACGACAAATCGCCCCAAGCTAAGCTGCGAGACTTCAACAGAGAATAATAGGGGAAAAAAAGAGAGAAGAAACTGGTGGGGGGAGGTTGTGGGTTGAGTGCGCTTTATGCGCGTGACCTTCTAAAGTCCCACATCGAGAGCGCTCTCGAAGAACAATCGGTATTTAAGCAGGGGAGTAAGGGGAGAAGGTCACGACCTTACTTGAACAGGATCTGTTCTATAGGCTCGTACCTCTGTGTCCTTGAGACCTAAGGAGACAGGAACCAAAGTCTGGTGGATGAACCATGGCCGTGTGATCAGAGCGTGATTAACGGCTCTGTTGGGTCCTGCTTGGATCCACAGAGCTGTAGAGGATCGTTCTCAGCCGGAGTGATCCGGTTGGGGTGGTCACACGGCTGTCTGACAGACTTCCCCTTATCTTTTTTAGTTTTTTTTTTTGTGCATCTTTTGGTTACGGGTGAATCACTGAGTTCCTGAAGGACACTGGTGGATGGCTCAAGAAGATTAGAACTTCCTGAAGAGCATCTGCAACATCATGCAAGACTAGTCAAAAAAGGTTTTCTCTTCGTGAGGTGGAACTCGTGACTGTTCTCCCGAGTTCCGTTCCAGGTAGGGGTCGATTTTTCCAAAGTTCTTCGCCTTCTAGTTTTATGTTTTCCAATTTAAGAGAGGAAAATCGCTGCTGTCATGTGTCGTAGTGCGGGACAAGTGCAACACTCTCTGTGTAATGAAAATTTATAATTCGACAGCTACGAACAACTTTGTTTCATTTTTCATCTGGTCCTACATATATTTTATCTAATGTAGGGAAAGGCAAAGGCAAATTAAATCGGTGTCCCGACCAAGTTGTCTTTAATGTTCTCGGATGCCAGAACAGTGAACACTAAGGACTTCATGATGTCTGATTCTTCTTTTGTTTCCTTGAAATGCCTACTAAAGTTAATCTGAAAAAAGGCTTCTGGTCCAGATGTTTCTGGCATGAGTACAACAAAACTCAAATATTCTCTTACCTGACCTTCAGGTTCACAGAACACAAGCTCCATTCGGACGTCCACCTCATAATGGTGTCAATAAATGCAAGAATTAATCAGCACTAGTCTGCCAATCTTTCCACTTCTTGATTAATTTCGCAGCATATATCATGTGCTTAAGACAGCAGAAAGTGTCCGATCCTATTAACTGTTTGATTATTGTCTTTTTGAGATTGTTTAGATTAAGCATTTGCCAATTGTATGAGCATGTCTTTATTAGCGTGGATCCAATTCTTCTTATCTGGATCTAGCCTTCAGGCCAAAACCAAGCAACTCTAGTATTTAAAAGAAACAGCAGCATCAGAATTGGGACTAAACCTTCACTTGCGAGGGCCCTTTAAAAGCCAATCATAATGAGTTCATAACATAATATCAATTAAAACCATCACAATCGGAGCGTGGTTATTGGCTCCGGTGTGTTTCCCTAAATGCCATCTAGCACTGGACCTATCAGAGCCATAAGAGGATTGATCTCCGCTGGAGTGGTCACACGTCTGTCCGACAGACTGACTTCATATTTAACCCTTTGGCCGCTGTTTCACAGTGGTTATTGAGATTACGGTTGTTTGTGGAGTAATTTCCAGAATCTGAGTCGAAGGCATAAATGGGAATTATAGAAGTTCAATCTCTTCCAAGTTCAAACCACAACCTTACTTAATCAATGGCTGGTCAAAGTTATCGGCTCAAAGTCTTTCAACCATTTCAATGAAAAATGGTGTCTCTTGTGTTGTGATGTCTCTACTCTGAAAAATTGGCCACAACGAGTGGGATTGGTGGGCAAAAACAGTCGAACTGAAATGTGGCAGCCACGTAGATGATCCGTGGCCATGCCCATTAGTAATTCCCTCAGTTCAGCCTGGAATGATGGATCAAAACTCTGATACAACCTACCTCATTCTCATTCTCGTAATCATTTCCCACCAATCGAGCGATTCTTGCATCAGAGCTCTGAGAGGTCCAAAGCGACTCTTGCTTCTCTGGGTTTCAAATGTTGTTCAAGCTAGGCTCCAGTTACATAGAAGACAGGTTCGATACCCGCCCGGGCTTTGTTGCCACCACTGGTGGCCCACCAGCGAGTCCTCCTTTGTGGCTGTCCTCTGGCAAAGCAAGTTGCAGTTTGTGAGGGCTATTGTGAAAGATGATGCAGCTCCCTCTGATTCTTCGTGCCTGGCCCCACCAAGCAAGCTTCCTTGGTGGCGGCAAGTCTTGAAGAAGCAACTGGGGTATTGTATATATAACATCCCGGGCCCCACTGTGTAATATTGTCCTCTTTGGGTCACCTGCCCTGGCGCAGACGAACCACTATCCCAACTACGGTATTTTTCCTCACGACTTTAAAACGCGTTACACAGATTAGAGGGACTCGAGCCTTAGAAGTTAACCAAGATCTCCCTCCTTAGATGATGTAAGACAAAAGAAGAGAGGACCCCTTTCTTGTGCACGTCCGAGAACAGTCGCTCGGGCTGTCACAGTTTACCTTGTCAAGAGGATCTGCAGAGTCATCTAAGACTAGCCAAGAGGTTTTTCTCTACGTGAGGTGCAAATTATGACGAATAATTTTGCTCGTGTTCTGGGTAGGGTGGATTTTCTACGGTTTATAAGGGAAGCTTAGTGGACGGTTCTTTAGTAGCCGTCAAGAGATTGGGAGGAAGCAACCTCGCAGAGTTCCTGACAGAACTGAAAGTGAGCAGCATAGTCAAGCACCCAATGTGCTCGGTCTGCTTGGCTTTTGCATCATACCCACAGAACTATTTCTAGTTTATCCGTTTATGCCTCACGGAAGCGTAGCACATCACTTGAGGTCATCTCGGTCAAATGTTTCTTATCGGGGGACCACCCTAGGATGAGGATTGCGACCAGAGTTGCCAAGGGGCTAGCTTACTTGCATGAAGACTGCGATCCCGAGATCATCGAGATATTAAAGCTTTGAATGTTCTGTTGGATGAGAAATACCAAGTGGCACTCTCAGATTTTGGGCAGGCAGTGGTGATGGACTACGAAGAGACTTCGTCGAAAGTGATGTGGCCGGAACAAGTGGGCATGTGGATCCTGATATGTCGCAAGTGGACAGGATGGTTGAAGGGAATGCTTATAACTTCAGTGTGGAATGACCCGATTGAACTAGGTGTCGTTGTCAGTGCGTATTTTGGTTAATGACAACAGACTGCTCGATGAATTGGTAAAGGCAACCAAGGAAACTTATGTTCATAAGGTTTCTGCAAACTACCATAACCAAAACGCTTGTTTGAACATTCGAGCTCGGGCTTGACATTTACAGCACGTGTGTCTTGCTTGTTGCATCAAACTTTCTGTCTATTTTGATGGTGGACAACGATGGATGAACAAGAGCTGGTGATTACTAATTTCAATCTTACGACGGATATTTTATTGTGTTGCTTCAGAGATAGCGATAACATTTCTGGGTAAATGGACATAGAACGAGTGGTCGTGGTCATTTTTGGCTTGTTTAGGAGATAGCGGTCATTGATTTTAATTACGTTACAGATTTTTTACCATATTGTGTTGGAGAATTTAAGTGGATCCATCATCCAATTTTAGCACTTTCTTTTGCTGTCTTATTGGTTTACTGGGTTTTGAAGATGCAGAGGGGATGATCATGGGCTCCTAAAAGTTCAGTGAATCTATTAGGAGTTGACGTTGCTCTTCCTGGGCCGATGCCTTGTACCTGTCGGGAATTACAAAATGAGCCAATCAGTTGGATGGTCTTTGGACCACTCATTGCCCATGAAGTTTTAAAACCAACCTATTTTCCACCGACACTGCATATAAGTGCATTGGAGTGTTGGGCCATTGTACATTTTTTTTTTGGGTCATTAGGAGAGCACGTTTTCATTTGTGGCCATCACAAGAAGAACGTGTTACAACATACGTTTTTCTTCTTAAAAACTGACTTGCGCAATGTTTCAAGACAGTACATTTATCAGTGGAAGGTCAAGAAGAGCCCAATGCAAACATCAAGATAGTACAAGACGACGACGGATGAATCTTGGAATGAGTTCGAGTTTCTTTGTTTTTTCTTTTGGGTCAGACTCAAACCACCCTCAATTATCAGAGGATCTCTTCCACTAGGACCTGCATTTGGGCATCACAAAGTCCATTTCAAACATTTAAACATTTTTTTGGGTTTAGAGTATGGCCTTTGGGTCATTTGGACTATGGTGGAGTTCACTTTCTCTATCCAACTCCATCTCGTATATTATCATTCCGTTATCGACTGTCTATTCATGTACATTGCGATACAAGCAAGGTGAAAATTCTTCCTAGAAAGATTAGATTCAAATAGTGCAAAATGATCATGGCCAACTATTCAAAATTTCCATTGTGCCAGAAAGATTAGACCAAATTTTAGTTTTTCAACCAATGTTGAATTAATTGTTAAAATCATGTGGATAATGCTAATTTGATTTAGCTTATCCAATCAATCGATATTAGCGTTCAAGCTTAATTGTTCTACCTTGTATACATGTCCTGATTTGATTGGAGAGTTATGCTTGCAAATCAAATTTGAGCACTGAAATATATACGCAGCATTTTATGGCTTAAATTTTTGCTGTTCACAAATACGTCTAAGAAATTACATTGAAAAAAAAAATGTCAATGGAGAGTTTAATTTAAAATACTTTTCTCTAGTTTATACTTTTTTAAGTTTAAACTTAGTAAGAGACATAATTTTAATTTATCTTCTCTATCCATTTTTTTTTCAAATTTCAGCTCAATATAAATAGAATATATAAATTTTATATGGTAGTTTCGGAAGCAAAATGAAGTGTCATGTGGTAGAGCATTAGAGCAGCTATTTTTTCAGCTTCGACTTTGACTACAGACAATAGATTAGATTAGACGGGACCGAATCACCATATATGAGGAGGCTTGGCCTTTCGATTAAAAGCCAATAATCATAGCCAAAAAAGTACTAAAACCATCTTACTCTCAAGCTGGATAACCGTATAAGTAATTAAGATTTTGTATTCTGTTCACTTGTATGAATTTATGATTTGCATCATCGTCAACTATCTTCATTTTCATTAATTTCACTAGTCTTGTCAGCCGTGCTTCGCATATAATTTTGTTGGCTAATGTTGTAAGATTGACCAATAATGAAAGTACTTTTTTCATAAATATTTCTATTATCTTCTAATAGTACTCAACTTTTATGCTTCACTTTGTTAGTGGTCTAAGTAAGATGATGTTAAGTGTATATAAATGTTTTTCTAAAAGAATTAAGATGAAGTGATTACTACCATGTTTGGATGCATAATAAGATAATTTGAAGCGTGAATCTTTCCCTTGCAATTACTTCTTTTTAGTTACTTGTAGAGATCTTATGATTTCATGTAAATACAAAATGAACCATGAAACATATACCTCCATAACACTTAAAAATGGGAATCTTTCTTCGAAATTAATTATTCTAAATTACTTATAGAGATTTGCTGATTTCTTTTAGATGCAAAACTTATATATGTATACACACTTAACATTCGAAAGATTGGATATTTTTCTTAATATCAATTCATTTAAATTATTTGTAATATTTATGGTTTTTTTTTTGGTAATGGTAATAAATATATAGAGCAAGGACAAATGTACAAAAGATCGGTCCCAAAACCTACACTCTCACGAACAATGTAAGAGTGAAGGGGATCCGATGCAAAACAAATACCAGCTAGAAGAGCAACCACAAGGGTACAAGGAAGACAACTAGAAACCAGACAAACACAGAACAGCCAAGGCGAACGTTAGTCCTAACGCCAAAGCAAAGAAACGGAGAAGCCACAAAAACAGCGACAAGGCGAATCAAAGCAAAGACAGCTTAGGGAGAGAAGATCGCCGGATCAAGACCCCAACCTCTTTAAATATATTTATGGTTTTCATAGATACAAAATAAACCATAATTTCTCTCATTTGTTTTATTTTTGTAAAATTTCAAATGAGAAATTATTTCTTTGATCTTTGGTGATCATATGAGCAATTTCTTTCATATAAATCCATATATATATATATATATATATATATATATTTTAAATTAGAATATAAAATATAAGGAAAACAACATTGCTTATTTTTGTAATCATGAAAGGAAAAGAAAATTATGAAAAGTATATGATAGTCGAGGATGGCCTAAGATAAGGAAATCATGAAGCTGATCTAATTTTAATTTGATATGGTTAAATACTAATTTGATTCAGCTCATCCAGTTGACCAATATCTTTGTTCAAAATGGATACATAACCTAGTTCGTTCGACAATTACTCTTGCAAATACGAACTATTAAACCCTGAAATATTTGTAAATAATTTTATAATTGGCTCATAATTTTCGTCTCTTATTGATACTATGAAAAGTAAAGTTAAAATCGAAATGAAATAGTAAAAAAAAGAGGAGCAAAGGAGGGAGGAAGTGATATGTCTCCTCTTACAATCCTCCTTTGAAGCCTAGGAAAGAGGTTCATTTGAAAAGGAGAAGATAAAGGTAAAGAGTCTTATAAAAATAATAATCTGTATCCTCATCTCTCCCTCTCTCTCTCTCTCTCAAGTGGGCTTGAAAACTGTGTTGGGTTATACCGAGCCCAATCGGCAGCCATTGATTATCAGCCGTACAATGCATCTCTCCTCTACTCGAAAAAGACAAGACAAGACTCTTCGGGTCTGTCACAGTAAAGCATGGTTCACTTTTACATTCAGGGAAAGTTACGTTCTCTGTTGAACGCAAATAACCTGCAAATCGCCCCAAGCTAAGCTGCGAGACAAGAAACACAAAAACAGAGGGGGAAAAAAAGAAAAAAAAGAGAAGAAACCAGGGGAGGGAGGTTGTGGGATGAGTGCGCTTAACGCGCACGACCTCCTAAAGTCCCACATCGAGAGCGCACTCGAAGAATATTCGGTATTTAAGGAGAGCAGTGAGAAGGAATTGCCACGACCTTACTTGAACAGGATCTGTTCTATAGGCTCGTACCTCTGTGTCCTTGAGACCTAAGGAGACAGGAACCAAAGTCTGGTGGATGAACCATGGCCGTGTGACCAGAGCGTGATTAACGGTTCTGTTGGGTCCTGCTGGATTCATTGGAGCTGTAGAGGATCGTTCTCAGCCGGAGTGATCCGGTTGGGATGGTCGCACGGCTGTCTGACAGACTCCCCTCATCTTTTTTCTTTTTAATTTTTTGTATCTTTTAGCTATAAAGGTGTATCACTGAGTTCCTGAAGGACACTTAGGTGGATGGATCAAGAAGATAGAACTTCCTGAAGAGCATCTGCTGTTCTCCCAAGTTCCATTCCAGGTAGGGGTCGATTTCCATAGTTCTTGGCCTTCTAGTTTTATGTTTTCTAATGTAAGAGTTTGTCACAAGTGTTGTAGCGCCTGACCAGAGCAACGCTTTCTTCATGTAATGAACTTTATAATTCGACAGCTACGAAATACTTCGTTTCATTTTCATCTGGTTTACATATTTTTTGTCTAATGTATGGAAAGGCAAAAGGCAAGTCTTCAATGCTCAGGCATCCGTGGTAGCCAGAATATTAAGGACTTCATTGGTGTCCGATTCTTCTTTTGCTTCCCCGAAATGTCTATCAAAGTTAATCTGAAAAAACGCTTCTGCTTCAGATGTTTCTGTCCTGAGTACAACAAAACTCAAATGTTCTCTTACCTGACCTTCTGGTTCACAGAACACAAGCTCCGTTCGGACGTCCACCTCATAACGGTGTCAGTGACAGTCATGCAAACAATGGAGCAGTGTCAAGAAATGCAAAAATTAATTAGCACTAGTCTGTGCCAATTAGTCTTCCACTTCTCGATTAATTTCACAGCATATATCATGCGCTTAAGACAGAAAAAAGTGTCCAATCCTAGCTACGGTTAGAGAACTGTCTTTTTAAGTTTGTTTAGATTAAGAATCTGCCAATTGCATGAGCAGAACTGTATTTGCAGCCAAGCCAGTTCTTCATCTGGCTCTAGCCTTCAGGCCAAAACCAAGCAACGCTAGTACTCAAAAGAAATAGCAGCATCAGAATTGGGATTGAACCTTCACTTGCAAGGGCCCTTCAAATGCCAATCATAACGAGTTCATAACATAAGTGTATCAATAAAAACCATGACAATCTTTTGGACAAATCATGTCCGCATGACCAGAGCGTGATTATCGGCCCTGGTAATTGGCTCTGGTGGGTTTCCCTAAATGCGATCTGTCACTGGACCCATCAGCTGGAGTCTCCGGCTGGAGTGGTCACAAGTCTGTCTACAGACTCCCTTCATTTTTTGCCCTTTGGCTGCTGTTTCACGGAGGTTATTGAGATTACAGTCGATTGTGGAGTAATTTCCAGAATTTGAGTCGAGTGCATAAATGGGAATTATAAGAGTTCAACCTCTTCCAAGTTCAAACCACAACCTTTGATTAATCAGTGGCTGGTCAATGTTATCGGCTCAAAGTCTTTCAACCTTCTAAAAAAAAATGGCGTCTGTTGTGTTGTGATGTCTCTACTTTGAAAAATTTGCCAAAGCGAGTGGAATCGGTGGGCAAAAACAGTCAAACCGAAATGTGGCCGCTACATGAATGATCCATGGCCATGCCCAGTTGTAATTCCCTCAGTTCAGCCTGGAATGATAGATCAAAAACTTTGATACAACTACCTCATTCTCATTCTCGTGTCTTTCCCACCAAGTTCAAGCGCTTCTCGCATCAGAGCTCTGAGGAGTCGAAAGTGACTCTTATCTATCTGGGTTTCAAATGGTGTTCAAAGTAAGCTCCAGTTACATAGAGGACATGTTCGATACCCGCCTGGGTTCGTCGCTGCCAGCGAGTGCTCCTTCATCGCCGTCCTCTGGCAAAGCAAGTTGCAGTTCTGTAAGGTCTATCGTGAAAGGAGATGCAGCTCCCTGTGTTTCTTCATGCCCGGCCCTACCAAGTCAGCTTCTGTGGTGGCGGCGAGTCTCGAAGAAGCAACTGGGGAATTCTTCATGTAATTGTATGCCTTCTGAAGAGGATCTGGAGAGACATCTAGGACAAGTCAAGAGGTTTTCTCTACGTGAGGTACAACTCACGACAAATAATTTTGCCAGTGTTCTGGGTAAGGGCTGATTTTCCACGGTTTATAGGGGAAGCTTAGTGGACGGTTCTCCAGCGGCCGTCAAGAGATTGGGAGGAAGCAACCTCGCAGGGTTCCTGACGGAACTGAAAGTGAGCAGCATAGTCAAGCACCGCAACGTGCTTGGTCTGCTTGTGTTTTGCATCATACCCACAGAACTATTTCTAGCTTATTCGTTTGTGCCTCGTGGAAGCGTAGCAAATCATTTGAGATCATCTCGGTCAAATCTTTTGGACCGAGGGACCACCCTGGAATGGTCAGTAATGATGAGGGTTGCGAACGGAGTTGCCAAGGCGCTCGCTTACTTGCATGAAGACTGCAATCCCAAGATCGTCCATCGAGACAATAAAGCTTTGAATACTGAGTGGCTCTCTCAGATTTTGGACTGGTAGCGTTGATGGACTACGGAAAAATTTGCGTTGAAATTAATGTGGCCTGAACACATGGGCATGTGGATCCCGAGTACTTCATCACGGGGAGATGTTCGACAAAGACTGATGTATATGCATATGGGGTCATGCTTCTCGAAGTGATAACGGGAAGAAGCATTTCGGATCTGGCTCGACTTGCCAATGGCTAATGTGTTCCAATGGGTGAAAAGTGCTTTTGATGAAAGGAATCTGGATGTGCTAATTGACTCCTCTTTGCAATGGAAGTACGTGGAAGAAGAGATGCTCAAGTTGATTAAATTAGCTACAGCGTGTACGGAGAGGTTGCCATGGAGACGCCCCATACGATGCAAGTGGTCAGGATGGTTGAAGGGAACGCCTATAACTTCAGTGTAGAATGACCCGATTGAAGTTGCTGTCAGTGTTTACATATTTTGGTGTAAGCATATTTCACATCTTTTGGAAGATTTGTGGTCTTTGGTGCTTGTTACGGACGACAGATTGCTCGATTAATTGGTAAAGATAACCAATGTGATTCATAGGGTTTCTACAGACTATTATAACCAAAATGCTTAGCTGGACATTCGCATTTGCGCTTGGCATTTACAGCATTTGCCTCTTGCTTGCTGTTGCATCAAATTTTCCGCCTATTTTGATTGTGGACAGTGATAGATGAACAAAAGTTGGCGATTGCTGATTTCAACCATGCGATAGATAATTTATTGTGTTGCTTCAGAGATAACGATCACATTTCTGGGTTAATGGACATAAAAGGAATGGTCGTGGTCATTTTTAGCTTGTACTTAACTTGGAAAAAGCAACATAAAAGGAATGTAGTCCCCCAAAAGTTGGGTAGTGTGATCTTGCACATTGACTCCACCGATCATCCAAGATAGAAAGCATCCTCACTTGTTTGTTCATGTTTCCGGTTTTTGTTCTGATGCTGACTGACCATGACAGATCAGTTAGCATATTCAAGAACTCAGGACGTCTAACTCAAAGACTAGGACTTTCCTACTATGATGGTCCGCGTGCATCTACTCATGATTCAGAGGCTTGGATTTGATCCGAAGGCATTTTAAGCATGGAAGAGCAACAGATGACAACTTTGTCAAAATACTCTGATTAGTTTGGTATATATATAGTTAACTGGATACGACAGTTGGTCATTACAGAAGATCACCTATATGGAGATCCAATGCCCTCCTTTTTCATTCTCAACTGTGTCCATCAAAATCCTGTTTTGATAGTTTTCATTCATGAGCTTTATAAAAGCTAAAAATAACATAAGAACTTAATATACCAAGTCTCAGAGAGGTGTCAGCCAATGCAACATTTTCTACTCTTAAAATAAGTAAAATCTCGTCTTACAAAACCTGCTTGCCGCTAGAAATGTCATTGCCCATTCTATTAGATTGCTTGAAAATACGATTTGCATGTGACAGTTTCTCTTATGCTGATGTTCCCTAAAATACTTCGTTCACCGATGGATTGACTGGTGGCTCCATCACCGGGAGGAAATGGACTCAGTTAAGAGCTTCTAAGCATCTTCTCAAAATTCAATTCACACCCTCATTGACCTCCCCAGGAAAGATCGATTTGGCATTAGCAGAAGGCTAACAATCTTGCATTAAGATCAAGACTCAGAGTGGTGATGAAGCCTTCGGGTACATAAAAAGTTGAAAGTCTAAGAGATGTGGGATCGGATGGTGATTGGGACTTACACGATGCTGAAGAAGTCATCTGTATCGCTCTCCCTCCGTGACCAATTTTCCTCGAAAAGATGACTTGGTCCATCCAGTGTTGGCCTTCCAATTGAAGGTGATTATTTTTTGGATGAAAACACTCACGTTTCCTTGCATTACACATCGAATCTCAACCACTTCAGTTGGAACTTCAATGGATGCGGAACTCATCATTGTCAATCCAATACTTTCTAGAATACTTCCTGAACATCAGTTCCCCGAGGGTGTAATCTTAAATAGGAAAAAAGGGCCTTCGCAAAATTACAATTCCCAGACATTAAAAAACGGCGACTCCACATTTTGATAGAGAGCGGTAAAAAAGACGGTTTTCAAGTTCTCCACTGTTGATCTCAAAGAAAACATTGCCGTGTCAACACTGTTCTCTCAGCCTACTTCTCTGCTATCCACTATTTGCCTTGCATTCAGGAATGGTTGCGTTAGAGCTCTTGCAGTCACAGAACGATTTGCCAACGGTGCCACCTCCACAGTTGAGATTTCTTAATGGAATCAGAAGGAACTCTTGCAGTTTTCACACAAACCTTGGTGAAGAACTAAATCCTAAAACTTCTCTGACGGAGCTGAAAGAACCCTTGATTGGCAGAGGTGCATATTGCTGAGGTCTATAAAGGCCAGTTAGCTGATGGATCTTTTGTGGCAGTTAGAAGATGCGAACCATGCAAGCCTCCTGCTTTGTCATGCACAGTTTCGAGCAGAATTACAGGACCAGACAGCAACCATTCATTGGAATCTGCTCAAAATAATTGGCTTTTGAAAGGAAGCACAATTGCAGGAACTTGTAAAAACAAACACAAAATAGCAAGAGTCTTCCTTGTATATCCATTTATTGGGTTATGGAACAATGGCTCATAGTTTATGGAAGCACCAGCAGCACAGGCAACAGGTTGGATTGCTGCCCTCTCTCAACTGGCCAACACAGATGCCCATTGAACAAGGAGTAGCAGGAGGGCTTCCCGCCTTCAATGAGAATTGTGATATCCAGATAATTCATCATGACATAAAGCCTTCAAACATTTTGTTGGACAAGGAATTCAAGGCTCTCATTCCACACTTTGGTCTGGCGAAATTCATCAAGTGCGAAGAAACTGTTTGACGTCTTGATGGTGAGCTTGAAAATACAACATATTATAACCAAGAGAAGACCTGTTTGCTTCCGTACAGTTTTGAAGATTCTCACTCTACTTATTATGTATATGGTACTACAGGCTACGTGGCTCCAGAATACATTTTTGAAGGTGATGCTCTGTGAAGACTAATGCTTCTGCTTATGGTGGGTGCTTTTATAGTTTGTCTCTGGTTATACTCGTCATGATATTTCTCTGATTATGAGAAAGATCCCTTCATCATTTGACTGGGTGGAAGAACTTGTGGAAGATAAATAGTTGGATCTGCTGATGGACACAAGTATGCAGGGTGATTCCAGTGAAAACGAGGCCAATAAGCTTATCAAACTGGCTCTGATATGCACCCAATTTTCTCCTAAGAAATGATCCAACATGTCAGAGGTAGTCCAAATTCTTGAAGGGAACAGCAAGGATGAAGGATAGGTGAGGAAGAAAAGAGGATGTGGTTCTGATCAGACTGGACACCCACCCTAATTCTAATGGCATTGTCTCTGACTTGACATCTCATCTCGCTCCAGAAGTGTTTTGTGGTCCGAGATGATCCTCTTAGAATGCTTTCTTCATTTTCTATGTTCATTACACTTTGCAGAGTAAACAGAGAAGGCTGACATCAGGGTTGAGCAACTTATAAACAAGCTCTGTCATGCATCTGTGTTCCTTGGCAAATACAACAAAGAAATCAGAGACAGTCAAAGTTCCTGCTAGCCGCAGAATCAAATGCAATGTATCATCTGCCACAGGCAATGTTCAATAACAGAATTAGCTTTGGAGAGATTACCACCTTAGGAAACAGTTAGGCTTGACCTTGAACAGCAAATCATCAGGATCTAGGTTGCAAAACAAAAATCAAAGGTGGTAAGCAAGAGATGTTCAAAGGCAACCAGCAAAGAAACAAAAAAAAAAAAGAAAATAACCAGGAGACAGAGTGCACATACTCAGTTTTGATGATGTTCTAAGCAACACCCCTCACCCATTTCTGGTTGCAGTCTGGCTAATGCTTCCCTCTTCTTTGCAGTGTGGCAATGATGATCTTTGATGTCAAGTTTCATGAATATCGACACTATTTGAGCATGAATTATGATGAATTCTTTCCCTGTGCCCATAATCATCCCCATGTGAGTGTACCACTCACTCAGTTGGGTTGATGATTAAGGTTCTCCTCTAGTTCAGTATATCTAAGATGTCAGGTCAGTTTGAGGTAGGGCAAATCCTACTGCTTATTTTCAACTTGTCATGAGAAATCTGCAGTGAGAAATGACGAAGTTAATACATAAGACTCGGTCTAAATTCAAGACCAAAGGCATATCCAGTAGGTCACCTGACATTCTAAGGTGAGAGGTGCATATCCCATCATTAGGAAAAGGCATCTTGGTATTGCAATTAGAGAAGCAAGCTATCCACAGCATTTGGCCTACTGGCACAGGATGGGGTGAGACTAGGGAGTAGGTATGTTTACATCTAGGCTGGCAGGTACCAACGTGTGCATGAGCACACAAAAAAACTTTCAAAGAAAGGCAAGAAGGCACACAAATCATTTGTAAATGCTGTAGTGCTTGCAGACATTACAGCTAAAACCAATAAACTTGTTTAAGAAAACAAAGAGCTAGCCAGATGCTGGTGCACCTCAGAAATTTTACTCAGTACAGTGTTATTGAAGGCAGCAAAATAATCACCCTTATGGGTAAGATGCTTGAGGTCAAAACTGAGTTCTATGGCTGGACTATCAGTCCACCCAATCACTCGTCTCCATCAGATTAAACATGCTATGTGTAGTTTTAGTTCAGATTTTCCAACAGCTAGGAAACTGGGCCCACATTGAGTAGAATAATCAAGATAAGCGTAGAATTAAAAGTAAACACTGATTTTTGGTGTTCTATTCAATCTGGCACATTTATATGGGAACAACAACCAAGTCAATGGCCAGCAAAAAGTAAGGATCCAGCTATAAAACAAGCACATGATGTGGCGGCTAGAACACTCATAACATCTAGACTATACCGTGGTTGATGCATATTGAGCACAATTCAGGCAACCCCATTTGGAAAGAATAAGCAGATCAGTTAGAGAGAAAAAATAGACATCTAAGCAAACCCAAGTGAGAGCTGATGCTTAAGTGGGGCACTTACCTGTGCACAGTGTTCGCCCAATTCAAAAGGTCTCAATCCACCATGATACCACTCAGGAACTGGGAATCCAACCAAAAGAATCATAGATCATCCACATCCACAAATGAACCAACATCAATGTTTTGAAGTGTGATTTTTCCCATGTACAAATCATCTATATGGACAGGACAGACAGGAAGGCACTTGCGATTCAAACTCTCATGGATAACACCCAACCCTGAGATCCACTTCTCCTCATTCAGTGGGTTTACATTTAATCTGTTTTGGAGTAATCGTATCCGATAAAAAACTACATCGGTTCGGTCACAGAAATGTGCAATACAGGAATGAAGTGGCTTACAATCGAAAGCCAATCTAATCAGCGCCAAAGTTAGAACCCCATCAACAGGCTTTGGATCTGAAAGGTTTCTATCTCCCATCATCTTAACCTCTTTTTCAGTGGGAAAGTAGAACATTTCATTTTCACATGCATCCAAGACTTTTAAATCCTTGGAGTAATGCCTAATTGCTTCAAGTTTGGTCGATTCGTGCTTCTCTGCTAAAGTTAAAATGCAAGAGAACCTCAGGTGATAAGTTACAACTGTTTTAACCATCTTGAAGTTGTGGCAGCAACAGAAATAATCAAGCCATCTTTTCCCTACACCTGCATACCATTTGATGATATCAGCATCGTCTAGAGCAATGAGTAGCTTTATTGGTCTAGGACGACCCATGTTGTTTGTAAATCCAGCCATTTTAACTGCCTTCCGAACAGCTCCAATGGGTGCATCAACTCTAATACACAATCTCGTCAAATCATGAACTGTCATCTCTGCATACTTCTGTTCCTTTTCTTCTTCTTCTCTCCTTTCTTCTTCCTTTAATGCCTTCATAGCTTTGACCGGAGACAAGTGCTTATCTACTTCCTTATGGAACTTGTCATAAGCAAAGACAAGTTCCTGTGGCAATTGGTCTCTTATGCGTTGTAAAGAAAGGAAATTTCCAGCTGAGAGCACCCGATGCCAATTATACCGCTCCTCCAGAGATCCTAAGAAGTCCTGCACCACTTCATCCGCCCATGTTCTGAAAATCTCGTTGACCTCATTCTCAATTTGAATGTCAAATTTGAACTCATTTGTGCACTTCAACTTCTTGAAAACATGACTCAAAATCTTCAATCCCAGTTTCTTCCTATTCCTCTCCCTAGCATTTCTCATTTCTAAAGCTTTCACTTCCTTCTGCCTTAGGTACTTCTTCCTAGCCCTCACAGCTTTTTCTGACATTGGGGGATGCAAAACAGAAGGTGGGACTGCCTGAAGTTCCATCCCTAAGAACTCAATCTTTTCCATCGTAGGGCTGTGAATTGCAGTGCTCACTCTATCTACCTTCAATTCCAGCTTCTCTTCTATATATTTCACAACGTTGTTCTTCAAATCCAGAGTCAAAATTTTTGACCCTGAGGTTATAAACAGCATCTCATCCAGGTACCTAACTGCGTACACCTTCACAGGCTTGTAAAACACATTCGATGTTGAATCCGAAACATTCTCATTAGACTCAAACTTAAGATTCTCTTTATTCATTCGAAGCCTTAAATCCTGAATTTCCTTGTCGAGTCCATTGAAGTATATGTTAATCAAAATAGCACACAGGCCGCTCTCTTGAGGAAACCCTCTCCCCAAATAACACCCGCCCAATTCAATGCTTACTGCTCGGGACTCAAACAGCCTCCTTATCAAATCAATGAAAAGAGAATCGTCGATTTTCTCTTCAATGACCTTACACAGTTTGCTCACATGTGCACAGTCAAACTTCTGCCTGTCGAATTTCACAGTGAACCACCAGCTGGGATTCTGCACAGAGGCTTTCAAGTATCGCACAGCCGTGTGGCGCCCCACGCCGACATGCCCGCCGTAAGCGAAAGTCGCGAACCTCTCGTCATATACGACCTCCAGAACCATCCTGAGGGCCTCGATCAAGACCTTCAGTCTCAAGCCGGGCAGGAGCAGGGGCTCACCTTTCTTTCTCGAGGGCGCCATCGTGACGCAGCACGCCGCGACGTCGAACCGGCCCTCGGCGATCTCGCGGCCCATTTCGGAGAGCGAGAAGCGCCTCGACACGGACTCGAGTAAAGAAGAAGGAGGCGGAGGAGCCGCTTCGGGAGGGCTCGGGGCGGCGAGGTTCCGGCAGGCGGCGAGGAGGACGGAGGGGGAAGCCAGGACGTGGTGGGCGAGGCCGGAGAACTTTCCATTCTTGGCGTAGCGGCCGAGGACGAGGGTTTTGAGCTGCGGCCGCGTTAAGGGCTCCGCCGGGTCCGGGGGCGGGGGCGGGGGCGGCGATGAAGTGGAGATGGGCCTGCGGGTGGCGCGGGTGGCGCGGCGGCGGGGGGTCAGGGAGAGGCGGACGTCGGAGGAGGCGATCCTTCGGAAGCTCGAATGCATTAGAATTGCGAAATGCGCGATGGAGGAAGGAGACGGAAGAAAAACCTCTCACTTCCAGGAGGTGGTGGGAGAGTTGCAGGAGGGAGAGTTGCAGGAGCGAGAGTTGCTTCGGAATCGGAAATTACGAGCAAATTAACACTTGGGTATTTGACCAAAACCAAATAAATTAACACTTTGGGTAAACGTTTTAAAAGAAATTTCGCATTTAAATGATTGATAGAATGTTATGATATTTAACTGAATATTTTTTTTTATAAGTTATGACAATTAAATGGTTGAAAAAAAATTGTGTGAGAGTCATGTGAGAGTCATACGAAAGTCATGAGATTTGTTTTGTTTTTATTTTTTTGAAAATTCAAAATATTTTATAACTAAAGCGAAATTTTTTTGAAATACTTAATGCTTATTCAAAACCAAACCCCATTGGGCCATCAATTTTTTATTCAAAAAGAGAATGGCCTAATTTTGTAAAAAAAAAAAAAAAAATGAAGTTTATTGATTAAGAATTTGTGATTTTTCAAGTTTTATTCTATATATCATGAGAAAAAAAGTATTCGAACGATGGAGCTTGTAGTTCTTGTTTGATTGTTATGGATGGAATCCTTTAGAAAAATGTATACAAGTTAAAGTGATCATTTTTTCAAAGACGTAGATAGCTCCACGATTTAATTTATCTAAAAGAAATCTCAAACTTTAAGTTAAATCTCAATTCTGTTATAAACTTTTTTCATTTAAATAGAAATCACTCATTCTAATCCAAAATCCGTCCACGCATAAAATAATCATCACTGATTTTTTCATGATTATCAACAGTAGTAATCAAATCTTGAGTGGGTATGCGTATTTTGTAGATGAATTGACTTAGGAAATGATTCTGACCCGGCGTGGGGTCTTCCTCCTTACTAGAAGGACTGATGCGAAACGCAAGCGCGTAGTCTTGCACCCCTCACCGTTGCGCGTTAAGTTGCGATGGGATTTAGTATTTGACTTTGCTACGACGCGGAGAAAATCAAATTTCGGGGACGCTTCCGGCGCTAAAAGTTCAGCAGCAGGCACCTTCCAATATGTTTCCTAGAAACAACCCAGTCGACGCGAAACCAAGGGGGCATAGGCTCCATTTAAATCAAATCTTCACCCTTTCAGAGCGTGAACCGTACAGACACATACCAGCAATACTGATTGCATCGGAAAACCAGGAAAGATGGTTTTCAAATTTCACACAATCGATTTTACCGAGGAGGTCGATTTTAACACTCTGTTTGCTCCTTCTCCTACTCCGTCGTCCACCGTTTGCCTTCCACTTGGCAAGAGCTTCACCCGAGCCATGGCTGTCGCAGGCAGAGCCACTGAAGGCGTTTCTTGCGGGTTCACTGCCCCTGCCGCCGAGGTTTCTTGCTGGAGGCCGAAGACATCATCCGACGACTCGAATCTCCAATTACTTCATCCCCAGGTACAGCTTCGACCATTTACATACCAGGAACTGAAAGTCGCGACTGGCAATTTCAGCGAAGAGAATGTTTTGGGCCGAGGTGGGTTTGGTACGGTCTACAGAGGAATTTTGCTCGATGGATCTGCGGTGGCAATAAAAAGATGTGCCCTAGGATATGGCTCTGCTGAAGTGCAGGCTCGTGCTGAAGTGCAGGTTGGGAGTATGGCCCGGCACCGGAATCTGATCCAAGTGCTCGGCTTTTGCGATTCAAAGGAACCACAAAAACCTGTCAAGAAAAAAAAGGCAAGGTCACAACCGGTAGAGTACCTGTTGGTATATCCATTGGCGGTCAACGGAAATGTGGATTCCCGCTTGAGGGAGTGCTCTGCATTGCAACCCCCTCTCGATTGGCCTACCCGGATGCACATTGCCTTAGGAGTGGCGAGAGGGCTCTCGTATCTTCACGAGGATTGCAGTCTTCAGATATTTCACCGAGACATAAAGCCTTCGAACATTTTGTTGGATGAGAACTTCGAACCTCTCATTGGGGACTTTGGCATCGCAAAATTGGTGAACCGTGAAGATTGGAACCAGCAGATCCAGGAGTCGAAAAGCGCCAGGGCACTGCACCAGATGGCTGCTCTGGATAGATCAGAAAAGTTATACAGGACCCATAGAGTAGTGGGTACATATGGATTTTTGCCTCCAGAGTACGCAATGTACGGGAATTTCTCAGCAAAGAATGATGTCTTCGCATTTGGGGTGGTACTCCTTGAGCTCATCTCTGGTTCAAGGATTAATTTTGGGCAGCCTCTATACAGAAAAAGATTCCGTGATTTTAAGTGGGTGAAAGATACTGGGGAACATAACAAGTTGGGATGTCTGATCGATCCGAACTTGAGGGGAGACTACGATGAGAAAGAGGCTGAGAAATTAGTCAAACTGGCTCTCTTGTGCGTCCAAGAGTCACCAACAAAACGACCCACAATGTCGGAGGCAGTCCAAATTCTCAAAGGAAGCAGCTTAAATGACAGATGGGAGAGTGAAAAGAGGTGATGGTACTTGCTTATCAGCTAGAATCTCTTCTTGATTCAGAGGAGCTATCAGGACGCACCCTCGCCGACCCTGCATCTCATCTTGATCCAGAGGTGCTATCAGGACCGAGATGACGCCTTTGTCCTGGAAGCGAGCACAGCTGTCATGCACTAGTCGAGAAACACGCGCTTCCCTTTTCTCTAGAGTTTGGTCAATAGCTGTTGTCATCACCGTCATCAATTTAGATTTTAAAAGATCATCATTCATTTCAATGAAAGTGAACCACATGCTATAATTTCTTCCTAGCCAAGAATACAAACAAAATTCATGTGTCACCGATCGCACATGGATTCCAAAAAAATAATACAAGCAAATAATCCCCGAATTCTTGGATGAATGAGTGATCTCCGAACCGAACCGAACCGATACGAACCGAAGCAATTGGTTCGGTTTGGTTTTTGGTTTTCAGCTTTTAGTTTTTTATTTTTGCATTTGTTTTATTTATTTATTTATTTATTTATTTTTTCTGTTATATATTTTTCGTTTCTAAGAAATAAGCTCTTTATCGGTTTGTTGGTTTGATTCGGTTTGGTTAACTGATAAAAATCCAACCGATAAAAACAATTTCGGTTTTTAATGAAAACTGAACCGAAAAAACCGAGTGTTTCTGTTCGGTTTGATTCGATTTTCAATTCGGTTTGGTTTTCGGTTTGGTTTTTGACACCGCTACCTAGAATGGTCAGTAAGGATGAGGGTTGCGACCGGAGTTGCCAAGGCGCTTGCTTACTTGCATGAAGACTGCATCCCACGATCATCCATTGAAATATTAAAGCTTCGAATGTTCTGTTGGATGAGAAATACTGAGTGGCTCTCTCAGATTTTGGACTGGCAGTGTTGATGGACTACGAAAAAATTTGCGTCGAAATTACTGTGGCCGGAACACACGGGCATGTGGATCCCGAGTACTTCATCACTGGGATATGTTCGACAAAGACTGATGTATATGCATTTGGGGTCATGCTTCTCGAAGTGATAACGGGAAGGAGCATTTTGGATCTGGCTCGACTTGCCAATGACTGTAATGTGTTCGAATGGGTGAAAAGTGCTTTTGATGAAAGGAATCTGGATGTGCTAATTGACCGCTCTTTGCAAGGGAAGTACGTGGAAGAAGAGATACTGAAGTTGGTTAAATCAGCTATAGCGTGTACAGAGAGGTCGCCATGGAGACGCCACGATATGTCGCAAGTGGTCAGGATGGTTGAAGGGAACGCTTATAACTTTAGTGTAGAGGGACCCAATTAAAGTCGCTGTCATTGTCTGCATATTTTGATGTATGCATATTTCACATCTTTCGTGAAGATTTGTGGTGTTTGATGCTTGTTACTGATGGCAGACTGCTCGATTAATTGGTAAAGATAACCTGTGTGTTCATAAGGTTTTTGCAAACTATTATAATCAAGACGCTTGTCTGGACATGTGCGCATTCGGGCTTGGCGAATCCTGAATTTCCTTGTCGAGTCCATCGAAGTATATGTTAATCAAAATTGCATACAAGCCGCTCTCGAGGAAACCCTCTCTCCAAATAACACCCGCCCAATTCGATGCTCACGGCTTGGCACTCAAACAGCCTCCTTATCAAACCAATGAAAAGAGAATCGTCGATTTTCTCTTCAATGACCTTACACAGTTTGCTCACATGTGCACAATCAAACTTCTGTCTGTCGAATTTCACAATGAACCACCAGCTGGAATTATGTACAGAGGTTTTCTAGTATCGCACAGCCGTGTGGCGCCCCATGCCGACCTGCCCGCCGTACGAACCTCTCGTCATATACGACCTCCAGAACCATCCTGAGGGCCTCGATCAAGACCTTCAGT
The DNA here is from genome assembly GCA_014182575.1 of Eucalyptus decipiens. Classification (NCBI taxonomy): domain Eukaryota; kingdom Viridiplantae; phylum Streptophyta; class Magnoliopsida; order Myrtales; family Myrtaceae; genus Eucalyptus; species Eucalyptus decipiens. Next base: position 4,489,514 of record CM024619.1, on the reverse strand, counting down.
TTCAAGCCGGGCAGGACCAGGGGCTCACCTTTCTTACTCGAGGGCGCCATTGCAACGCAGCATGCCGCGAGTCGAACCGGACCTCGGTGATCTTGCGGCCCATTTTGGAGAGCGAGAATCACCTCGACACCGGCTTGAGTAAAGAAGAAGGAGGCGGAGTCAGGGAAGCCGCCTCGGGAGGGCTTGGGGCGGCGAGGAGAACGGAGGGGGAAGCCAGGACGTGCCGGGCGAGGCTGGAGAACTTGCCATTCTCGGTGTAGCGGCTGAGGACGAGGGTTTTGAGCTGCGGCCGCGTTAAGGGTTCTGCGGGGTCCTGGGGCGGCGATGAACTGGAGATGGGCCTGCCGGTGGCGCCGCGGCGGCAGGTCAGGGAGAGGTGGACGTCGGAGCAGGCGATCCTTCGAAAGCTCGAATGCATTAGAATTGGGAAACGCGCGATAGAGGAAGGAGACGGAAGAAAGCTTCTCACTTCCAGGCGATGGAGGGAGAGTTTCAGTTGCAGGGGCGAGAGTTGCTTCGGAAGTTACGAGTAAATTAACTTTTCTTTTTGGTTAATTGAAAAGTGGGAAAAAGACATCACAAATACTATAACGGCCCTGACTTAATTGTCATAATTTCTTTTATAAATCCAGTGCCATAACTTTTTTTCAATCATTTAAGTGTTATATAACTTTTTAAAAACATTCCCCATAAATATTATACTATGTTGGATTTCTAATACTTAGGTAAACGTTTTTAATAAAATTTCACATTTAAGTGATCAATCAAAAGTTATAATACTTAAGTAAATATTTTTTAGAAGTTATAACAATTAAGTAGTTGAAAAAAATTGTAACATTTAAGTGATGGTCATATTAAAGTTATGACACTTGTTGTGTCATTATTTGTGGACAATTCAAAATATTTTATAACTAAAGTAATGCTTATTCAAAACTAGACCCCATTGGGCCGTCAATTATTCAATCAAAAAAGAATGATCTAATTTTGTCAAAAAATTAATGTTTATTGATCAAGAATTTGTGATTTTTCAAGTTTTATTCTATATGTCATGAGAATAAGTATTGGCACGATGGAGTTTGCAGTTCTTCTTGTTTTGATTGCTATGAATGGAATCCTTCAAAAAATGATACAAGTTAACATGATCATTTTTTTTTAATGACGTATATAGTCCCACGATCTAATTTCCTAAAAAATCTCAAACTTTAAATTCAATCTTAATTCTATCACGAACTTTTTCATCTAAAAAGAAATCACTCGCTCTAATCCCAAATCCATCCACACATCGAAAAATTACTGTTGATTTTTTCACGATTATCAACATTAATAATCAATCGTGAGTCGGTACACGTATTTTTCAGATGAATCGATTTAGGAAATGATTTTGACCCCACGCCGGGTCTCCTTAGTAGGACCAGACAAAGCGTAAGCGCCGTCTCGCACCCCTCACCGTTGCAAGTTGAGTTGCAACCGGATTTGGTTTTGACTTTGTTACGACGCGGAGAAAAGGAAAATTTCAGGGATGCTTCCGGGGCTAATAAGTTCAGCAGCAGGTACCTTCCAGGATGTTACCGAGAAACAACCCAGTTGACGTGAAACCCGGGCCATAGGCTCCATTTAAATCAGATCTTCCACCCTTTCAGAGCGTGAACCATACAGACACATACCAGCAATACTGATTGCATCAGAAAGATGGTTTTCAGATTTTACACCATCGATCTCACCGAGGATGTCGATGTTTCCACTCTGTTTGCTCCGCCTACTCCTCCTCCGTCGTCCACCGTTTGCCTTCCACTTGGCAAGAGCTTCACCCGAGCCATGGCTGTCACGGGCAGAGCCGCTGAAGGCATTTCTCTCGGGTTCGCTGTTCCTGCTGTCGAGGTTTCTTGCTGGAGGCCGAAGACATCATCCGATGACTCGAAGCTCCAATTACTTCAGCCCCAGGTGCAGCTTCGAAAATTTACGTACCAGGAACTGGAAGTCGCAACTGGCAATTTCAGCCAAGAGAATGTTTTGGGCCGAGGTGGGTTTGGTACGGTCTACAGAGGAATTTTGCTTGATGGATCTCTGGTGGCAATAAAGAGATGTTTCCGACCATCTGGCTCTGCTGAAGTGGAGGTTGGGAGTATGGCCAGGCACCGGAATCTGATCCAAATACTAGGCTTTTGCGATTCAACGGAAGCACAAAAACCTGTCAAGAAAGGAAAGACAAGAACAGAACCGGTAGAGTACCTGCTGGTATATCCATTGGCGGTCAATGGAAGTGTAGCTTCCCAGTTAAAGGAGCGCACCGCATTACAGCCCACTCTCGATTGGCCTACCAGGATGCACATTGCCTTGGGAGTAGCGAGAGGGCTCTCGTATCTTCACGAGGGTTGCAGTCTTCAGATAATTCACTGCGATATAAAGCCTTCGAACATTTTGTTGGATGAGAACTTTGAACCTCTAATTGGGGACTTCGGCTTGGCAAAATTCATGAATCACAAAGATTGGAACCAGCAGATCCAGAAGTCAAAAAGTGCCGGGGCACCACACCAGATGGCTGAAACCAAAGCAGTAAACAACCACGAGAGGCCCTTTTTGGCTCTGGAAAGATCAGCAGAGTTATACAGTACCTATCGAATATGTGGTACATATGGATATATGCCTCCAGAGTAGTTGATGCGAGGGGAACTCTCGGCAAAGAATGATGTCTTCGCATTTGGTATGGTGCTCCTCAAGCTTGTCTCTGGTTTGAAGCCTCTTGTTCATTTGTCGGATCCAGGAATGAATGGTTTTGAGCGGGTGAAATATCTTCGGAACATAACGAGCTGGGAGGTCTGATTGATCCGAGCTTGAGAGGAGACTATGATGAGTATGAGGCTAAGAAATTAGTCAAACTGGCTCTCTTGTGCCTCCAAGATTCATCAACAAAGCGACCCACAATGTCGGAGGTAGTCCAGATTCTAAACGGAAGCTGCTTAGATGAAAGATGGGAGAGTGAAAAAGAGGAGATTGATATTGCTAGTGCTAGTACCTAGAGGGGGGTGAATAGGTATATAAACGATTTTTCTTGATAGACGCACAATACTTAGACAGTTCAGGAATTGCAACAAATAACAATCAATCGTAAACTCGGTGAATGAAAGAGAGAAATAAACACGCGGTTTTATAGTGGTTCGGCTTGATTCAAGCCTACGTCCACTCTTCCGCACCGACAGCCAATCGATTGGATTCCACTATGAACAAAGAGATGTTACAACGTTGATCTTCCTTGATTTTCGGGTGTAGATGAACTACCACACTCACTCAAGGTATCACCAAGTATAGACACTCTCGTGTATACAATTTCGCTCGATCGTATCGACTAATAATCAAGGTGCTTCGAGACTCGGAATTTCTCTATCGATCACACTACTAAAACAACTAGAACGTCTTCCTTTTATACTCCTTTATGCCATCATACCCGTTGGCACTTACAAAATGAATTCCTCCAATCTACCCGTTAGACGGAATCAATCAAGAAGATCATTCGAGCTATTAAAGGAATCTGACGATAGCCCATCAATCATGTTCGCCCATACAATCAGGATCTAGGTTTCCATGAATAGAACCTTCCAAGAATACTTCGTCGATCATCGGATCTTCAATTGATCTAGATACGAATCAAAGAATCCGTTATATTTATCCAGCTAAAAGATCTTCTCCAGAGGATGAAATCCTTAATCATTTTCTTCAGATTTGGATTTCCTTCGACACTGAATCAGATAAACTGTCAATGAGAATAATTTTGAGTCTTAAGTCTTGAGTCTTGATTCTTGAGTCTTGAGTTCTGAGTCTTGAGTTCTGAGTCTTGAGTTCTGAGTCTTGAGTACTGAGTCCCGGTGATCGAAAGTCTTCGACAATCCGCAAATATCCACTAGACCGATGGAAACGTTTTGTCGCCTTCAAAATCTTCTAGAACAATTTCTCCAACAATCTCCCCTTTTTGATGATGACAAAACTTTCCTGTAGATTTGAACAACCTTGACCCGCAAAAACATTTCTCAAGCAATATGGCTATCTCATAAAGATTAATAAAACAACCGGACTCGCATCCACAGAAAATTGGTTAGACTTTCATGAGTAATACCATATAACAACACTCGATATAAATGCCAACAGTCAAGCATCACAATCCACAACCAAATTCAGTCCATACTCAAGTTCACACAAGTCATACTCAAAACATACTTAAAAACTTAAAAACTCACAACCACAAAAACAAATTTAAAATCAAGGTTTGAAAAAGATGGTTGGTTCAAATTTCTTCTCCCCATTTTTGTCATCAGTAAAAAGGTGAGAAAAGAGTCAGGTCCGCTTGGGAATGCGCACGATCCGGAAATCTCCCATGGACTGTACTATGCCTTCGAGCCTCTTCAAGTCTTCCATTAATTGAGCTACCTCCTCTCCTTTGGCATTGGCTTGAATCGTAGAGCGAGGTCTTTCATTCCGTCTTCCAGTAGTAATCGAAGATGCTTATCCAAAGCATTCTTGATGTTTTGAATCTCATAGTCCGAGCATAGATTTGGCCCCGCATTTCGGAAGAACATCAAGAATACGTTGAAAATCTGTTGAATTGTCTGTCTGCATACTAGCATTTACTTTCTCAGATGGAGTGAATGCAGACGATGGCGCTTCTGTATGACCTTGCAGATTTGATGATGTATCATGTTCTTCTTCTTCGTGCAATTGAGAAGCCCGAAACTCTTTCCGGAGCAAAGATGAGGTGAGGATTTTTCTTGCTCCCCAACTCCCCCCTGTCTCTAAGACATCAAAATCTTGCTCGCCAACTCCCCCGTCTCTAAGACATCAAGATGGGAGGAGTGATGATCATGCTCTTCCATTTCCTTCTCTCCGCATTCAGCAGCAGACTTTTCTTTCTCGTCTTCTCCTTCTTCTTCAGCTTCTTTTTCTTTCTCTCTATGCTCTTCTTCTTCTTCAGCTTCTATCTCTTTCTCTTTCTGCTCTTCTTCTTCTCTTTGCTTTGACTGAAGTTCCGTTGATCAAGATACAGAACGTCTAGTCCTTACCAGTGCAGGAATAGAAAGATCTTCCTCTTCTTCTTCATCCTCCAAGATGAGGGATCTTCTCTTTTTGGATGGAGCACCAATGGGCTCCTTTCCTTTTCTCTTTGATGCAGAAGAGAGTGGAGTTTTCACCTTGAACTTTGCCATTTCCTTGCTAAGTTCTTTCAGACGCATCTTTGTCAACATATTCAAACCTACCACCATTTTATCGCACGATCGAACACGAGAGAGTGTGTGGTGGTTCAATATTCATGTGTCGAAGATCTTTGTCACAAAATTTGGGTAAGGCAATTGTCCCTTGTTCTTCGACATTGCTCTGTACATATGGAAGAGAATAGTATGAGGCAGAGAGAACTTCTTTCCTGAGTTGATTGCATGCATCAATTTTGCTTCCGAATTAGATACATCAATCTTTGATGTAGACTTTGGCCTGATGCAATTGATCACAATTTTGTGCAGCACAATATTGATGGCACTCATCTTCGAGTAGGTAATCTTCGCCTCGTATCTCGTTTTTGACAAGATCCGAGTAGCACGAGCAATCGAGACTTTGATTGGTTGATAATGTCCTCGTTCAACACCAATTATGTCCGCCAAAGCATGTCCACATCCATCACATAGTCCCGATCTCGAACACCGAATGATATTCTATTCGCATCTAGAAAACTGAGATTCGAATAGAAATATGCAGTCAAGTGTGCATAACTATTTGTGGTATCGGTGCAAAACTGCTCAAGTTGAAGCAATTGGAACTTTTCCCTTAAGTTCACATTAACAAAGATCCAGAAATCAAAATCAACACTCCCGGGGTTTATCACCTCTCGTTTTAACAGATCAAAGAATGCCTTCTCCTGTTCCTTCGATCTAAACAACTCCATCTTCTTTCCCTTCACCTTTGCAAAGAATGCCCATTCTCGGTTGAAAATCACTAAACATTTTATCATCTTCGTTCCCCTCATTGGAAATCGGTCCTGAAACACAAGGGTCACTTGGAATGTTCGCAAGTGCCTCTTCAGCCTTTCCTTTGGGAGCTATTCCCAATTCCTCCATTCGCTTCAAAAATCTGTACTCATTTCCATAGTTCTTATCTCTAAGGAAACTATCTATATAATTCGAGGAGAACCGAAGCTTTCAACGCACGATAGGGCATGTAAATAAATGAGGGTTTTTGCGCTCTCACAGGTTCAACGTCCTCTAGAATGACTTCCTCCTGATGATGACCCGCATCTTGTGGGGTAGATGGTGAGTGATGAGGTGGAGAAGGAACAGGACTCTGTTGCTGTCTCGACAAATCTTCTTCCTCGGTGAGATCGAAGTGCGTAGGTCCCTCCTTCATTCTCTGTGGACCCCTGCTTGCGATCCTTGACGACTTTCTCGAAGAAGACATCTTTTCTTGTCAATGAAAGATTCCTTCACTCGCTTTCCCAAGGAAAAATGACAACTTTCTCGAGTATGAATACGAAGTAGAAAACAGGATTGAGAGAAGAATGCCTTTTAGGGTTTTGAGAATCGAGTAAAAAGAGAAAACTATGTATATATAACTCAGTTTTGAAAAGGAAATAGCAATCGATACGAAGAAAAGTGAACAAGTCGTCTTTCTTTTAAAGATAATAACCGCCATTTTAAAAGAGATTATCCCTTTTTGAAAAGTCATGTTTCCAATTTTTTTTTTTACGGAAATTAAAGATGGTATCAATCAATTATAACTGAATAAATGATCGTACCTTTTTGAGATAAAGAAATAACTTACAGTCTATACAATGAAGGTTTGAGTCGAGAATTCGAGTCCGAGGGTTAGAGTCCGATTGATGTAGATTCTTCGGACTTTAACCTCTTCAAGCTTCAAAATGTTGAGTCTGGGTACGGATAAAATCGAATTGATTTTTCTCCAAAGGCTTTGTGAATATATCCGCTAGTTGACTTTTCGAATCAACAAATTGAATTGAGATTTCTCCATTTTGAATATGATCTCTAATGAAATGATGTCGAATCTCTATATGCTTTGCTCTTGAATGAAGGATTGGATTTTTGGTGAGATTGATTGCGCTGGTGCTGTCACATCTGATTTTTGTGCATGAGTCTTCAATCCCAAAGTCTTGTAGCTGTTGTTTTATCCATAGAATTTGCGAACAGCAGCTTCCAAGAGCTACATACTCTGCTTCTGTTGTAGAGAGAGCTACAATGCTCTATTTCCTTGAAAACCAAGACACCGCCCCGCTTCCAAGCAACCGGCGGGTTCCCGAAGTACTCTTTCTATCGACTCGCAACCGGCCGGATCGCCTCGAATATCCTTAAGATTGAAGTCTCCCTCCTTAGGATACCATAGACCGATGCTTGAAGACGAGGCAACGTATTTAATAACACGTTTGGCAGCCTTGAGATGAGATTCTCTAGGATCTGATTGAAACCTAGCACAGATGCAAACACTCAACAAAATGTCAGGTCTAGAGGCAGTAAGATAAAGAAGTGAACCGATGATGCTTCTGTACGCTTTTGATAAACTTTCTTCCCTTCTTCATCTTTGTCTATTTTCAACGAACTTGACATTGGTATATCAGTCTTTTTGCAATTTTCCAATCCAAACCTTTTGACAAGATCATTAGCATATTTTTCTTGACAAATGAACGTTCCTTCCTTCAATTGCTTTACTTGAAGACCAAGAAAGAATGTTAATTCTCCCATCATACTCATTTCAAATTCATCCTGCATAGACTTTGAAAATTTCTTGCACATACTTTCATTAGGGGATCCAAATATGATATCATCCACATATATTTGAACAAGTAAAAAACTTTTGTTTTCCTTTTTTAGTTCGGAAACTCTTTTGAGAGAAGTCTTAAGACTAAAACACAGTTCATCAATATATTTAGAAACTTTGACAGGAATTTTAAAATCACTTACCTCAAATTCACTGTCTGAGTCTGATCTAGAATCCGAGTCCGAGTCCGATTGTGCCATCGACACGATTGGCATATTCATCATCACTTTTTCACACTCGCATCACTCCAAGTTTCGGCTTTGAGTGCTTTTCGAAACTTTTCAGCTTTTTCTTTCTTCTTCTTCGTAAGAGGACAGCTTGGGTCTTATGTGTCCTTTTTCTTGCATTCGAAACAAACTACATCTTTGTTCGGTTCCTCATCATCAACGCAGACTTGGATTGCTGTCTTTGAAAACTTTGTTTCTTGGAGTTGAACCTTCTTCCTTTCCTATTCAGTTTTCTGAATCTTCTTATCATAAGAGCAAGCTCCTCATCGTCCGTATCATCTTCGTAATCTGCATCATCGAATCATCATTTGATTTTAATGCAATGGATTTCTTACCTCTTGGATCTTCGTCTTCATTGATTCGTTCCACTTCATAAGATCGAAGAGTTCCAATCAGCTCATCGACGATAGTGGCATAATTCTTTACGTTTCTCTTATTGAAGTCTTTATATGATTCCAATCCTTAGAGAGTCCACGAAGCTTGTTCACTTTCATGGGATCAAAGATTTTTTGTCCTTGGTTCTCAAGACCATTGACAATATCTCGTAAAAAACGACTAAACATGTCAGTTATAGGTTCTCCTGGTTTCATTTTGAAGGATTCATATTGACCAAGGAGAATGTTGATTCTGGTCTCCTTCACTCGATCTGTTCCTTCATAGGTGATGTGTAATCTGTCCCATACTTCTTTTGCTGTAACACAAGAAGATATTCTCGTTATATTCATTGGTGACAAAGCACAATATAAAGAGTAAATTGCTTTTGCATCGAGTGCTTGTCTCTTATTTATTTCTTCCCGAGTCATTCCACGGTCTCAATTGTTTCTTTTCCTCTTTCGAGACTCGATGCAGCAGTAGGAGTGATCCCTTTTTCCACAACGTCCCATTCTAGAGGATCCTTTGATCGTAGAAAGGCTTTCATCTTGTTCTTCCAGATGTTGTAATCCTTTCCATCAAAGTAGGGAGGTCTGGTATTGCTTTGCCCTTCCATCAGCCCTGGTGCCAGCATACTAGCCATGGATCTTTTACTCAAGTAAAACACTTCAAATAAAGTAAGAACACGAGCTCTGATACCAATTGATATTGCTAATGCTAGTACCTAGAGGGGGGTGAATAGGTATATAAACGATTTTTCTTGATAGACGCACAATACTTAGACAGTTAAGGAATTGCAACAAATAACAATCAATCGTAAAACTTAGTGAATGAAAGAGAGAAATAAACACGCGGTTTATAGTGGTTCGGCTTGATTCAAGCCTACGTCCACTCTTCGCACCGACACCAATCGGCTGGATTCCACTATGAACAAAGAGATGTTACAGCGTTGATCTTCCTTGATTTCGGGTGTAGATGAACTACCACACTCACTCAAGGTATCACCAAGTATAGACACTCTCTCGTGTATACAATTTCGCTCGATCGTATCGACTAATAATCAAGGTTCTTCGACTGGAATTTCTCTATTGATCATACTACTAAAACAACTAGAACGTCTTCCTTTTATACTCCTTTATGCCATCATACCCGTTGGCACTTACAAAAGGAATTCCTCCAATCTACCCGTTGGACGGAATCAATCAAGAAGATCATTCGAGCTATTAAAGGAATCGACGATAGCCCATCAATCATGTTCGCCCATACAATCAGGATCTAGGTTTCCATGAATAGAACCTTCCAAGAATACTTTGTCGATCATCGGATCTTCAATTGATCTAGATACGAATCAAAGAATCCGTTATATTTATCCAGCTAAAAGATCTTCTCCGAGGATGAAATCCTTAATCATTTTCTTCAGATTTGGATTTCCTTCGACACCGAATCGATAAACCGTCAATGAGAATAATTTTGAGTCTTAAGTCTTGAGTCTTGATTCTTGAGTCTTGAGTTCCGAGTCTTGAGTACCGAGTCCAAGTACCGAGTCCGGTGATCGAAAGTCTTCGACAATCCGCAAATATCCGCACTGGGACCGATGGAAACGTTTTGTCGAACTTCAAAATCTTCTAGAACAATTTCTCCAACAGAGATGGTAGCCGATATCCGGCAAACTAGGCCTCAATCTTGCAAAGATCCTCACCGACTTAGCATCTCATCTTGACCTAGTGGAGCTATCGGGACCGAGATGATGTCGTTGTCCGGCAAGTGAGCAGCCTTAGCATCATATTTTTACAATGGTCATGCACTAGTTGAGAAACACGCGTTTTTGTTTTTTTGTTTTTCTTTCCCAATGTGTTGTTGTCATCTTTGTCATTAATTGAGAAATTAAAAGATCATTAATCATTTCAATGACAAAGTGAACTGACTTGTTAAACGGGTGGGTCGGCTCGGGTTTGGGTCTGGTCATAAATGGTCCGACCCAAATTAATCCATTTAACCCGTTTATAACCCCATTTATTGTAGTGCAAAATTTTTGACCCATACTCGACTCGATCTATACTCGACCCATAATCGACCCATTTAACTAAACTTAAGAAAGATAATATATATTTTAAAAATGGAATTGTTAAAATAGTTTTATACAACACCAATTTAATGGACAATTTAAAATAATTATTTAAAAAAATCAAATTTTAATTATTTTTATTTTTATTTTTTAAGAATATAATTTTTAATTTTCTTTTTCTTTTTTCTTTTTTCTTTTTCTTTTTATTCTTCTTCTTCTTTGGTTGGCCACCGACCATGACAACAATTGGCGATCGGCCACAGGTGAGCCTTGAGTTCACTCGGCTCGCCGACATTGGTGAGCTCAAGGCTCGTTAGATCGGCAAGGCTTGAGCCTCGCTAGACATCGGCGAGGCCTCCTCCTCGCCAGATCCAGCGAGCTCGAGCTCGCCCAACGCCAGGAGCTTGAGACTCACTAGATCAACGAGGCTCGAGCTTGCCTCTCGCCAGACATGTCAACAAGGCCTCCGCCTCGCCAGATCTAGTGAGCTCGAGGCTCTCCAGATCAGCGAGGCTCGAGCTCGCCCCTCGCCCGACGCCAGCGAGTTCAAGTCTCATCAGATCGGTGAGGCTTGAGCCTTGTCAGACGTTGGCGAGGCCTCCACCTCTTCAAATTCGGTGAGCTTGAGGCTTGCTTGGCCGGTCGCCAGCCATCAGAAGGAGAAAGAAGAAAGAAAAGAAAAGGAAAAAAAAAAATTAAAATGAAAAAATAATTATGATTTCGATTTTTATAATATATATATAAGTTAAAGAGGGAAGGGAGAGATTGTGAAGTTTTGGTTGAAAATGGGTTTTAAATCTAACCCATTTAAGACTCACTTAAGATCTACCTATCTTAAGTATTTAATTGTTAAATCCATTTAACTAATTTATTCAAAAAATAAGTGACTCATTTTGCCACCTCTACAGTCAACTACGTGGTTTAATTTCTTCTTAACCAAAAACACAGACCATAGTGACAGGAGAGATGCCGAAACAGCTAAAATAGGAGGTACCATGAATCATGACCAAAGTCTTCAGTAGCTCCAGCAGCTCATAGTCATTCAATGACATAAGCAGGTGTTAGCAAAGGCTTGGATGTCATGCTCAGCTCATCACGTATGGGGCATATATTTTTTTGAGCCCATCACCTCTCGACAGTATAAAGTCAATAACCTATCATCCAAATATACCGACAATTTTCTGTCAAAAAAATGAAAAATTGGATTCACAGAATATAGGGTAGGGAGCACAAGAGTATAGGTCAGTTGCCGATTGCCGACTATTGATCGGGTCCAGAAGCTAAAGAAGAGGTTGAATCAAATATTGTTGATCTTAGTTAAGTTTTACATCAAATCAAACAGTAAACTTAGAACAAGTGCAAAGTGAAATTTTTGGTTTTGAAGTTTAGAAAAGTTCATCAATAAACCCAACACAGGAGCGATTACATGCGTCACAAACCCTGCATCACTGATCACATGTATTGAGTGAGGCTTCCGGGGGACTGACCGAAAGCCACTTGCGTGTATTCGCTTCAATAGCAGAAGGGGCTCTGGTTTGCGTTTGGATTTTTCCCTCATTAGCAAGTATTATTGCGCTATGACAATGGCTAGGAGTTTGAAAGGCATTGCCGCATTAGTATTTTGAAGAATCGGATAAGGCTTTGCCCAGGACCCCATTACTCAGTAGCATTTGGTTTGGCTATATGCAATGAACCTTGGGCTAATTCTACTTCACTTTGACTACAGTGACCGCCGACGCTGAGTGGGCCCCAACCAAACGATGACAGGTGAACGGCATTGAAACTCCAAGTTCTAATTTAGCTAAGGTGGTGAGCTCTACGCGAAAATAACAAAGGTACCATCTTGATATAGTCTGACTATCTCATATTATTTGTTCCTAGCAAGTGTAAATTTGCGCCCCTAGGCAGCTGAAATTCAAATGTTAGACATAATGACTACATTATTTCCAATGTTATATTTTGGATTAACTCACTTGAGATATTGTTCACTTTGACTCGTCTTATACCAAGTGTCCTTATTTTTTCTGGCACTTTCTTGGGAGGTCCTTCATTCCAAAGCATGCTTAACATTGGAGTTATAATTCTAAACATTGTCGTTATGTCTAAATATGTCATGTAACATTCCACTATTCGGACAAAAGTCAACCTTTTATGGGTGGGCTTTTTCTCGGATTCAATTCATCTCCCAAATGATTAAACAAAGGTCCGAATCTTGTCTCTCTGCATTTGACTTTGTTCTTTATGCTTTCCGTGTACTGAATTGGCTTGTCAAGAAGAGAAGAAGCGGATCATAACGGGATGGGCTTTAAATTTCGCACATTCAGTTTCTCCCGTCGCAGTCGAGAAGTTTGTTCGACTGTTGACGATTATAATCAACTGAAGCTTCTATCTGGATGAGTTTCGAGTTGCGACCCTATACGAAAGCTACGTGAATATGTTAGGGCAGAGGTTGATGTGGGAAGGTCTAGAGTTACTCTTATAGAGGATGTGTGACTGATTGTTCTGTAGCAAGATCATGGAATATTACTAAAGATTTAGGAGAACAGTTTCAAACTGAACTAGAACCAGAAAGGTTTCTGCAATACCATGAGAGAGTGGCTGTTACTCTACCCCTTTATGATCAATTGCAGCGAAGAATTCCACTTAAAAATTGGACCGCCAGAATGCAAATAGCAATTGGAGTTGTGAGGGGCAACATTACTGCAATGTCGTCCAAAAGTGTTGCTGAAGGGAAATTTTAGCCAACTTTGGGAGACATTGGCTAGGCGGGGATCATGCATGAGAGGGACGTTGTGCTGGGGAACATTGAACGGTCCATCAACCCTAACTCTATCCCTACTGAAGTGAATAAGCATCAGCAATCGGTGCCCATTTTACTATAACACTGCCATGCATGCGGATAAGGGGTGTACTGCGCAGTATTACTCGCATACCGGGAAGTACACGCCGAGGATTGATGTCTTAGCACACCGGAACATTCTTCTCAATATGATCAAGGAAGGTGGAAAGTAATAGGTGAATGACATTGGAACTCCAAGATGACTACAGCGATCGCCAACCCTAAATGGAGCCCAAGCCAAACAATATAGGTGAACGACATTGAAACTCCCAAGTTCTCATCAGTTGAGATGGTCAACTCTACACAATAATGAAAATGGTACCATCTTGATATGTTGTCAGTAAGAATTGGGCTATAAAAAGAAAAACAAAAGGGCCCAAAACTCAAGTTCTATTAAGTCAGGCCATCAGTCCACTCCATCCTTAGCTCGTATGAGCCTGAAAAGGCTTTTCTTCTTCTTCTTCTTCTTCTTCTTCTTTATTTTGCTGAAACCTTCGGGGAGAAAGAGAGGGACGATCGGGGACCGAAGAGATATTATATGCATATTTTATAGCTCATTTTTCATATTACCTGCATATTTTATACTAGATTTGAGATTATTGAGTTTATGGTATTGTTTTATAAATATGTATAGTTAGTGCTTGATCTACTTATAAAAGATATGTACTACTCACCGAGTTGTAATTGCTTACTGTTGGGAATAACGGATCCCCGAAAACCGGATTCGACACTAAATCGAACCCCTCAATCAATGCGGAAGCGAAGCCCAGGAAAACACGTATCACCGATCGTAAAGCACACCACGGAATCGAGCGTGCCTTGTTAGCCGCAGATTAAACACCAACGCCGAAGAAGAGGAAGAAATTCTGATCCGATGATGTCAATTCGACTTGAATAGGGAAACGGCGTCGCCTTAAGCGTTTAGGAGAAAAAGAGAGGGAAAGGAACGTACGTTACTTCATTATGCCAAGAGGTGCCATCTCTCTCTCTCTCCTCCCTTTTATACCTTCCCCCATCCACGGGCCTTATTCTCGTGGGCCGGGCTTTTGGGCCCAAAGATGGGCGGACAGGCCTTAAGCCCATCACCAATTAAATCCATCATCTCCCACTCACACATGGTGGTATAAAACCAACATGGGCGGATGGCCCTACTCATCCCCATCGAGAAAAATCCATCATAGACTCTCACTTAACATGGTGGGCCGTACAGAATTCTCTTTTCCTCTCTTCAATATTCATACCGGTGAATAATCCGTGCAACCAGCATACTTTGAGAGCTCATTGCTATACATCTGTTAGGAATATATAGCAGCTCATAATGGGCATCACACCCTGAGTAGATTTAGTATGCAGTACCCTAGATCGATCGTTTACATTTATATCTCTCTTGATCTCTTTTAAACAATGATATATATATATATATATATTGTATTCACAATTATGATTATCCCAAAGGCAGTCATAATTGGTTAACCGGTGAATACAAAACTATAATGTGATTCTCCAAAATCGATCTTCCTCTTTCCTTCAAACTCTCAATTTCAGTTCAGCTTGCTTTTCTAGAAATGCCCCATTAGATCGAATCAAACTCATGACCATTGGCAACATCCTAAGATAGCAAACACTAAATAGAAATCTTGAAAATAAGTAAGAGTCTTGAGGGGACTAAAAAATTGAGGAACTCTTTTTCTCAAGAGTCTCACACGACATAAAAAGTTGAGATCAAATTTTTGCCACTCTTATTGGTCGTCTCATGCATACGTAGTATGAAATACGTATTACGGTATTAACTCCTTTCCCATGGAGCGTATGTCTACACCTTTCAATACCGTACAAATGATAGTTCAGACATACCCGATGTCTAACTTGAGTTCACGTATCTACTCATTCACAAAATTCATCAGAACTCACATCTGACATCATAGACAAATATAGTAAAATATGTGGGGTATTTTACTTTCGGACATCATAAGAATTATGTCCTCATCTTAACACCCAGTTAAGGCGACATACGTGTTTTAAGCTTGAGCTCTCGATTATCACCTAGATAATAAGCTTAAAAACAGTCTCATCTCTATTTATCACACAATAAATAGAGGCGATTACCTGTGTGAGTGGGCTAATCTTATATCTGTCCGACATACTTCTCAACTTAAAATAATGCACTGAGCATTAGGATGCATAAAGATCAAACAAAGATTCATAGGCATTAATGATGAAAACACAAATTCATCAAATTGTGAACACTTAGGGAAATCACAATATTCAAGACATCAACCTCTACGCAATCCTAGAGATTTCATATAGCCACAAAACACATCTCTAGGTATTGGCTTTGTCATAGGATCTGCTACCATTCTATGCGTAGTATGTACTCTAAGTTCACATCTTTTCGTGCAATCATATCCTTGACAAAATTATACTTGGTATCTATAGGTTTGGTCTTGCCATGATATTTTGGATATTTGGTGTACACTTTTGCTGCTTGGCTATCGCAGTTAACCAACAATGAATCTACAGCACTTCCAATAACACCTAAATGATTCAAAAAAATCTCTTAAGCCAAACACCTTCTTATACTGCTGCTGACAATGCCACGAACTCAACTTCTATCGTGGACAGGGCTATACATGTTTGTTTCTTCTTTGCTCCAACATATGGTGCCATTATTCAGTAAGAAAAACAAACCCAGAGATAGATTTTCTTTCATCTAAATCTCCTTCCCAATCAGTATCAAAATAGCCTTTGAGTTGCAGATCCTTTCCTTAATAACTCAGCCTATAATCAGCAGTCCCTTTAGATACCTCAGTATTCTTTTAACGGTTTTTCAATGTGCTTGACCTGGATTGAATTGGTAACTACTCACCATTCCAACTGCAAAACATATGTCAGGTTTTGTACATATCATAGTATACATCAAGCTTCCAACAGCACTAGCATAAGGAACATGTTTCATTTGTTCCTCCTCTTGTGGAGTCCTTGGACACAGTTTATGGCTCAATCATTCACCTTTTGTAATAGGAATGTCTATGGATTTACAATCTTGAAATCTTAATTCCAAGAATGTATGCAACATCACCCATGTCTTTTATCTCAAAGTTGGAAGACAACGAATTCTTCACCGTATAAACAAACTCCATATTACTTCCGACAATTAGTATATCATCAACATATAATGATATGATCACAAATTGATCTCTGGATCTTTTGATATATACATAATGATCCTTATCTATCATTGTAAAGTCATATGCCATTATGGCATTATGAAAAACGTATACACCATTGTCTTGACGACTGCTTAAGGCCATATATCTACCCCCAAAGTCGACATACCTTTTCTTCTTGGCCTTTCACTATGAAACCAGCAGGTTGTTCCATATATATATTTCTTCCTCTAATTCTCCATTGAGGAAAGCAGTCTTTACATCCATTTGATGTAACTCAAGATCCATACTAGCTACTATTGCGTAACTATGCGAATCAAGGTAAATCACACTACGGAGAAAATGTACTTTCATAATCAATTCCTTCCTGTTGATTATACCCTTTCGCCACAAGGCGAGCCTTATGCCTTTCTATCGAGCCATCAGCCTTTTGCTTTATTTTGAGAACCCATTTGTTCCCAATAGTTCTGCGTCCTTTTGGAAGATCAACCAGTTCCCAGACATGGTTTGACTTCATTGACTCCATTTCCTCTTTTATTGCATAAATCCATTTTTCCTTACTAGGGCAATTTAGAGCCTCATTAATATTTGTTGGCTCATCCTCATCTTGTGGAGTAACCATAAAAGTTTCCCTTCAATGTCAAAACGTCGACGGGGAATACTTTGGCGACTTGTTCGCCGTTTGGAAGATTGTACACTTAGCACATCATTTCCCATTATGCTCCAACTTGGATTAGATAATGATGATGTCGTCTCGTCATGTGGTTGCAATTGAGAATGAGTTGAATTCAATTTATCACTTCTCATATTACTCCCACTTGAATGAACTCCACTAACATCATTATCCTAATCCAAGGTCTCAAATAGGGAGTAATATTCTCCTATTTCGCCATTCTTAGGAAATTCATCCACTAAGAATGTGACATCCCGTGATTCAAATTCAGTTATACTCCAACTTTCCTGCTCACCTATGAACACATACCATTTCGAGTGTTCGGAGTATCTCATTAAAATACTCATCTTTCCTTTGGGACCTAATTTCCCAAATTTGTGAGAGGACTCATGAGTATAGGCAGCACAACCCCATAGCTTAAGAAAACTTAAGTCTGATTTTCTACCTGTCCATAACTTATATGGAGTGGAAGTAACTGATTTGGAAGGCACCCAGTTAAGTACATAGGCAGCAGTTAACAACGCATCACTCCAAAAAGTGATAGGTAGGTTAGCATGTGCCATTATGGACCTAACAATTTCTAGTAGGGTTCTGTTTCTTCTCTCCGCAACACCATATTGTTGATGAGTATATGGAATAGACAACTGTCTTTCTATTCCTTTTTCATCACATAATTTTCTGAACTCATCAGATAAATATTCTCAACCTCGATCGGATCTATATACTTTTATTTTCTTGTCTAATTGATTTTCAACCAAGTTCATAAACCTTTTGAAACAACTTATTGCTTCAGATTTACGAGAAATCAAATAGACATATCCGTATCGAGTATAATCATCTATAAAAGTGATGAAATAAACAGCCCCTTGCCTTCCTCTCACATTCATTGAACCACAGACATCAAAATGGATTAAATGCAGAGGAAATTCAGCTCTTTTATTTTTTCTAATGGTTTCCTTGTCGTTTTCCCTACTAGGCAATGCTCACATCTGGGCAAATCGACTTTTTCAATGTTGCCCAACAAGCCCTCTTTGGCTAGTCTTTTCATATGTTGTTGGCCCATATGACCAAGTCTAGCATGCCACCATATTCACATCATTATCATATAAAGTTGAAGACGTGAAACAAGGGAATAACACATTGACATCACCATAGTCAACATTTAATACAATAAAACCATCCAGAAAGTAACCACAACCATAGTAGTTTGTATTCAAATACAAATCTACATCTCTATTATGAAAGTTCATACTAAAACCAAGCTTAACCAACGCCAAAATAGACACTAAATTTCGACGAATCTCCGAAGCATATAGGACATCATGTAGGAACAAGGTGCGTCCACCACGCATATTCAATTGGCAGGTGCCAATCCCTTCAACTTCAACTTTGAAATTATTTCCCACATAGATCCACATAGTTCCAGTTGGTATCGTCGGAATTTCACGAAGGATCCTCTATCATTCCTTACATAGTCTGTCGTATTTGAATCTACAGTCCACAAAGGATTGTATTCAGCCAATAATACAGAACTTGGCACATAAGCAAAGTTCTCAAATGTACAGGAGGTGTATACCTTCTTTAGCTCACGACAGTCGCGAGCATAGTGACCTCTCTTGTCACAATTGTAACACCTCACCCCTGACATTTTCTTCACTTGAGGACGTTTTCCTCTCTTGTGTTGGTTAACTCTTGATTTCTCGCAATAAGGACTTGATCCTTTGCATTCCCACATATTGAACGAATCAATACGCTTGCGCTTAGAGCTCAAAGCCCTTTCTGAGCTAGAACCAGCATTGCAAATGTCTGTTTTCGGCTTAAATGCCGTTAGGCGGTCCTATGCTAGCTCAAGGTGGCGCACGACACCCTCAAGATCTTCCGTAATATGGTCAAGAGCTTCTAGTGCTTCTTGCTTTTCCAGCACATATTGAATCTTCATATTCAATATTTCACAATTATTGCCGTTCATATCAGCAATCACATTCTTAGTTCTTTGAAACCATCAATCAACACATCGACATACATGCACGAATAATTAATGCCTATCATTTATGCATCCCTATTTACATAGACCCATCATATTAATGAATAATTTCAAGTAAGGCTTGTAATCAAAAGGTCACTATGTTTCCAATCATTCTCCAAAAATCCTAACTTAAAACTATCATTAATATGATTGTCATATGTAAAATTAATTCTATGAAGTTACAAAAACTTCTATAACTACCCATAGCTAATTACCCATAGCAACCAGCAATAACAAAAAGCATATAATAATTGACATCCAATAAAATAACAATGCTTTCAAATAATACAATTATACATTACACTAAGCAATATATACATAAAAATATCAACATGGAAATAGATATTTACTCTCATAAAACATCTCATAATTAATCTAAGAAATAATTAGGGAATGTCCCTTCTAATCTATCAGTCAAAACATCTGAGAAAACTGAAGACACATTTGCCAACAATGGAAAAACTTTTGGAGAGCTTTCATGTCGCCACCAAGGCGCATTTACTCTGCGCCATGTGGTGCTCAATCTAAGGGTTGAAGTTTTGGCCAACTCAATCCTATAAGTATTCTCTTACAAAAGCTTCTACTAGCTCCCTATAACCCGGGACCACGTTGACCTCCCATAACCGATCTAACACTGCTTGCCATTCAGGTGGAAGAGTGTTCATCATAGCCGGCACCTTCTCAAAATCCGGCATAAGATAACCATTTCAGATGATTTCCTGTATCATCTGATTAACCCTAACCACATGTGATACTAAATCACCGTCATGCCACCGATAATCAGCTATTTCTTTCATCAGCCTATTAAGTCTTGCATTTCCCTCGTCCGTTCTCGAGATTGCAGGTATCCGTGCATGACGCATCATAGTTCTCGCAACAAATGCGAACTAAAAATGGATAACTTATAATCCATAATTTACATAAGGGAAAATACATAATTTTCCATAATTCATGCAACACATGCATAATAAAAAAATGGGTTACATATAAACCACATAGGCATACATGAAAAAGAACCAAATGCCTTTTTTTTTTTTGGGTCAACGGTCAAAGTCAACGGTCAACGGTCAGCGGGTCAACGGGTCGGGTCAACGGGCGAGCGGGTTGGACCGGTCGCGACGGTCAAACCGGTTGGACCGCTCGCGCGAACCGACCGCACGTGCGGGGGATGACGTCACGCAGACGTCATCCGGCACGTGCCGGGCGCGTGCCCGCGTCCGCGAGTCGGGTCGGGTCGCCGGTCGGGGGTCGCCGCCGCCCGGCGAAACGTCGTTGGCGATGACGTCATCGGTGAGGTCATCCGAGCGGTTACCGACCGTTGGATGACGTCACGATGACGCATCGCGTGACGTTAGCACGCGTCGGTCTGCGGACCGGCGTGTGCCGTTCGCCCGTCGCCGCGGCGCGCACGTGCCGGTTCGTCACCGGCGCGTGTGGCGCACGCGCTGGCCATTGCCAGCGCTTCCGGGCGCGTCGCGCCCACGCGCAGCGGCTTCTGGCCGCACGTGTGGGCGCGTGCGGCGTCGTACGGCGGCGTGCGACATGTCTCCGGACTCGTCTCGACGTCGCCTTTCTCCCCATGTGTTCAGAAATCGATTTCGACTTACGAAAACTCAGAAAAATGGCCGAACAACGCTCGGGTGTCGGGATTTCTCGCCCGATCCGTACGGCCGAAGAACTTTTTGCGAAAAATCGATCAAAAAACGTCAAACAAGTCGAGAAAACAGGAACTAGGGCTCTGATACTAATGTTGGGAATAACGGATCCCCGAAAACCGGATTCGACACTAAATCGAACCCCTAAATCAATGCTAAAGCGAAGCCCGGGAAAACACGTATCACCGATCGTAAAGCACACCACGGAATCGAGCGTACCTTGTTAACCACAGATTAAACACCAACGCCGAAGAAGAGGAAGAAATTCTGATCCGATGATGTCAATTCGACTTGAATAGGGAAACGGCGTCGCCTTAAGCGTTTGGGAGAAAAAGAGAGGGAAAGGAACGTACGTTACTTCATTATGCCAAGAGGTGCCATCTCTCTCTCTCTCCTCCCTTTTATACCTTCCCCCATCCACGGGCCTTATTCTCTTGGGCCGGGCTTTTTGGGCCCAGCATGGGCGGACGGGCCTTAAGCCCATCACCAATTAAATCCATCACTTACTCTATTCTTTCTAATCATTTTTTTTTTTCATTTTTTCAGCTAGTGTCAAGTAGGATGAGAGCGATGTCAACAAATAGCTATTTGGTAGTTGAATTGTGGGTAGGAGTTTAGATCGTCGGATATGTCTAAAATGATATTTGATTTGGTTTAGTTTTTAGTTCAACGAAGTATATCTATTATTTTTGGTGGATTTTAGAATTCTAATTCTATAATCAATTTCTTGTTTTATCAAATATTAGATAAATATATATTTTGATAGCAGGTTTATGTTGGTTTATCGTTAAAGTTACATTCTTTAAGCAGGAGTACGGCCATATCATTCCCCTGTATTTGTAGGATCAGGGTGTGACAATGTTTACATTATTTTATTCATTACTTGCAAGAGTAATACTTGCGTTGTAACTTACCAATAAGAGCCTAGGTAGCTGCAAATTTCAAAATGGTGATGTAGTGACTACATCAATTCCAGCAACATGTAGTATTGACCTTAGGAAAAATTGTTAAAAAAGTTTATGTTATAAACCTATTGTGTTGTTACCAATTTAGTCATAAACTTTTTATTAATACTAATTTAATTTTAAATCTTTTGACCTAATGTCAATTCAATTATTCTGACTAATTTTGGCATAAAATTATTGACATGGACGCTTGCCAACTTACGTGACACAACTAGCGTTGATGTCAACAACTTTAATGATATTTTCATATTTTTTTCAATTTTTTTTTTTTGTAGTTTTTTCTTTTCTTTCTCTTTTCTTTTCTTTTCATTAACTTCCTTCTTCCTTAAACCAATCGCCTCCTCAAGCCAATCACCAAGCGACCGGTTGGAGGAAGAAGGAAGGGAATAAAAATAAAAATAAAAATAAGGAAAAAAAAATTGAAAAAAATATTAAAATATTATTATAAGTTGTCCATGTAAGTGTTGACAGTGCCACATATGCCAACTAGTGTCCATGTCAACAAAATCTAGCCAAAATTGGCTGGAAGAAAAAAAAAAATTGACACTAGATTAAAATTTTAGAATTAAATTGGTACAAATATAATAAATTTTGGACTTTCTTGATACTTTTTCGATTGTCTTTAGAAAATTCATTACATTGACTTGCACATGATAATACACCTTCGATCTTCATATGTACTAACTTATTTAGAACTAAAACAAGGAATCAAGAGGAAAAAGAAAGGTGAGCGATTAGTTCTGTCATTGGGTCATCGAGAGATGATTTTTAATATCCAGACCTTCAGTTTCTGTGGTCTTAGAAAATCACGTTTGTCAATAGTCTAATTCAAATTGGAGAAACAGTCGTGCTTCAAGCTTTGGGAACAGCTAACAAATTTTTCAGTCTTGGATGATGTAGTTCTATTAAGAGCTCAAATCTGAGCCTAACAATATATCTAATTCAAACTGCTTTTACTAAAAAGCTTAAATTAATGAGTTATGAATTAATTAAGATATATTAGCTACTCCACATTACACAACATTCTCGATATGGCACTTCTTTCGCTTACCCTCGTAAGTGCACTTCAACCAATCTCCTCTCAGGTGTGAGCTGCTTGCATTAGGCTTTGCTCTCTCTTAACCAGGTATTCATCTGTACTAATAGTATCTTGATCCGAGACTCTCCACTTTGGCTAGGCCAAGTTTGGCAAGATGTTGGTGAGGACAGTATCTACCCTTCAGACCCCACCTCGATTGCCTTTACCCAACTAAGCTTGGGGGAGGCCGGGAACGCCATTTGCCACCTCCATTGATGAGTCAGATTCGAGATTCTCCTTCATTGACATATTCAGATGACCCCGCGATCGACTTGACCTAGCCAAGCTTGGTGAGAAGCTGGGGGACACCATCCGTCACCTGGATTAGGGAGTCACATTCGAGATTTTTCTTTCTTCAGATACGTAGACTCCACATCAATCGTGTTGGCCTAGGCAAGCTTAAAAGGAAGCCAGGGAACACCATCCGCTGCTTTGATTAGGGAGTAGCGTTTGATATTTCCTTTTTTTCGTTTGGGATATTCACTGGATACCGATACACGGAGGCAGTGGGCCACCAATGCAATGATATCACTTGTTGAGCCGACACAACAAAGATCGATATCTTCGTAACGGAGATCCCCAAGAGAGAGTCAAAGTCGAAGGCCGTTAAAATATTCAATTTGACCCACTTTCAATCAAAAGTTTAAGTCAATGAGTTATAAATTAACTATGGTTATTAACTGTTTTATACCATACCTTCATCCCTGACCCAAACAAAGAAGGTTGCCTCGTATCTTCCAAAGATGATTTGAAGCTAATATTGCTAAAGCGTCAGCAAGCTAGATTTCAGTTCAGTCCCCCCAATCTGGAAATTGCTCAGGCACCAGTACTGCTTCGTCTCCTCCAATATTTAAACTCCTTTATTCATGACCAAATCATGATAGACTCCATGGTTAAGAGAAATCATTTCTAGATCACTAGGAATAGTTTTTTGCCTAAGCGAGCACAGTTAGAGTTCATTTTGCCTCATCAAAGATCCTATCCCACACATATTAGCTCTGCTAAGGAATTTTCCATGTCAAATTCCAAGTATATTCCAGATAAATATGTAAAGCAAAGAACATATTCTCTGTGAGCAGAAGTGCGATAACAAGATTTTAAGTACACAATACGAATGGAGACAACAGGCATGATGACTCAGATAAACATGATCTGGGGAATTAGAAGTTCCAAGAACCTGATGAACGTATAAGGGGAATGATAATTGAAATGTGGAAGCTATAATTTACAGCAAAAGCAAGAGAGATGACGTATGACGTATGACGTTAGGCAATCTCTGTTGAAGATGGAGAAGCCAGGATGGAGTAGTAGGGAGTGCTACAGTTGGTCTCACACAGATTACAATCATAATCTGATTGAGAATCAGCTTCACTGGGACTCTCATCATGACATGAGTTCTCAAGTGTGCTAATCACCTCGGACATTTTTGGTCGTTTTGCCGGGTTCATAGAAACACAGAGTAATGCCAACCGGCGAACGCACTCTGCTTCATCTTTTGAGTAGCTTCCCTGCAATTTGGGATCAACGATTGTTTCCAAGCTGTTGTCCTCCACAAATTCACTGATCAAATCAGCTGGGTGAAGACCTGCAATTCCTTTATCAGAAAGCTGCTTTCCTGTGATGAGTTCGAGAAGCATATACCCATATGCATATACGTCAATCCTCCACGTACACTTGGCCGTGGTTAAGTACTCCGGAGCGACATACCCTGTATGCACACGCACAGCGCTGTTGACATAAGTATCATGGTAGCGTTGTGGCGATATGCAACGCCTGTGTCTAGGGGACCATTCGACAGGTCTGCGATTGACAGACCATTTGACAGGTCTGCAGTCGATGGACCATTCGACGTTTCCCACCACAATATCCGTCTCATGCATGATTCTGGCCAGGCCAAAGTCTCCTAAAACTGGCTCGAATTCCTCATTCAATAATATGTTTGAACAACTCACGTCACGGTGAATGATGCTTGGATGACATTGATCATGCAAGTGCGCTAACCCCCTAGCAACTCCTAAAGCTATTCTCATCCGGATAGACCAATCAATCGGATTGCTGACTCGCTGTCCTAAGTGGAAGTTTAGACTTCTATTAACCATAAATGGATAGACTAACAAGCACTCCTGATCCATATCACAAAACCCAAGCAGGCTTAACAAATTCGGGTGTGGAGCAATGCCTGCCACTTCCACTTCTGTCCAAAACTGTTTCATTGAATCTTCAGAAAGTTCCCTCATTCGTTTTATTGCAACTATAGAACCATCGGCCAAGCATCCTCTGTAAACAGGTCCAAACGCGCCTTCGCCCAACATGCTGTTGGGGCTAAAGTTTCTTGTTGCAACTTGAAGTTCATGCACAGAGAACCTCCTCAGCAGATCCCTAAAGCGAGCTGTTGGACCAATTTGTATACTGGTACTGGACAGACTGAACGTGCGCAAATTGAATACCATCTCGACGAGAATTTGTCAAGCTCTTCTTCTCAATCCACCACAAATCCGACCTTTCTGCGTTTATTGCCTAACCACAAGACTCAAACAGCCTTTTGCATCACAAGGGGGACCGAAACAAATGATGTTTGGGGAACTTCATCAATCCCCGAGGTCTCAATATCAAGTCTATGGCTAACTCAACAACACTAACAGAGGAGTAGAGAAGAATTTGGAGTTAGACATATACCGTCTCGATGTTGGAGGAGATTCTGTGTTGTAAGGGTTGCAAATTAGAAGTTGATACGGCACAGGTAGGTCTTTCGTATGGAAATTTGGGGACCTAGTAGAATGCTGTCCCGCTTTTTGTTCTCCATGTTTATTTACGCACTTTTCTTCGGTCGTCACAATGGACTGGTCACCAAGAAATTTCCTCAAAGCTTCCATGACATTCCTAGCTTTGAAGAAAGGTAAACCGATGATGAAAAGGACAATTTCTTGGCTTTTTCCTTGTAATGACTGGAGCATTGATAATCTGTTAGTTCGTAATGGTTACTTGGAATTTTTTTTTTTTTTTTTGGTCAGTGGTTACTTGGAATTGAAGGATCGACCAATTTTATACTAGAATACAAAAATAGAATCTAGAAGTTGCCTTTATGCAAACACCCAAAAGTTTAACGTTAAGATACACATGTGAGTTGTATTAGAAAAAATTTCACATCAGAGAATTAGTGTGATGTGAAGTACTCAATATATTTTAGTTGGTACATAATCGATTAATTAAGCTTTTGAGTAAAGATGGATATAACAAAATATATTAATGGGCTTGGACTTGGGCTCTTCCTGGGCAATCTACAGGACTTTTTGTTACATGCCACTGCTTGATTGGTGGCCCACTCCCATGGTTCTGCTAGGCTCATGACACTAACCTTACTCTCTAAACGGATTAATGGGCTCGGACTTAGGCTGCGTTTGGTCGTCCGAATTTCTAAACGGGATAGGACTGGATAGGATATGATAAGAAATCCATGGATTTCTTCGTATCCCATCAACCGTTTGGTGAACTACAGATTTAAAGTCAGATATCCTCATATTTTTATCCAATCTACTGTTTGATAAACTACGGATTTAAAATTGGATATCCTCATATTTGCAGGTTTAATATTCACAAAATCATCCAAAACAATATATCTTTTTTAAAATTAACAGATTCTCATTGAATTTCATGATTACGCATCGTAATAATCTTTTCTGTTCCTTTGAAATAATCTTTTGGATAGCCTTTCAACATCAAACGTTTTAGAATAACCTCATCGAATGAAAATCGTATGAAAGTTATATCACTCATACGACCTAAGAAAATGTATGTTCTGCAACTCAAGTGACTAATGAAAACTTGTGGCACTCAGGTGAATAATGCTCAAAAGTCATAATACTTAAATATATCTTTTATCTATAAAACAATGTCAGAATTTCCAAAGCACAATTAGTAACTTCTAACAAGTGCATTGAGGGCACTCTTTTAACATTTTCATAAGTAAAAACACTTTACAAAGACAATTACTTAAAAAGCCGACAGGAACGGAAAAGCATATAATCTTAAGTATCATAATAATGTCCATTTGTGATAAAAATATACACTAAAATGAGGTAGCAAGAGATAGATACAACTTGTCAATTTTCCCTGTTGCAGCAACTAATTTGCTCAACAGAGTAGCAGCACGTTCTCAAGAAATCCTTTCGCCCAAGCAGAAACCCAGAAAAGAGGGATTAGCGAAACTTCGAGGCAAATGGAACTCTCTCTCTCATTTATGAAGATAGTGAAACTTCGAGGCAAATGGAATCTCTCTCTCGTGGAAGCTGCTAATGGACTTTGGAATACTAAGATTGCCCCATGCCGATGGTTGATTGGAGATTGACTCCCATAGTTCGGTGATCGTGGTGGCCACTTCCATGGTTCTGCACTTGAGGAAGAATTCATGAAGATAGCGAAGCTTCGTGGCAAAATGGAATCTCTCATTCTTATTTATGAAGATAGCCAAACCTCAAGGCCAATGGAATCTCTCTCTCTCTCTCTCTCTCTTGGAAGCTACTAACAGTCTTTGGAATGCAGATATAGCCCACCATTGATATAATTGCCCCTAGTTCGCTCATTTTCTTCACATTTTATTCACATGAACCAAAATTGGGGCCTAGTTGTGAGAAAGAGACCAAAATTGGGGCCTACTTGTGTATGCACAAGCAAAGCTCCAGCTATTTAGATGCTAAAATGAAAAGGCACCTCGGAATCAATGACAACAAAGAAGAAAATCATCAATCTTGGATGATCGATTATCTTATAGAGAAATCGAATTCGTAAAAGATGTGTTCAGTTTCCAGAGATTCAGTTTCTCAAATCCCCGTTAAAGACGATGCAACACTCCCCAAAGGTTCCTCTCCACAGGAGTAATATGCGGTGTTTTTTTTTTTTTTTTTTGGTCGAAAGAATATGCGGTGTTGAAATGTCCAAAAGTTAGAGGATGACCAGAAGAAAAAAATAGGAAAAAACAAAAACAAAAGAAGGTTTGACAAGTCAACAAAGGTGGGGGGGGGAAAAGGGGACGCTCGGCTCTCTCTTTCACCGAGAGCTCGCGCAAAAAGAAAAGGGAGAGGAGAGAAACAAAAGGAGAGAAATGAAAGAAAGGAAGGGTATTTGGCATGGACACCTCATTAAGCCGATTCGACTATGTATCATGACGCTCGATAAGTACTCATGCCCCACATTTGTCCAATCGAAGTAGGTTTTGGAAATAGGGCTAAAATTCGAAGTTACATGGAAATTGAGCCACGAAGAACGATTTTTGGATTGTGAAGCTTCAGGTTTCATAGGAATGATGGATTATGACATTGTAGGGTCGTAGGTTTTGATGAGAGTCTTTTTGGCATAAAAATTTTATTGGAGCGAGATTTCAGGATTTTGTGGGCGAGTTTCGCTTTAAGTTTTGGTTTGAGTGATTGCTTTAGGTGATCGGTTTGTTAATGCGTGGAAGTTATTTTGTTAGCGTTGAAGTTTAGTTTAACCGAGCTGTAGTTGAGATAACATTTTACTTGGTTTTGATACTATTTGTCGCTTATATGATGGGAATGCAAGTTCATCGAATTGAGTGAACCTTATTATTTGGTTTGGGGCATATCCAGGTGAGTGGTACTATTTGTTGAGATAATATTCCGTAAAGCAATTTTGAAGAATGAAAAAACTTATCATGAGTAAAAACTTTGATTATGATGATAAGTAATTTTTAGGTGGAAAGTCTGATAGGATAGGATCAAACATTATTAATCAGAACCAAAGTTGTGCATAAATTATTTCCTTCGTTATTTGTTTTATCAAATGGCTAGGAAGAAGTAAATATACTCGTGGAAAGGCTAGTGGCGATTGGTTGGATTTCTTGCCTTATTTATAAGGAATTCCAAAAGGAACGTTTTCCAAATATCTCTCGGAGATTCAACTTTCTTGATATATTTGAGGTGAAACATTCTTTCCTAGTTGAATCACTCGACTTATAGAAACCCAAGCAGTATGGGCGGTAGTATCATTAGGAAGCTCTATCCTTGGCAACCTTGAAGTAATAAGATCTTCTAAGCAAGATTAAGGCAAACGAGTAGATTGACTAGATAATCCTCTTAGAGATATGTCCAACGGTCAGCTTGAACTAGGAGGAGTATAAAAGAAGATCTCGAAGCTAAAAGGAGTAATCTCAACTTAAGAAAATCAAAACTTCTAATTTCAACGTTTGAGAGGTGTTTTATGATTTAAAACATTCATCTTTGTGAGTGACATTGTGTAATCATTTAGAGGTTGAGAGTGTGAAGAATTATTCACATGAGCTTGAGTAATCACTGCTTAAATCTTGTAACCTCTTATTGGTTCTTAATAGTGGAATCCAGCCCGTAGGTTGCGGAAGAGTGAACGTAGGCTTGCAAATGCTAAACCATTATAATCTTTTGTGTGCAATTCTCTATTCCTTACTCTCTTTATTTTTATTTGTGATAGAATTGTACACCAATAAGATCTTATCATTACACTTACTGTCCTAAGGGCTGTTTAGTTGCAACATTAATTTAAATTCCTTTAAATTCCACACTATCATCTATTTACCCCCCTCTAGGTGATAGTCTTAGCCATAACACTATCTCTTCTATGGATCCGTAAACTCATGTATTGAAAGCGATAAATATATGACAAATTATGAGTTATGAATAAGTATTTTTGTGGCCTAAAAGTCTAGATCGGGCAATTACTACTCCTTGGTTATTTATGAATCTTTTAGAAAAAATGTTACGCAAGGAAGTGTAGAAGCTTATGTATATGTATCACTTTGCGAATGAGTTTATGAAAGGATTTTCATATGCTATGAGTTGGCATATGAGCTATATTGTGAAAAGTTATATGGTGATTCAAGGGAGGTTTTATGAAGGACATGTCGTCTTGAATGTGGTTTATGAAAGGAATTCTGAAATGGTTTGAGAATTGTTTTAATAAAAATATTGTGAAAGGATATATATATGCATATGTATTGTGTTACAAGTTGGTTTATGCAATGGATTATATAATGATTTAAGAAACCTTTTATAAGGTGTGTTGAAAAGTCAAGGGATTGTGGAATGGATTCCAAAACATTATGAAAAATGCCTTGTGAAATGTGTTTAGTATGATGAACGAGAAAGGTTATGCGTTTTGGTTTATGAAATGCATTGTGGATTTTGAAATTGATTATTGATTGAATTTCTAAATATTAGAGGATGTGGGGTTGGTGCTCAATATCGTTGTAGGCCCATTAAGGGGTTAGTGGGTATGCATATTAGGTTTATGATATTTTTTTGGGTCAAGTCACTAGCTTTGTAGGTGGAGACCTTGCCAAAGGAAGAATCTTGAGCGCCTTATCACAAGGTGTTATGTCGTGACCATTATTTGATATTGAGCAAAAGATTGGTCAATAATCCATTTATCAACGTGTGTTTTGATATGAGATGGATCAATGGTTGAACCATTAACGTACTTTTATTTTTATTTTTATAGAGATTAATCAATGGACTTGACCATTAATATTTCTGACTTGTAATTGAACGATTCGTACTTGATTTGATATTTATATTAATGAGTTGGATTATGAGTTTCTAGTACTGCTCTATACTTATATATACATAGTGACTGCTCGATCTACTTAGAAAAGATATGTACTATTCACTAAGTTTGTGGTTGCTCACCCTTATCTTTTCTAATCTTTTTAGGTCCCTTAGTTAGCAGTGACCAATAGAACGAGAGTCATATCAATAGGGACTTTTGAGAGTTGGATTTTGATGATTTGAGACTACTCTTTCGGGTGGAAAGACAGCCATGTCACCCCCGTTTTTGGGGTTTCAGGTGCTCAATTTGCGATGCACAATTTTAGTGCTGGCAATGTCTTGGGAAAAGGTAAATTCGGCATGGTTTACTGGGGACGCTTGGCCGATGGCTCTCTAATGGCAGTAAAAAGAGCAGGAATTCTCTCACGACGTGTCTAGAAGCGTTTCCAAAAGAGAGTTTCAAGTATGTGCATCCAACGTGCTATGCCTGAGGGGCTTTTGCAGAACAGAGGAAGAGCTTCTACCGGTCTGTCCTATGGTTATAACAGCCTAGCTTATGATCTTAGAGAGAGACCGACTAGTCAAGCCGCTTCTCGATTGGGCAGCTCGCCAGCGCAGAGTATTGGGGGCAGCAAAAGGGATTGCGTTCCTGCATGATCAAGGTAAAGCTAAGATCGTGCATTGTGACATTTGGGTAACAATTTGGAGGTCGTTCGGATTGGCCATGATCATGCATGAGAGAATCATGGAGAATGGGACTATGGAATGGCACAAACCGAAGCGCCTCTTGGGATTCGTGTCCTCTGGCTGAGGAGGAGATTCTTTAGATGCTGATTGTTGTTCTCAAACCTATCACCGCACTGAAGATGTTCATGTCAGCACCATTGCCTGTGGCTGAATGGGTTTATTGCCCCGGTGTGCCTCCACACAGGAAATTGCAGACTGAATGATGTTTTGGGCTACCGGAGCATGCTTCTGGTGCTCATCTCTGGACAGCGAACCTTCAACCTTGATCAGCTACATGGTTAGCAGATTTATGAAGGAGAATGAGTTGGAGAGTGATCGATCCCAATTTGCTCTTGGAACTATGGAGAAGGAGCAGAGGAACTGTTCTGAATGGTATTGTTGTGTTCGGCTTGAGGTCCTTCTGTCTGTGCCAAGATGTCTGAGGTGGTTAAAATGCCCGAAAATCTAGTGCTTGGCCAGGATCCTAGTAGCTGTACTAGTCGGACTCAAAGCAGAGTTGATTTGACTCCTTTATACTCTTTTGCTCCTCCTCCACTGGAGACCACCCCATGAGTGACAGTGCACGTGAAAGCTACATCTGCAAACTGCATCACTACCATCTTTAACCTTCAAAAAGAAGGTCAGATTCTATAGCCTACTACGTTTTCCTTATCCTGAATTTCATCGTCTTCCTTTCCACATCTATTTTGTGAGATTTTTCTGTAATATCTTTCGCTTTAATTTAATGACCTGCTAGCTTCTAAACTTTCCCCAGAAGTGAAAGGTGGAAAATGCAACACGACAGCCATGGTGGACCCGAAAGGAAGGACTCCCTCGACCTCATAGAAGATTGGTCCAATGAGCCGATGCTACTTCAGGGAAACTCACTTAAGTCAATTATTGACCTAGCCACTTAAACCCCGGTCATCTCCATTGGCCGCTCTTTTGCTTTTCTCACCCCACCGTTAATTATTGATAGAGTCAAGTCAAGACAGCAAGTCTTTTAGCAGAAACAAAGAAGAGCAATGCCAATTTCCTGGTAGTTTCACGCATCACCGCTCTTCATATTTACAGTGCGAGACGCAAATCTCAGAAAAATCTTCAGCAAATTAAACAGAACAGCAAAAACACAATGCCCAGAAAGTCGGATTCTCGCTGCAGCCAATCTGCCAGGATTGGTAGTTCTTCTTATCATGTAGTGAATGTCGAAATGACCAATGGTAGTAGCACAGGATCGGCCGACGGGATAGGTTTTTCCATCTTTAGAGTGCCTCAAAGCCTGTCCGAGACAAATCAGATGGCATACCAACCTAACACGGTCCCGATCGGCCCCTACCACCATGGAAAGCCACAGTTTCAAAAGATCCAAGAGCACAAGCGGAGATTCTCTGTCGATCTGCTCAATCGAACAAGCCAAAGAAGGGACAAGCTAAAGCACTTCGTCAAGACTTTAAAACCAATGGAGGAGAAGATAAGGAAGTGCTATTCCGAGCCCTTAGCTTTCAACAATGATGAGCTCATTGAGATGATGGTACTTGATGGTTGCTTCATCATTGAGCTGTTCTGCAAGTACTCCTGTAAAAAGGTAGGCTACACCGATCCGGGGCATGACCCCTTATTGTCCGAGCCCTGGGTGTTGCCTTTCCTCATGCGGGATCTAGCCAAACTTGAGAACCAGATTCCTTGGTTCGTTCTTGAAAGTCTGTTCGATCTGACACTAGGGTCCCGGAATGAGAGCCATCCTTCTCTATCCAATCTCGCCTTGAGTTTCTTCAACCGCATGGTTCAAAGACCAGACGATGTCTTGAAGAAGTACTCCAATTGGGAAGGAGAACATCTCCTCAATTTCCTCCGTTTGACTTGCAACCCGGATTCCCCAGAAACAAGACAGAGACCAAATAAGTTTCTCCGCCTGATCCAGCCCGCAAATAAGCTCCGCCAGGCAGGCATCAAGTTCAAGCCGGCCAATTGCGAAAGCTTCATGGACATAAAATTCAGCAACGGTGTCCTGGAAATTCCAGTACTAAAATTCGATGACTTCATGAGTTGTCTGTTCCTCAATTTCGTTGCATTTGAGCAGTGCCACAGGGGCTCCTCCAAGCACGTCACAGCTTATGCCACTTTCATGGCTTGCCTCCTTAACACACCGGCAGATGCCGGGTTACTGTGCAACCGTAAGATCATTGAGAGATACTTTGGGACGGATGAGAAAATTGCCCATTTCTTCAGCAACATCGGTAAAGATGTCGTGTTTGACATCCACAAGAACTATTTATGCAAGGTGTTCCAAGATGTGAACACCTATAATGAGAAGGACTGGCGGGTGCAGTGGGCCAGCTTTAAGAACACCTACTTCAACACGCGGTGGTCTCTCATATCAGCTGTAGCCGCATTCATACTTCTTGCTCTTGCTACAATTCAGTCTTTCTTTGCTGTGTATGCTTATTACAGACCTCCTCATTCCAATCCCAATCCCAGTCCCAATCCTCAGTGATGTTTAATGTATGATCTACATCTGCTACTCATAGTTGTTGTTCATTAGTCCATTTTTCCAACCTCCTTCATGATTTGAATCATTAGTGACGTTAACCCTACATATTCATTTTGTACAAGATGTTTAAGGGGTGAAACTGAGTTTTGGCTTCCAGTGAATGACATGCTGCTTATAATTCTTAGAGGTTATGAGACTAGAATGAGTTGCAGCTCAATAACATACTAATAATTCATTTTGCATATCGTGTAATTGAGCAATCGAAGTTCACAAGAAGTGGATGATGAAACGTCGATAGAAATTCTCTCCAAGAAGCAAAGCCCATTCGCCAGAAAGCAGAAGGAAGAGGAAGAAGAGACAAGTCACAAACTTCTTGTGAAACACGGCTTCGACTTGGTTATCTTCCAGTTATATATAGAAGATACTCTATGTATCTATACGAAAACTAAGCACCCATAACTTCTTTTTTCCCTTCGGCGAGACTCATTGGTACTTTTTCTTTGGCCAGACTCACCGGTACCTTACTTTAGATCATCAAGATGCTTTTCTCTGAAAGTGCTTCAACACGCATGTTAGAGATTTTATCTTCTCAGTTTTGGTCTTTATTTTGTTTTATTAGAGATGCTGTGGGGCTATCTAAGATTTCATGTTATCGTCACGTGTCCACCATATCAACATTTGGCCGGAATTGTTTTGATTTTATTTTAATCAAAGTAAGTTCAATCAAGAGGTTGAAATCAAAGTTAAATAGCTCAATTCAAACACCACATAAGGTTTGTCACTAGTGGGGAGTATAATCCTATTTTTGTTGGAGAGCTCTTACTGTGTTATATCTATGCTTCATTCAGAGGATCGTATCAGTAGGTGCGTATAACATTCTAATTTCTGAATATCTATCATAAATAACTTAGTCACCAGCTCTTGCAATTTGCAATTGAACTTATTTGATTTTTAGGTTAATATCACGAAAAATCTCAAACTGGTACGATTATAACAAATTTACTCTAAACTAATTTTTTTTACTACCAAAAACCCAAAATTAGTATACGTGTGACAAATTTAGCCTTTGTTAGTTTCCATTAAATTGTATTAATACCACGAAAAATCAACTCCAAACCAATACATTCGTCAATTGCTACGTGTCATCTAATGCAGTAATTTAGCGGTAAAACTTAATGGAATCTAACATACAGTAAATTTAAACCACTAGGATTCGCCCCAGTGGCTACCCTTCCAACATGGAAGGGGGAGGTGAGAGGTTCAAATCCCCACCTTCTCGGGGGGATGAGGTGGGGACGAGTAAGTTTCAGAGTGGGTTTCGACTCCCACGTCCTGCAAAAGGCAGGGCAAAAGTCTTAGAGTGAGTGTAGAGTAGGCATAGAGTAGAACTGACAAAAAAAAAAAAACATACAGTAAATTTATTATAGGTGTATCAGTTTGGGTTTTTCGTGCATTAACTCTTATTTTTTATGTCTTCAAGAGAAATTTAAGATCAAGGTGACAATTTCCAATTTCACAAGAATTTACCAAAAAAAAAAAAAAAAAAAAAAATAAAGCAAAATTATTTGAATTTGGCATGAGCACGGTCTCACATAAAAATTCCACGGCATATAAAATTTTTGACATTGTTTGCAGGACAATTGCATTTTGATCCTGTACTTACTTTTTCTCTTATTCTAGATATGGCACGAAAATCACAACCTATCGATCTCAACCCCGACATTAACGTGAAAAAACCCTTGAATTTTGTTCCAATTGAATATCTATATCATTATCTTGCGACGATTGACCATTGACTCAACGAGAGAGGAAGAGCAAAATCTCATCCCTCACATTATACGAACTTAATCCCAAAAATCTACCTTTTCAGAGAAGCTTCAGGGAAGCATCCCTG
Source organism: Eucalyptus decipiens (assembly GCA_014182575.1). NCBI lineage: Eukaryota > Viridiplantae > Streptophyta > Magnoliopsida > Myrtales > Myrtaceae > Eucalyptus > Eucalyptus decipiens. The sequence goes on along the minus strand of CM024619.1, from coordinate 4,454,001 downwards.
GTCAAACTTAAAGACCCTTTTATTCGAAGAAAAACAGTTTTCTGACTTTTCGGTGTTTAGAAGACAAAAAGCTAATCAATTTATGGAAAATATTTTTCATGAATTGTAAGCAACAAGCTTAGATTTGGGGAAACACGACTTCCCCCTAATCAAAACGAGGGAAAGCCGTGTTCCCTCAAACCTAAACTTGTATACCGTAGATCGATTGGTTTTCATGCATCTGAACACCGAAAAATCAGAAAATAATGTTTTGGAAATATAAATTTATTTCAAATAAATGGACTCTAATCAAAGTCAATATCTGAAAAGGAAACTCCATAGCTTCTTGCTAGAGTTTTCTACGAAGTAACGTCTAGCCATTCGTCTATGACAACCATTTGCCCTGGCGCTTCTTTCAACTAGAGAAGTAGACTCTCTCCCGCCTCGACGCATAGGTTTTTTCTGTTGAAATTCCAAGCACTCACGGATTTTTCCCTTCAATTTTCACACCGTTGCGTGATAGTCCCTAATTTTGATTTTTTGTTGCACTTGCCAATTTATATGATTACATAACCATTAAACGTTACAACCAACATATTCTTTTGTGGGCCGCAATTTTTCCACTCTTTTTGTCACCAATTCACTTCCTTTCATAATGTTTTGACCATTTTATTCCTCGTAAATCTCACGTTTTTGGCATCCAAACCTTACTTCTTGGTCAAATGCGGTGTCCCTCCTTTTATTTGATTTATTCCTTTTCTTTCTCTACGGGTCCCACTTCTTCTATTGTCTCTGCGCATGGCAGAGGCCCTTGTTTTGGCGATTCTCAAGGCCACCGTAATAGCGATATTAGACGACCACGACAACAACGAAGAGGAAGACAATCCCTACCACACCGAACCAACTGGAGCATCGCCACCTCCGCTCAATCAATGTAACCATCACAAATTGAAATGGAAGCGACGCTGGAAGAAGAGAAATATCACGGTGGAAAATTGTGTACTGCACATTTTATTAATTATATTCTCGATATACAAGGGGATCATATAATACACAAAATGATTAATAAAAGGAAAATATTATATTTTTTAATCTAGGTATATCAAATATCATTCTAGATTGATTCAAACAATCAATTACTATCTCGAATGTATCAATTATGATTAGGATAAATCTCTGATATCTTTAGCATATCTTTCAACACTCTCCCTGGGGTTCAAATCCCCACATTCTCAGCGGGGATGGGGTGGGAACGCGTAAGTTTCAGGAGTGGGTTTCGACTCCCACGCCCTGCAAGAGGTAGGACAAAAGTAGAGTAGGAATAAAGTAGGACTGACAAAAAACCGAAAAAAAAAAAACACTCTCCCTCAAGTTGGTGGCTTGTAAATGTCCAAGACGGTCAGCTTGCTTAAGAGATATGCATGTTGCCTTTGACGTAAAAATTTGGTGAATATATTGCAAGTTGTTTTGTGGTTTCGATTCCTCTTGTCTCAATTATACCTTCTTGAATTTTCTCTTGGGTAAAGTGACAATCAACTTAAGCTTTGTTCGTTTCACGAAAAATAACTTTCGGGAAAACGTTTTCCGAATTTTTCGGTGTTTGTTTTACGGAAAATGAATTGCTTAGGGAAAACATTTCCATGAGGGGTGAACAAGAGGAAAATGTTTTTTTTTTTTTTTGGATAAAGAACAAAAGGAAAATGTTTTCCACTTTTGAAAAGTGGAGAATATTTTCCTCAGTTGATCTCTCTTATTCTCCCGGTTGATCTCTCTTATCTCCCACCCCCTACAAGCCTTCACTTCCTCCTCCTCCTCCTCTTTCTTTTTTTTTTTCTTTAAATTGAAATATTTTTCATTCCTTACTTTCCCTCTTCTTCTTATTTTTATGTTTTCTCTTTCTTTCTTTTTTTATTTGAGTTTTTAATTATTTTTCTTTTTCTTCCCTTTCTTTTTCTTCTGGCCGATCGCCAACCATGGTGGCAGCCAACGACCAGCCACAAGTCAACTCCATCCTTGCCCAAGGCTAGATCTTGTGAGGGTGAGGCTCGAACTCGCTCGATCCGATGAGCCACGAGCTCGAGGCTCTGCCGATCCAAGCAAACCACGTCTCGTGGCTCGCTAGATCTAGCGATTATGTCTTGGTCGCCCACCGGGTAGCCGGCCACGTCAAGGCATGTGGTAACAGAGGAAGGAGGAGGAAGAAGGAGGAAAGAAAAGAAAAAGGAAAAAGAAAAATTAGAAATAATGAAAATTCGATTTTAAAAATAAAAATAATTAAAAATTCAAATTTTTTGAAAAAAAAAATATAAATTAAAATTAAAAAAATTTTGGTCAATTAAAAATATCAAAATTAATTTTTTCGTTAATTTTCCCAAAACATCAAATTAAATAACAAACAATAAAAAATATTTTCGACTCAAATTTCAGGTTTTGCTAAATACTAGAAGATATAGTTATTTTCTTGGAAAATGACTTCCTAAAAAATATTTTCCGGAAATTTAATATTTTCCATGAAATGAAATGACCTTTATATGTGCTTCGTTCTCTCATGTACTATGGGATTTATCATAAGTTTGAGTGCAGAATTACTGTCACAAAATAGCAAGGTCGATCCCTTAACTACTTCACCACAAATAATTTTAGCCATGGATTGATACTCAGCTTTACCTAATGAAAAGGATGTAGTGGAACATAGAGCAACAAAATAATAATATAAGAATTATTACTTATATTTCCATTCATATAAAAGAAATTTACATTGAAATTACGATATGATTAATCCACATTTAACGTACATATTGTAAATATTTGTATTTTCTTTTAAGAAAATTTGACATCCTTGGAAAATGTTTTTTAAGTGATCATTTTTAAGATAATGACGATATTTTTCAATATTTAACCAAAACGTGAAAATAACTGTCACTTGAAAAGGAAAATATACTTTATTTTCCTAAATAAACATGCATGATTTTGGGAATTAGTATTTGGCTATGAGTAGCTCCGAAATCGAACATGGGCATCAGATCCTATGCATAGCCTTTATGGACTTGGGCTAGAGCATTGTGGACTAGAGCATAGGCACCAAGATCCTATGCTTGGTCTCAATGGACCAAGGTTTAGGCCTTGGGGATCCGAGCATGAGCAATGAGGTCTTAGGCTTGGCCCTTGTAAACCTAGGCCTAGGTGTTGAGGAGCTGGGAAGGGGCATCAAGCTTTGAGACTAGAGCGTTGAGGAACCTAGCCCAAGCATTGAGGTCTCAAGTCTAGTCTTTGGACATGGGCTTGTTAAGGACTCGGGGACAGGCATTTGGGATTTCATGCCCTAGCAATGTCTCTAGTTCAAATGTCGATATTTAGTTATTATATAAAAAAAAAATGAATTTTGATTTTTGAAAGAGAAAATCATTTCCTAAATTTAAATAAAGATATTCAATTTACTTAGAAAATGATATTCGTTAACTCAATCCATATGCAATAAAATAAGGAAAACATTTTCCGAAAAAATTCTCAAAACAATGGGGAAAAAGGGAAAAAAAAGAAAAAGAAAGAATAAAGTAAAAGTATTCAAAAAGTTAAATGACAAACCCTATTAGCCGTGAAGTTAGGTCCTTTTTTGATATTCAAATGGTAACTATAAGTCCTCATTTAAAATAATATTCACCTCATGCCATTATTTAAAAAAATGTGAGCACTTTAAGCCCTTACTTGAGAAAAAGAGGACACTTCATGCCCTTATTTAGAATTTTCCCTTTCATTAATTAAGGATGACTATACTTAGAGATTAAAAAATTTTCCCGTCCATTCACTAAACACTTTCTAATTTCTAATTTATTACTTAGTTTTCAAATTCTACATTACTATCCTCGAACAAATCCACCTAGATTTATTGTTTAGAATTTGTCATACCTAAAAATTCACCTTAGCAATCTCGCATTCAAGAACTCTTTTTCCTTTTGTCTTTCGAATTCTATAAAAGTATTAATTCTTAAATAGATTCTAATAACTCACTAGTGTCATCAACTAATATAATACCTTCCAACAATCTTTCCAACACCATAAAATCCGTTAATACTTGTTGATACTTGAAAGCTAATTGGCTGAATATCTATAAAACTAAGATATATTGTATCATCTCCTATAGTCATTACAACCTGAATATTTTACTAACCATCAATTCTTCTTTTGACATTCTCGTCATTTTAATTATGTAAATCATTAATATTATCACATCATCCAGTTGAAGACTAATATAAATCAACTCTTATTTATTACACCTAAATCTTCAAATACGTTTCATGTCTTACGAACACCCCGAGTAGAGATCATTGATAACCTTATCTCAAAATCAAGCACAAGCTATAACAACAAAATATGTAGATCATAATTTTTCTATTGACAATTTTGCTAATTGCTATCTCTCTCGAATAAAATGCAAAGACAATCTCCATCAACTCTATCGTAGTAATAATTTGTTTTCTCTAATGTTCTGAAAAATATTTTCATTTCTTCTATTGCCAAATAGATTGACCCTTATTCTATTTTAATTAACCAATATAATATACATAAACATCCTTATTGGGGGCTCCTTGCTAATTGATAATGTGCCAATTTGAATTCACCGTTCCTGGTCATTAACTCATCTTCATTTCACCATAATCAATTGCAAACGACAGTCCATCTTAAAGGATACCATTTCTCTAAACAGATGGTTCAAGAACTTAACCTGGCAAACACATGGGCCACCCAAGGCAAAACTAATAATTTCGCTATAATAATTAACGACCGTTTACTTTTAATCATAACACTAAGATAAAGGTACACTTCTTTACATTCCAATCTCAACCATTTTCCAAAGCAATTGACTGTGGTTTTCTCTAGGATAAGAGATTTTAAAAAGAATAACTTATCTTTAAACCACAAATTTGGATACACAATATCACAACTTAAGTACTCGTCTTTGTAGCATTTAAAAATATCTTTGAAAAAGAAAAGCTCAACTTAGCAATGCATAGAGATATCATAACACAACCATCATGATGCTTACTCAGACGAGAATGATATACTTGAGTGAACATTGTCGAGCGGCTGAGGTGGATTTATTTGCTTGGAATTTATGGGTGCACCATAGAGAACGATAAAATGGAAAAAATAGAATTGGAAAATTTTTGAAGTGCATTGGTTTATTAGGATTGCCTCGGGAAAGGAGGGTCTTATACTAAGTTTCAAATAATAATATGAAAGATAAATTTGAGGAATTTTTATATAATTCGATATATTAATAATGAGGATATTAGGTGATTATTGAATGTAACATATCAATTAAGGATATGTACTATCAAATGGGTTATATATAATTTTGAAAGATATTTATAATTAAGTATATCTCCTAATTTTACTAACAAAGGTTGTGCTCAATCTTTGAACCTTAACTTCTACCGAGTCCGTCGAAGGTGACCCAACGCCTCCTAAAACAACGCCTCCTATAAGCTTCTCCCTAAAGGAGCTCCGAGTAGCCACAGGCAACTTCAGCCGCGACAACTTCTTGGGGGAAGCTAGATTTGGGAAGCTTTACCGGTGGGGGCTCTTGTTTGCACCCACCAGCTCGTAGCTTTCCTGCCTGCTTTTTGTTCTTGAATTAGCCACGTGAACGAGTGAAGTTGTCGTCTTTTTGGCTAATTGCGACCACCCATTATGATAATTTTCTATTTTGCTTCTGTTTGATCTCTCCCCGAACTGATTATGGCTTCAATTATGCATGCGTTGCCCTCCTTAATTGTCCTCGTGACTTCTGATCGATTCAGATTGGCTTGTTTAGCTTGAATTCACCCTAGTTTTTGCGCTGTTTGATGTTCTTGTGGGACGTATACGGGAAAAAATTCGGGTATAGATTCTTTTTTTCTGACAGTACGTGAAAGGCTGTTCTCTTAGCCATTTGTGATTTTAATGTAAAAAATATCGGAAGGGCTTGTTCTGTTTTTTGCTCCAAGAGAATGAAAGAGAGGTTGATGTTATTTTTGGTTTGAAATATGAACGGAATCTGAATTGAATTGAGCCACATGAGTCTCTAGGAATTTATTCAGTGAAATAGTTCTTTATCCTTTTCTGCCCTGAAATTTGGTTGCGCTGTTAATGCTTCTTCTGAGCTGGGGGGCGGGTTCATACTTGCAAGTTGAAGACTGTTAGTTGGCCAATTTTTGCAGGTTAATGTCGGTCTGGCATTTTCTGCAATATGCTCTTCAACTGTGCATTCTGGTTTCTTTCTACTCGTTCTCTTGATCTTCAAGTTGTGAAGTAGTAGTAATGACTGCTTCAATTGCATCTTTTCTTCAGCTCAATTTCCTTCTGTTAGACTTGTAGGAGTTTTGCTGGTTGTCATCAATATTGTGTACTTGTATAGATAAGATTTGTTCTTCTCATCAAGTATTGTGGCCATGGGCACTGCTGAAGGAGTTATCCAAGTTTTCTCTGGAGTTTCTCCACGTAATCTTTGTTCTGACGTTCTAATGCATTGGGCTTGGCATATCCAGTTAACTCTCGTCTCATCAGTACCAAAAGAAGTGCATCGAAGAAAACAAAAATCCCTGTCTATGTAAGGGTACAGATTTGTACTTCTGAAACCTGTGGGGTGCAAGGATTTGGAGGGAGTTCATATAAGGATAGGAGTATCGATTGGTTGAAGTTTTCAAGTTGCAGATGCCAACAAGCTGAAAGTGTTGTTGGGACAACGGCCAGGAGTTGGTTTGTTGATAGTGCTGATGATTTAAACCCCTTAAATACTATGGTAAATTGGCCACATGTTCTGAATTTTGATGATGTCAAGCAATTGAAAGAGGATAAAACAGATGCAATGTCAAATGGTGCACCCATAGCCAGCAGTACCATTCACAGGGCTAAGGTTGACCCCATTGAGGATGAAGCATGGGATCTATTGCGCAACTCAGTTGTTTAATACTGTGGAAGTCCTATCAGAATGATTGTTGCAAATGATCAAACCAGTTCTAGCGTTTTGAACTATGATCAGGTCCTGATTCATGATTTCATTCCTTCTGGTATAGCTTTCTCTTGAAGGGATAGTATGATATTGTGCGGAACTTCATCCTTCACACTCTTCAGTTGCAGGTATATATTATTCAATTGCCACTGATGTAACTCATTTCAATTGTGTTGTCCTTGCTTTTATTCCAACGTTCAACTATTGTTGTCGGTATATGTTTGTTGTATTGAGTTTCTAGGCTTATCTATCTCAATATCAGATGCACTTTGGCGACTGCACTTCGAGTTTTTTAAATTAATCTAATCACTGTTAGTTTCTGTGATTCTGATGATATATGCTTACATGGTGAAGGAACTTTGTTGTGTTAACTGAAGGATGCTCTTCATCAATTTTGGGGCTCTTACTGTAGTTTGGATGTACACCATGCCTTTCACCTGAAGGATAGGAAGAATTCTTGTAATTTAATCTTTCCATTGCTCTTTGACATCAGACTATACAGTCCTCTGTTAGCATCACTTTGTGCTGATAAACCAAAGCGCAAAAGGCGTTTTGAGTTTGAGGCGCACTAGATGAAGGTCCATAGTTGTTCTTCTTTTAAGGGCTGGGGAGCTCAGTTTGAGTTTTGAGACTCTTGCCATTTCTCCCGCTCCGAGAGGGGCATAAAAAGAACCCCAAAAAATCCAGAAAAATTCAAGCAATTGAGCAATGCAGCATCATTTAAGAGTGTGCAAAAGAACCGGGCACCATATGAAAGTATTGACACATACTATTCTTACTCCCTATTTCTCCTCATGAGTAAAAAAAAAGCTTAAGAAAATTTGAAGCACAATGGAAACCTCCCTCAAAAAAAAAAAAAAAAAAAAAAGAACGAAAAAAGAAACATAATGACGCGGAAGAAAAAAAATTAGAAAAGAAAAAATTGGAAGAGAATTGGCAAATTCTTGAGCAAGTGGACCATCAAAATTTTTCCCGTGACCGGCGTGTGGGCCTCATTACTCTAGAGAGAGAGAGAGAGAGAGAGAGAAAGGGAGGGAGAGACGAGCCTTGGCTTTCTAATGTCAAAAGCATGCCCGACATTCACGGCATCCCTCGCTCCCTCCCCATTACCGCTTAGATCTGGGGGCAACTCATTGTTGGGCGTGGCTGGGGTAGAAGTCGAGCGGTGGGGATATGTAGGGCTTGGTGGCCGCGGTGGAAAAGGCGATAATGACGGATGAACAGTACGAGAGGCAGTAAAACAAAAAAAGAACGAAGAGAAAGGAAAGGAAAGGAAAAAAAAATCTAAAAAATTCAACAAAAAATATTCAAAATGAGGTCATATTGAGTGGAGTTGTACACGTTAGATTGCCGGTGTGCCATGTAGAATGGTCAGAGTTGACTAGACCTCTACGTCGGAATTTCCTAACCTAAATTAACCGAGTGACTTGCATTGCAAGTAGATTACTATCTTCTCAACTTTTCATGGATTGAAAGTGCAACACAACCACGGTGGATCCAAAGGAAAAAGACTCTCTTTACCTTGGAGAAGATTTATCAAATAAGCCAACGCTCCTTCTGCGAAGTTCATTTAATTCAATAAATAAACTCAAGTGGCACTGACCTAGCCAATATCCGGTCATCTTCACTGCCCTCTCTTTTTGCTTTTTTCACCTCCCTTTTTCTCTTTAAAACTAAAAGCAACACGACCTCCCGCCATCAATTATTAACAGAGTCAAGTCAAGACACAGCAAGTCATTTGGCAGAAACAACAAAGGGTGGTGCCAATTTCCAGGTAGTTTCCAGCATCACCTCTCTTCATGCCTTGCAGCTACAACGAAGAGTGCCGCCAATTTCCTGGTAATTTCCAGCATCACATCTCTTCATGCCTTGCAGCTACAACGAAGAGCGCCGCCAATTTCCTGGTAATTTCCAGCATCACCTCTCTCCATACCTTACAGCTACGAAGAGTACTATAAAAAATCAAAGCATCTGCGGGGTGCCAATCACACAAAAATCTTCAGCAAATTAAACAGAGCCAATAAAAAAGAAGAACGCCAATGTCCAGAGAGTCAGATTCTCGCCGCAGCAAAACCATCGGCAGCAGTGGTTCTTCTCATTGTGTGGTCAATGTCAAAACGACGGATGTTAGCGGCCGAGATTCAGCAGAGGGGATAGGTTTTTGCATCTTTAGAGCGCCTCAAAGTCTGTCCGAGATCAATCCGGAGGCTTACCAGCCTAAAATTGTCCCGATCGGTCCTTACCACCATGGAGAGCCACATTTTCAAAAGACTCAAGAGCACAAGCAACGATTCTCCACCGATCTGCTCCATCGAACAGACCAAACGACAGACAAGCTAGAGCACTTCGCCGAGGCTTTAAAACCAAAGGAGGAGGAGATAAGAAGGTGTTACTCTGAGGAGTTAGATTTCGACAGCGATGAGCTCATAAGGATGATGGTTCTCGATGGTTGTTTCATCATTGAGCTGTTCTGCAAGTACTACTACCGTAAATCCCCAGGCCACACCCATCTGAAGCATGACCCCTTACTGACTGAACAATGGAGGTTGCCTTTCCTTATGCAGGATCTCGCCAAACTCGAGAACCAGATTCCATGGTCCGTTCTTAAATGTCTGTTTGATCTAACTCTGAGGTCCTGGAATGAGAAACATCCTTCTCTATCCGAACTTGCCTTGAGTTTCTTCAATCAGATAGTTCAAAGAAAAGATGATGTCTTGAAGAAGTACTTCGATCGGGAAGGAGAACATTTGCTTGATTTCCTCCGTTGTACATACATCCCAGAATCTCAAGAAACAAAGAGAAAGGCGAAGGAAAGAAAGACAAATGATTTCCTTCAACTGATCCAGCCCGCGAATAAGCTACGCCAGGCAGGCATTCAGTTCAAGCCCACCCATTGTGAAAGCTTCATGGACATCAAATTCAGTAATGGTGTCCTGGAAATTCCGGTACTAAAATTTGATGACTTTTTGAGTAGTCTGTTCCTCAACTTCATTGCATTTGAGCAGTGCCACTGTGGATCCTTCAAGCACGTCACGGATTATGCCACTTTCATGGCTTGCCTCCTTAACACACCAGCAGATGCCGAGTTCCTGTGCAACCGCAAGATCATCGAGAGATTCTTTGGGACAGATAAGAAAATTGCCCAATTCTTCAACAACATCGGGAAAGATATCGTGTTCAACATCCGCAAGACCTATTTACGCCATGTGTTCCAGGATGTAAACAGGTATTGCGAGAAGGACTGGCGAGTACATTGGGCCAGCTTCAAGAACACCTTCTTCAAAACGCGGTGGTATCTCCTTACAGCTATAGTAGCATTCATAGTTTTGGATTTGTCAACAGTTCAGTCTTTATATGCTGTGCTTGCTTATTACCGACCTACTCCTTAGCCACGTTTGATGCATGATCTACATCTGCTGCTAATTGTTATAGGTCATTAGTGCATGTTTCTGACTCCCTTAGTTGTTTCAATATCATTAGCAATGTCACTCCGTTATATTCATTTGGAACTATATGATTTGGGGTGAGACTGAATTGTCTTCCAATGAATGATATACCGCCTCTAATTTTTGAGTTCATAAGACTAGAATGAGTTGCAACTCATTAACTTTCCTTGCATTGCCAAGCAAAGTAAGCTTGGAGTTTTTGGACTGAACAGTATAGATAGAGTAATTACTACAATGTATTGGTATAAACGTGGGAAAACTACTCGTTAGCTTTCTATATTTGAACGTGGTTGAGAACTTATTACCTTCAAAAAAGGTGATGAAGACAACAATAGTGATCAAATTTTGCAAATTTTAGCCAGGTAAATCCTTAGACTATACTTTTTTGGTTCGCCTTATTTATTTCTTATATACAATGCTCCTTCGACTCATTGTATATTTGAGATAACTAATTAGAGCGGAAAAAGAAAAAGAAAATCAGAAACAAGAAACGAGAGAGCGTGTGCTCATGGGAAGGGACAGAGGCGGGAGATGGTGGCTGGGCTCTCAGCCACCGGCGATGGTCCGATGAACGTCTATGGGGGTCCACCGCAACTGCCAACATTCCCCCAACACCCACGTAGAGACTGGGGAGAGAAGCAAAAAGAAACAAACGAGGCCATGGCCCTCGCCATAGATCTGCTGCGAGGTCTGACCATGGTCGAAGGAGCGATTTTGGACAGGGGCGCCACCTTGCCTGGCTCGCTTGCCCCGCACATGCTGGGAGAACAATAAAAATCCGAACAATATTGGATCTGCGCAGTAAAACAAAACAATCTTCCCTTGTGTAAACCTAATAGGAAACAACACAATAGAGCAACATAAATATCAAGCACACAAATACCAAGTGATTTTTTTTTTTTTTTTTTTTTCGTGAAAAACCTAAATGTGAAAAAACAAAAAAACTACGAGATTGGAGTCCACCCAAAATCTTCACTATTAATGAAATTGATGAACAAAGTTCTTCTCTAATAAATATTAGAGGTGCATAGCAGCAAAGACATCAAGAATGTCATTCTTGGAAATACGCATAAATTTCATAGAGATCAAGGATGAATCCTACCAAAAAACACACCACAAGATATGGGGAGCTTCAATGAAAAATCAAATTGATTAAATTCGAAAAGAATATGTCACAAACACACTAACCAAATTTCAAGAACCACGAATCAACATTCGATGTCAGTTTGATGAAAATCAGATATTGCCCTCAACCCAGATATTTTCTCTCTTTTTGTCTCTTATTATCATGTCTCAACTAACATTCGCTCTCTCCATATAATTTATCATATGGGCTCAAGCCTTTAGGTTTATAATTTGTTGGACTTCCTCTACATGAGAGTGAACCCAACAAATAGTGCGCCCACATGCTCTGAGGCTCGAGCGTATGGTCCCACTTGCCATGGTGATAAACTACCCTTGGGTAAAGCCATGATAGCTATTTATATATTTCTTTACAAAAATATATATTTGGTACCATACTTTGGTAACATTTTTGGCTCTCAAAAATTTTCTATTCTATTTAAGAACAATGAATAGAATCCACGTGCATTACGTAAACTTTATTCTAGGAAGTTCAGCAATTGGTGGATTGGATGTGACATAGCCATTTACCGGTCCATTTGTCATCAACATTTTCAAATGCCGAACATCTAGAGTGCCAAAACTTGATACAAATGAATATTTAAGTGCCAAAAATTTAAAAAGTGACACTTAAGTGTCAAAATTGGAGCAAAATGGATCACTTATGGTGCGTTTGAGAACATTTTTATTTTGGGGAACAATTTTTTAACAGAAATACTTTTTTTTTTTTTTTTTATGTTTCTTGGAACAATTTCTGAGTATAAGAATGCACTTGGTAAATGTAAAAAATTTCTACTCCAGGAATAGAAATATGTTTGGTAAACTTGTATAATTGTGTTGTTTTTTTCATTTTTCAATATTTTTATTATATTTTTCCTTTTTTTCTTTCTTTTTTCTTTTTTATTTTTCCTTCTTTCTTCCTTTTGGTCGGTCATCGGCCCTCGTCGGCCGGTCGCCGGCCATGGCCGAGGTCGGCAACCAGCCAAAAGGAAGAAAGAAGAAAAAAAATAAGAAAATAAGAAAAAGAAAGAAGAAGAAAAAAGAAATGTTTCTTGAAATTGTTGAACAAGAAATAACTTTTATACTTCTTGTTTCTACTCCAAATCTATTAGGAAACAAAAATATAGATTTTTTGTTCCTAGGAACAAAAGTGTTACCAAACAATTTTTTTTTTTTTTTTTTTGGTTCCTTGGAACAAAAGAATATAAATTTTTGTTTCGGGGAATAGAAACAAAAATAAACAAACAAGCCCTTAAATGCCAATAGCAAGAAAATCTAGCCAAAATGCTGATATGGTGATTTTCCGGCGAGGCAAGTGCAAAATGACGTCGTTTTGCATGTTAACGTGACTAAACAAGTGCAAAAATGACGTTGTTTTGCTGCTAACATGGATAAATAATTAATATAAAAATTCATTAAATTTAATTTAAAACTAAATTTATTTATTAAAAAAAAACAAAGAGAGAGAGAGAGCCCTAGCCGCCACCTCCCCGCCGTCGTTGGCCCTTCGCAAGGGCTCGGCGACCTTGGCCGACCCCTCCCCCACCACCGCCGACCCTTCTCGACGATGACGGGGAGGTGGCAACGGAGAGGACTAAGCCCTTAGCTGCCTGCAACTGTTCATCTTCTTCCTTCCTCCTCTCTCTTCTTTTTTAAATTATTTTTAAAATTTAATTTAATTAATTTTTATATTAATATTCAAAATCATGCCAAAACAACGTCATTTTGTGTTTCTTTGCTGAGTCAGCCCTTTGGCAAGCTACGTATGTGAGGAAAATTAATAAAAAAATTGCCACGTAAGATCTCCAGTGGGATTTGCCAGAGGTGGCACTCAAGTGTTCCATTTTTAGGAAAAAAGTGACATTTAAGTGTTACTTTCCTAACTTTTAGCACTTAAGTGTTCTCTTGTGTCAAGTTTTGATATTTGAGGTGTACTTTTGCCCATCATTTTCCTTTGTATAACTTGATATTTGTCTATAGACCTATTTGGATGGAGTACGTCATCGCTTAGGCACCAGAGCGTTCTTCCTAATGTAATATGAGTTTGTTGAATTTTTTTGAATCGCTTCTTTAGACAATCACAGTTGAGCTTTCCTCTTTTGCCAGTGTGAACGTCTATCAACAATTGATAAAATATACCCACATATTATAAATTTGGAAAGAGCCAAAACAACTTCCTTTGAGCTAGAAGACTCTTCAGAACATAAAACTGATTGGAGTAACACCGCTAACTTGGAAGATTTGCACTTCTTGTTATATAGTTGTCAACTAGAAAACACTAATACTTTCCGAGAGCATTTATGTCATGTCGAATATTCCACATGTGTCTGATACTCTTCGACACTCTTCGTCACTTAGTTAACATATGTCAAAAAATCTGACACCCGATTAACTTTCTCGACACTTTATGGAATTTCGACATGCAAGTTTCCAACATTTGATTTCAACAAGCAAGATTAATTGTAAAAATTTCAAATAAATGATGACTCAAAAGGTATATATGTGAAAAAAAAAATAATAATAACATGAGAAAAAAAGAAAAACCTAGTCTTTTCTTCTCTTCTAACTCCCACTTCTCGTGATACACGTGAGTCCATAATGTGAACTGCTTGTTTTTTTTTTTCCTCCAAGTTTTATGAATTATTGGAATGAAATTAAATTTGTCAAATTGAAATAATGAATAATTTTAATAAATGTTGGATTAATGTTTTTAGTGTAAATTCATTCTAAGCTTTATTATTATTTATTTATTTGTGAATTTAAATCAAATTAATTTGATTGAAATAATTATAAAAATGATAATTTAATATATCTATAAATATACATTTAATATACAACATGTCCTAACGTATCGAAATTTTCTGTTTTTTGAAAAACGACATGTTGGCGTGCTGTGGCATGTCATGTTGTGTCATGTATTAGTGTCGATACTACTTAGGCTACTGGTGACACTGTTATCTTGTCACATGATCATGAGAGAGCTCTAATATTTCCTTCTAAATATAGAAGATATTTGTTTTGGGATGGCTCATCTGAACACACATGGAGAGAACTTTTTTAGCCTTTAGACACAAAGTTTTTTTTTTTGATACCTAGGACTCTACCTACCAAGCTATTGACATCGTCGACCACTTTGGTGCACCTATTGACATCGTCGACCACCTTGGTGCGCCAGTCTATTGACTTTGCCGACCACCTAGCATCGCTAGGCTATCGATTGGCGACGGCTCTATACCTGGGGGGAAGCTAGCACAAGACCCCACCATCATGGCCCCACACTTAAGACGTGTTAGCAACACGGAGATTCAAACTCATTCCCTCGGCGCTGAGGTAGTAGAGCCCAACCAGTTGTGCTGCCCACCAGTGGATTAAGATAAAATGTTTTGACTATTTGTAAACCTAAAAGGTTAAGAGTTTCCAAAAATTATTAGGAACGATAATTTTGTTGTATGTGCTCGTTACGCACTTTTGTTGTGCTTTCAATTGCTGATTTTCCACTGAATTAATTCAGAGTTGATGCTGAGAAGATTGACTAGATTGAGCTAGGAACGTGTAGACATAATCTTCAGTGGATTTTTTGCCCACGATACCATTCGGGCCAGTACTTAACATGTTTATATACTTCATAAAGTGTAATTGGAATTATTCTCACGCCTTAAAAAAATAAGTGATTTCAAAATTCAATATGGTTTAGTAAATAATCATGTGCTTCTTAGGCGATATGTGATTACAAGAGTCCATTGTTGTTGGCACTCTTTCTCCTTGATATCCAGGTAAAAACTCCCTTGATCAATTCATACGGTAAGGATGTGATCTAGCACAAGATTGACAATTTTATGTTATGGCAAAACTATCATCTAGAAGGGGGCTGAATAGGTGATTAGGCGGAGACTAAAAAGTTAATTCAAAAATCTAGCAAGACAACTTTTAATGAAGTGGTCAGATCTTATCGGTGCACAATTCTACTACAGAAAATTAAAGGTATAAGGGATAGAGAATTGTACACTCAAGATTATAGTGGTTTAGCTTTTGCAAGCCTACATCCATTCTCTCGCGCTACAGCCAATTGATTGGAATCCATTGATGAGAACCGATCAAAGGTTACAAGATCTGAGCTTTGATATTCAAGCTCGCGTGTATAGTTTTTTCACACACTCTCAAACTCTAAAAGGTTTATACAATTTCGCTCACTTAATCAAATGTAAAATGATCACAAACACTCTTCACACTTTTAGAATTAAGAGTAGCAATACTCGTAAAGCGAATTAATTTCCTTTTGCTACGAGATCTCCTTTTATACCCCTTCTGATCCAAGTTGACCATTGGACATGCCTTTGAGAGGATCATCTAGCCAATCCACCTGTTGGTCCTAGATTTGGTTGAGAAGATCTGGTGGCATGAGGATCACCGAGGTTGAAGCTTCCCATAAGATTTGCTACCCATAGAGCAAGTCGGGTTTCCAAAAGTTGAGTGTCTATGTTTATAAAGAATAGCTCATCATCAAAGATTTGGGAAAGATTGGAATTGTGAAGATTCTTTTATGAAAGCCTTCCTTTTTAAGATCCTCCAAAGTGATAACAAGTTTTCTAGTCAATTTAGTGATTACACGAGAAATATATTCCTTCCTAGCCGGTTGATTAATTGTCCGAATAGGAAAGCATTATCAGTGACTTTGATTTTGATTGTAATCATTAGACTTTCCTTCCTGAAAAATACTTTATAATCAAATTTCAAAGTCGGTAAGTTTTGTCAATCATCAAAACCAATAAGGGAATGTTTTCACAACAATCTCCCTATTTTTTATGATGACAAATTTTTGTCAAGCAGAACCCTATTTAAAAAATTGTACGATAGATAATAATAAATTGCTTCTTTAATTAAAGTTAATTTAAACAATAAACTACGAAAATAAGAGATAAGGGTCAAAGGAGCTTTAACCAAATCCCTTAACTTTTACGATGCTACCTGTGTTCTGCTGGATCTCTCCACTTTTTCTCCCTTTTTGTCAACAATCAAAAAGGTAAGTTCCATAAGATTAACTAAAAACCATAGTACGAATGTCAAACAAAGTCATAATGTTAACGTCAAACGTAGTACGAAATAAGCAACCACAATCCACAACCAAAGTAGACCACAGCAAAAACAAACCAAACTATGAAGAAATAACGGAAAATAGAGAGTTATTTAGAAGAGGATGGTTGGTTGGACACAAGGTCTGGTCCAGGTGCTGGAGATGGCATTTTATGTTCTGGAGGTAGTTGAACGAGCACATAGTATTACATATTCTCAAGAGTTCGCTCCAAGGAAGTCATTCTGCTGTCCAGTGTAGTCATAGCAGCCTCCAGAGTTTCAACCTGAGTATGGAGAAAAATAGATAATTTCTTCATCTCTACTTGCATCTGATCCTCTATGTTCCATCATCCTGAGCAAAGTTCAAAGAAAAATCCTGTCTTCAGTGCTGTCGATGACAGGTATTTTTGACGGATCTGTTTCTAATCCAAGCTTCATCACCATGTTAATGTCATTCTGCCTCATTTTAGCAACTTCAGACTTCCCCTCAACCTCTGCAATTCCTTTACCTTTATCCTGCACAATTGGGTCAGGAGTTAAAGTATGACCAATGAGCGGCTCACCAGATATGCTTATAGTTGCAGTAGGGATTGAATGAGTTGTAGCATCTGGTAGATCAGAAACAGTCTTTTCAGTCACCACTTCAAGAACTTCTTGACTTTCTTGGACTTTTTTAGCACGAGCAGTAGCTTCTGGATCAATAGAAATTCTTTTGTCAGGATCAGCATGGATCTTCAAGGGAATGTTTTCAGAGAAAAGTTTCAACACGAGAGAGCTCCCCTTGTTTCTCATGAGTGTATGCTTTAACTCTGGAAAAATCATCATCATCAGTCTGTAAGGATGTATGACTTGTCGAAAACTTTGAACTCAATGGTGTCCACTAAATAAAAAAAGAGTATCGAATAAAAATAAGCAATAAGAGCAGGGTAAGTAGGACATTCAGTCATGCACAAAGTTGTGCGAAGACGATCATCAAAAAATTGTTTGACATGAATACCAGTGGATTCGAAAAAGTCAAAATCAACCATCTTTTGTTTGATAACTCCTCTATTTATCAGGGCTCTAATGCATTGTTGGTGTTCTTCAGACTTAATCAGTTTATCACCCCAATCAGCATCTACTTCATACTCAGTAACTCTCCTTTAGAAACTAGCAAATAGCTTTTCATCGTTATCCCCTCTTTTGCCATCATCTTCAGTTCTTTTCTTAGTACCAGAAGTTTCTTCCATTTTCTCCTTTCATGTTCTAGTTCGCACAGCACTAGAATCATCAGCACTAATAGGATGAACGCTTTGAATAGGATTAACGAACATAAGTGTGAATGCTTCTTCACTTGCAAACCCCTACTTAGCCAGTAATCGGGAAATCACTTCCTCACTTATCTCCTAAATTCTTAAGAGTCGCAATAGTTGATCGTAATTGAGAAAGATTTGAGGAGGCTTCCGTACCTTCAATATTGGCAGAAGAATGGATAGTTCAAAAAACTCAGAACTACCTCTAACTCTTGAATGCAATCCGGTTTGATCTCCTTGAACCAGAGGGTCTGGTCTTCGTCTTTGAAACAGATTTTGGAGCCATAACTTTGAAAAAGAAGGAAAGTTTCGATCTTTTACTGAGAAGAGAAAGAAGATTCGAAGGTTTTTACTCGGAAAAGAGGTATTCTAAAGCGTGCTAGTCGATGGAGTTATCGTGGAGAGGCCATGTGACCTTCATTTGAATGAAAGCATGTATGCAGCACGTGAGCACTGCATGTTTTAATCTTAAAATGCACCAAAACGTGATATGGATCCTAAACGTAAATGATTACTAGGGACGCACATAACAAAATTTTTAGAATAGAAATTGATGTCTGGCCAAAACTTGATTTCTCAAATTTTATTCCGTGGACGAGTTTCTGAGCAAAGAAATGTGTTTGATAACGACTCAAAATTTATATTTCTAAAATAGAAATTCATTTGATAATAGAATAAAATTTCTATTTCTAGGGGGTGTGGTAGTAAGCATTTGCCGTTGAGGGGGAGGTGGGGGGGTGGGGCATACAATGTTTGACATCCGACGACAAGCAGCAAGCAACCGATGATGGGCGGTCATCAATGGGTGGCCGACATCCAACGTCCGGCAACGGACGATCGGCATCCAACAGCCAACAACCGGTGGCTGGCAGCAAGCATCCAGCGATTGGCGGCGGGAGTCCGACGTCCTACGGCGGCGGGTGGGTGACGGGCGGTAGGTAATAAGAGTGAGCGATGAGAAGAGTTTTTATTTTTTACTTTTGTTCTAGAAGAAGAGTTAAAAATTTTAGCTTTTGATTTTTACTCCAAATATATTTTTGGAATAGCAATTTGTTCTAGAAATAGAAAAATAAAATTGCATTCAGATTTTTATTCCAAACTTATTTCACGAAACAAAAAAACAAAGAAATAACAAAACAAAAATCTTGTCATGTGCCCTAAGTAAATAATATTTTTGTTTATCAATCTAGGTCTATCCATAATTTATGCAGTAAATGACTAAACGAGATAACTAAAATTTAGGTATCAACACTAATGAACTTGAAAAAAAAAAATTTGAAATGAATGGAGTGAGCAACTGCGACTTAATGAATAGTACATGTCTCTTTAGGCAAATCAAGTATCCACTATGAAAATTTATAAAGCTATAGTAGAACCTCAATAATCTCAAATCTAGTACATAATGTAGGTGCAATATAAAAAATGATTTATACATTTTTCAATAGAGATTACATACGTATATTGACATAACAAACTGTAAAATACATGTACAGTCAATTCATGATCACAAATCAAACATCAATGGTCAAACCAATAGATGATTCAAACCAAATATGAATGGTCTATTCAATTGACTAGTCTCGTATGCTCAATATCTAACCTAAGGCTCTAAAGGTGGTCCTTATAAGACTCACGTCATTATATAGAAGTTTGTCCTTGAGAAGTACATATCAATAGTCTAGGGACTCATATAATCATGTAGCACTTCATCCTTGATCACAAAGTTCTAGAGGTGGCTCCCAAGAAATTCACA
Organism: Eucalyptus decipiens; assembly: GCA_014182575.1. Taxonomy (NCBI): domain Eukaryota; kingdom Viridiplantae; phylum Streptophyta; class Magnoliopsida; order Myrtales; family Myrtaceae; genus Eucalyptus; species Eucalyptus decipiens. The sequence continues at coordinate 4,434,348 of CM024619.1, read as the reverse complement.
TCACCATATAGCCCTTAGTTCTTAATCAATACAATAATAGGACAAGGTTCTAGAGATAACTTCCATGAAATTTACGTTACCATGTAGCACTTAATCCTTTACTAATATGTATACCCAAAAATCAAACCCCTCACTGGGTTCACAACGATGATAGACATAAAACTATCATCCTCCAACAATTCACGAAACTAATCTAGAATCCATATCGTAAATCAAAATACATTTCACAAACCAAAAAAAATATATATCTTTTCACAACAAAATGCCTTTCATAAACTAGTATCACAAATCAGTACATATACCCTTGTGCCAATCTCTTTCGTAAGACATTTTCCCAACCAATGCACATAATTCAATTCACAACCACTTCTAAAGATACTTTACCATGCCATCAAAAGGGTAATAAATGCCCAAATTGTATTTATGCAACAATTATGCTCTACACATCACTTTTTCCCTTTTCATAAATATCATGTCTGCCCTGCCTTCCATACTCATAAACATAATTCCTATCACTTTCAAATGCGGGTTTACATATTTAGGGAAGAGATAAGATCACTTATCTGGGAAAGTCTAAACTAAACCATGAAAGTTGTATCAAGTAGGAATTTGCAATCCTATTAATTAAATAAGAAATAATATCAAAATCAAGTAAAATGCTACCTCATTTATGTATTGACTAAACTAAGCTTAAAAAGCGATTATTCAAAGCTGTCCGAAAGTGATCATTCAAAGCTTTGTATTAGCTCAAAAATTTAAAAATTTGTTCTAACTAAACCATGACTACATATTAATTTTTTTTCAGACCTTGCAACTCTACGACACCCTAAACTACTATCTTCATATAATTTTACAACTTAACAACTTCAAAATTGGACCCTGCATTTCAAAATTCATATAACTTCAAATTGATGCCCTAACTCCAAAAATTATTCTGATTAGATGAATAAAATGACTTAACTCCTTCCTAGGCTTGCGAAACAAAGTTAATTTGACTTGGCAGGTTTTGGAGGCGTGCACTTCTCTTCCTATTCTTTTTCCTTTCTTATTCTTTCCTTATCTTTCTTTTTCTTCTTCTTACTTCCCCCTTGTTCGTGCTTGGCCTTTTTGGCTTTATAACTCTTTATCTTATTGTATTTTCTTTTAAAAGCCCACGACTTTGACCAAGTCAAAAGAGCCAACCTTTACAAGTATGACACACGATTTGGGTCTTTAGTCCTTTTGATTTCATGAGATGTGTATACAGCCATTTTGGGGTGGATTTAAGGCCGCCCTTCGCAACGTGAAATAAGAAAATAAACTAGTCATTTCTTGGGAAAGAGCAGAGCATGTTTTCTTTTGGCCAGGGAAAGAACAGGGCCTGGATCACTATGGAAGAGATATTTTTTGTCGCAGTTCGCACAGTAGAGTAAAGTTTGCATGGTAGAGTAATTATTGACAAAGTCGCACGAGAGACGGCAACTACTAACTATTTAGAATTTTAAAACCATATTCGAACATTGATTAAAATTTGCAAAGTCATTTATCAATTATTTTGGCACGCTAATCTTTATCTCTATGTCCCTAACATGTGTCTTGTCCAATAAAAAATTCCACTCTTTTATTATTTTGTGTCAAGCTGAAAGACTAAGATTAACTTACAAAATTGATATATCAAGTAATAGTACAAGTTGTCGGTAGGTAACTCAACAAGTGCTCCATATTAAACACCTAGCCAAAAGATTATCAATTGTTTAGTATACAAAATATAATAGTCAATCTTGAGTCAATAGGTGTGTTTTCCGGAAAAATTACTTTAAAAAATCTTGGACCTATTGTAATTTTGTTAATTCAGTTATAAACTTATTTTTTAGCCAACTGAGTCATAAATCTTTTGCAATTGTGTCAGTTTAGTCTATCCCGCCAAAATTGGTTAGTTGGCGCCAACATGACCGGCACCAACGTGGCTCGGCGATAATTTTTTAATAATATTTTATTTTTTTGAATTATTTTATAATTTTTTTTCTCCTCCCTCCTTCTTCCTTTGGCTCTGACAATTGGCTAGAGGGGAGGCTCGTCGCTCTATGTGAGCTTGCCCAGCTGCCTCAATCCGGTGACCAGCCAACCCTCCCCTCAAGCCGATCGTTCGAGCTAAAGGAAAAATGAGAGAGAGAGAGAGAAGAAATTAAAAAAAAAAAAAAAAAAATTCAAAAATAAATATTATTAAAAAGTAGTCGACAGCGGCTATGTTAGTACCGCCGATCAATTTTGATCGGATTGACTAAATTTATATAATGATAAAATGTTTAGAACTCAATTGATTATAAAAATAAATTTATGGTTGAATTGATATAATTATAATAAATTTTAAATTTTTTCATATATAATTTTCCCTGTCCAAATGAATTAACCTAGTACTAAAATTTTGTCATCATGCTAGTCACACCACCAGTCACACCACCTGCGAAACTTCCTGGCACCTTCCTCGATGTACCCAGACCAGAAACAACCCGATATGACGTAAAATTTGGGGCACGACCTCCTCCATCAAGGTCAAATCTTACCTATTTCAGATCGTGAATTTGAAGTCTGGCATAGAGAGCATCAACAAAGATGGTTTTCAATCTGTCCAGCGGTGATCTCTCCGAGGATGACACCGTTTCCACTCAGCTTTCGCGGCCAGCTTCGCCGTCGCCCGCCCGTTGCGTGCCCCTCGGCAGGAGCTTCGCCCGAGCCATCACAGCCCCAGGCAGAGTCGGTGAAGGCTCTTCTCTTGGGTTCACTGCCCCTGCCATCGGGGGTTCTTTGCGGAGGCAGGAGGAATCTGCAGACGAATTTCATCACCGATCATTTCCGTCTCTGGTAAAGCTTCGAAAATTCACTCACCATGAGCTGAAAGTTGCGACAGACAATTACAGCGAAGTGAATGTTCTGGGACCATGTGGTTCTGGTAAGGTCTACAAAGGAGAGTTGCCTGATGGATCTCTGGTGGCAATAAAAGATGTGCTCGCCCATTTGGCCATGCCGAAGTACAGGTTGGGTATATGGCCAGGCACCCGAATGTGATCCAAATGCTCGGCTTTTGCGATTCAAAGGCAACAACAGAACTAGGAGAATTAGTGCTGGTATATCGATTAGCCGTCAATGGAAACTTGGCTTCCCATTTGGGAGAGCGCTCTGCGTCACCTCTCGAGTGGCCCACCAGGATGCGCATCGCCTTAGGAATAGCCACAGGGCTTTGGTATCTTCACGAGTTTTGCAGTTCTCAGATAATTCACCGCGACATAAACTCTTCAAACATTTTGTTGGATGAGAACTTCGAACCTCTCATCGGGGACTTCGGTTCTGCGAAATTCATGAATCACAAAGGTTGGAACCATCAGCTCCAGAAGTCGAAAAGCGCCATGGCACCACACCAAACGGCTGAAACTGAAGCAGTGAACAATTACGAGAGGCCCCTTTCGGCTTTGGAAAGATCAGCAGAGTTATGCAGTACCTTTCGACTATGTGGTACATATGGATACATGCCTCCGGAGTATGTGACGCGAGGGGAACTCTCAGCAAAGAATGATGTCTTCGCATTCGGGATGGTGCTCCTGGAGCTAGTCTCTGGTTTCAAGCCTTTTGATCTTTTGTTGGATCGAGCCAAAAAAGGAATCAATGAGTTTGCGTGGGTGAAATATCTTCTGGAACATGACGAGTTTCGAAGTCTACTTGATCCGAGCTTGAAGGAAGACTATGATGAGAATGAGGCTAACAAATTAGTCAAACTGGCTCTCCGGTGCATCCAATCTTCACCAACAGAACGACCCACGATGCGGGAGGTAGTCGGAACTCTCCAGTGAAGCTGCTTAGATGAAAGACGGGTAAGCGGAAAAGAGGAGATAGTTGATATCTGGCGAACTAGTTCTCAATCTCGGGGCACCTTCACTGCCTTTGCATCTCATCTTGATCCAGTGGAGTTATCAGGACCAAGCAGCTTTAGCGTTATAAATTTGTAATAGTCAGGCACTAGTCGAGAAACTCGCGTTTCCGTTATCTCTATAGCTTTTTCTGTGTTTTCGTCACTGTCATCAATTGAGAATGTATTGTATCACCAGTAATTTCAATGACTGTGAACCACTTGGTATAATTTCTTTGTAACCAAAGACACAACAAAAGTTACAAGAGAGTTCTAAATACTTAAAATCGGAGCTATCATGATTCATGACTGAAGTCCTTAGGAGCTCGAGCAGCTTACAGTCATCCAACGACATAAGCAGGTGTTAGAAAAGGCTTGGATATCCTGTTCAGCTCTTAATCGATAGGGCATAAATTTTTCGAGTCCATCATCATCTCTCCATTGTCTGAACTCATCAATCTATCATCGGAAGAAACCGACAATTTGTCAGAAAAAAGTTGGATTCGCAGACTGATGTAAGAAGCACAACAGTCTACAAGTCAGATATCGATTTTCAATTGGGTCTAGAAGCAAAGTTTCACCCAGAGAAGATGTTGAATCCATGTTGTTGTGTAAGTTCTAAATGGTATCGAATCAAATAGTCAACTTAGAGTACGTGCAAAGCGAAATTTGTTGGTTTTGAAAAGTTCATGTCAACCGATCCAACACAGGAGCGATCCCATTCGTGACTGACCCTGCATCAGTGATCACAGGTATTTAAGCAACGTTTCTAGGAGACTGATTGAAAGCCAATTTCATCAATTCGCTTTCAAAACAAAGGGGCTCTGGTTTGCGGTTGGATTTTTCCGTAGATATCCACTATTTGGTGAACGCTTTGCTCAGGACTTCCACTACTCAGGCATTTGGTTTGGGTGTATGCAATGAACCTTGGTGTAATTCTACTTCAAGTCAACTACAATTGTAAAACGTAGACGTTGACTGAGTCAAAAAGTAGTGGGACCGAAAAAAAAAATAGAGAATAAGTGGACGTTCACCTCAATCATAAAAGATAAAAGTGGGCACGCACGAGCAGAAAAGGGAGAGAGAAAGAAGAATAGAAAGAAAGGAGAAAGAAACGAAAGGGAAAGGAAAAAGGGAGGGAGCGCTTCTATGCCACCTTCCACGGGGCCTCACCAAGTTAAATTTACTTCATTTTGCAAAGCTTGGTTAGTGTTCGCATCCTACGTCCATCTAATCAGAGAAATTTGCCTAATTTCGGATTCAAAATTCTTAACTGGTGGGACAAATTTAGAAGTTGTTAAGCTGAGAAATTATAGAGGATTGATAGTTTAAGGTGTCGTCGAGCTGTAAAATTTTACAAAACTCAAATCGGGCTTATGGTTTATCCTATATAAATTTTTAAAGTTACGCATGCGCGTGGTGAATGGTAGCAAACTTCTGGTTTTAACAACGATTTTGGCCCATCTTCAGCGATCAGTAGAGTCGATGAAGCTTAGGATATCTACATATCTCTATAGGGCTTCGGTTTGATGGTGGATTTGCTAGAATCGGGGTTTGATGAAGAGCGTTGTGGTGAGAACAATTCCAATGCATAAGTTGAATGTAGTGGATTTCATCAAACATATGCTACGATGTGCCTTTCGTTGTTGTACTGGGTCGATTGATTGGCAAATAAGTGCAATTTAGTCAAGTTATAGGCAAAGTAGTGTTTTACTTGATTTTGATGTTGATCTCATTTGGTTGATATGATTACGAGGTTGTCAGCTCAAATAGCTACGTCGTATCATTTTAGGCATTTTTATATGAGTGGTGTTAAGAAGAGCATATTTATTAAATCATGCTGAATTGAATGTTTACTACCTTTTGGTTAATGTGAGATGCTTTGATAAACCTTTATTGAAAGCTTATGTGTACAAATTTGTGAATTCAATTTATAAGATCTCGGTGAAGGAAGGGGCTTCGGGCGTGCAGAGAACGCATGAAGAAGAAGAAGACCAGAAAAAGTAAAAGGAAAAGAAAATAAAAAGAAATAAAAAGGGGTGATGAAAAGAAATGAAAAGGGCAGAAAGGACGGCGGATGGGGACGTTCGATGAATAAGAGGGAGTGCAAGGGAATAAAAAATTTCTGTCTTTTGCATCGACCTGGGTTTGGTTCGGGTTTGCGGGGTCGCCTGAGCCCTTTTACCGAATATAACGATATTAAATATTAAAAAAATATATTAAAAATTTTAAAAAAAAACTATTTAATTTTTTTTTGAAAATTCAAAAACTTTGAGAGAACATTAAAAAATTCAAAAAATATTCAGAAAATATTAAAAAATTTTGAAATTTGAAATTTTTTTAAAATTAAAAATTAGAAAATTCCAAAAATTCAAAAATGTCAGAAAAAAAAAAATCATTTGAAAATTGTTAAAAACAGATTTCTAAGCTATTTTCTTGAAAAATGGAAGCTTCTTAACTCTAAAACCGTGTTAAAAAATTGAGTAAGCCCTTAGAGCTCTACATTAGGATTTTAATTGTCCTTAAAGACAATTACCTATATTTGCATGCTTTTGCTGTTTGTAACTCCGTTTAGTTTAGTTAGAATTGGTATTTATCTATTTCCTTAGTGTTAGGTTTTCTTTTATATGCAATCTATTTAATGCTTTTTTTGGTGGCCGATTATTATGTTGATGATTGAGTACCCATATGATTATCTTACTTTATATATAAAATTAATCCAAATTGCCTGACAAAAAAATCTTTTTTAAAATAAACAAGATTATGTACCAAAATAGACACTAATTAGTTAATTAGTGTAATCAAGCCCCTAACCCCAAATTCTCTAGTTGGGTAAGAAGTGATGTACACTCTTATATCTCATTTGCTTTCTAACCAACCCCAATAGGCTAGTGATAACTCATTATTACAAAATTCTTATAAGCACCTAATGTCGTGTAAGGTATGAGCTTGGAAGAGCCCGTACCTAATCATGAGCCATAAGCCCATCTTTAGGCAATATCCCTAAATTTATTCCCTTCCCCAAGGGGTTGTCATGACATATATGACTGTGATGAGTTTGCTAGATTTAGTTGTTAGTCGGAGATGTGCATATTTATTTATATAAAATATAAGAATTCTGATGTTCTAACCAACTTGGTAATTTACAGGAACTTTGATTTTTGCTAGTTTGATAATAGGTTGTTGGGGTTTTTTTTTTTTTTAGGCTACATCTTTCGGGTAGAAGAATTGCCGTGTCATTCCCCCAATCTTGTTGGTTTCAGGGCGTAACAAAAATGGTTGTCAAGATTGAATGGACCTCCCCAACAATAATAGGTGAATGACATTGAAACTTTAGGTTCTCATTAGAAGGTGAACTCCACATGAGAATAAATATAATAATGTCTTGATGTAGTGACTACATTAGTAGTAATGTTAATAGTTCATAACGGTTAGTTGGAGTCGATAGATCGAACGTATTTGTCCTAAGTGTAAGATTCATACTTAAAGTTATATGACAATCTAAAAGTGGAACATATGCAAACACTCAATAGAAATCCCAAATCATTTTTTAAATCAATGTCAAGAAATAATATGTGTTCTCTAATACTATACTTGAGGAAGAACTTTTTAAGATATCAAAACTTTGAGGTAAATGGAATCTCTCTTTATGTGGGAAGCTACTAAATGGCTGAAATGCTATGATAGCCCCACCATTTTCGCATAATTACCCTCAATTCGCTTTCTTTTTTTTTGTCCCCTCATTTCATGCACATGAGCCAAATTTTGAGCCTAGTTGTGATAAAGAGGCCATTTACTCGAAGTTACCTTGACTCCAATAGGCAGAGAGTGGAGACTTTTGTATGCATAAGCAAAAGTCTAGCTTTTTAGATAATGAAATGAAAATGTACCTCGGAATCAATTAGTACTAAGAAGAAAATCATCAATGTTGGATGATCCATTATCTTATATGTCACCTCAACACCAACAAAGAATTTGAGATGATGCGGTCGTCCTTCAACCTTAAGGAAGTAGTCTCAAACACAAATTAATAACAGAATAAAATATATATCTCCAATATATGCATAATATATATAAACTGGCAAATTGGTTATAATTAGATTTTCTATAATTCATCAATAAGAACATGCACATCACTAAACTGACAACTATCTAGCAAACTCATCTTGATCATATATAGCTCAAAAAAAAAAAAAAAAATCTTGAAGCCAAAAGTTCCTCGCTAATAGCGCTCTTGCTTTACTTGCCGCTAATGGAATAACCTGAAAAATAGTTAAGACAAATGATATATAAGCAACCACTACAAATATGTTATTGAGCATCCACTAAGCACATATATAAAATAATACCAAAAACTCATCATCCAAAGCTAATATATAATATATGTTTCAAATCAAATATAATTAACTTTATTTCAATAGAGCTTTTATGCGTATTAAAAATACTCATTTAATCTGCCATCACAAATAAAAAACTAATGGTCAATTCCATTAATTGATTTATATAAAAGTCATATACCAATGGTCTATTCTATCAATCAATTTATTGCTTAATATCTAACCATATTCACAACACAATACCTGGCAACAAAACGATCAAGATTCCTCTTTGACAAAATTTCCACCTATTATTAGTTGGTGACTTGGTCCAAAACGATATCACAAAACTAGTATGCAAATTTCGCCTTAACTGGGTTCATAATGATAATGAACATCAAAATCTCATCCTTCAACATGAGAAATCAAATTCATAATCCATCTTATGAACCAAAACATAAATCTTTTCACAACTTGGCTCATAAGTGATAATACATTTTGTAAAGTATTTCTTAAATCATTTAAGAATTCATTTCACAAACCAAATTTGCAAAGTAATGCATATAACCTTTCAATATGTCTTTCATAACACGTTTTCAAAACGTTCACAAATAACCAAAGACTATTAGGTACACTGTCCAAATTTCATCCAACAAAATTTATCATTTCATAACTCAAAGGGATATGTTCACTGGAAATTTTAAAACTTATCACGAAAGTGCAATTAAGTTTTAAAACTTACAAAAATTGTAATTAAGTCCTAAAACTTATCAAATTAGTGCGATTGAGTTATTATGTTAACTTTGTCTGATTTAACTAATAGACAACGTTAACGTGACTTTCTTTTAATATTTTCTCTTTCCTAGTGGTGGTGATATGGTTAAAATGGCGTTGCTTTAGTATAAACCTAATTTTAATATAATTTTTTATTTAAGTTAATTGAAAGATAAGTTTTTTTTTTTTTTTTTTTTTTTTTTTTTTTTAAACAGAAGAAGAAGAAGAAGAAACAGGCGGCAAGGGTACCTCTTGTTGCCGCCATTGCCCCACCATTGCTAACTGCATTCAAGGGTCATTGGTCTTTGCTCGATCTAAAGGAGGGCCACAACCCTTGCCTAGATCTAGGCAAGGGCCTACATGTCCTTGCTTGCCTGTTGGTGAGGGATGCCAGCCCCTAACCATTCCCCCAAGGGTTGCAAAGCCCTTGTCTCCTGGTTCTTCTTCCTCTTTTTTTTTTTTTTTTTCCTTTTAGCTTTTTTTTTTAATTTAATTGAAATAAAATTTGTATCAAAAATCATATTTAGACTAAAACAACATTGTTTTAGCATCATATTTCGTTTTTTAGCCACATTATTGTACATTATTGTCACATGGGAGAGAGAAAATATTTTAAAAAAAAGCTTTGTCAGTATTTTTCGTTAGCCATATTAGGCAAATTTAACAAAACGACTAGATTGCACCAATCTAACAAATTTTAATACTTGATTGTACTCTTTGCAAATTTTAGGACTTAATTACACTTTCGTGATAAGTTTTAAGATTTCCATTGCACATATCCCTAACTTATAATATATCTTTTTGAAATATGAGTTTACAAACTTGAAGAAGAGATAAACAACTCACATAGGAAAGCCTAAATCTAAACAAAAAAGATTACTCGAGTTGGCAAACTCACAATCCTATCTAATAAGCGAGAAACAATAGCAAGATCAAGCAAAATGTTACCTTAACTATGAATCAATTAAACTAAGCTTAATAATGAACTAAACAAACCCCGTGCACCATTAAAACTCTTGCTCAAAGCAAATAGCTTTCTGTTATTTGTAGCTTAAATGCGAATCCTCAAAGATTTGTTCTAATCAAAGCGTTGCTCAAAATCGATTTTTTTTTTTTTAATACCCCGTGACTCTACAACACCTTAAACTACTTTATTTTAATATAATCCTACAACTTAATTAATCTTACGTTGAACCCCATAGTTTAAGATTTACATTACTCTGAATTTATGTCCTAACTTCCAATTAGATAAACCAAGGGTTTGAATCCTTAACGAGCTTTGAAAAACAAAATTAATTCGGCTTGCAAGTTTCTTTTTCCTTTCTCTGTCCCGTCCACTCCTCCCCCTCTTCTCTTTCCCCCTTATTTATTTATTTATTTTTTTTTTTGGAGTTCAGTCGGCTTCTTTTCTCATTTTGCCCACCTTCTGACCGGTGGACGGCCGCTCCCACCCCCTTTTTTTATCCAATCATTACATTATAGAGGATTCGATTCCAATCTCCGTGGAAGACGATCCAACACTCCCCCAAAGTTTCCCTCTGCCAAAACTTCATGTCGCAACACAATGATCAATATCTTGTACGATCAATGTTTGCAAAACTCTGAGAGCAGGCCGGAAGCTTCGAGGACTTCGCAACTAGGGTGGATCTGTTCAATGACTTCGGATCGGAGGATGATCTGCCCAGGACCAACACAGATTTGGGGGCTAATGATTGGCCGTGGCGGGGTTTGAAGTCGAGCGTGGGGAGACGCAGGGCGTAGCAGTGGCGGTGGAGAAGGCAATAATTGTGGATGAGCAGTACCTGACGAACTGAGGAAGAAGATGAACAGTAAAAGTAAAAAGAAAAAAAAATCTAAAATATAAAAAAAAGATATGACGTTGTTTTGAACGGAGCTGTACATATTAGATCCCCTCGCATGTTATGTAAAATGACCGAAATTGAGTGGGCCGGTACACTAGAATTTTTTAACCTAAATTATTTGGATTGATTACATTGAAAAATCAATTTAAAAGTACATTAAACAAATTCAAAAGTTGAGAATCAAAATTTTTGGGTAATGTTCCCAGCTGCTAGCTTCTAAACTTTTTATGGAATTAAAAGGTGGAAAGTGCAACGCAACAACCATGGGGAACCCAACAAAAAAAAAAAAAAAACTCTCTCGATCTCATAGAAGATTGGTCAAATAAGCCAATGCTACTTCTTAGAAATTCATTATAAGTCAATACATAAACTCAAGTGGAACCGACCTAGCCAATACTTAGATATATCCCGGTCATCTTCACTGTTTCCGTCATTTTTCTTTTCTCACTAAAACTAAAAGCAAGACGACCCCACCATCAATTATTAATAGAGTCAAGTCAAGACTGACGCCCATTTCCTGGTAATTTCCGGCATCGCCTAATCTTCATTCTTTACAATCACGAAAAGTACTATAAAAATTCAGACCTTCTGCGCGGTGCGAATCGCAGAAAAATCTTCAGCAAACACCAATGTCCGGAGAGTCGGATTCTCGCAGCAACCAAAACGCCAGGAGTGGTAGTAGTTCTTCTCATCATGTGGTCGATGTTGAGTCGTCCGATGGTAGGAGCCGAGGATCAGCAGACAAGATAAGTTTTTGCATCTTTAGAGTGCCTCAAAGTCTGTCCCATATCGATCAGATGGCGTACCGGCCTAGCACGGTCCCGATTGGCCCCTACCACCACCAAAACCCAGAGTTTGAAAAGATTCAAGAGCATAAGCGGCGATTCTTCATCGATCTGCTTAATCGAAGGCACCAGAGGATGGAGAAGCTACAGACGGAGAAGCTACAGATGGAGAAGCTACAACAGTTCGCTAAGGCTTTGAAGCCAAAGGAGGAGGAGATAAGAAAGTGTTATCCTGAGGCCTTAGCTTTCAACAGCGATGAGCTCATCCAGATGATGGTACTTGATGCTTGCTTCATCATCGAGCTGTTCTGCAAGTACTCCAGTAGAAGGAAAGGGGACCCCGATGTAAGGCATGACCCCTTGTTGACAGAGCCCTGGGTTTTGCCTTTCCTTATGCGGGATCTCGCCAAACTCGAGAACCAAATTCCATGGTTCGTTCTTAAACGTCTGTTCGATCTGACGCTGGGATCTTCAAATGAGAGCGATCCTTCTCTATCCGATCTCGCCTTGAGTTTCTTCAACCGGATGCTTCAAAGACCAAAGGATGTCTTGAAGAAGTACTCCAATTGGGAAGGAGAACATCTGCTTGATTTCCTCCGTTCGACTTACATCCATGACTCTCAAGAAACAAAGCGAGAACAAAATAAATTCCTTCGCCTGATCCAGCCGGCGAACAAGCTCCACCGAGCAGGCATTAAGTTCAAGCCCACCCATTGTGAAAGCTTCATGGACATCAAATTCAGCAATGGTGTCTTGGAAATTCCGGTACTAAAATTCGATGACTTCTTGAGTTCTCTGTTCCTTAATTTTATTGCATTTGAGCAATGCCACAGGGACTCCTCCAAGCATGTCACAACTTATGCCACTTTCATGGCTTGCCTCCTTAACACACCAGCAGATGCCGAGTTCCTATGCAACCGCAAGATCATTGAGAGATATTTTGGGACGGATAAGAAAATTGCCCATTTCTTTAGCAACATTGGGAAAGATGTTGTGTTTGACATCCGCAAGAACCATTTATGCCAGGTGTTCCAGGATGTGAACACGTATTGTGAGAAGGACTTCCGAGTGCATTGGGCCAGCTTCAAGAACATCTACTTCAAATCGCGGTGGTATCTCATATCAGCTATAGCGGCTTTCATACTTCTGGTTCTGTCGGCAATTCAGTCTTCGTATGCTGTGATTGCTTATTACCGACCTACTTAGTGACGTTTAATGTATGATATACATCTGCTACTCGTCGTTGTAGGTCATTAGTGCATGTTTCTGACTACCTTCATGATTTCAATATCATTAGCAATGTTTGTCCAATATATTCATATGGAACATGATTATGGTTGAGATTGAATTATGCCTTCCAATGAATGATGTACCACATTTAATTTTTTGAGTTCATAAGACTAGAATAACTTGCAGTTCATTAACTTTCGTTTCATTGCCAAGCAAAGTAAACATGGAGTTTCTGGAATGAACAACATAATTTGAGTAATTACTACAATGTATTGGTATAAACTACACGTTAGCTTTCTATAATCCTTTGTTAATCAAATAAGGTTTGAACTTAGTGGACCAGAAGCCCTTTCATTTTTTAAGCAGAAGCAAATCTGAAAGTGACAAAGTGACAGTGGTAAAAGAGGAATTCACCGAAACATCCGGTATAAATATAAACGTACAATTCTAATAAAACAAAAATTACATAATTATTCATTTAATTGCAAAATGTACCAACGTTTAGCGCTTGTCTTCTAGTGAAGTTAATCCATTCATGGGGACAAGAAGAAATTTTTGTCAACTATATACATAGATTGTTTTATATTTTTATGAATGTTGCTGAGAACTTTTAACCCTCTAAAAAAGGGGATGAAGACACTAGTAGTCGTTGTATTTTACAATATATTCACCCTAATTCCTAATTTTTTTTAGCCAATTAATTCCTTAGACTATACTTTTTTGTTCGCCTTATTTATTTCATATATACAATGCTCCTTCGACTCATTGTATATTTGAGATAAATAAATAGAGTGAAAAAAGAGAAATAAAATTAGAAACAAGAAATGAGAGAGGGTGTGCACATGGGAAGGGACAGAGGCAGGAGATTGTGGCTGGGAGCCCAGCCACCGGCTCGAGTGCCTCGGGGGTCCCCACCGTGCTCCCCAAGAGAGAGAAGCAAAGAGAAACATACGAGGTCATGGCCCTCGCCACAGGTCTGTGCTGACCTTCATCGTCGAAGTGGCGATATCTGCGCCTGCATAGCGCCCTCCCTCCCTCCCTCCCTCCCTCTCAGAAGCTCGAATGCGTGTAGTCCCACTTGCCTAGCTCGCTTGTATAGTTTGCAATGCTTGCCAAGTTGCGCAGAAACTCAAGAAATGAAGAGATTCCCCCGACAAATACTTCGAGACATAACGAATATAGGTCTGAGAGCTATTAAAAGTAAATTAGATTCACACATTAAGGATCCTATTACTAATAAGCATTTCAGGAGAGCATACTATAATCTTTTAAAACTTCATCGCCTCATTTACAAGCTTGACTCATGCCATTGACAGTGGTTTATACCATTGAACTTCAAAAAAGAAGCCTTCCACATGCTCTAATTCTGTAGTGGCTTTATAAATAAATAAATAAATAAAAAGGCAACGATGTGCTGTAAGCTCAGATTCCATTTGCGAGGCCTCTTCCAGTGTTCATGTACCATATGCCATGGTGATAAACTACCCCTAGGTAAAGCCACGATAGCATTTTAAATATATTCCCTTTTTCCAAATTGGCTCTGAAAAATTTATATTCTATTCAAGAACAATGAATGGAATCCACGTGCATCACCTGGATAGCACGGGTTTCTAGGCTAGTGCAGGGATAAATTAGTGACATGAACTTTCTCGGCAAGAGTAGCTGTGGAGGTAGTAGTTTACGAGGAAGTTGAACTCAGATCAAAAGTTCTTTTGTCTCTTCCAATATTTGGTCAACGCTAACTCCAGAAAGAAATATCGAAAATAGATCCTGATTTTTTATGTTGTATCTCTTTACTACATCATTGTAAAGATTTTTACTTACTGTCAATGCATTTTATTCTTATTCCCAAGGATTGACTATTAAAATGGAACATAGAGAAATAAAATAATAATATTAGAATTATTACTCATATTTCCATTCATATAAAAAAATTACATTGAAATTGCAATGTGGTCAATTCACATTTAACGCGCATGTCGCAAATATTTGCAATTTATTTCTTGGAAAATCTGACATTTTTGGAAAATACTTTTCAAGAAGTCATTTCTAGAAAAATGACAATATTTATTGATGTTTGACCGAAGTTTGAAAATCATTCCGTCATTTGAAAAGGAAAACATACTTTATTTTTCGAAATAGACATAATTGGGCACAAATGATTTGATCATGAGCAGTTCAGGAATCGAGCATGGCCATTATATCCTGTGCCTAGCCTCTATGGACTCGGGCCAAAGCATAGGTGACCTAAGCATGGCCACCGAGGTCCTAAGTATGGTCTCGAAGGACCTAGGCTCTGGCCCCGAGGATTTGAGCATGAGCGCTAGGGTCTTTGGCCCAAGCTCTATGGACCTAGGCCCCGTGCTGAGGAGTTAGGTAGGGGTATCGAGCTTTGAGGCTTGAGCGTCAAGGAACTTGGCCTAGGCATCAGTCTAGTCTTTGGACATAGGCTTGGTCTCTACACTAACAGCTGCTGCTAAGGACTCGAGAACGGGTGTTCCGGATTCCATGCTCAAGCGTAAAGTCTCTAGTGCAAATGTCGATGTTTAATCATGTTTGGAATTTTTTTTTTTTAAAAAGAGGAAATCATTTTCTCAATTTAAGCAAATGTTTTTAGTTTACGAGGAATATGATTTTCTAGTGACCCATTATCCTTGGTGATCAAATGCCAGAAAATGAGGAAAATATTTTTTAACAAAAAAAATCTCTCGAAACAAACAGAACCTAGGCAAATTTATGCACAAAAGAGGGCTTTTTCATGAAATGCAGAGAGTCCCCAACAAATCCTTCAAGACAGAGCAGACATGATGGGTTCAAGAGTCATCAAAATTAAATTAGATCGCCTCGGTAAGGATCTCATGATTAATAAGCATTTTGGAAGAGTGGTTGCAGGCAATTATTTTTCCTGTAGGCATACTTTATCACCTCATTAACGAGCTTAACTCATGCCATTGACAACGCGGTTCATACCATTGACCTTCTAAAACGGGGCCTTCAACAACTCAGATTCCATTTGTAAGGCCTCTTCCTGTGTTCATATGCGATATCCCGTGGAGTTTCTATAATCACTAAAACTTGCAGGGGCTGCAATCACGAGTTGGGGCTCAAAGTAGGCATGCATGTTTTGTTACTATGAATCATTAATCCGACTTTGGATTTAGGTAATGTAGTACTCAAAGTGCTGATTCCATGCACAATTATGTCACCCACCGAATCTCACTGGCCATTTATTTGTAAGAGAAAGCAGCTCCCCTTTCTCTGTGACAATAAACGAAAGTTGAGGCCAAACTGTAAGCCATGTTGGTTTGTTACTCCCTTGGCTGGTTTTTATAGCCGTGGACAATTTTAGGTTGCAAGTTCCAAAGTAAAAATGAGAGACGGACTTGTGACGTATTGAACATGTTGTGTACAGAGAAATTTTTGACAAATGGCTCTGAATATTTTTGTACTCTATTTAAAGAACAATGGGATGGAATCCATGTGTCTCCCGGCCCCCCGGCATAGCATGGGCTGCTTGGCTAGTAGCCTAGTACAATGATAAATTAGCAACACAAACTTTCTAAGTTCCTTCTGAAAATAATTTTTTAACACATGTACAAGATCATTAATTGTCATAAAAGGAAAAATGGACTTAGTTGCAAAATTTGCTTTATATCTGTTGCCCTTTTAGTCAAATTGCCTTTTAACAAAACATTTGGACGCTTCATGGTAATGAAACCTCTCTCTCTCTCTCTCTCTACGAAACTTGCTCACAAGAAGGCCCTGGAGTGAGATAGCCCCACACTTTGACATCAACCTACAAATGCACTTCAATGACTTTTCCTTCCATTTCATTTATACACACCAACTAGGATGAGAAAAGATTGGTTGGGGGCTGTTTTATTAAATTATCAGTGCACAGATAGAACATTATTGTCACGCTTATCATCAGAGGAAGCAAAGAAGATAGACCGATCATAAAAGGCGATCACTTTCGGTTTTGTCAAATTGGCTTTTGGCTTGTCACTCTCTCCAATTGAAATCGGCTCTTTCTCAAAAGGTGATCACTTTCGGCAAGTGAATAAAAGAATAAGATTGTGGATAAATTGCCATGCCATTCCATTCATTGTGATTTTTCTTAGTACTAAGCAGGACATAATTAATTGGGATGGCATATAGGATTTCGAAAGATTTGAATTCAGAACTTCATGTTATAATACCATCTTGGATTTTGTAAAATTATTATCAACTATTCTAAAAGTTTAAGTTTTTGAGATGAAATCTTCTAATGTAGTATAAAAGTTAGTACTGTCCTTTACATGAATGTGCGTCCACCTCTCATTAGTCAAATTCCTTATGCCATGGTCAAAGTTCCACAGATTAGATGAACAAATAGCTTGAATCCTTATGAGGCAATGTGAAATGAAATTAATTCGGCTTGTCCGGACGTTAGAGGCGAGCTCTTGCGAGTTTCCCTATTTTTCTTTTCCCTTTCTACTTTCCATTTTTCTTCTCCCCTTCTCTCTTGTTTTCATGGGCTACTCTCTCTCTCTTTCTCAATTGAGATAGTTTCTCTTTGTGTTATATTATAAGATTGAGAAAATATTGGGTGGTCCGGGACTGCCACGTCAGCATGGTCCCGAACCACTCATGCGGCGCCACGTGTGAGGGGAGGGAACCAAAGGACCTGGCCTTGTCCCATCTCTCTGACGCTCTCTCTCCTCTTTCTCTTCTCTATCTCCCTCCCCTCACACGTGGCGCCGCGTGAGTGGTCTGGGACCACGCTGACGTGGCGGTCCCAGACCACCCAATATTTTCTCATATTATAAAGCCACCAAGTCTGACCAAGTCGAACTTTTTCTTTTATCCAATTATTACATTCCATACTTCATCTCTTTTAATTGAGGCAGTTTCTCTATGTGTTTTATTATAAAGCCACCAAGTCTGACTAAGTCAAACTTCTCCTTTTATCCAATTGTTCCATTCTATACTTCTTAAAAGAAATTTAGATATACCTGAATGGAAAATTTCATTCTATTTTGACTTGATTTTATTAATTAAGGTTGGTTGTACTAAGAGATTAGCTGAAAGAGCACCAAACTGATAAACAAATACCTCTAGATTCAACTTTCTTATATCCTTAGGGATAAATTCCTGAGTAATAGGTAATGTTGACATGTCACAGAAGACTTACTACCTAAGGCATTTGGTACATCGTTTCTCTTAAGACAGATTGTAGCTTTTAAGAGCCCTAACTATCTCCTTTGTTTCCTTTGTCTCATGTTCAATTATTTTTCAATAAAATAGAAATATAATTAAGATTTAGAAATCTATAAAGACATTACATTTTTTCACCATACAAGTAATGCCGCAATATTTTTAATGCAAAACTCAATCACTACTAGCTCTAGATCATGAGTGGAGTAACTCTTTGCATGTGATTTTACTTGTTTAGAGGTATAGGCCTCAACTTTGTCATTTTGCATCATTAGAATTCTAAATTTATATATATATATATATATATATATATATATTTTTTTTTTTTTTTTATGTCCATTCACTAAATGCTTATTAATTTTGAATCTATTACTTAGTTTCCCAATTCGGCATTACCATCCTTAAACGAATTCACCAAGAATAATTGTTACAACATGCCATACCTAAAAATTCACATCAGCAGTCTACCATTCAACATTCTTTTTCCTTTTTCTCTTTCTAAGTCTATAAAAAATTGATTCTTAAATGGACTCGCTAGTGTCATCAGCTAATATAATACCTCGCAACAATCTTTCCAATAGCATAGAATTCATTATCACTCGTTGACTCTTGAAATCTAATCCGAAGGATATCTATAAAACTAAGATATTTGCATCATCTTCTATAGTCATCACAACCCAAATATCTCACTAACCATTAATTCTTCTTTCGACATTTCCGTCATTTCAATTATGTACATCGCCTAATCATATCATTATCCACTTGAAAACTTATATAAATCAACTCTTATTTATTGTATCTAAATCTTCAAATACTTTTCATGTTCTTCCTAACACCTCAAGTAGAGATCATTGATAACCTTATTTCAAAATCAAGCATGAGCTATAACTACATAATATGTGCAATCATTATTTCTCTATTGATAATTTTGCTAATTGCTTTCTCTCTTAAATAAAATGCATAGACAATCTCCATTAGCTCAATCATGGTAATAATTTTTTTCTTAATTATCTCGAAAATATATGCATTTCTTCTATGCCCAGATAGATTGACCCTTATTCTATTTTAATTAACCAATATAACATACAGAAACGGCCTTTTGGGTGCTCCTTGCTAATTGCTAATACTCTAATTCGAATGCACTCTTCCCGGTCACCAATTCATCTTCATGTCACCAAAGTCAATTGAAATGACAGTCCATCTCAAAGGATACCATTTTCTAAACAGGTAGTTCAAGAACTTAAGCTAACACACGCATGCGCCACGCAAGACAATTAATAATTTCGCTATCATAATTAATTAACCGTGTACTTCTAATCGTAACACTAAGATAAGATACACTTCTTCACATTTCAATCTCAACCATCTTCCAGGGCAATTTGCTATAGTTTTCTCTAGGATGATAGATTTTCAAAAGAATAACTTATCTCTAATCGCAAATCTTAATACAAATTATAACCACTTAAGTACTCGTGTTGCTTCGACAAAGAAAAAAAGAGGACTCGTCTTGCATCACCAAGCCTCTCTCTCTCTCTCTCTCTCTCTCTCTCTCTCTCATTATTTCTCTCTTTTACTTGAGGCAGTTTCTCTGTGTTTTATTAGAAGAGAGCCACCAAGTTTGACGGAGTCAAACTTTTATTTTATTTTTTTCTAACTATTACAACATGATCCTATCTATAGATTATGTGAGATTACCATCTAACATAGTCAAATATTATGACGTCAAATATACTCAATGTGGCATATGCATAATCAAAGCAGATATATACAATTATGAGAATCTCCTAAATTGTATATATAGTTTTGTATCATTTTCTAAGCATGGACACATGAGTACATTTGTCATTTTTTATCTCATAATCCCCTCGTCGTGTACGAACATTGTCTTTATTATGGCTAAATCTTTCTATGCTAATTAAAATTGCTTTTTCAATTTAACTCAAATGAGTAACCGAATGCGAATATTATCAGTCTTGTAACAAAATGACATCATTTAGCTCAAACTAAGCACTCACAACCTCTATTTTTTTCTTGGGCCACACTTATTGGTACCTTAGTTTGGTAACACTCTTGGCTTTGAAAATTTTGTACTCCATTAAAATACCAATGAATGGAATCCATGTATATCCTGTGCATAGCACAGACTACTTGGATAGTACATTGATTAATTAGCGACACAAACTTTCCAAGTTCCTTCACAAAATATTTTTCAAGAATGTAGAGGAAATAATTAATTTTTAAGTCACAAGATTTGAAAAATCAGTTATGATAATCGCAGTACGCCAAGAGTAGTTGTGGAGGGGGTTTACAAGGAAGATGAACTCATATCTAGTACTTTTGTCTCTTCCAATATTTGGTCAATCCTAACTTCAGATAGATCTAACATAAAAATTCCTGATTTTCATTTATTTGTTGTATCAACTAAATATAAATTTTATGTCTTTAAAATATCATAGTAAAGATTTCTACTTATTGTTAATGCGTTTATTTCTTGTTTCCGAGGATTATCTCTTCAAAATGAAACATAGAGAAATAGAATAATGATCTAAAATTAATACTAGTATTTCCACTGATATAGAAAATTTTCCACTGAAATTGCAATATGATCAATCCAAGTAAGCATGTGTTCCAAATACTAGTAATTAGAAGTATGGATCTGCAGGAATATGTAAAAGCTAAACAGCGTTTCCATGTAATGTACAGCTAGTATAGTGACAAGGACTACCGCTATTCACATTTGGACTTTCAATGCTCAGGAATCCAAGAAAACTATGCAAATTTGGCTTTAGATGAGTTGCACGTTTTGTCAAATTTGGAAGCTTCGCGGCAATGAATCCTCTCTCTCTTTCTATAGCAGCTGCTCACAGGAAGGCTTTGGAGAGAGAGAGCCCCACACTTGACACAAGCCTACAATTTAATGTCTTTTCCTTCCAATTCTTTCATTCACACCAGCCAAAAGCAGTCGTGCGAGAGACGGGCATAATCCGAACTGGAGTTATGAAAACTTTGTGTACAAGCAGGTCTCTTCGGGTACGCAAAAGGTTTTTCCTCGAACCAATCACTATCTATCGAGAAAAACCATCTAGCTTATACGATCCATTTGTATTTGAGAAGAATCTATTTTCTGTTACCGTCGTTGTTCGATTCCAAGAATCTCCGTTCCAGAACCGTACGCCTTGGAGATGGTGTTCAATTTCTCAACCTACAGTGATACCGAGTCCGTTCAAGGTGATCCAACACCTGAAACACCTCCTAAAAGCTTCTCCCTAAAGGAGCTCCGAGTCGCCACGGACAATTTTAGCTGCGACAACTTCTTGGCAGAAGCTAGATTCGGGAAGCTTTACCGGGGGCACTTGGCTAATGGTTCGTTAGTGGCAGTAAAGAGAGCGACCATTGTCGATCAATGGAGGGAAGAGCAGTTCTACGCAGAAGTGCAACTGGGAAGCTCGACACACCCAAACGTGCTATGTGCAATCGGATTTTGTAGGACCAAGAAAGAGCTTTTACTGGTCTATCCCTCGATGATCAACTGCAGCCTAGCTTATCATCTCAGACATAAACGGGATCGGTCCATCCGACCCCTCGATTGGATGGCTCGCAAGCGTATAGCCTTGGGAGTGGCAAGAGGTCTTGCGCACCTACATGATCAATGCAACATTACGATCTTGTACCATGACGTTTCCTCGTCGACTATATATCTGAATGCCCAATCTGAGGCCGTGATAGGAGGTTTTTGTATTAAGGGAATGACTATTCCTATTCTCAACCCCCCTGCGAGTGTCACATCCTCATCCCAAGGAAAAGATTCGCATGATTCTGATTCCTCTCCTCAAACTCATCATCTCTATAAAGATGCTTGTGTTGACACCACCAATGCCTTCAGCAGAGTCGAGTTAAATGACCCAGAGGGCTGGCTCACAGGAAAGCGCCTACTGGAGAAGAATGTTCACGCCTATGGGAAAATGCTTCTTGAGCTCATCTCTGGACAGCCATATTTGAAACTTGATGTGTCCGCGTATAATAAAAATCTAAGTTTGGAGCAATGGGTTGATCGATTTATGAACAAGAACGAGTTGGGAAGAGTGGTCGATCCCAATTTGCATGGGAATTATGTGGAAAAAGAAGCAGAGCAACTAGTCCGGCTAGCATTATTGTGTGCTGATGGCGATCCATCTGTTCAACCTCAGATGTCTCAAGTGGTTACGATGATTGAAAGCCAGATGCTTGGGCAGGACCCTAGCAGCAGGAGCAATTGGAGTGGAAGTGAGCATGATTCAACTCCTTACTGTTCCTGTCCTCCTTCTCCTTCCCCCTCACTGGAGATATGCTAAATCTTGATCACCGTCGTCCTCTACAAGCTCAGCTTTTGGGTTTTCCTTTTCCTATATTATTCCCACTTTTGTTTGTATAATCTTTGTTTTGTAACATATATTACATGATTTAGCTTTCATCGTTTTTTTTTTATTAGTAATAAGTATGAAATGAAGTCTCGGCTCTAAGTTGTTCAAGAACACTTGAATGGCGACGTTGAGTTTCTAAACCCTTTATCCTAGCATCAGTCGGTAATGACCACTGTCTTCTGACATTTTAGAGGGATTGAAAGCAACAGAAAGAGTTATTCAAATTGTCGCCGTTTAATCTTGTGAAGGAATGCCAATGCGTTATGAATCCTGTTTTCTTAGATTAGATGCCACCATCAAAGTCACAAAGCATTCCGATGGTGGACTTTCACATAACTCAGTTGAGTACGCATCTCAACCTTCGAATTAGGCTCAAATTCTAGAGCTTAGACATCTCAGTGCATATGCACCCAATACAACCCATACTACTACATCTGAAAGCGGTAAGGAGTGTAAATAGATATTCTGGTCATACAGCGCCACCTGCAATCTTCACTTGTTTGAGTATTTTTTGCAGTTCTTTAATCTGCTGGCTGTGCGTTTTATGGCTTTGTTTAAGGAGGTACATTTCAACAATCCGTTTCGTTACAATGCTAATTTATCCTGTATAATTGAGCAGCATTTAGATGTGCATGCGCGCCGAAGTTGTAGACTTTTTGTGGTCGACGGTGTTTTTCCAGGATGCCAAGCAGAAACTAAGGTGGCATTACCTAGTCATGCTTTGCTTACTGATTAAGGAAATTCCATGTTGTTGTCACTCTCATCCTCTGCCTGCATTTTCAAAATTTGTGTCTGCTGGAAGAGGATAAGGTTGGCCTAGTTGGTTGACTTTCTTCGCTACGAGGAAACTCATATGAAGCTTCCAAGAAATTCTCAGCGATGGGACGGCCAAAAGTTGGGACTAGTAAAATTAGGGAATACAAGGGATGTGCCAAGTCCATATCGTGTGCACAATGGCTTAATCCGAAGGATCTCCTCTTGCAAAGCCAATTCCATCTCTGAATTGAAAGTCTCCTCCCTATATTTAAGATATTCCCTTCTTGTTCTCAAGAAATTAATCATTTCAAAAAACATGATATTTCAATCTCTTTAATGAAGTAGAGTTATAGTTTGCATGCTCAACCCCTTTTGATGACTTGTACAATCCACGTGGACATCGGATTGCGATGTCATCTTATTGGAACCAGCACAGAAATAACACAACCTATGAATCTTTCATAATTTTGGAAACATTTGAATATTTTGTTATTTTCCAGAAGTTATGGAATGGTTTTCTAGACATCCAAAAATTCAATAATTAATACGATCCGTTCAAATAAATATAGATGGTTTGAAAGTCTGATACATAATCTTTGAAAGGTTCAATACGATTCTTCAAGAAAATAGACTAGGACACCCAAAATGTGGAAATATATATTTTTCATTTGCTATCCAAAAATAAATTATTTTCTACAAAAATTGAAGTTCAGATGTTATACGACGTTAAGTATGTTAGAGGCGGGGGTGCGTCTTGGGCCATAGACCCAAAACCCGGGTCTCAGAAGGCAATTTCGAGTTTTGGACCGAATGGACTTTTGGGCCCAGTTGAGTGTTTGGCCTCTACTTCTGTTTATTTATTATTTTTTTTTTGGTCGGTAGGCCTTTACTTCTAAGAAGTGCAATTTCTAATGAGGAACGTAAATCATCGTGGCACGTACTTTGTTGTATAGAAAGGTATAGCATATTGTGATATAGTATTGAATTTTTTTTAGCTTCACGTGAATGCTGTCTGTGAACATTTTAGAAATGAAATGTCATTTACATTGATGATATATGTGCCGGCATGTGGTATTGTGATAGTGATTTGATGCTCATTGTTGACTTACGTATTGAGACATGATATGATATACTATGTCTAGACCGGTTCTATTTTGAGGCTTAATTTTAACCAATGTAATTATCGAGTCTTAACCATAGTCGATATGGTTTTTGGTCTTGTCATGTGGTGAAATCATAACCGTAAGATTTTCTTGACACTAAAGATCAAATGAATTTGACATATGATGGTTATTATATTTTATAATTTATGATAGGGTGCATACCTTATGATTTGTTGAAATATATTCATTATACTTGTTACATGGGAAGTGTGATGAATGCGACGGTCTTGATAAATATGGATGCATACTTCTAGAATTGCATCGTGCTTTGTTTGATGTCATAGGAGTGGTGACTGTCACTTACTAAACCATGGTTTTGCTTATCCTCTTTTATTATCGTTTTAGGTCCGAACACAAGGAGTTTAGTCGAATACATGGGAGAGCTAATCAAGTCTCCATAGCACTTTACTTTAGACTATTTGAATAAATATTATTAAGTTGGAATTTTAAAATTTCTAATTTTTGCTTAATTCATAATACAATGGACTTTGTTAATTTATCTTCATTTCGGTTAAAAGTTTCTTATGTTATTTTATATAACATGGCGAATCATTTCCTTAAATTCATGGATTTGGGGTTGAGATGCTATAATCGTGAGATGAGTCGAGTTTTCCATAATATATACTTCTAATTTGCGAGCTAACCATGTGTACAAAGTTGAATTGAAATGACTAAGAAGTTTTTGGCTCATATATCAACAAAAAAAATTTCTTTCCTTAGGCCGATGTGGAGAAGTTCCACCTTTAATATGCTTAGGGAGATAAATAAGTCAAGGTATGCAAAAGCTGACCCATCACCCGATTGCTAAATTAAAAAGAAAAGAAAAGAAAAGATAATAGACATGTATAAAGATGATCAAGAAAGAAAATTGAATTCAGTGTTAACTCTAGAAAATAAGTGAATAGTTATTTTGTGAGCGGAGAAAATGGACGATGCATGCAGGCTGCTTGTTTGTTAGCTTTACTAAAGGGGATGACTTATTTATTACATTTTTCTCAGTTTCAGGAAAAATAAGATGTGAGAGAAAATAGTGCTTTGGCTTAATAGTGCAAAAGATAAAAAGAGAGAGAGATCTCAGTTTCAGGAAAAATAAGATGAGAGAAAATAGTGCTTTGGCTTAATAGTGCAAAAAGATAAAAAAGAGAGAGAGAGAGAGAGAGAGATATTATAAAAAGCTAGAACAGACTAGAAGCATGATATTATAAAAAGCTCCATTTCATATTTTACTTGTGCAATTATTCTGTTTAATCTAACAAAACATGAATAAATCTTACGCAATGTTTTCCGAGTGGGAAATTAGATTGGCCTAGCCAGTTTGGACCTATTTTTAGGATGGATTGCCTCGAGCCTGCCTAAAGTTTTCTTGGGGAGCGTCTGTATAGAGTTTTGCTTTTTGCTTTTTGCCTAAATCTGAATCTTGTGGCAAACGCATTTTGATCTTTTTTCCGTAACACCTTAAACTTATATTGACACATGAATTCATAATTTTCAGCAACTTTTTTTTTTTTTTGGAATTTGGAATATACTTTAAAATTTGGCTGTAAAAAAAGTTGATTATTAATTTTTAAATTCGTTACAACATTAATAATCAACTCATCATACCTGAAATAATTTTTGCATAATATTATAATTTGTTATTTGATGGGACATTGACAAATTCCTTATAGTGGCTTGTTGAAATTTTGAAAGAAGATGGTAAATTACTAATTTATTGGGGTGTTTGGTAATTTTTGCGAGGATCATATTTTCTGACCGCACATAATTTTTTTAGGAAATCAATAAGTTGCTTATTTATAATAGTATTGGTAAGTAGCGATATTTGTGCTATTATAGAGGGGTTTGTGACTTATCGAATTTGAACGTTGGTAAAATCTTTATGGTGTTAATGACTTACTAAAGGGCTTGTAAAAAATATTAAAAAATAATCACCAACTTAAAAAATGTTCCAACGCGAAATTTTTAAGATTTTAGGCTCACGGGACGCTGTATTTTGGCAACTCAGCTTCTCCGTTTTCCTTCCCAGTTTTTAAGTCAAATTTGCTTAAAAATGCCAACAACATAGTAAACTTAAAAGATGGAATCTCAAATAAGCACCAGGGATTGGTGGTGCACTGAAATCTTGAAGTAAACCACGTTATAATCTGCTTGGACGAGGAGCAGAATGTAAACATATGAACTGTGCTCCTCAGGTTACTTAATTCTGAATCAGAGTGTAATCAAAAGAGGATATCGTTTCACGGTCTTCTCGTTACTCTAGAGATCTGTTTTGCTGACAATTTTTTACCACTTTATAGGAATAATCATGGCACGAGACACGGACATTTTTAGCATGTGGGTAAGTTTCGAAGAAAGGAATCGTCCATCTATTATTTACTCAACCACTCAATGTGAGATTCATCTTGATCAAGGTCGATTAGGAGTCCATCGATTTCCCTTGAACCTCCTTTTTGTTGCTTGTGGTCGGTTATGAGCGGCATTTTCCCATGTATGCATCAATCTTGATATCTCTTTATGAACCACACTTTGATTACAAATGTAGTGATTGGGTACTAGATAGTAGATGTATCGCAATAATTTTTGCAGTGGTCCATATGCTCTTATCCAAAATTCAAAATTATCCCCCTACTTTTATTTTGTTTGAAAATGATTTGTATACTTTTTAAAAATGTCTCCCGTTAGCCCTTCTATAAATTTTGTCGGCCAAAATGTCAATTTGTACACCAAAAGCCAGCATTTTCAAACCTGTCTCTGCTTTCAGAGGAGGGTAAGGTTGAACTAGTCTGTTTTGACTTTCTTTGCTGTGAGGAAACTCATATGAAGCTTCCAAGAAATTTATCCGCGATGGGGGATGGCCAAAGGTTTGGACAAGTAAAATTAAGGATTTGGACAAGTAAAATTAAGGAATACAAGGGACGCACCTTCCTCCTTGCATTCCTGAGCCAATCCTTTCCTAGTGCGCAATGGCTCAAGCCGGAGACTCTCCTCTTGTAGAGCCAACTCCATGTCTGAATCAAAGGGCGACTCCTTGAATTTGGTATGTAGTCTTCTAGTCCTCCAGAAATTAATCATTTCAAAAGACGGAATGTTCTGATCTTTGTAGTGACGCAGAGCTGCAGTCTGTTCCTTTGTACAAGCACAAGCCCGAACCAGATCTGATTCATTTGCTGGGGAGGAATCAATAGGGTAGCGTAGATATGGTGTTCAATTTACGCACCTTCAGTTTCTCCAGTTCTGATGGAGAAGTTGGAAGGACAGTTGAGAATACCCGTAATAAACTCAGAAGGTTCTCTTTCAAAGAGCTTCAGGTCGCGACAAGAAACTTCGACCACGAGAAAAGGTTGGGATACGGAGCATTTGGACCGGTCTACAGAGGACAATTAGTCGATGGTTCTCTCGTCGCTGTAAAACGATCGCAAGAGCTTTCTGAAAATTCGGAAAAACAGTTTCAGACAGAAGTGGAAGTGGCAGGTATTGTTCACCACCCCAACTTGTTAAGCCTGATTGGATATTGCGATGAGAAGAAAGAGCGGCTACTAGTCTACCCCTTCATGGTCAACTGCAGTCTCGACTACCACTTGAGACAGAGAGCCGTCCGACAGCTCGATTGGCCAATCCGGATGCGGATAGCATTGGGAGTCGCTAGGGGGATGGCTCACATGCACGATCAATGCCATCCGAGCATCATACACCGCGAAGTGAGTTGTTCAAACATATTGCTGAATGCGGAATTCGAGCCAGTGTTGGTGAACTTTGGCTTGGCCAGGATCATGCATGAGAGGGACGTTGTGGTGGGGGACGCCGAAGGGTCCATCGGCTTATGCTCGGTTTCTACAGCTGAAGTGGGTAAGTATCCGCCTTCGTTGCCCATATCCCCTCGGCGTTGCCAAGATACTTATGTCAACACCGCCGTGCGTGAACATCTAGGGTACATTGCTCCCGAGTACGCGAGAACGGGCAAGTGCACTCTGAAGGCTGACGTCTACTTATATGGGAACATACTTCTCGAGCTCATCTCAGGACAGCTTTTCTTTGGTCTGCTACGGAATGACTGAATTAGCTATATGAACAAGAACGCGTGGGAAGGGGTTGTCGATCCTACTTTGCAGGGGAACTATCCGGCGGAAGAAGCAGAACAGCTCATCCGCTTGGCATTGTTATGTACGGATGACGATTCGTCAGTCCGACCCAAGATGTCTGAAGTGGTTATGATGCTTGAAAACCGATTGCATGAACTGGATCCTAGCAATAGGAGTAGTTGGAGCCGAAGCGAGGGTGATTCGACTCCTTACTATTCCTTTCCTCCTTCTCCCTCGTTGGAAATGGCTTTGTAAGTGGCCCGCCCGATACTACATCTTAATCAACGTCTGTTCTATTCCCTTCAACATGAAGTTCATCTTCTACCTGTTGCCGTTTTACCGAAGTTCCTATATGTTCATTTCCCATTTTATTTGTTAGATCCTTCTCTAATATAATCTCCATTCAGTTAATACTGGATATTCTTGGAGTAATTTTTTCGGTCCATCCATTTTAGAAAAAGGTAATATTATAGCTCATCAGGAGCCTACACAAAATCTGAGAGAGGGGATTTTCCCATTTAAGAAGAACGATGTTAGTCATTTTAATTCGGATATGCAATCATCTAATTTTCTTTATAAACTCTTAAGATGATCAATAAAATGAATCAATTCAATATTCCTTTCATGTGGGATTCATCTAACTATAGGTTCATGCGCACATGAAAGCCCCAGTTTGATTCGTTTGGAGAAAATCATTGGAATGTTGTCGTCAATTCCTTGGTTCATAAACGAGTAGGAGGAGTTCTTTCTAGATGGAGAAAGATATCGGTGGTCCTTTTGTCACTCTAGAGACACATTTGTGTTTCCCAGGTCAACAACGTCAATTACGGGATGAGTTGAATTTTTTTGTTCTCTTTCGAAAAGTCAGTACGCGGTAGACTTTGTTGTATCTTCACAGGAGGCACCATTTTCTATGGAGGTAAGTTTCCTCCTGTACTACCCCTTGTTAGTCCCGAGGGACGGAGGAGGCTAGGTTAGCCGAAAGATAGTGAAACCGTCCATCATCTCCTTCTTCTTCAATCACGCCATGTGGAATTGTTCATGGCGATGGACTCCTTCAAATCCATATTTTTCCTCCGTCTTCCCTTCTGTTATTCGTCCTTAATATTAGCAGAAGACCCCTATCGTGGCCTTTTATGTATGAATCTTTGTGTCCGGAACCTCCTATCGAGTCAACTTAATTTGCAGGATCATTAGGTCATAAGTTCGTCTCATAATGCCATTTGTTGTGAATATGTCGGGAATTACTGATTTCCTAAAACGGATTCGACACTAAATCGAACCCCTAAAATGAATGCGAAAGACGAGCCCAAAAACAAACATGTATCACCGATAAAAACACACAACGGAATCGAGCGTACCTTATTGTCCACAGATTAAATACCAACGTTGATTTGAGGAAGAAAAACTAATCCTGTTCTGAGGAGCGTGTTGTTGCTATTAGGGGGCGAAAAACAGAGCGTACTATTCTTTCTGTTTTCTTCTTTTGAGGGGGAGAGAGAGACTGACGTACGTTCACTTGAAAAGTACGTTCCTCTCTTTTCTTTTCTCTCTTAAATACGTCTCCTCCAAAAGACTTAACTCTTTAACGTAATACATTCCCTCAAAAGTCATAACCCCTCAACGTAATACATTTTCATACATGGACCCTTATCTAGCAGGCCGGGTTTTTAGGCCCAACATGGGCGGACAGGCCCACTTAGGCCCATCAACACATGAATAAAAACCATCAGAATAAATGAAGAATCTAATGTATCTTACAATTCAATATGTAAAATAAGAGGCTGAAAGATGAGAAATTAAAAGCAATGTTGTTATTGAGTATGCGGCCCGTTTCAATCAGCTAGCATATTTGCAGACTACATTGTTGAGGAAAGAAAAGACGAGGCCGATCACTTTGAGCAAGAGCTCCAATCACAGATTCGCTCAAGCCTGTCTTCTCACTTGCTGACTACCTGCAAAAATGTTCTTGAGAGAGCACTCAAAGTTAACCAGGACGTTGAATGCAGTGCACGGAGCAGGCAACGGTAGAAGAAAGTGGGTGACATAATCTAACTATTTCACGTGACGGCAATCGTCTTGAAGCAATAGCCAGATCCGCGTACCCCGATCTTGAAAGGAAGTTTTTGGATTCTAACTGCTTGGAGGAAAGAGATATCCTTGCTCCAAGGGATAAGACAGTGGACGAAATAAATCCAGACATAATCCTTGTCGTGTGACCGAAACATTAATCCGACTTTGGTTTCGTGCGACAACACTAGAGATTGTCACTTTAATGATTAGGCCAAAGCCCATGGGCCCAAACTCAGCCCACCTAATGAGCTGTCAAATTCTGCGGGAGCCGCGAAGAAAGAAGAAGATAGAAAGAAAAAACAGAGACAACCGGGAGACGAGAAGAAAAGAGGAGACAGAAAGCTCCCTCAGAAAAAAAAAAAAAGAAAGAAGGAAAGGGAGTTCACGCGTACACGCTTTGGACATCCTGACAAATCGGATTACCTCGCGAATCGAAGTAAATCCGGCCAAGCAATGTCCCCGTGGCGTCTAGTCGTGATACCTTCTTCGGTTTTCCCCCTCTCTTCCTTCTTTCTTTCTTTTTATTTTCCCCTATCCCTTATCGTTTCTCGTACGCTCTCCGCCCCTTTTATTGCGGAACATCCACATTTCTGCTTGTCGACTAAGTGAATGCTTTTTTTTTTCTCTGCCCTCTTTTTTCTTGACCAGTCAAGAAATCCAAATATCAAAATTTTAGTTTTTAAAGTGCTCATTCCTCGCATGGTTACGTCACCCACTGAGTCTCATTGGCCATTTATTCTTCAAAGAAAGCATTTCCCTTTTCTCATTGGCCAACTTGAAGCTCTGTTGCCTTATGTCTCCCTAAGCCAGTTTTTAGCATGGACAACTTCATGTTGCAATTTCCACACTAACAATGAGAGATGAATTTGAGATACTTTGGTTAAATGAAGATGAGGGGATGACGTCACACCCCAAAAACATTTAGAATGGAAATGACATAGCTGTCCTTTCGCCAGAAAAATGCAGCCTCAAATCACCAAAATCTAACTCGCCAATTATCCCCTCATTTGCATCGCTCTCGTGTTACTCATCACTAGCTGAAGAACCTGAAAAAGATTGGAAAAATAGAGAGGTGAGTAACCATGGCTTAGTGAGTAGTGCATTTAGAAGAGAATCAAGCACCCACTATATATATTTATAAAACCGAACCACAACTCTAATAACCAAAATCCAGAATATAACAAACATACAATAAGATAATAAGTTACATATGTTTCTATATAGCTATATTTATAGTATAAATATTCATTTTATAATAATATCAAAACAAACATTAATGGTCCAAACCATTGATCAATCTCATTAATTCACATGCTGATGGTCAATCCCATTGGTTAATCTCATGTCACACATCAATGGTCTAATGAAATCACATGTCGATGGTCCGTTTCAATGACCAATCACAAATAAGACGTTGATGGTTCATTCCATCGATTAAACTCATATCATATGTCAATGGTTCACCACATTGACCAAACTCATGCTCAAATATTTAGTTATGGTGTGACAAACGACCAAGATTCCCCTCTTAATAAGGTCTTTACCTATTATTAGCCGATAGCTCGACCCATAATAATATCCTAGACTAGTATGCGCATACCTATAATCCCCTCATTAGGCTCACAGCGATATTGAACATTAATACCAATCCACAACAATCCACAAAGCCAAATCTAGAATTAACTTCATACACCAAAAACTTTCGCAACTTCACTCATCCGCCAAAAATACTTTCCATAAAACATTCTTAATTTATTATAAGACTCATCTCATAAATCGTTTTTACAAACCAAATCAAATCAAATGCATGTTATAAAGCATTTTACAAATAAATATCTCTATAACATTTCATGAACCATCTCAAAATCAACAGCTTTTTTTATAAAAATGTTTCACAAACCCAAAATATATATTATTTTTTTAACTTCGTTCCTCAAATAGAATATATTTTCCACCAAAGAATTCTCACACACCATTCACAGATACCAAAATGTAGCAAATGTCCAATCCAAATTTTATGCAACAACCATGCTTATTCATATCTCATAACATATGAAATCTTTATCATTTTGAAAACATGAGCTTACAAATTCTAAGAGATAGCACCACTCATTAGATATGTCCCAAGCCAAACAACAAGGCTCATGCAAATTAACGAACTCGCAATCCGATCATATAAGCAAGAAATATCATTAAAACCAAGTAAAATTCTATCTCAACTAATGACTTGACTAAATTATACTTATATGTAAATAAAACGACACTATCATATATCCACACCTTGGAGCTTGAGCGCGAAAATTGGTCACACCATAATTTTTTCCACCAAACCTGGTTTCAAACATTTTTACAGTTAATAGAAAGCCCTTTTAACATATTACAAGGACCTTAACTAAACCGTTCTAAAATCAAGCCAAAAACCGACAAAATATGTGTGACATCCTGAATTTTCAAAATTCGTTTTCGACTAAATAAATCGGGCCTTTTTCGACGCGCCGATAGTGCTATTCTCTGAGCTGATCACTCATGAGGTAACTAGACTATCTGGGGAAACAATTAAGGAATCTAAATGCAATGGACTTGAGAATTCGGACAGGGAATCGACCGCTCGACCGTGCTGGTCCGCAAGAGTCATTACGACACTATCGAATCGATCGAGATTAGAAATAGGTCGACTCGATCGGGATATGTGATCAAAGTGTGGGTGATTCCACCTTATTGCAAAACTCTCATTGATCGGCACTAAATGGATTTTCCGACGTTTTGGGTACCCCGTGTTTGTTATTGAAACTTTGAGATTTTCACGACAATCGAGAGTCACCAATGTGTTGAAAATGTACATTGTGACTTGAGATAAATCGGTCACAGTCAATTGCACCAAAAATTTCTAAAAGTTACCCTAGACTAGGTCACACTAAAAGCGAGTCGGATTGAAAATAACCGCGAATTTGAACCCGATTTCGTAAATTGAAAGTTCTGAGGTGTCACGATCTATTTTAGGAATGTCGACTCACCCTCCGAGAAATTTTCAGAGATTCCAGGATTTTTGCGGAAAATCAATACGGACGTTGCGAAAAATTAGCGGAAATTCATATGGGCTAAATCGATGGAAATTGGGACTTCTAAGCTGAGCATGTGAGCGTTAGGGACTTATAGAAAATTGTTCGGGATTTTTCCTTGGCGAAATTGGATCTTGACTTAGAGAATTGCTGAAGAAATTGAGTGGAGAGATTGAAGCTCATTTTTAGTGAAATTGATTAAGCTTGGGGGCTGTATTTTAGACTTTAATTTGAGCCATTTATGGAAAATTGGCTAGAAAGTATTATGAAGGGGACAAGCAATTAAGGCAATGGTTAAGGATTGAGGATAATGGGCCCCTCCTTGGCTTCCTTTGCACGCCTCTCCACCGCCTCTCTCCCTTCGTGCGACGGTCGTCTGAGCTGAAGACCGGTTGCATCTGTCCTTTTCTTTCTTTCGTTTTTGTCGAAGCTCCCTTCCCACGCTCTCTACCATCCCCACCATCTCTTGTTCTCCACGTTCGCGAGCCCTGCTTCCTTCTGCCGAGTATTGGCCAGCAAGTTCCAGCGCCCACAGTCAATGGAAGACACGAGCAAGCTGCCCGTGTGTTGACTCCAACAAGTGGCCGAAGCTGCTTCTCCATCTGCTTCCATCGACGCCAACACATGAGTCAACAAATCAGTTCATCTTTCCCTTAACTGACCGCAGCAGTGCACGTTTTCTGCCCCTCCTCGTGTCTTCTCCACCAGCTCGCCAGCGAAGCCCCCATCATCGGTCAACAACCCAAGCTCTCCCTCTCCTTAGTTGACCACTGAGTGCAGCAACCGAAGCCACACCCCACCGAAACTCCTTGAAGCAGCTCACGGCAGAAGCTGCCACCGTCCGTGACTCACCACCACCGAAGCCCCTTTGCTCGATTTCTTCAGCCCAGTATCGCCGTGGACTTCATCCGCTCGAAGACTCCACCGCCAGCTGCTTCCCTGCTCCATCTTTCGTTTGTGTCTTCGCCAGCGTCACCTTCAGCTCGACGCCAACAAAGCTAGCAAGCCCCAAAGACCTGCAGCTCCGTTTCTGCTTCGTTTGGCAGCGCTCAGTCCAGTGGATTTCACGGCCCAGCAGTTGGGCCCGTCCAAGAAACTAGAGAAGCCCATTTTGTTCAACCCAGCAAAGCCCAAACGATTCAAGCTCTGGCCCAAGTTCAGTTGGTTTTGGCCCATTTGAAGTTCAGCCCATTTTGGGCCCGCGAAGAAGACCCAAGCCCGCGACCAGCAGCCCAAGTTGAAAACAAATTTCAGATGTGGGCTGAGATTTGTTGGGTCCGTTTTAGGCCTGGTCCAAGTTCGCCGACACCGCCGAAAATTTCGATTTCGGCCGCCGTCGCGTCGTCATCGCGGTGAACCGGTTTCCGCAATTAACCGATGAGTTTATACTCTAAACTCGCTTAGTAGGCTAATGACGTTTAAGGGGTGTTTAGATTTATTTTATTAGGAATTAGGTGGTTAGTTAGATTAAATTAGAAATGTAATTATTTAATTGAGCATGTTAGGTGGTTAGTATGGTTTAGCTAATGCCTAAATAAATTGTACTATTTATCTAGAAGGGTTCGGGAATTTCTCCGAGTCCGTATTGGTTATTAATTTAATGATTCTGGCGTAGGTTAGTATTTTTAGAATTTAAATTGATTTATTTAATTAATTTTAGTAATTATTTAATTATTAATTATTTTTCCGGAAATTAGGTAGGGATAGTCGGTGACCGGAATTTCGTGCCGATTGCAATGGTGTGGTTAATTTCTGTAATTGAGTGTTAAATTATGCAAATTGAGTGCTGATTGGAATTTTGGTATTTAATTCCAAAAATTGTGAATTTCCAATATTTATTTAGAAAATCCCAAGTGTCGGGTTTTAACACCGAAAATGGATTTTAAGTACTATATCAAATAGTGGGGTTTGAAAAAGATAGGTATCAGTCTTCTGGTTCGAATTGACCGTGTACCCACACACGACTATTTTTAGGATATTTTTAATACGAAGGAAATAGGCCAGGATCACTATTTTAATGGAGGCATTTGAGTGCAATGCACAGTGTCCTGGGCCGAGATTGAGTGGTCGTGTGTTGGTTAAGAGAACCAGTCTCGGGCAATTATGCCGGACGTTACTAAATCCCTTTTCGGGTTACCCATGCATTAGGGTAGCGGGTCGTAGTAGATTCTGGACCTACGCCCCTTCGGGGAAGCCGTCTAACTTAGAGACGTTGCCGTGCTCAAAGGGGGTGAGACGACGCCTGGCAATGCTAGAAGACCGCCAATAGAGTTGGCCGTATCCTTAAGGGGTGTAATTAACAATTGGAACGCATGATGGTTGAGTTTGATGCGTCGGATTATGGGACAAAATTGTGTGACATGGTATGGGACGTGTTATAACGATTTGGCCCTATAAATTGGACCCTTATGATTTATTGAGTTGAGTGATGTGTTTCAATTGCTGGATGTATCGTTTCTATACATAATGTATATGAACTGTGCTGACTTGCAGGGTGGAACTGAGGTAAGGTAAGTCCTCTATGCTAATTGTATGATTGCGTGGTTAGGACGTTTCTTGGCGTATTTCCCTCCTAATTGGGGTTTAGAGCTTAGACTTGCTGAGATTTTATCTCACCCCGTTGTGGGACAACATTTTCAGGGTCGTCGAGTGGAGGACCTGGAGTTGAGAGGAGGTGATCAGAAGCGTAGGTCAGTTAGGACCGCTTCTTTTGGAAGGCTAGTCTTTTGTAGTCTTTTGGTCATAGACCTTGTGCTTGACATTATGTGAATATATAAAAGCATGTTTGTTTCGTGAATTCGTATCATGTTTGTTTCGTGAATTCGTATCCTGCTTTTCTATCCTGAGATGATTACTGTCAGGGGATTTCTTTTCGCTTCCGCATGTGCAATAAAATCAAAAGGGTCGGTGACTCGTCCTGGGAAGTCGCAAAATTTTATCGACCAGAGAGGGATGGAGACACGCTCAGGGTTCAGGGCGTGACAATATGGCCAGTCAATAGAAAGCCCTTTAACATATTACAAGGACCTTAACTTGACCGTTCCAAAATCAAGCCAAAAACTGACAAAATATGGCCTCGAACTTGCTAGACTCGCATTGTTCATCACACATGAGAAATTTTGAAATTTTGTTTTGGGCAAATCATAAGCTCAAATCGAGATATGTAAAATCTTTCAGGTTCACCACACCCTAAACTATCATTTCTATATTAATACACAGCTCAACGACACAAAAATTGGACTTCGACACACAAATCTCCAAATAATTCCCATTTCAAGCCTTAATTCCAAAACTACTCCGATTGAATGAATGAGAGGCGAAAGCACATATTGAGTGTTGCGATAGATAATCGAATCAGCTTGGTGAAGATCTTGTGGAGAGAATGCGCAGAGCACTTTTTCTTCTTTTCTTTGTCCTCCTCCTTTCTTTCCTTTCTTCCCCTTCTCCCTCCTTTCTTCTTTCTCCTTTCCCCTTTCCCTTCTCTCTTTTTTTTTTTTCCCTTACACAAGCTCTCTGGTCGCGTTAGTCGTGCCTCTCTCTCTCTTTTTCTTTTGCTTTCCTTTTTCTCTCTCTTTCTTCATTTTCTTCCTCTCTTTCGAAGGCTCTCGGTCTCTCCTCCTCCTTCTTTCTCTTGTTTTCTTCTTCTTTTGACCATTATGCTTTTTTCTTTCTCTTCTTTTCTTCTTCTTTTGAGTGTTTCACTTTTTTTTTTTTTAGACTTGGTCAAAACCCATATTTTACAATGCACATACCAAAAATATTGTGTACAGAGAATTTTTTTGACAATTTTCCCTCAGGTTGAGTTAAGATAGCTAATTTCAATATTCCTTTTACAAAAATATTCCTGTGTTTTACTCACTTTGGTAACATTTATGGCTGTGAATTTTAAAACTCTATTCAAAGAACAACGAATGGAATCTACGTACATCCCATGCATAGCATGGGATATAAATTAATGGCACAGATTTTCAATGTTCTTTCACTATATAGTTTTTGAATGATGTATGAAAACATTACTAGTTTTTGAGTCACAAGATTTGACAAAATCAATTATGGCAATCGCAATATGCTAAGAGTAGTTGTGCAGGGAGTTTACAAGGAACATGAACTCATATTAAGTACTTTTTGTTAGACGCAAAACGTGCAATCCCATGATTCCATGACTAGAACAAGAACATATATAATCGAGTAGAAATATTAACGCACTTATTTTGGAATCTATCATTCTTGATGCAAAAACGGAAAAACGATGATCCACGCACGAGTCATCCTTCTCTATTACCCTCTTTATCACTAACTCAATGAGACGGCCCCCTTACACTTTAACGCTAGTTAAATGTTCCTTTTGAGGATAATTATGAGAATTAGGGTTAGAGGAGAGACTTGAGCACTATTTATAAAGTTTTCAATTAAGCCCTCTCATTACGAATCAGGCTCAATTCGGCCCATACTAACTAGCTCCATATTAGACTAATTAGGAAACCTTCTATCTCACCTTAGATTAACCTCATAAAACGGTAAATTACAATATTAATTAATATAACCCACATTAGGAAAACTCTTACACCTTCATCTCTTCCAATATTTGGTTAATACTAATTCCAAGAAGATCTAATGAAACTAAATCTAGTTGTTCATGTATTCGTTGTGTCGACTCACTGACAATGGGAAGATTTCAAAGGTAAAGGAGGAGGAGGAGCTCCGACAAAAAAGGGATCACTCAAAATGGTGCTAGTCTCGGCCGTGCGAGATTACGTCAACAAAATGCTGCCCCGGATTTGGACAAGATTACCTATGTGAGCAAGTGAAATTTGCAAAAAAACTTTGAATCATATCTTAGATTGCACCAAACATGAAAAATGATTTTGAACAATCAAGAGGATATTTGAAGGATTTCTAATCCCATTTTATCCTATCTTATCCCAATCGAAATCTGAGCGACCAAACACATCCTTGCTATTAATGCATTTGTTTCTGGTTTCCAAGAATTATCTATTAAAAATGGAACATAGAGAAGAGAATAATAATCCAAAATCAATAATAGTATTTCCATCTATATAGATAATTTTCCACTGAAATTGCAATATTATCGATCGACATATAACGCAAGTGTTCCAAACACAAGTGATTAGAAGGATCGATCTTCAAGAACACGGAAAAAGACTTGTGCTCTTCACATTTGCTTTATATGAGTAGCGCGTTTTGTCAAATTTGGAAGCTTCGTGGCACTGGAACCTCTCTCTCTCTGTCCTTCTCTCTTTCCACGAAGCTGCTCACAGGAAGGCTTTGGAGTGAGATGACCTCACACTTTGATGTCGGCCTACAATCCTAAGACTTTTCCTCACCATTTCATTCATTTACACAGAGCAAAAGCAGTCGTGGCTTGTAAAAATGGTGTGTACAAGCAAGTCTCTTTGGATATGCAGAAGGTATTCCCAAACCAGTCGCTACCGATCGAGAAAAATCATCAAGCTTATACGATCCATTTGTACTTGAGAAGGATCTACTTTTTCCCCGCTTAAAAATGGTGTTCAATCTCCGAACCTTCAGTTTTGCCGAGTCCATTGAAGGTGATTCAACACCTCCTAAAAGCTTCTCTCTAAAGGAGCTCCGAGTTGCGACACACAACTTTAGCGGGGAGAACATCGTGGAGCATGATTGGTACGGCAAAGTTTTGAGGGGGCGCCTGGCTGATGGTTCGCTAGTGGCAGCACACGGAGCGTGCCGTGTCGATCGATGTAGGAAAGAGCGGTTTGAAGCAGAATTACAAGTGGGAAGCACGGTTTCGATGCACCCAAACGTGCTACGCCCGATGGGATTTTGCGGGACCAAGAGGGAGCTTTTATTGGTGTATCCCTTGATCATCAACAATAGCCTGTATTATCATCTTGAAGAGAGACCGGATCGTTTCACACGACCTCTAGATTGGCCGACTCGCATGCATATAGCCTTGGGAGCAAAGAAGAGGTCTTGCACACCTACATGATCAAGGCAACGTTAAGATCATTCACCGAGACTTTCAGACGTTAAATATATTCCTGACTACCCAATTTGAGGCTGTTGTCACGGGCCGAGAGTTTCCTTGGCCTCGGAAACGACCCGCGGGCGCCTAGCGAGCGGAATTCGCCAGGCCAGCCATTTCTTTAGCTGTTCCACGAACGATACGGTGAATGATTCTTCGTACGAGATCCTACCACGCCCAGCTTTGCTCGGGCGTCTAGTCCATTGAGTAATGCAGCAGTTCTCTTTAGGCACAACAACTGGTTTCGGTCTGCCATGGCCTCGTCGAGAGAGCGGCACGCCTCCCGACCGCCTTGTGCACGGGAGGCCTACCCCGTCTTCAGAGCTCCTAAGTGATATAATCCTTCTATCCTAGAACTCCTAGCACCAACCGTCCTGACGCCACTCCCACGGACCAGTTGTGTTCTACCCTTCTACCTCACACTCTTCACCAGATAACCCCAAGCGCCACTCACAAGTGTCACGAGTACGGGAGGATTCACGGACCGTGACATTCTCCCCCACTCATTTCGCAACGCCCTCGTTGCGATCTCTGCTTTGTCGCTTCCTTGCGTAAATTAACCATTGATGTGCCACTTTTGGGAATTCACATCGAACGGTCACGCTCGCCCAACAAAACAGTCTTGCTCCATTGATGGCTTCTTTTGATCTCCCGCTCGGCCATTCGGTCACCCGCGCTTTTCGGCAAGTGTGGCATCTTTTGCCAACCGCATCTTTGGCAAAGCACCATTTCAGCCTAATCAGCATCTTGACCCCCGGCAGACCAATGTAGGTTCTTTTCTTGTTGAAAACGCAAGTAGACCTCTTCTTCAAATTCACCGATCGATCTAGGAACGTTATCCCCATTCAAGCAAGGGTTCGGTTCTTCGAACTCCTTATCGGCTCGGCGAGGAACCGACTCGTCCTAGTACTATTGCCATCCTAGGAGCAGAGAGCGCAGCTTCGTTCGAGCATCTTTTGCCCCGGCCATTCACTTTCCGCTGCGCTAGGACAGACTGGCACTCATCGCCCGACGCACTAGAGCGAGAAGCTCGATTCTCCGACTTGCTCACTCGCCACCGGAGGGATTCCCGCTCCGATACCACTTGTCACGGGCCGAGAGTTTCCTTGGCCTCGGAACGACCCGCGGGCGCCTAGCGAGCGGAATTCGCCGAGCCGCCCTTTCTTTAGCTGTTTCATGAACGATACGGTGAATGATTATTCGTACGAGATCCTACCACGCCCAGCTTCGCTCGGGTGTCTAGTCCATTGAGTAAGGCAGCAGTTCTCTTTAGGCACAACAACTGGTTTCGGCCTTCCATGGCCTCGTCAGGAGAGCGGCATAAGCTCCCGACCAGTTTGTGCACGGGAGGCCTACCCCATCTTGAGCTCCTAAGTGATATAATCCTTCTATCCTAGAACTCCTAGCACCAACCGTCCCGACGCCACTCCCACTGCACCGGTTGTGTTCTACCCTTCCGCCTCACACTCTTCACGAGATAACCCCAAGCGCCACTCACAAGTGTCACGAGTACGGGAGGATTCACGGACCGTGACATTCTCCCCACTCATTTCGCAACGCCCTCGTTGCGATCTCCGCTTTGTCGCTTCCTTGCGTAAATTAACCATTGATGTGCCACTTTTGGGAATTCACATCGAACGGTCACGCTCGCCCAACAAAACAGGTCTTGCTCCATTGATGGCTTCTTTTGATCTCAGCCGCTCGGCCATTCGGTCACCTGCGCTTTTCGGCAAGTGTGGCATCTTTTGCCAACCGCATCTTTGGCAGCACCATTTCAGCCTAATCAGCATCTTGACCCCAGCAGACCAATGTAGGTTCTTTTCTTGTTGAAAACGCAGCAGTAGACCTCTTCTTCAAATTCACCGATCGATCTAGGAACGTTATCCCCATTCAGCAAGGGTTCGGTTCTTCTCGAACTCCTTATCGGCTCGGCGAGGAACCGACTCGTCCTAGTACTATTGCCATCCTAGGAGCGAGAGCGCAGCTTCGTTCGAGCATCTTTTGCCCCGGCCATTCACTTTCCGCGCGCTAGGACAGACCTGGCACTCATCGGCCCGACGCACTAGAGCGAGAAGCTCGATTCTCCGACTTGCTCACTCGCTTACTGGAGGGATTCCTGCTCTGATACCACTTGTCACGGGCCGAGAGTTTCCTTGGCCTCGGAAACGACCCGCGGGCGCCTAGCGAGCGGAATTCGCCAGGCCAGCCCTTTCTTTAGCTGTTCCATGAACGATACGGTGAATGATTATTCGTACGAGATCCTACCACGCCCAGCTTCGCTCGGGTGTCTAGTCCATTGAGTAAGGCAGCAGTTCTCTTTAGGCACAACAACTGGTTTCGGCCTTCCATGGCCTCGTCAGGAGAGCGGCATAAGCTCCCGACCAGTTTGTGCACGGGAGGCCTACCCCATCTTCAGAGCTCCTAAGTGATATAATCCTTCTATCCTAGAACTCCTAGCACCAACCGCCCCGACGCCACTCCCACTGCACCGGTTGTGTTCTACCCTTCGCCTCACACTCTTCACCGCATAACCCCAAGCGCCACTCACAAGTGTCACGAGTACGGGAGGATTCACGGACCGTGACATTCTCCCCACTCATTTCGCAACGCCCTCGTTGCGATCTCTCGCTTTGTCGCTTCCTTGCGTAAATTAACCATTGATGTGCCACTTTTGGGAATTCACATCGAACGGTCACGCCGCCCAACAAAACAGGTCTTGCTCCATTGATGGCTTCTTTTGATCTCGGCCGCTCGGCCATTCGGTCACCCGCGCTTTTCGGCAAGTGTGGCATCTTTTGCCAACCGCATCTTTGGCAAAGCACCATTTCAGCCTAATCAGCATCTTGACCCCAGCAGACCAATGTAGGTTCTTTTCTTGTTGAAAACGCAGCAGTAGACCTCTTCTTCAAATTCACCGATCGATCTAGGAACGTTATCCCCATTCAGCAAGGGTTCGGTTCTTCTCGAACTCCTTATCGGCTCGGCGAGGAACCGACTCGTCCTAGTACTATTGCCATCCTAGGAGCAGAGAGCGCAGCTTCGTTCGAGCATCTTTTGCCCCGCCATTCACTTTCGCCGCGCTAGGACAGACTGCACACTCCGCCCGACGCACTAGAGCGAGAAGCTCGATTCTCCGACTTGCTCACTCGCTACCGGAGGGATTCCCGCTCCGATACCACTTGTCACGGGCCGAGAGTTTCCTTGGCCTCGGAAACGACCCGCGGGCGCCTAGCGAGCGGAATTCGCAGCCGCCCTTTCTTTAGTGTGTTCCACGAACGATACGGTGAATGATTCTTCGTACGAGATCCTACCATGCCCGCCTTCACTCGGGCGTCTAGTCCATTGAGTAAGGCAAATAGGTTCTCTTTAGGCACAACAACCGGTTTCGGCTCGCCATGGCCTCGTCAGAGAGCGGCATCGGCTCCCGACCGTTTGTGCACGGGAGGCCTACCCCGTCTTGAGCTCCTAAGTGATATAATCCTTCTATCCTAGAACTCCTAGCACCAACCGTCCCGATGCCACTCCCACGGACCCGTTGTGTTCTACCCTTCGCCTCACACTCTTCACCGGATAACCCCAAGCGCCACTCACAAGTGTCACGAGTACGGGAGGATTGCGGCACCGTGACACCGTGATAGGAGGTTATGAGCATGCCATCATCATGCACGATGGAAATGCAAAGCAAGGGACTATTCAATGGTGCGGACTCACGCCCCGGAAGATTCGCATCCTCTTCCCGAGGAGAAGATTCGGTGCCGACTCGATACCTATTCTCCAACCTATCATCTCTATGAAGACGTTTATGTTGACGGCAAATCTTTCGCAGCTCGGTTGTGTTTTTGGCCCCGAGCTCTCATATTCGAAAAATTGCACATCGAAGAATGATGTCTTCGCATACGGGATATTACTTCTCCGGCTCATCTTGGCACGGCCAATTCTCGAACTTCGTTGTGTATAAAGAAAATCTCGAGGACGGAAGGAATGGGTTGGTAATTTAATGAGCACGAATAAGTTGGGAATGGTGATCGATCCCAATTTGTGGGGACTATGTGGAAGAAGAAGCAGAGCAGCTAGTCCGACCGGCATTTTTGTGCATAGAGGACAATCCATCCGCCCGACCCAAGATGTCGAAGTGGTTACAATAATCGAAAACCAAATGCTTGGGCGGGATCCCAACAGCAGGAGCAATTTGAATGGAAGGTTGCGCATGATAAAATTTATATTTTTTGATTTCTCTGTTTCTCTGTTCCCAAACAGATTTTGGAAAGAAATCCGTTTGGTAACGCAATTTGATTTTTTTATTTCTGAAACAGATTTATATTCCAGAAATAGATTTGAAGAAGAAATCAGAAGCTAAAATTTTTAGAAATCAATTTCTGTTTCAAAAATTTTGTCATACGCACCCGAAGCGAGTATGATTCCACTCCTTACTACTCCTTCCCTCCTTCAACCTTCTCTCTCATTGGAGATACGTTAAATCTTGATCATCATTGTCTTCTACAAGCTCAGCTTTTGGGTTTTCCTTTTCCTAAAGTATTTTTTTATTATTTTGTTTTTTTTTTCTAAGATCTTTTTTCTGCAACATATAGTATGTGCTTCACCTTCCCGGGTCTTCGTATTTGT
Source organism: Eucalyptus decipiens (assembly GCA_014182575.1). Taxonomy (NCBI): domain Eukaryota; kingdom Viridiplantae; phylum Streptophyta; class Magnoliopsida; order Myrtales; family Myrtaceae; genus Eucalyptus; species Eucalyptus decipiens. Next base: position 4,390,133 of record CM024619.1, on the reverse strand, counting down.
AGTAGTGTGAAATTAAGTCTCGGCTCTAAGTTGTTCAAGAACACCGAAATAGCACCATTGAGTTCCCAAACCATATGACTTAGGATTAGCCGTAATTGACCACTCTCTTCTAACAATTTGAAGGAATTGAAAGCAACTGAAAGAGTTATGCAAAGTGTCGCCTTCTAATCTATCACAATTATTGCGAAATGGAAAAAGAAACTTGTGAAGGAATGCCTATCTGATATGAATCCTATACTCCCAGAGCAATTGGATGCCATCATCGAGTAACGAAGCGTTGGAAGGAAGGACTTTCACAAGCACGATTAATATTTGGAAAAATAAAACTTCTAGTTGCTATCTAAAAAAAAAATACTCTATTTTCTACAAAATTGAGTAGTTCTAAGGATATACGGTGTTAAGTAATTTTTAGGCGGTCGGGGTGCACATAGAGACCACACGACCCTAAATTCGTCTCTTGAATGGCATTTTCGTAATTTTTTACCAAAGGGGCTTGTCGGCCCATGCAAGTTTAGCCGCTGTATCTAAAGAGTGCAACTTCTAGTAAGGTACCTATATTGTGATGGGGTCCAAGGAAAACCGTGGTTAGCAATTGGCGGTTTATTTAGCAGTCGTACTTTTTTTGGGTCAAAAGCAGTCGTACTGGGTAAGTGACTTTTACCACTTTTTGGTTTTGCAAAAATTGCATGACTTGATTTATCGAGAAAGAGTCATGTTATGGCATGGTATGTATTTTGAAATATAGAAAATAGATTATTTCACGGCTCCTTTTAAAAACTGGACAAAGTATTAATTTTTTTAACTTCATGTTGCTGTTATTTGCAAACATTCTGAAAATAAAATGGTTTTTATATTGGTGATATATGTGCCTGGGGTATTGTGATTCTGATTTGATAGTCATTGTCGACTTTCCTATTAAGAAGTGATATGATAGACGTGCACATAGACCATATGACGTTTAATCGCATTCAACAAAGCACGAGCAAAGGGTTTTCTTGACATTAGGGATCAAATGACTTTGACATTTGCTCGCTATGCTATATATGTGGTTTATGATATGGTGCACAATATATGATTCATCTGTAGATATGCATTATGTTGGTCACATTGGGTGTGTAATGAATGCATGGTCTTGATAGCTGCCACCTTTTGCGGGCTTTGAATATTGATACATCCAGCAGGCCTTCTTGGTTGGACTTGGGCTTACTTTGATGATGGATAGGCTTGATGTGCTTTGGCCATTCTATGGACTTTCATAGAAGAAAGGCTTGACCGTTCTTGAGATAAATTGTAGGGATTTCTCAAACCTTTTTAAAAAATTACAATGTAGTCCTTGTGGCAAATTTTTGTGGGAAATCGTAGATATGGCAGCGTGCCACATTAGATGGTCGGCGGTGATTGGACCATCACGCGTAATTTCTCAAAAATTGACCGTAAATGTTATATTGGACTTTTATGCAAATGTCTAGGATTAAATTGGTAAAATAGAGAAGTAATAGCCATATAATAAGTTTAGAATAAGGACTGATTGGATAATTTTCCCTTTCTCACAATCTTCTCATAATCGTAGAGACCTGTTTGCTAATAACTTTCACCACTTCGTGGAGATAAAGATGTCATGAGACAATGACACTGTTAGTACGCTTCTAAGTTTTGAAGAAAGGAATCGTTCATCTGTTATCTACTCAACCACCTTGACATTAGAATTTTTTTTGATCAACATCTAGTTAGCAATCCATATATCTCCTCTAACCGGTTTTTTTGTTGCTTGTGGCTGCTAATGAGCGGCATTTTCCCATGTGTGCATCATCAATCTTTCTGTCTCTTTCTATAGGTATATATTGGCATACATTACTCTAACACCCTGGCTTTTAATGACCTTATAGTGGCATTCTGAATGACATTTTGACAGCCAATGTAGTGATTGTTATTAGATAGTAGTTACATAGGGATAATGTTACCGGTGGTCCATATACTTTATCCGAAATCATACCTCTACTTTTAATTGGTTCAAAATGGTCCATGTACTTTCTAAAAATGTTCACCTTTTGCCCTTCCGTTAATTTAGTCGCTGGAATGTCAAGTTAAGCACCACAATGCGGGTCATGGTCAACACTGTTAAAAAGTACATGGATCATTTTGAAGAAGTAATGTAAAAGGCACAATTCCGAATTTTGGAAAAAAATCAAGATAAATATCAACACGTTTGATCTATTCAACCATGGATAACTAAGTAGCATTTAGATGTGCATGCACCCGAGGTTTTAGACATTTCATGGTAGACAGTGTTTTTCCCTCAAATTTTCAGGATGTCGGGCATCAACTAAGGCAGCATCATATAATCAGCTTTACTTATTAATTAAGGAAATCCCGAGTTGTTGTTATTCTTGTTGCAAAAAACGAGCGATCGAATAATAATATAGACATAAGAAGAAAATAAATCGGATATCGGATTTATGTAGTTCAGTCATAAAGACCTACGTTTATAGATAAAGCAGCAACGAATTTCACTATAGATCAAGCAATACAATGAGATTACACACTCGAGTTACTTAAATACTCTCTCAGTGTTTTCCAAGCCCCAATTACACCTAATAATGTACAAAGTGTTTATCTCCGAAATTCCTCAAAAAATAATCTCTCAATTTCACGAAGAAATTACACGCAAATCTTACCACAATATTTAATTGACTATAAACACTAATTTAGACTCGGATGTAATTGCACAAACTAAAACCCATCAAAGTACTCGCTTAAATAACGGCGCTTCAACAATCTTTGACAACGGCGAGCTCTTCGCAACAGACAAACAGCCCATATAAATATGTGCATGTATCTCATTCTCAACAAAAACACGCTTGTTGACTCGACTCCAACGTGGAAAAGAATCCCATGCAATCCGAAGTAAATTTGGTCAACAAAAGTCAACATATAACAACTATCTCTTCACCTACTGCAATTGATTGAAGAAAATCCAAAGTCTAAATCTCCTTTTGAATCCTTCTTGGTGATAATAATTAGGAAATCATTATCTATAATTTCTTTTTACACTTTCTTCCATTGCTAACTCTAATTCGCCAAAACAAGTTAACTTTGGGCTTCTGCAAAATATCCAATTTAAAATATACAAATTTTCGCATTGGGCTCAAACTTGAGACTTATTTTAACAATTCCCATCCTCTGCCTGCATTTTCAAATTTGTGTCGCTACTTTGAGAGGAGGAATTGGCTGGACTAGTTGGTTTCGACTTTTTTCGCTACGTGGAAATTCATATGAGGCTTCCAAGAAATTTCTCAGCTATGGGATGGCCAAAAGTTGGGACTATTGAATTAGGAAATACAAGGGATATACTTTCCTCCATGGATTCCTAAGCTAGATGCATTTCTTGTGCGCAATGGTAACAAGCCGAAGAATCCTCTCCTACCTAGCCAATTCCATGTCTGAATTAGAAGTCTACCCCCTGAATCTGATATATAGCCTTCTTGTCCTCGAGAAGTTATTCAATTCAAAGGACATAATATTCCAATCCCTTTAGTAATGCAGAGTGTAAGAGTTTTCTTTATGTGGGCTACATTAATCGAGATTGTAATTACTGTTTTACAAAGTTGGTCTAATATGGTAAGGCATAAAGTTTCTTAACAATCGAATATGGGCCTGGCTTGTGTGAGCCGAGTTGGGCCCAGCCCGTGATAAAGGGATACAAGTACATCATATGGTTGAAAAATGACTAGCCCTAGTGGTTCATACACCCAAAGGTGGTGAATTCGCGAAAGGTTAGAATATATTTTCATGGATCGTTGTCATGTGAAAAGTATAAACTGCGTGTCATGTATTCTGCCTAGAGGTGTTTATATGATGATGTATGTAGCTCTTGAGATATGTGTTTAGCACTCACACGATGCTAATTATATGTATTACTTGTATAATCAGTCACCTTCTCTTTAAATGGCAATTCCATTGCAATTAAGGTTCTTACTGGATCAAACTTCAAGAAATGAAAAGATGATTTTCTATTTGGGATGGAGTTGGCAAATGTTCACATTGCTTTTACTGAGGATAGGCCGGTAGACCTTACTAAAGCCAGTATATAAGTCCGAAAGTACATTTTGCTGCATGGGAAAAGAGTAATAGAATTTGCTTGCTCATTATAAAACCATCAATTCGAAACATTTGATAAGTGGCTTGCCAACCGACAAGATCGTTAAGGAAATGATGGAAGCTTTGGAGGCTAGGTATCGTGTCTCTTCCAATGCCGAGATAGGTACACTTATGCAATTACTCTTTAATATGAAGTATGATGGTTTGACTCGGAGTTAGAGATTATGTGCTTAGGATGGTAGATCTTCGACAAAACTCCGAATTCTTCAGTTGATATCCCCAAAGCTTGCATTGTGCATCAAGCATTAAATACTCTTCTTCCTGACTTTGGAATTATCAAGACGAACTATAGTTCGCAAAATGAGACTTGATCAATCAATGACCTTATAGTTAGAGTGGTGGCAGAGGAAGAGAAAGCGAAGAAAGAGAGAGGGCATCTTGCCTTGTATGCCTCTAGTTCTGCCAGTAGGAAGGGTAAATGGATTGCACATCATAGAGGAAATCCTAAAGCCATAGGGACTTCTAACTATATAGCTCATAAGAAGAGAAATTCTGAAGCTGCTGGCCCTCCACCACTATGGCTCCTAGAAAGGCACCTTTTAAGAGGGAGGGTGTCCTTTGCTATTTTTGTAGAAAGAGGGGACACATAAAGAAATACTGTGATAGCTATAAAGCTTGGTTGTCTAAAAATGAGCATAAATGTAATGATTCGTTGGCATTTGTCTGTGAATCCAACCTATCTGAAGCCTCATCCAGTTCTTGGTGGCTAGATAGTGGTGCAACTAATCATGTTGCATTTACCATACAGGGATTCACAAACATAAGGACGCCAAATTAGGGTGAATCAAAGCTCACTATGGGAAATAACGACAAGATCGACGTTGAGTTCATGGGAGATGTCAATTTGGTTTTAGATTTTTTTTTTGGTTTTAATATGATATTAAGAAACACTTTCTATGTACCTTCCTTTAGACGGAACTTAGTTTCCGTATCATGTTTGGACATGTGTGGTTACTCTTTTGAAATAAAGAACAATACAATATCTATGTTCTTTAGTTCAAATAAGGTTGGATGCTACAACATGTTCAATGGATTGTACGGATTGTGTTTATCTCCCAATGATATATACGTCGCTAATACAGTTGAAAGTGTCGTTCCCAAAAGACCTCTACCTAAGGAACAGTCTTATGCGTTATGGCATAAGCGATTAGGTCATATATCCAAAGAAAGAGTTGAAAGGCTGATAAAGACACACATCCTGCCTACTCTTAAAGGTGACCTAGAGACTTGCATAGAATGTTGTAGAGGAAAGATGACTAAGATAAAAAAGAAAATCGCAGTTCAAAGTTCTAACTTACTGGAAGTCATTTACACCGATATTAGTGGACCCTATACTGCAACTTTGTGTAGAAATTTTTATTTCATCGCGTTTATCGATGATTATTCTCGGTATGATTACCTATTCTTGATTAAGGAAAAGTCTAAATCTCTTGATAAATTCAAGATCTATCGAATTGAAGTTGAGAAACAGTTAGGAAAGGTAATAAAGGTGGTTAGATCTGATCGAGGTGGAGAATATTATGGTAGACATGGCAATGTTGGACAAATTAAAGGACCATTTGCTCAATACTTAGAGAATTTTGGGATAGTGGCTCAGTTCACTATGCTTGGAAGTCCTAAACAAAATGGTGTGGCTGAAAGGCGCAATCGTACTCTCATGGATATGGTAAGGTGTATGATGAGTAGGACTAATTTGCCTGACTTTTTATGGGCTGAGGCTTTAAAAGCAGCCCTTTATATATTGAATCGTGTTCCTACCAAAGCTGTTATATCGACTCATTTTGAGTTATGGACTAGACACAAACCAAGTTTGAATCATTTCAAGGTCTGGGGATGTCCTGCAAAAGTAAGATTGAATAATCCAACATTAGGTAAGTTGGAGCCTAAAACCACTCGATGCTATTTTGTATCTTACTCAGAATATTCAAAGGGATATCAGTTTTATAATCCAAGAGGAGGAACAAGGATTGTAGAATCACAAATGGCCAAGTTTCTGGAATTTGATGTGGCCGAAAAGCATGATTGCCCACAAATTAGTGAACATGACAACATGATGAGACCGGCTATGTCTTTTTCCTTACCTATGCAAACAATTATGGAGCCTACTGTGCCACAAACTAAACCTGTTAATACTGAGAATCCTATTGATGAAACAGCCACAGATGAAGTTCTTCAAGTTCCTCAGACTCAAAATGAAGTTACAGTGGCTCCACTTAGAAGGTCTACTAGGGAAAGGCGTTTAGGTATACCACCGGACTATATAGTCTATTTAGGAGAACATGATTACGATATAGGCTGCATTATAGATCCAATGACTTATATAGACGTCGTTTCCTATCCTCAATCAAGTTTGTGGTTGGATGCAATGAGAGATGAGATGTTGTCTATGAAATATAATGGCGTTTGGGAGCTTGTTGAATTATCGGAAGGTTGTAAGCCTATAGGTTGCAAGTGGGTTTATAAGACTAAAAGAGTTTCAAAAGGAAAGATTGAGAAATTTAAAGCTAGACTTGTGGCCAAGAGCTTCACTTAAAGAGAAGGGATAGACTATGAAGCAACTTTTTCTCCAGTTTCTTCTAAAAACTCCTTTAGAGTGATCTTGGCGTTAGTAGCTCATTTTGACATGGAATTACATCAGATGGACGTTAAAACTACTTTTCTAAATGGAGACCTTGATGAGGAGGTTTATATGGTGCAACTGAAGGTTTTATAGCAAATGATCCAAGTAAGTTTGTGTGTAAACTGAAGAAGGCTATTTATGGTCTCAAACAAGCTTCCAGACGGTGGTATTTGAAATTTCACAATGTTGTTACTTCTTTTGGTTTTGTTGAGAACAAAGTAGATCAGTGCATATACTGCAAGGTCAGTGGGAGGAAATTTATTTTTCTTATACTTTATGTGGATGATATTTTGCTTGCAAGTAGCGATGTTGGATTCTTTGCGTGAAACAAAACAAATGTTGTCAAAGAGTTTTGACATGAAAGACCTAGGTGAGGCATCCTTCGTTCTTGGTATTGAAATCCATAGGGATCGGTGTCATCGTATGTTAGGTTTATCTCAAAAGGCATATGTTGATCGTATTTTGGAGAGATTCAACATGCGGGATTGCAATCCAAGAACTGCTACATTCTTCGTCGTTAAGGGTGATAAGTTGAGTCTCTCACAATGTCCTCAATCAGATTTTGAGAAAAACCAAATGAATGATGTGCCTTATACTAATGCACTTGGAAGTATCATGTATGCTTAAGTTTGCACCGGACTAGACATCGCTTTTATAACGGGGCTTTTAGGCGATATCGGTCAAATCCAGACACAATCACCGGGTTGCTGCCAAAAAAGTCGTGAGATACTTGAAAAGAACAAGAGATTATATGTTGATTTATAGATATGTCCATGATTTGCGATTGTTGGCATATTCAGATGCAGATTTTGTTGGTTGTGAGGATGATAGGAAGTTGACAAAGGATATATATTCATGTTGGTAGGAGGCGCAAAGATCATGGAAACGTGAGAAACATAAATCCATATCTTCTTCTACCATGCAAGTAGAGTTTATAGCATGTTTTTCAGCCGCTACTCAAGCAATTTGGCTTCGGAACCTCACTAAGGAATTGATGATATTTGATTTTATGGATAGACCCATACGTTATATTGTGATAACAATTCTGCTGTGTTGTTTGTCAATAACAACAAAAGTCTCAAAGGGTCTAAGCATATGGAGGTCAAGTTTTTAACCATAAAGGAAATGGTACAGAATGGTGACATTATAGTAGAGCATGTTCCTACAGACGATATGTTGGCAGATCCTTTGACTAAGGGCCTACACCCATGTATATTTGAGCAACATATCATGAACATGGACTTAGGAGAATCAGTGGATACTGTCATTTAGTGGGAGCTATTTCAGGTTTGCTCTAATGAAGTTTACTTATGTATTTTGTTACTTTTTGTAACGTTTCGATATATGTCAACTCCTTCTGTATAAGTTGTTATTATTTGTGTACATATATCTAAGGAAAATCTCAAGGTATTGTGTAAATCTTGAGTAAAGGCTAGGGGCATCCAGTTATTAGCCTTATACATATGTCTCAGTTACACATAAATAAGGGTTAATCATAAAGATAAGACATATGTGGGTTCATTAGAACCATAAAGATATTCTTTAGTACCTCATCCGGTTTTGTGTGACACTTAAAGGTAAGAGAATGGTGACCGACAATGGAGATAACACATAAGGTAAAACTCTTTATGAAGTGTTATCCGTTTGCCACACAACCATATTGAATCCATATCAATAAAGTTAAAAGCATTCGTGACCATGGAAGGCTCGTATAAATATATACATTACCGCCATGATTCGGTGTTGAGATTTTATGGGGATAGGATTGACTATTAAAAATTGCCACTAGACCAACATAAAGGTTCGCACATAAAGTACAGTCTCAATTAATATAGCCCAAGTGGGAGAATATAAGAGTTTTCTTTATGTGGGCTACATTAATCGAGATTGTAATTACCGTTTTACGGAGTTGGTCTAATAAGATAAGGCATAAAGTTTCTTAACAGTCGAATATGGGCTTGGCTTATGTGGGATGAGTTGGGCACGGCCCGTGATGAGAGGGTCCGTCCAAAACTCTATAAATAGCGCTAAGGTCCATTCTCTAACCCTCACTCTTCCAAAATTCTCTCTCAACTCGCATAAGGCAAGCTGTGAGTAGCGGTCTCATCGAGCCAGGAATCGAGGGTCATAGAGGAGAAGATCTCCAGCATCAAAAGCTAGGATTGCTGTCGTTTTGCTCTAAGAACTATGAATTCAAAATCAGGTACACAAATCTTCGTCTTCAACCTTAAGATATTTGATTTTCTAGTTATGTTGATCTTGGGAAGCCATTTAGATGGCCTACACAGAGTTGTAATCTGTTCTTTTTTTCAAGCATAAACTTCAAAAAGATCTCATTCATGGTGAGGAAGAATTGACAGGATTGCGATGGGATGGTGCTCAATTTTCGTTCCTTCAATTTCTCCAGTCCCAGTCAAGAAGTTGGAAGGTCAGTCGATAATAACAGCGGAAAAATCAGAAGATACTCCTTCAAAGAGCTTCAAGTTGCGACGAGAAATTTCGAACGCAAAAGCAAGTTGGGTGAAGGAGCATTTGGACAGGTCTACAGTGGACGCTTAGCCGATGGCTCTCTTGTGGCTATAAAACGAGTGAGAGAGCTTTCCGAAGATTCGGAAAAATAGTTTTAGACAGAACTCGAAGTGGCAGGCGTTGTTCGCCACCCCAACTTGTTAAGCCTGATTGGGTACTGCAATATGGGGGAAGAGCAGTTGTTGGTCTATCCCTTAGTCGTCGACCGCATTCTCAACTTACTCTCGAGACAGAAAGCTGTCCGACCACTCGATTGGCCGATCTGGATGTGAATAGTAATGGGAGTTGCGAGGGGGCTGGCTCACATGCACGATCAATGTCATCCGAGCATCATACACTGTGATGTTAGTTGTTCGAACATATTGCTGAACGTGGAATTCGAGCCAGTATTGGGAGACTTTGGCTTGGCCAGGATCATGCATGAGAGGGATACTGCGGTGGGGAATGCTGAAGTATCCATCGGCTTCGGCCCATTTTAAGCAGCTGAAGTTGGTAAACGTCCTCCTTTGTTGCCCATCTCCCCTGAGGGGTACCAAGGTACTTATGTCAATGTCAACACCACCGTGCGTGCACATATGCGGTCCGTTGCTCCCCAGTACTTGAGCATGGGTAAGTGCACTGGGAAGGTTGATGTCTATTTGTATGGGAACATGCTTCTCGAGCTCATCTCAAGACAACCATTTTACACCTTCGGTCAGCGACAGAATGATTGGATTAGCAGATGTATGAACGAGAACAAGTTGGAAAGGGTGGTCGATCCTAATTTGCAGGGGAACTATCCGGTGGAAGAAGCAGAATGACTTGTCCGCTTGGCATTTTTATGTGCAGATGGCGTCTATCCGACCCAAGATGTCTGAAGTGGTTATGATGCTCTAAAACCGATTGCGCGGACCGGATCCCAGCAGTAGGAGTAGCTGGAGCCGAAACGAGTGTTATTCGACTCCTTACTACTCCTTCCCTCCTTCTCCCTTGTTGGAAATGACTTTATGAGTGGCACAAACGATCCTACATCTTGATCAACGTCTGTTCTTTTCCCTTCGACGTGAAGTTCATCTTCTACCTTTTGCCGTTTTACCTAAGTTCCCATATGTTCATTTCCCATTTTATTTATAAGATCTTTCTTTAATATATCTCTTTTGAGCAAATACTGTATATTCTTAGAGTAATTTTGTCGGTCCATCCATTTTAGAAAAAAAGGCAACATTATAGCTCATGAGGACCTACACAAAATCTAAAAAGGGGATTTTCCCTATTAGGATCGTTCGTCATCTTAATTTGGTTGCGCAAAAATCTAATTTCATTTATCAACTCCTGATATGATCGATCAAATTAATCAATTCAATATTCTTTTCATGTGGGATTCATCTAAGTATAAGTTTAGGCGCATATGAAAACCCCAATTTGATTCGTCTGGACAAAACCATTGGAATGTTGTCCTCAATTCCTTTGTTCATAAGCGAGTAGGAGCTGTTCTTTCGAGATGGAGAAAGGTGTCGGTGGTCCTTTTGTCACTCTAGAGACACATTTGTCTTTGGTGGGTCAACAACGTCAATTACGGGATGAGTTGACTTTTTTTTATGCTTTCTTGATAAGTTAGTACTCGGTAGACTTTGCTGTATCTTCACAGGAGGCACCATTTTCTATGGAGGTAAGTTTCCAAGAAATTGTCCATCATCTGCTTCTTGACTCGCTCCCATGTGAAATTCTTCTTGGTGATGGACTCCTTCAAATCCATCATTTTCCTCGGTCTTCCCTTCTGTTATTTGTCCTTTTAATATTAGGAGAGGACCCTGTCGCGGTCCTTTATGTATCGAAATTTTGTGTCGGGACCCTATCAAGTCAACTATATTTGTAGGATTATTAGGTGATAAGTTTGTCTCATAAGAGAATTTGTTGTGAATTAAAGAATAATCTAATGGATCTTACAATTTAATACGTAAAATAAGAAGCTGAAAGACGAGAAATTAAAAGTAAGAGAGCCTATTGTTATTGAGTACTCATTTTAATAACCTAAGCATATTTGCAAAGGACATTGTCGTGGAAGGAAAGGACAAGGTCGATCACTTTGAGCAAGAGCTCCAATCACAGATTCGCTCAAGCCTGTCTTTTGACTACCTGCTGAAATGTTCTGGAGAGAGCACTCAAAGGTGACCAGGACTTTGAGTGCAGTGCACGGAGTAGAGACAACCGGGAGATAAGAAGAAAAGGGCGGAGACACGAAGCTCCTTCAGAAAAAAACAAAACGAAAGAAAGAAGAGAAAGGGGAATTCGCGCGTACACGCTCTGGACGTTCTGACAAATCGGATTAACTTGCCAATCGGAGTAAATCCGGCTAAGTCCTCGTGGCCTGTACGCATGACTTTCCTTCTTCGGTTTTCCCTTCCTGTTCCTTCTTTCTTTCTTTTCTTTTTGCCCCTTTCCCTTTCTGTTTCTCGTACACTCTCGGTCCCTTTTTATTGCGGAACGTCACTTTTCTGCTTGTCGACTGAGTGAATGTCTTTTTTTTTTTTTTTTTTTTTCTCTGCGCTTTTTTTTTTTTTTTTCTTGGCCTGGTTAAAAATCCAAATATTACAATTTTACTACTCAAAGTGCTCATTCTTCGCAAGGTACATCACCCCCTGAGTCTCACTGCCCATTTATTCTTAAAAGAAAGCATTTCCTCTTTCTCATTGGCCAAATTTGAAGCTGTGTTGCCTTATTGCTCCTAAGCCAGTTTTTAGCCATGGACGACTTTCTGTTGCAATTTCCACAGCAACACAGCAACAACCAGAGATGGATTTGAGATTTCATTGTTAAATGAAGAGGCGGGGACGATGCAAATACCAAAAATATTGTGTACAAAGAATTTTTTGACAAGTTTCCCTCAAGTTAAGTTATGATAGCTAATTTCAATATTCCTTTTACAAAAATATTCCCACGGTACCTCACTTTGGTAACATTTATGGCCTTGAATTTAAAGAACAACGAATGGAATCCACATGTATCCCCCGTATAGCACGGGCTACAGTGGCACGAATTTTCAATGTTCCTTCACTTATAATTTTTGAAGTACATACAAAAGCATTGTTAGTTTCTGAGTCATGAGATTTGACAATCGCAATAGACCAAGAGTAGTTGTGCAGGGAGTTTACAAGGAACATGAACTCATAGCAAGTAAGTTGGTCTCTTCCAATATTTGGTCAATATTAACTCCAGGAAGATCTAATGAAAATAAATTGCATTTTTCATTTGTTTGTAGTGTCAACTCGCTATAAGTTTTATGTTGTTAATAATTCATAGCATAGATTTCTACTCCAAATATGAGTAATTGGAAGTATGGATCTTGGAGGATTCACAAAAGTTAATAGCCTTTTTATGTAATGTCCAGCTAACGAAGTAAAGAGAAAAGACGTGTGCTCCACATTTGGATTTTTCAATGCGTAGGAATCGAAAAATACGAGGAGAGTCATGCAAAATTGGCTTTATATGAGTTGCACGTTTTGACAAATTTGGAAGCTACAAGGCAGTGAAACCTCTCTCGCTCTCTCTTTCCACGAAGCTTCTTTAGGAAGGCTTAGAAGTTAGATGGCTCCACACTTTCACATCAGCCTACAATCCAACGACTTTTTCCCTGCTTAATAATGACATCGTTCATTCACACCGACCAAAAGCAGTCGTGGGTGAGACGCAGAATCCCCACAGATTTATAAAAGCTGTGTGCGCAAGCAAGTCTCTTGGGGTATGCCAAAGGTATTCCCAAGCCAATCACTACCAATCGAGAAAAACCATCAAGCTTACCCAATCCACATTGAGAAGGATCTACTTTTTCCCCGCTTAATGATGGTGTTTAATCTTCGAACCTTCAGTTCTACTGAGTCCGATGAAGGTGAATTAACACCTCCTAAAAACTTCTCCCTAAACGAGCTCCGAGTCGCAACACACAACTTTAGCATAGACAACTTCTTGGCAGAAGGTGAAATTTGCAAAGTTTACCGGGGGCGCTTGGCCAATGGTTCGCTAGTGGTAGTAAAGAGAGTATGCCATGTCGATCGATGGAGGGAAGAGCAGTTCAAAGCAGAAGTACAAGTGGGAAGCACAGTTTCGATGCACCCAAACGTGCTATGCCTGAGGGGCTATTGCAGAACCAAGAAAGAGCTCTTACTAGTGTATCCCTGGATGATCAACAATAGCCTATATTACAATCTTAGAGAGAGACCGAATCGGTTTGCCTGGCCTCTCAATTGGACTACTCGCAAGCAAATAGCCTTGGGAGCAGCAAGGGGCCTTGCACATCTTCACAATCAAGGCAACATCAAGATCATGCATCGTGGCATCTGCGCATCAAATATACTGCTGAATGTGAATTTTGAGGCCGTGATAGGAGGATTTTCCTTTGCCACGATCATGCATGAGCGAAATGTAGAGGAAGGGACTATTGAGTGGCGCACTTGCATGCCAAGGCAGGGCACAGGAATCTCATTCTCATCGCCTGTAGGAGAAAATTCAGCTGATTCTGGTTCCAGTTCTCAATCCTTTCATCGTTATGAAGATGTCTATGTCTACACCCCCATCCGTGGCAGAGTTGGTTTTATTGCCCCCGAGTATCTCCGCACAGGAAAGTGCACACTGAAGAATGATGTATTTGCATACGGGAAAATGCTTCTCGAGCTCATCTCGCGACAGCCAATTTGCAACTTTCCCACTGAGGTACTCGATGCCAAAGCTTTCTTGCCGGAGGATTGCGATAGAAAACTTATGAATGAAGACCAATTGGGAAGGGTGATCGATCCCAATTTGCAGGGGAACTACGTGGAAGAAGAAGCGGAGCGACTACTCCAATTAGCATCGTTGTGCTCACAAGGGGATCCATCTATTCGACCAGAGATGTCTGACGTAGTTCGAACGCTCGAAAGCCAGTTTCTTCAACGGGACTCTAGTACAAGGAGCAGTCAGAATCATAGTGAGAGTGACTCAACTCCGTACTACTCTTTCCCTCCTTCTCCTTTTCCTCTGGGGATTGCTCCATGACTGGCATGTCAATGCTAAATCATCACCACTGCCTTTTACCTTCGATAACAAGTTTAGCTTCTATGTTTTCATTCCTAAACTCCTTATGTTCCTCTTCACTTTCATTTGAATGATCTTTCTATAATACTTTCTTTCCGATTTGTTGACACCTAAATTTTAGCAATCTAATTAGTTGTTTATTATGTATAAAAATCAGGGATCAACCCCGACCTCAAGAAAAAAATATTAGGTTAAATTGCATATTGCTATTAGGAGCATTTGCATATTAGTTGCATAATTAAACCCACATAGTTGCATTGGATTGGTGGCAGAAGGACTTAGATTAATGACTTTGAATTTAATGGATTGGACCGAGCCCATAATAGTATTAAACTTTGGTCAAGCCCGTTACTCTCTTCATGGCCAAAATTATTCACAATAAAGCTTTATATTTACATGGTAAAGAAAGCAATCGGCAGGATACTCCAGAATATTCACGTATGAGAGATGGGCAGACTATTTTTTTCCTTGAGATCTCTCATATATTGGCAATTGGCGTATCTACAAGAGGGCAGAAAAAGCAAATGCTCTTGGGTCAATCTGTGATGGCCCGGGCGACGGTGCGCGGGTAGGAGGGATGACGGTGCATCCCCGCCTTGGTCCCCGAACGTGCGCAAGGAGGAGGCGCGTCTCCTGTCCCACATCGCTTAGGGGGGAGTCCTGGGCTAGTTTATAAAGCTTATGTTCTTTAATTGTGTAACGCGTTTTAAAGCCGTGAGAGCTGAAGGCCCAAAGCGAACAATATTAGACAGTAGGAGGCCCAAGTCCTTACAAATGGTATCATAGCTGATTCCCGACACGTGTGGAGATCGAGGCATGTGACATCCTAAATTTTCGACTCTGCTTTCAATTTAATAGTGTTATTCTCAGAGCTGATCACTCGTAAGATAACTAGATTATTTCATCGAAGGATTTAGACTTGAGGATTCGACCAAGAATTAGTTGCTCGATCGTGTTCATTTGCCAAGATCATTTCAGCACGTACGTAAATTTTGATTAGAGATTAATTGATTTGACTAAGATGAGTAGTTAAACGTGGGTGATCCGACTAAATTGCAAAATTCTCAACGATCGGCACTAGTTTGATTTTTCTATCGTTTTGATACCCTGTGTCCGTATTTGAAATCTCGAGATTTTCACGACAACCGAGAGTCGCCAATGTGTCGAATAGGTTCATTGTGGCTCGAAGAAAATCGACCACGGGTCATTTGAACTAAAAAGTTCTGAAAGCTACCCGATAGCCTAGGTCACGCTAAAAACGCGCCGGAGTGAAATTAACCGCGAATTTGAACCCGATTTCATAAATTTAAAGTTTTGTCATGTCACGAACTATTTTAGGAACGTCGACTAATCCTCTGAAATTTTTTCGGAGATTCCGAGATTTTTAAGGAAAATCAATTCGGAAGTTGTGGAAAAATAGCGGAAATTTGGACTGGCTCAATTGAAGGAAATTTGGACTTTCAAGCCAAGCCTTTGAATGTTTGGGGCTTTCAGAAAATTGTTTGGGATTTTTCTTTAGCGAAATATTGGATAATCGGAGAGGAAATTGGAGTTTAATTTAAGTGAAATTCAGAGCTGGAGTTTGAGCAGCAAATTTTGGCTTCAAATTGGAATTTTGGTGGATAATTTGCAAGATTTAATTGGGGAACATTAGAGGATAATTATGAGAACTTTAGGGGACAAGGTTTTAATCCAATTGGATAACATCTTTGACTACAAGCCCTCCAAACTTGCTGAGCACACCACCAGCTGCTTCCTTCCCGTAGCTGTCCACCTCCATCTTCGTGTGTGCTTTTTCTCCCTCGAGCTACTTCTTTTTCTGCTTTTGTTTTGCTTTCATTTTCATCCGAAGTTCAGCCCTTCTTCTTTCATTTTTTCTTCTTCACAAAACCACCGAAACCCCACGTTCCAGTCAACACCCATCTCCACCAAGCCTTTTTGTTGACTGCCCTTACTCTCCTTTTTCCTTTTGAACCGAGCGAAGCCCCAGCGATCCACTCTGCCATCCACCGAAGAAGTCCACCGAAATCCCCAGATTTTCCAGTCAACAAAAGAACCCCCAACAGCGTTGACACTCGACCCACGATTCAACCACCGAAGCTCCTCCATTTGCACGTGTTTTCAACCGAGCAACGCCAGCGAATTCAGCCGTGAGTCCAGCAGCTTCGGGGTCAGCTTCAGCAGATTTGTTGACCACAAATCTCCTCCGCCTCCACCGATTTGCACGAGGACAGCGAAGCAGCCCAGTCACCGAAGCTGCTTCTTCGTGGCCCAGCTCCAGCGCATCTTCGTGCCAGCAGCCCAAGAAGTCGGCCCAACTCACAAAGATCAGCCCATTTGAAGCCCACGAAAATTTCAGCGGTTTAACCCACAGCCCATCTTCACATTTCAGCTCAGCCCATTTGTATGTGGGCCCATTTTCAGCAGCAAGCCCACACCTTCTTGAAGCCCAAGCCCGCGAAGTCAGCCCTCTTCAGGCCCAGCCCAACTCAAGAACAAATCTCAGCTCGGGCTGAGATTTGTTGGGCCAAGTTTAGGCCCGGTCCAAGTCCGTCGACGCAACCAAAAATTCGGATTTCGGCTGCCGTTGCGGCGTCGTCACGGTGAACCGGTTTTCGCGATATACCGGTGAGTTTATGTACTAAACTTTTCTTAGTAGGCTAATGACGTCTAAGAGATGTTTAGTTTAATTTAATTAGGAATTAGGTGGTTAGTTAAATTAATTTAGTGATTTTAATTATGCATGTTAGGTGGTTAGATTAGATTAAGTGAGGCCTAGATAAATGATATTATTTATCTAGAAGGGTTCGGGAATTTTCCGGGCCCATATTGGTATTTAATTTAGTGATTTTGGCCTAGGTTGGTATTTTTAGGATTTAAATTGATTTATTTAATTAATTTTCGAAATTAATTAATTATTAATTATTTTTCTAGAAATTAGGCTGGGATAATTGATGACCGGAATTTCATGCTGATTACAATGATGTGGTTAATTTCTGCAATTGAGTGTTAAATTCTGCAAATTGAGTGCTGATTGGAAATTTGAGTGTTTAATTCCGAAATTTTGAATTTCCAATAATTATTCAGAAAATCCCGAGTGTCGGATTTTGACACTGAAAATAGTTTTAAGTACTATATAAAATAGTGGAATTTTAAAGGAAATGATATCAAATTTCTGGGATGAATTGACCGTGTACTCACACACGACGATTTTTATGAGTATTTCTAATATGAAGAAAATGGGCCAAGTTTACCATTTTAATGAAGATAATTGAGTGCAATACACGGTGCACTGGGCCATGTTTGAGTGATCGTGTGTGGGTTAAGAGAATTCATCCCGAGCTATTAAGCTGGATGTTACCCCTATGGGATGCCCTACCAATTGATGCTGGTCACAATAGATTTTGGACCGATGCTCCTTTATGGAATGCCGTCAACATAGTGATGATGCTGTGCACAATAGTGTGAGATAATTTCTGACAATGTCAGAGGACCGTTGAACAAAAAGTAGGTCGTACTATATGTCGAGAGCAAAACTATGAATACATGATAGTTCGAGTTTTATGGCCGGATTATGGGACAAAATTGTGTGGTGCGATATGGGACGTGTCATAATAATTTGGTCCTATAATCAAGACTCATGAGCTTATTTGAGAATTTCAATATGGCTTTCCAATTAATTGAGCTTAGTTGTTGCTCATGCTTTCATGCTGTTTGAGATATAAACTGTGCTAACCTGCAGGGTGGAACTGAGGTAAAGTAAGTCCTCTATACTAAATGTGTGATTGTGTGGTTAGGACACCTCTAGGCGTATTTCCCTCCTAATCAGGGTTTAGAGTGTGGACTCGCTGAGATTTATACCTCATCTCCTTGTGGGATAAATTTTCAGGGTTGTCAAGTGAACGACCTGGAGCCAAGAAGAGTTGATCCGAAGTGTAAGTCAATTAGGACCGCTTCTTTTTGAAAAGCCAGCCTTTGTAGTCTTTTAGTCATAGACCTTGTACATGACTTAGTGTGTGTATAAATGTGGGTTTTGTTTGTGAATTTGTTTCCTACTTTTCTATCTCGAGATGATTACTGTCAGGGGATTTATTTTCGCTTCCGCATGTACAATAAAATGAAAAGGGTTGGTGACTCGTCCTAAGAAGTCGCAAAATTTTATCGATTAGAGAGAGATGGGCATGCGCTCGAGATTTGGGGCGTGACACGCCACCTGGGCCATTACACTCTCCACCCCTTAAGAGTACAACGTACTCACTGTGGCCCCACACGTGGTCGGGAGTCGGCTCTGATATCATTTGTAAGGACTCGGGTCTTCCACTGTGTAATATTGTTCGCTTTGGGCCCATGCAGCGGTGCACGGGGAGGAGGGATGGCGGTACGTCCACGCCTCGGTCCTCGGACGTGCGCAAAGAGGGGGCGTGTCTCCTATCCCACATCGCTTAGGGGAGAGTCCCTGGGCTAGTTTATAAGGCTTGCGTTCTCTAACCTGTGTAACGCGTTTTAAAGCCGTGAGGGCTGAAGGCCAAAAGCAAACAATATTACACAGCAGGAGGCCCGGGTCCTTACACAATGAAAGAGGAAATACAAGCAGCAAATATTTGGCTCGGCAGAGAGAGATCCACAACCTCAAAATAAAATATTTGTGTGGAATCAATCAACTAGGGAAAGAAATAATTGACTGAGGAAAAGAATATATGAGGAGGTCGATTCCTATGCAATATAAATAGGTCATCGCATAGCTAAAAAGAGGAGGCCGTACAATAGAATACACGGCCACATGGAGATAGATGAAAAGCGAGAAAAAAGAAATTGGAAAAATTTCAAATAATGGCTTGAAATACCCTTATTTTCTGAAAGAAATAGACTTTGTTCCAAATAAGAGCCTAAGCTGCCCTCATTTTTTTAAAATAAAAGGTTTGAAGTGGAATTTGTTTCAAATAAGGATCTAAAATAATTATATTAATTTTAAATAAGGACTTGACTTTCTAGTTGGTCGTATGTATTTTCATCCTTTACATTTTTTTTCCTTTGTTCTTTTTTTTTTTTTTGGATTTTTCTTCTTCTTTATCAATGACTAGGGCAATGGGCGAGGGTCGCCTCACTAGCAGTTGGTGAGGGATGGCTTTGTCTCAGTGAGGGATGGCCTTGCCTCAGTGAGGCGACCCATGCCCTAGGCGAGGTCACACTCAAAAGCTACGAGCAAGGCTGAATCTTATCATATTTGGGCGAGGGTTGCCTTGCTAGTGACAAGTGAGGGGTGTCCTTGCCTTGACAAGGTTGTTGAGCCCTTGGCAAAAAAAAAAAAATAAAAAAAAAGGGAAAGAATAACTTAAAATAAAAATGGTCTTTTGACAAAACTACCCTTTGATTGGCTTAAACTACAATAATTATTTTAAGCTGTTATTTGAAACTGATATGACCACTTTAAATCTTTATCTAACATAAGCTCTATTTTATGCCATTTTTTAGAAAATGAGGGCATTTGATACCCTCGATTAGAATATTCCCAAAAAAAAATCGTGAGAGAAGAATATAGAATTCTTCTTCATCCATGGGGTCTCTTTTGGCTAGTCTGACTACAGGCAGAGAAAAGAAAGCACAAAAGAGCTATGAGAGAGAGGGGGAGGGAGGGAGTGGGTCGTCTTCTTCCTTGAACGACCACGACCGAGCTCCTCCGTCTCCACGACCTGACGTTGTTTTTTGTTGTGAGCTTCACGTCGACGCCCTTGTTGCCGCATGCCGACGCCCTTGTAGCCATGCGCTGACGTTGCTCCTCCTACTCTATTGACCACCGTC
This sequence comes from Eucalyptus decipiens, assembly GCA_014182575.1. Taxonomy (NCBI): domain Eukaryota; kingdom Viridiplantae; phylum Streptophyta; class Magnoliopsida; order Myrtales; family Myrtaceae; genus Eucalyptus; species Eucalyptus decipiens. The sequence goes on along the minus strand of CM024619.1, from coordinate 4,369,981 downwards.
GCCGATCCCATATCGACAACGCTGCTTTCTCTGTCCCAGAGCTACCTACCCGCGCTGACAGCCAACAGATCTGAAGCTTCTCCTTGCTACATCGACAGCGAACCATCTCGTGAGCTGTTGCTACTTCGATGATGACGACAGTGCCGCTTTCCAGTTCGCTGTCCACCATCGCTGCATCTAGCATGAGTTTTCCTTGCTTGCTGCCTCCTGTCCAGTGAGTACTACCTGACTGGGACGGCGTCAGTCGGTGAGGACATTGCCGCCGCTGTGTCTACCCCCAACGGCGATTCCTCACCGTAAGGCGTGATGCTTTCCCGACAAGTTCCAGTACCTCCTGCGTGCACCTCAATCACATCGGCACCATCAACAACGGTCTTGTTTGCCATCCAAAGTAGAAGATTTCACTGGCGCCTTGTTCGGAATTTCTTGGTTCAGCCACAATTCTTAGAATTTAGCTTATTCGGCACTTTTCTTTGCAAGTTCTTCAGCGAAGAGAGCCACTCTTGCAACTAATCCCAATGCCAAGTGCTCTGGGGACAGAGAATCCAAAAAGAGGAAAACAACAAAAGAGTGGGAGTCGCATTGGTGGAAACAAGTCCACAAAAGAGATACACGTTCGCAGAGGTGCTCGAGGGTCAAACTCCCTACGACACTGTTGGACTCTTCAAGTTGCTGCTTAGCACCGGTCCCCTGCAATTCAACCCGAGAGCCCTCTAGACGCGGGTCTTGATGGGAGAGTAGTAGCAACTAGAATAATATCGGATTAATGTTGTAGAATAGAATAATATCTCCTCTTGTGTGAACCTAATATGAACCAATATAGTAGAGCAAAATAAATATCAAATATGCAAATGCAAGGTGATTCTTTTTATGTAGAAAATCTCCTTAGTGTGAGAAGATAAAAAACCACTGGACCGAAGTCCACCCAAAAATTTTCACTATCAACAAAATCGAGCGAACCAAGTTATTCTCTAGTAAACACTAGATGTACATAGCAGTAAGGACATCAAGAACATCTTTTTTGACAATACACATAAATTACCAAAGAGATCATGAATAAATCTGACCAAGAACATAAGTGTCACGCCCCGAACCCCGGGCACATGCACACCCCTCGATGGTCGATTGAAAATGCGATGTCTTAGGACGCGTCGCTGACCCATTTTTTTCATGCTGAAGCGAATTAAATAAACTCAGACAACAAACAAATACATGGATAGTGAAAGCAGGACAACATATTATCACAAACAACACTTTATAAACAAACCGAGTTAAACCTACGGGTTTATATACACAAGTCTGACCCAAAAAGAACTCCTAGGCCACCTACACCCCGGACCCCTTTGACTCTGGCTCGGGATCCTTCACAACACCATCTGATTTTTGGAATAATAGCGTGAAGTTTTTGGACCCAGTCTAAGAATTAGTCGATAGTGACCATGTTTCTTCTACAATTTCCAAGGAATTGAAGGCTATAAAATTGAAAGTGTCATTCAAAGTGTCATCTCTTGTTCGATTACACTAATTAAATGAGTCATTTGCCTCTTCATTTATGTATTCCACGTATTATTCTTAAGAGAATTGCTTATATGACTATGCTTAATCTACTAGAAAAATAATAGCCAAGTTTTGGCAAAATAATAATAATAAATAATTAGAAATTATTATGGAATCCACTCTTTAAAGAATTTGTGGTTCACAATATATTATTAGTCTTGCAGTAACTCAAAAACTGTTATGTTAGCAAAACCCTATTCATTTATCACACTAATGGATGCAAAGTGTTGGAGAAAACTTAATTACTTGTTTTGAAGCTGAGTAAACGTTTCCATCAGTGGTATAAAGAACAGCAGAATCTTTCGTAAAAATCTGAAGACCGTCAGACCGCCAGACTCGAGATTTAAAGTCTGCCCTCATTGACTGTTTCTAGACCGTCGAAGAAAGACTTATCCAGAATCATATAAGCATCTGTGTTGAGCGGTTAAAGAGGATCTCACGGCTGGAGATAGCATTTCAAGATCTCTTATTTGTTTTGAAAGTAATTCGAGTAAGTTTGATTCGTTGATTGGCAAATCGTACATGGAAGGTTCTACTTATGGAAACCTAGATCCTGATTGTATGGGCGAGCAAGATTGGTGGGTTATTTTCACATTCCTTAAGTAACTTGCGATTTCCCTAATTGATTCTGTCTAATGGGAAGATTGGAAGAACTCCTTTGGAAGGTGCCAACGGTTATGAATGCATGGAGGAGTATTTAAGGAAGACGTGCTAGTTACTCGAGTGTGTGTGCGATAGAAAAATTCCAAAGTCTGAAGCTCCTTGTTCTTTACTGATTCAATTGTTGTGTGAGAATTTGTACTCAAAAGAGAGTCTAGACATTTGTGAGGCCTTGAGGAAGTGTAGTAGAGTCTCTACACTGTGGAATCAAGGGCGTGATACTGTAACAACTCTTTTGATTTATAGTGAAATCCAGCCGGTGGGTTGTCAGTGCGGGAAAGTGGACGTAGACTTAGATTAAGCCGAACCACTATAAATTCCGTGTTCTTATTCTCTTCCCTGATCTCTTTAATTCAGTTCGTAATTTCATTTGCATAAGTGTGATTTCCTTTGCGAGTCTATTGTCCGCGGACTCGGAGTTAAAAGTAAGATCTTATATTATATTTTGCAAATTTTTTTTAGCACCTATTCACCCCTCTAGGTGCTCATACTAGCACTCTCAATTGGTATCGAGCTCGTGTACTCATTTAAATTGAAGTGTTTTTACTTCAAAGTTAAAGATCCATGGCTAGTATGTTGGCTCCGGTGTTTGGTTGAGGGACAAAGCAACACTAGACTACCTTATTTTGATGGAAATAAATACAGCATATGGAAAAATAAGATGAAAGCATTGCTAAGATCTAAAAATCCTCTGGAATGGGATGTGGTAGACAAATGAATCATTCCTAAAACTACAACAGTCTCAGAAAGAGGAAAAGAAGCTACAGAGGCTAGCGAGATGAATCAAGAAGAGATAACCAAGAGACAAGCTTTTGATGCAAAAGCAATTTATTCATTATATTGTGCATTATCTTCTACTGAATATAACATAATATCCTCTTGTGAAACAGTTAAAGAAGTCTAGGATAGGCTGCACATTACCTATGAAGGAACAGATCGAGTGAAAAAAACCAGAATCAATATTTTGTTCGGTCAATATGAAGCCTTCAAGATGAAGCCAAGAGAATCTATCACTAACATGTTTAGTCGTTTTACAGAAATTGTGAATGGTCGTGAGTATCAAGGTCAACCAATCTCAAGACCTATGCAGGTTAACAAACTGTTGCATGGACTTTCCAAATATTGGAATCATGTAAAGACGTCAATAAGGGAGACACAAAGAATCGTGCTACTCTCCGTTGACAAATTGGTTAGCACACTTCAATGCTATGAAGTGGAGCAAATTAATGAAGAAGAAGATCTCAAAGGTAAAAAATCTATTGTTTTAAAATTTAATGATGATTCTGATGTTACAGATTTTGAAGGCGATATGGATGATAAAGAGCTTGCCCTCATGATAAGAAGGTTCAGAAAGCTGAACAAAAAGGGAAGAAGATTCAATTAGAAGAAACAAAGTTCTCAAAAGCTTCAAAATAAATCAGCGGAGGATGATGAATCCAATAAAGACGTGATTTGTTTTGAATGCAAGAAAAATGGATACATCAAACCCAACTGCCCCTTGCTAAAGAGAAAGAAATGAAAAATTGAAAAATACAGAAAGGCACTCAAAGTATAAACTTGGAGTGATACCGAATGCGAAGAAAGTGATGATGATTGTGCTAATAACTGTCTAATGGCAAAATCAGAATCAGATTCAGACTCTGAGACAAATTCAGACTCAGACAGTGAAATCAAGGTAAGTAACTTAAAAATTCCTACTAAAGTCTCTAAATATATTGATGAACAGTGTCTTAGTCTCAAAATCTCTCTTAAGAGGATTTCCGAACTAAAAAGGGAAAATTCTACACTAAGGCAACATGAGATTGTTTGGAAAGAAAGGTTTGAAAATTTAGATAAAAATTTTATTACTTTGAAAGAAAATGTAGAGTCTCTTTCAAAAGAAAATGCATTTTTGAAAATTGATATTTCAAATATCTCAAAAAGGTTTTCTATAGGATCGAGAAATTAGAAAATGCAGGTTTGGGAATGACTTCGAAACCATTCCTCTAATTGATTTTCCAAAAGTAAAAGAAAGAATCAAACAAAGACCTACAAAAGAATTTTATAGAAATCATTTTCAAAAATTCTTTGTAAAACCTATTGGCCGTAGTGCTCTTAAATGTTCCAAGTGCAACCGCTCAGAACACTTTGAGAAAGAATGTCCTATGCTTTGGAGGCCTGTTAAGAAAGATTGGGCAAAGACCGTATATTGCACTAACTCAATTGGACCCAAGAAAGTGTGGGTACCAAAGAAAGTTTGAGTTTTTTTTTTTTTTTTGAATGCAGGTCACTATCAAGAAAAAGTCAAATGGTACTTAGATAGTGGATGTTCAAGATATATGACAGGAGATTCAAGATGTTTCATAAAGCTTAAGCAAGTGAATGGTGGAAAAGTCTCTTTTGGTGGAAACAACAAAGGAAAAATTATTGGTTGTGGAACAGTAGAAATTGGAAGTCTCACAATAAACAACGTTTCCTTAGTAAAATGACTCAATTACAATTTGCTGAGCATCAGCCAACTCTGCGACACAGGCTTCAAAATGAATTTTCAAGAAGGAACATGTTCGGGAACCAGTAAAGACTTCTCTCAGACTTTCACGGGACGAAGACATGGGAATATTTATCTTCTGGATATCAATCCAGAAAAATCTCAATGTCTAATCTCAATTCAAGAGGAAGCTAATCTCTAGCATCAAAAACTTAGTCATATCAACATGAAGCAAATTGCCAAGATCTCTTCAAATAAACTTGTTCGTGGACTACCCAACATGACATATCAAAAGTCTGAATTATGCACACCATGTGTGTTGGGAAAACATGTAAGAAGTTCTTTTAAACCAATAAATCAAGTTTTCACTAATCGTGTGTTGCAACTCCTACATATGGATCTCTTTGGACCAACTAGAACTCAAAGCATCGGTGGAAAGAAATATTGTCTAGTAATTGTGGATGATTATTCACGATTTACTTGGGTATACTTTCTTTCAAATAAGTGTGAAACTTTCTCTTATTTTGAAAAATTTGTTAAGAAAGTACAGAATGAGAAAAGGGTATGTTATTTCAAGCATACGAACAGACCATGAAGGTGAGTTTGAAAACCAAGATTTTGCTAAATTCTACGATGAATCTAGTTTTCAACATATGTTCTCCTCTCCATACAGTCCCGAACAAAATGAAGTTGTGGAAAAGAAGAACAGATCGTTGCAAGAAATTGCTAGCACACTTTTAATTGAAAGCAATATTTCTTCTTGTTTTTGGGCCGATGCTGTCTCTACAGCATGTTATGTTATTAATAGAGTTTTCTTAAGGCTGATTTGGAGAAAACTCCTTATGAGTTGTTCAAAGGAAAGAAGCCAATCATTTCCTATTTTTATGTGTTTGGTTGTAGATGTTTTATAAAAATGCAAATGATCGAATTGGTAAGTTTGTGAAAAATCGATGAAGGAATCTTCCTTGAATATTCAACCACCAGCAAAACTTACAGAGTGAAGACTTAGTGTTTGCATTTGTACCAGATTTCAATCAGATCCAAAGAATCTCATTTAAGTGCTACGAAACGCATCATTAAATACGTTGCCACAACTTCTAAATTAGATCTCGTGATATCCTAAAAAAAGGAGACTTTACTCTCCTTGGATATTCAGACGGAGATTTGGCAGAATGTAGAGTTGATAGAAAGAGCACTTCCGGCCCTTATCAATTACTTGGAAACAGTACAGTATCTTGGTTTTCGAGGAAGCAAAGTACAGTGGCTCTTTCAACAGTAGAAGCAGAATATGTGGCTCTTGGAAGTTGTTGTTCTCAAATCTTATGGATAAAACAACAACTAAGAGACTTTGGAATCGAAGACTCATGCACTGAGATCAAATGTGACAACACCAGCGCAATTAATCTCATCAAGAATCCAATTCTTTATTCAAGAGCAAAGCATATAGAGATTTGACATCATTTTATTAGAGACCACGTTCAAAATGGAGAAGTCTCAATTTAATTCATTGAATCAAAGAATCGGTGGCGGATATTTTCACAAAGCCACAGGAGAAAAATCTATTTGAATCTATTCAATCCGGACTTAATATCCTAAAGTCCTGAAGAAGCTCGGACTCGGGGATAAAATTCTAAAGATGCTCGCCAGAAGTTTAAGAATCAAGACTGTAAGTCATTTAAGTTCTAGCAAGATATTTTTGGAAAAAAATCTCGAAAAGGTACAATTGTTTATTAATTAGTAATTGATTGATGTTATCTTCCCAAGTTCTTTGAAATTATGGAAATTATTATTTTCGAAAAGGAAGTTATCTTTTTGAAATGACGGTTATCCATTTTTCAAAAAGGCAGTTAATTTTAAAAAGGAATTTTTCTTCCAACGATTCATATACATCGTTTTGATTTCTTTATATACTGTTTGTCTTCTTCACGAACCTTAAAGGCGAAGAACTTCACTTTTTACCTTTTCTCTCTAGTTTAATCCTTAAAGTTTTCATCTTTCTCACGAATCGAGTTCAGAAACTCTCTCAAAGATTGTGATAATATCATTCCAAAGAAAGTTTTCAAGGATTGCAAGCGGGAGACCACAAAGACATATGCGTGAGGGTCCTACGCATTTTGACCTTACCAAGAAAGAAGATCTCTCAAGGCAACAGCAGAGTCCACAACATTCTCAACCGCGTCACTCTCCTCAAGCTAGTCCACGAGAATGCTCAACGACTCCAAGAGGAGGAGGAAATTTTGGAGGATGTTGATACTTTGCGAGGACTCTTAAACTTGCTTTTTCTTTCAAGCTCTACTCTACTCTAAAGAATGGAGGTTCTCCGATGACCTTCATTGATGAATTTTTGAAAGAAAATGGGTATAGAAGTGAAACCCATTTTTTACAAACGATGGAACATTTGGGGATTGCTCCTGCTGGTTCGATAGAAAAGGCTTTTGCAAATTTCCCTAGTGATCCACGTGTTGGGGGTCTTAATCAGTCTGATGGAACGAATGATGATGAAAAGATGTTTGCTAATTTCAAGCCTAGAATGGGTGTTGCCACAAATATTCGAGAAAAAGGGGTAGATTTGTTTCGTTCTGAAAAACATAAGCGAGTTTACTCTAAGTTGCTGAAGCGAGGGGTGATGAACCCAAGAAGTGTAGATTTTGATTTTCTTGACTCCCTGAACATGAAGCTACGGGAGAAATTTACATTACTTTAGCTTGAACGATTTTGCTCTGAGACAACAGTTGCTCATCCAAAACTTACTGCATATTTCTATTCCAATTTAAGCTTCTTGGACGCAAATAGATTTTCTTTCAGTGTTAGAGACTAAGATTATGTGGTTGATATGGACACTCCGGCTGATGTGATTGGAGTAGAGAGAGGGATGTTTGGATTAATAAGTGTGTCTATTGGTCGTGCGACTATGGAACTTGTTCAAGATAGAATGTCAAAAGGTCGAATTTCGTACTCAAGGATGAATGCCTCAAATATCTTACTGCATAAAATTGTGATTAATTGTCTTAGACCCAAGTCCACATCAAAGACTGATGTCTCCAATTCAGAAGCAAAGCTGATGTATGCTATCAACACTAGTGAAAAGTTCTCTCTGCCACACACTATCATGTTTCACATGTATAGATCAATGGTCAAGGACAAGGGATAACTTCCTTATTCAGCTCTTGTTACTCGTTCGTTCAGACATCTTAATATTCAACCTCCTAAGATTCTGTGCATTCGCACTTGTGATCCAATGATGATAGGACTGAAGATGATTTCAAAGATGCGTCTGAAAGAACTAAATAAGGCTTTAGAGCACTTTAAGGAGAAGACCCCCTGTCAAGACTCGACAAAACCCCGTGGCTGCAAAAAGAAAAGGCGAAGAGCCTATGTCGGCCCCTTCAAGGAAAAGGAGAGCATTCATCTTGCAGGATGAAGGAGCTGAGGAAGATATCACCATTTCTGCTCTTGCCCTAAGGAACTTACAACATTCTATTCCAGAAACAAAGGATAGAGAGAATCAAGAAAGAGAAGAAGCAAAGAAAAGAAGAGAAGAGAGGGAATCGATGAGCAAAGAAGTAGACGAAGGTAGAACTGCAGAAGATGAATCAAGAGAAGACCAAGGTCATCATGTCATTGAGGAGGCAACAGAGCATGAAGAGTACTTCTCTCCACCTGAAGGCACTGATACAGGGGGAGCTACTGAGAAAAGAGGTACTTCTTCACTTGCTTTTACTAGTGATGATGTTAGTCATACTCCTGCCGACCCAGAAGATGTATATACTTCTCAATTCCCTAAAGAAGATGTTGAGGTTTCATTTCCAAGTCTGGGTGCTCATGCTGAAGTCCCATCATCTGCAAATACTCCACAAACTGATCATGCTGAAGCAAGCACTCAAACTGACAACTCAGCAGATTTTAAAAGATTGCTTTATGTTCTTATGGAGATGAGATGACATATTTATGCCTTGGGATGTGAATTTCAGAATATGCAAAATGTTGCTCAGTTCAGTGTCATTGCACGATCAAATTCAGACCCTTTCTATTCAAGTTCAAGCAAATGCCAAGGGTGAGGAAATAACGCAACTGAAGGAGGATCTGAGAAAGCTGGAGGAGACTGTCAAGTCAATGGGAGATTTTCAGCTCGTTCGCATTCCAAAACAATCTTAAATTCATCTCATTTTGTTTTTCTTCTCTACCTTTTTAATGCGACAAAAATGGGAAGAAGTTGGTGCTGATTTGGTTTAGACTTTAATTTTTGTTTGGATTGGTGTAATTAGACTTTGGACAACTTTGCACTTTGGTTTGGATTGTTTGGATTGTTTAATGCAGGCTTGCAGTATCTTAAGCATTGTGGTATTCATGGCAAAGATAGTTGTTTTTGCAGGACTAACCCATTTCCTGTGGATGCAGATTCGATACTATCTTAAACCTAATCCATTTATTTTTATGAGATATTCTTGTTTGCTTAAGTATCCATATCCAAATCTGCAGGAAAGTTTTGTCACAATCAAAAAGGGGAGATTGTTGGAGAAAACTTCCTTACTTGTTTTGAAGCCGACTAAACGTTTCCATCGGTCTGGTCTAAAGAACAAAGAGACTCTTTCATAAAAGTCTAAAGACCATCGACCGCCGACTCAAGATTTAAAGTCTGCCCTCATTAACGTTGTTTCTAGACCGTCAAAGAAAGACTTATCCAGAATCGTATAAGGATTTGTGTCAAGTGGTTAAATAGGATCTCATGGCTGGAGATAGCATTTCAAGACCTCTTATTCATTTTGAAATTAATTCGAGTAAGTTTGATCCATTGATTGACAAATCGTACATGGAAGGTTCTACTTATGGAAACCTAGATCCTGATTGTATGGGCGAGCAGGATCGGTGGGCTATTTTCACATTCCTTAAGTAACTTGAAATCTCCCTAATTGATTATGTCCAATGGGAAGATTAAAAGAACTCCTTTGGAAGGTACCAACAGTTATGAAGGCATGGAGGAGTATTTAAGGAAGGCGTGCTAGTTACTCGAGTGTGTGCACGATAGATAAATTCCAAAATCTGAAGCTCATTGTTCTTTATTAATTCAATTGTTGTGCGAGAATTTGTACTTAAAAGAGAGTCTAGATATTTATGAGGCATTGAGGAAGTGTAGTAGAGTTTCTACACTTTGTGGAATCAAGGACATGATACCATAACGACTCTTTTGATTTATAGTGAAATCTAGCTGGTGGACTATCAGTACGAGAAAGTGGACGTAGGCTTGGATTAAGCCGAACCACTATAAACTTCGTGTTCTTATTCTCTTCCTTGATCTCTTTAATTCAGTTCGTATTTTTATTTGCATAAGTGTGATTTCCTTTGCAAAGTCTATTGTCTACCAAACTCAGGTTAAAAGTAAGATCTTATATTATATTTTGCAAAATTTGTTTTAGCACCTATTCACTCCCCCTCTAGGTGCTCATACTAGCACTCTCACAAAGCTCAACCACCATAATTGCCAAAAAGAAAAAGGATGCTTGACGGAAAAACTAACGGATTTGGAGCCTTTTTCTTCATATGTTCCCAAGTTTTTATAGAAGAAAAGCCTAGTTAGGTCTCTTCCATGAAATTTCAATGCGCAGATGGAGCATTACTCTCATGCTCATCATCAGAGGAATCAAAGAACAAAGAAAGACCAATCATGCTAATTTTGCTTTAAATCAATTTCACTGGAAGGTTTCTCTGCGTGTGCCTACCAAAACAGGAAAAATCAAAAGAAAATAAATCTTCGTCTTGTTTGGTCAAGTCTTTCTTTTGGTCCGCCACCCTCTCTCCAATTGACTTCATCTCTTTCTCACATGATGATCACTTCCGGTGTGCGAATAAAAGGCTAAGATGGTGGACAAGTTGCTATGCCAATTGATCATAGTCTTCCTTTGAGCGGCTTCGGGAATCAATCGGTACCCTCCAATTAGTGTTGAAGAGGAATTGGATTTCTTAAAGATGGTGTTCAATCTCCAATCCTTTAGTTTCACCGATTCCCTTGAAGATGATCCCCCACCACCTCCTAGGGGCTTCTCTTTAAAGGAACTCCGAGTTGCCACACACAACTTTAGCAGAGAAAACTTCTTGGCCGAAGGTGGATTTGGCAAGGTTTACGGGGGGGCGCTTGGCCGATGGTTCTCTAGTGGCGTAAAAAGAGCTCGCACAGTCGATCAATGTAGCAAAGAGCAGTTTGAAACAGAAGTTTAAGTGGGACGTTTTGGAGAAAACTTCCCTATTTGTTTTGAAGCTGACAAAATGTTTTCATTAGTCTAGTCTGAAGTCTTGTAGACTTTATCGTCAAAGTCTGAAGACCTCCAGACTCAAGATTTAAAGTCTGCCCTTATTGATAGTTTTCAGACCAACGAAGAAAAGTATTATCCGTTGAAGAAGACTTATCCAGATGCGAGTATTTCTTTAAGGATTTGATTCATATGGTTGAAGAAGATCTTACGGCTGGAGATGGCATCGAGATCAATTATTCGTATTAAAATTAATTCAAATAATTAGATTGATTGATAGGCGAAGTATATTTGGAATGTTCTACTTATGGAAACCTAGATCCTGAATGTATAGGCGAGTAGGATGGTGGCCTATCATCACATTCCTTAAATAATTCGAGATCTCTCTAATTGATTCTGTCCAACGGGTTGATTGGAAGAACTCCTTTGGAAGGTGCCAACGGTTATGAAGGCATAGAGGAGTATATAAGGAAGACGCTCAAGTTATTCGAGTGTGTGCGTGAAAGAAAAATTCTAAAGTCTGAAACTTATTGTTCTTTGCTATTTCAATTATTGAGCTCAAATTGTACTCGAAAGAGAGATTAAATACCTGTGAGACCTTGAGGAAGTGTAGCAAAGTCTCTACACTGTGGAATGAAGGACATGAGACTGTAAAATCTCTTTTGGTTCATAGTGGAATCCAACCGATGGGTTGTCAGTGCGGGAGAATGGACGTAGGTTTGGTCTAAGCCGAACCACTATAAACCTTGTGTTTTGATTCTCTATCTCTAATCTCTTTACTTTAATTCGTAGCTCTATATACATTTTTGTTAAGCTTTGTAAAAACGCAGCCAAATGTTACTTTAATTCTCTATCTCTAGTCTTTTACATTTTTGGTCCATCATTCTTAAAAGACAAATTAATTTGTTAAGCTTTGTAAAAACATCTTTGATCACCTATTCACCCCCTCTAGGTGCTCTTACTAGCCCTATTAGGACGCTCAGTTTTAACGCAGCAAAATGTGCTGCGGCTGAGGGGCTTTTGTAGGACCACGAAAGAGCTTTTATTAGTCTATCCCTTGATAATCAACAATAGCCTATCTTACAATCTTACAGAAAGACCATATCGATTTGCCCAACCGCTCAATTGGACCACTCGCAAGCAAATTGCCTTGGGAGCAGCAAGGGGACTTGCACACCTTCATGATCAAGGTAACATCAAGATCATGCATCGGTACAACTGCGCAGCAAGCATACTACTAAATGTGCAATTTGAGGCCGTGATAGGAAGTTTCTGCATCGCCATGATCATGCATGAGAGAAATGTCGAGGAAGGGACTATTGAGTGGAGCACGCGCACGCCAAGGCATGGCACAGGAGTCTCACTCTCCTCTCCTTTAGAAGAAAATTCAGCTGATGCTGGCTTCGATTCTCAAATCTATCATCGCTATGAAGATGTCTATGTCAATACCCTCACCTGCGGCATAATTGGGTTTACTGCCCCTGAGTACTCCTACACAGGAAAGTGCACGCTGAAAAATGACGTCTTCGCATATGGGAAAATGCTTCTCGAACTCATCTCGGGACAACCGATTACTTTTTCCCTGAGGTACACAATGCCGAAGCTTTATGGTTAAAGGATTGGGTTAAAAAACATATGAATGAAGGCCAGTTGGGAAGGGTGATCGATCCCAATTTGGAGGCGAACTGTGTGGAAGAAGAAGCAGAGCGACTAGTCCAATTGGCATTGTTGTGTACACACAAGGATCCATCTGTTCGACCAGAGATGTCTGAAGTGGTTGAAATACTCGAAAGCCAGTTTCTCCAGCGGGATTCTAGTACAAGGAGTAGTTGGAGTCCTAGTGAGTGTGAACCGACTACTCCATACTACTCTTTCCCCCCTTCTCCTTCTCCTCCTTTGGTGATCGGTCCATGATGGGCATTTCAATGCTACAACATCACCATTGCCTTTTTTTACATTAAATATCATGTTCAACTTCGATGTTTACCGCTTTCTGAACTCTGTATGTTCCACCAGTTTCATCCGTAAGATCTTTCTGTAATATCCGATATTTGGAGACATATAGCACGTCCTTCATGCAATGACTGCTATCTTCTACATCTGTCATCGAACTGAAAACTAGAAACTGAGATGCAAATTCACAGTGTCACCTTTTGATCTACTGAATTATTGTGAATAAATGTCTTGTTAAGAAAGTTCTGTTGTTCTCGCAAAAAATTGAATGCCACGATGAAAGCAGTCCTTCAAAGACATTGATACATCCAGTCGCGCGTGCAACTTCGTGCGAATTAATCCTTGGATATTAAAGAATATCCGATTCGTTAAAAATCCCATATGCGACCTGCATCTTTCAAACTTGTTTCTCTGGTTTCAGAGGAGGACATGATTGGAGTAGTTGGCTTTGACTTTCTTCTCCACGAGATAAGCTCATATGAAGCTTGCAAGAAGATTCTCGGCGATGGAAGTCATCAATACGAAACAGCATTGCACGTCAACTTCTAGTAGGCGTCGACACATGTAAAATCCCGCCATACACTTTCCACAATTCACACCTACCTGGGCCATTTCAGCTGCTTCTGGGCAATTTTTCAACCCAAGCAATCTCCTTATAGGCCTAGGCTTAGTTTATTTCGTGGGAAACATATTAGGGAAAAATATTTTCCTCATTTTTTGGTATTTGGTTCGTTTAGAAAAATGAGTTACTGAAAATATTTTCCTAGTCAACAGAAAATCTATGCTTAAATTCAAAAAGATAATTTTCTCTTTGAAAATTTGGAATATATTTTCCAAAATACGACAAGGTATCACCCATATTTTTATAATTTTCTAGTTCATTTTTAGAAAAGAAAAAATAATTACTTTTCATACCAAATGACGGAAAATATTTTCTAGTTTATTTTCAAGTTTTCAATCAAACATATATTGTCATTTTATTGAAAAATGACTTTTTGAAAATCATTTTCCAAAAATGCTACATTCTGCGTGAAATAAACAGATCCTTAATTTAATTGATTATCTCCAAATTGCAGGGAGGCAATGACAAGAGCAATGACCCTGTTAGTCGTGACCTCATTCGAACGATTAAAAATGGATAGTTCGATTGTTTCCATGTACACCTCTCTCAAGTTGTCACCAACTCTCAGGGAGTGGGGAAGTGAGGAGACTCCTGCTAATTATCATGTCACGCAATCAGATCGTGCACCTACGAGAGGTTTTAATAACCTGCTTAGTTTTACGATCAATTGTATTGTTCGTACTGTACACTGTGATTACAAGTTTTGTGTTTGTGTAAATGTTTCCAATTGGTCGTCATATCGTTTATAAGTTTTCAGTAGTTTTGATTTCAGTGAATTTCTTTCCAGCGTTCGCATTTCAATTTTTTCTTCGGACGTACTTGTCCATTAATTTCTTTAGTTTTGGCATTATCGTTTATTTTCTTTTATTTCAAGCATTGATTCTTTTATTTTCTTGTATGTTCGGGTCATTGCACTTCAATTCCAAGCACTTCACTTTCGGCTCTCAGGCGAGCATGCTTCTCTCTCACTCAAATCCATCTCCATCCAATTTGAAAAACTTGTCTAGCGGAAGTTTAATCACTTTGTCCCGAACAAGAAAACAAGCTTTTCGATCGTTTTTCTAATTGCAGTTTGTCAGATCTGCTAAAATCGATATAGTTTGAACAATTCCCTAAAAGAGTGGTCACAAGGTTCGAGCCCCATGACCCGGCTAGCTTAAGATCTGTTCACCAAATTACAGACATGGATTAGTGTTTGCTTTGATACTTGGAGGTAGAGCAATACGTGAAAGGTCTTCATTTCTTTTTTTTAGAGTCAATATCATGTAAAATCTAAAATATTTATCTAAAAACTAATACATTTACAATAAATTTATCTAAAAACTAATTTCTTAATCATCAAAAACCCTAAACTGATATGCCTTTGACATAATTACTTTAAATTAACTTTTTGGCTACCAAAAACCCTAGACTTGGGCTCTCTCCCCCTCACGAAGGGGAGGAGTTCAAATCTCAGATGCGTCATTAGGGATTTTTACCTCGGGAGTATTGTGGTGGTGGGTCCTGCAATTGCTCTCCCAGGATTTGCTCACCGGCTGTCAGTTTACGGGCCCTATATTAAGAATAGAGCACAGCGAGCACAACCTAATCTAAGAGCACAGCAACAGCAAGCACAAAGTGCTGTGATTTCAACAAAGGAAGAAGGATGAAGGTGCCCACGTGTTCAACTATGACGAGAAGTCTCGAGAAGTTTCCTTGCTGAACAAAACTGTTATTCAATTCTAGCTTACTCAATAGATTAAACAATATTTCTCTCTTTTCATTTTTCCTAGTTAGTTCCCTCCTTTCTTTAGTCGGTTTTGCTTCTTCATCATCAAGGTCATGTATAAATAGAAGAACAGAGCAAGCTATTGTAACCGATTGAAATGAATACTTTCATACCTTGAATATACAGTGAGAGAGAATTGAATCCAAAAGCTTATGGTTCGTTCATCTTTCTTCTATTCTGTTTATCTTCTCATGGTATCAGAGTCATCGATCATCCTTATTGGATAGTCTGGTTGAGCTGTTCGAAGGTATTGTAGCTGCAGAAGATCGAAGGTGTCTTAGCTGCAGAAGAATGAAGAGTAGTCGATCATCCTTATTGGATAGTCTGGTTGAGCTGTTCGAAGGTACTATAGCAGAAGATCGAAGTAGATTCTGGATTTTGCAGATCGCAGCAGATCAGAGTAGTTGTTAATCATCCTTGTTTGTTGATTCGAAGATCTCAAAGTGTTTTACATTCGGGCAACTCTTCTCTGTTAAAGATCTGATCATCATTGGTGACATGTACAGAACTTCATCTTGTAAGTTCAATAGGTAATCTTGACTACAATCGCAGAATCACCATTATCATCATTATCAAAGCCTTGAGAACACGAAAATGGCAGCAAGAACACATAAGTATCCCTTTCCAATACATGTTAACATCTTTAATTTTGTTACGATCAAGCTTGCTGAAGATAATTTTCTGTTGTGGCAAGCACAGTTCCACAGTTTTCTTCAAAGCCAAGAACTTTTTGGCTTCATTAGTGGTGATATTTCATCACCTCTTCGAACATTACAGGTTGAAACTGAAGGTTGTGAAACTGAAGTTGTAAATCAATAGTACACAGATTGGACAAAAACTTATCAGCTTGTGTCATCATGGATTAGTGGAGCTGTATCTGAAAATATCCTGAGCTTGATCATTGGTTTAGAGACTTCCTATGAGGTATGGCAAACACTCCTCAATCGTTTTACATAGAAATCAGTTGCGAGAGAATTTGAACTGAGAGGAAAATTACAAGCTTGTCAAAAACGAGATAGAAGTCTTTCTATTTATCTTAGAGAATATAAGTCCATCAGTGATCGGCTAAATGCGATTGGAAAGCCTGCAGATGAGATAACAAAAATGTTCGGTGTTCTTGAAGGACTAGGTTCTGAATATTAGAACTTTCGAATGACTATGTACTGCTTGAAACCTCAACCAGAATATGATGAAGTGATAGCACAGCTAGAAAGATTTGAAACAAGGCTAAAAACCTATTTGATGAACCAATATAATCCCAATCTAGCCTATTTTGGACAAAGAAATTCTGAAACAAGGCAGAAAGGGATCTCTGAAAGAGAATATAGTTCTCAGAATTTTGGTTTTGGAGGTCAAAGAGGCAGTAATAGAGGGGGACGTAACTATGGTCAAGGACGTGCGATCAACAATAGGGGTCATAGTTATGGCTATTTAGGAAGAAATCAGAACTACAGGCAGGATCAAGTAGATCAACAATTCAGGCAAAGAACCACCCGTGGTGGTGGCGTAGGTGGTTGAGCAAGGGAACTTTTCATGAGAGGTCCCAAGTTCGATCCACGGCGTCGTTGTTGCTTCAGTGCTAGCTACGCCTTAACCGGGGCACGTGGGTGGTGGTTTCCCACGTGGCTCCCCAAGGTTTACTTCCGCCGCGAAACGGCGACCGGAGGTTCCCTGGGTCATAAAAAAAAAACAAAAAAACAAAAAACAATTCAGGCAAAGAAATGACTTTCCTGGTTCTGGATAGGGGTTTCGACCATATGCAAGTTACTCACAAAGGTATCAAGACACTAAATCTTACCCATCTTCGACTCTAATGTCTAATAAACGTATGCAAGATGAGAAAACAACAGAACCTGCTTGGTTGGAGTGTCAGATTTGTGAACATCCAGGACATGATGCACTTCGTTGTTGGTATCAATTTTATAACTCATATCAGGCTGAAGAAATTCCAATAGCATTGGCAGCAATGCATCTTGAGGATCCAAGAGGGAATGAATGGTATCCAGACACTAGTGCAACAGCTCACATTAGTGCAAATTCGGGTATCCTTAATAACTTTTCTAAATATAGTGGAACTGATACAGTCATGATAGAAAATGGTGCTTGTCTGCCTATAGCTTATGTTGGTAATACTATGCTACATACTGAAGCCAACTCATTACCATTAAATGATGTCCTGATTGTTCCTCAAATCACGAAAAATCTTCTCTCAGTTTCAAAACTAACAGATGACTATCCTTGTTCATTTGTTTTTTTTTTTTTTTATCAAACTGGGGTTTATATAAAGGACCATCACACTAATACAACAGTGAGGCTCGGAAGGAAGGTTAGAAGACTTTACCGAGTGGACTCACAAGCTACATAAGCATTCTTCACTCAAAGACACAAAGCTATAGCAGAAGATGTGTGGCGCCAGAAATTAGCTCATACCAACCCACGAACAATAAAGCATCTACAAAATCAAAAATTGATTCATTGAAATGCAAAAACTCAGACTATATGTAGAAGCTGTCAAATAGCAAAGAGTACTGCATTACCTTTTCCTTTATTAGTTTCCACATCTACTGCTCCTCTAGAAAAGATACACTGTGACATTTAGGGCTCCTCACCAGTTAGTTCTTTTTAGGACTTTAAGTACTATGTCATCTTTATAGACAATTTCTCTCGCTATAGTTGGATCTATCCAATGAAGAAGAAGTTAGAATTTCATGATATCTTTGTCATATTTCAAAAGAAAGTTGAGAAGCAATTCAATCATGAAATTAAAATTTTTCATTGTGATGGTGGAGGGGAGTTCATGAGCAACGGATTTCAGAATCATTTATAGCAATGTGGCATAAGATAGTATATTTCTTGTCCACATACACTAGAACATAATGGTATTTCAGAAAGGAAACGTCGACATATAGTTGAACTAGGCTTAGCTATGTTGTATCACTCTAGAGTTCCATTAAAATTTTGGGTTGATGCCTTCATGACAGCTAACTATATTGTTAATACTCTTCCTACACCAAAGTTACAAATGGACACTCCTTACAACAAAATTCATCAACAACAGCCAAGCTATGAACATCTAAGAGTCTTTGGATGTGCATGTTTCCCCTGTCTTAGACCTTATGCTCAACATAAATTTGATCCCAGATCTCTTACCTATGTGTTTTTGGGATATAGTGAGCGCTATAAAGGCTATCGCTGTCTGGTGCCTACTGATGGTCGCATATATATCAATCGACATGTGCACTTTGATGAAAGTTTCTTTCCCTTCACAAAGAAACTAACAACAGAATATAATCAATATACTGTTATGTATAAATGATGGGTAGAAGAAGTTCATTTTTTAGATTCTGCAAGTGCAACACCAGTGGAAAGTTCTTCCAATGGATACATAGCAAACTTCCAGCATCATCATATCTTGGAAGATGATCACAATACCGTCTCATATCCTATAATTGTGCCACAAAACTCACCCATACAGATACTGGCACAGCTACAGATTGACCTAGTTGCTGCAAACCAAACATCTCTTCCTTCTACAACTGCAGATGAAGTCATCCCTGTTCAAGCACAGCAAAATTTGTTACTTGACTCTCAAGAGCAAACATCTCTTCCTTCTACAACTGCAGATGAAATCATCACTATTCAAGCACAGCAAAATTCTTTACCTGATTCTCAAGGTACTTCTTCTGTCCATTCTATGCAAACTTGACTAAAATCAGGTATCCTAAAGCCAAATCCTAAGTATGCATGTTTGGCTGAATACAAAGTGCCTATGGAACCACGATCGATTAAATCAGCTTTAGCTGATGCAGGATGGTACAAAGCCATGTAGGATGAAATGGATGCTCTGTATGAAAATAAAACAAGGATACTAGTTCTTAGAACTAGTCAGATGAATGTCATAGGCTATAATGGGTGTTTAAAACTAAACTAGCATCTGATGGAAGTCTTGATAGACTTAAGGCTCGATTAGTAGCTAAGGGGTTTCATCAAGAAGAGGGGGTTGATTTTTATAGAAACATTTAGTCTTGTTATTAAACATGCCACCATTCGCATAATACTTTCTGTGGCAATGATGAAGAACTGGAAAATACATCAGCTTGATGTTAAAAATGCTTTCCTACATGGAACATTACATGAGACTATATGTATGGAGCAGCCACCTGGTTTTATACATCCTCAAAACCCTCAAAGTGTATGTCTTCTCAAGAAGTCTTTATATGGTCTTCGTCAAGCACCACGTGGTTGGTTTGATAAGTTCGGTAATTTTCTTCTTGAAAATGGCTTCTTCTACAGTACAACTGATCCTTCTCTCTTTATACTTCACACTGGGTCAGATATAGTATTGTTGCTACTCTATGTGGATGACATAGTGCTAATTGGCAGCTCAGATTAGCTACTAGCTAAACTGATTAATCTACTGAGCCTTCACTTTCACATGAAAGACCTTGGCCATCTACATTACTTGTTAGGAATTGAAGCCAAACGAAGTTCTAAAGATCTATTTCTCTGTCAAACCAAGTATGCTATTGATCTACTTACCAGAGCCCACATGACAGAATGTAAACCTGTATCAACTCCTCTACAACTTCGATCAATTGTCATGACAAGTGATGATACTCTGCTTGACAATCCTCTTGACTATAGAAGTCTAGTGGGTCGTCTTCAATATCTAACAATGACCCGCCCTGATCTTGCTTATGCAACGAATGTTCTATTTCAAAAAATGCAGAAGCCAACAGTTGGAGATCTTCATCAATTAAAAAGAGTCCTTCGATATGTTAAAGGCACAACTCATCTTGAGCTGTTTATTCACTCTAATAGTTCAATGGCTCTATACGGATTCTCAAATGCTGATTGGGCTGGCTGTGCTACTACCAGACGTTCTACTACTGGTTTTTGCACCTATCTTGGCTCTAATCTTCTCTCTTGGAGCTAAGAAACAACCTACTGTATCTCGCTCTTCAATGGAATCTGAATATAGAGCACTTGCGTCCACCACTGCTAATCTTACCTGGATTAGCTTTGTCCTATGAGACATCGGTATATCTCTTCCATCGCCAACTCTTTGTTCTGTGATAATAAGTCTGCCATCTCTCTAACGGCTAATCTGATTCTACATGCTCGTACCAAACATATCGAAGTTGACTTTCATTTTGTTCATGAAAAAGTCTCCTCAGGCTCATTAAGTGTTCGATATGTCCCTAGTCATCTTCAGCTTGCTGACATTTTTACCAAATCACTATCATGTTTCTCTCATTGTACTCTTAGAACCAAATTAGGTATGGGTTTTTTACCCCTTCCCAATTTGCAGGGGGATATTATGAACAGAGCACAGCGAGCACAACATAATCTAAGAGCACATCAACAGCAAGCACAAAGTGCTGTGATTTCAACAAAGGAAGAAGAATGAAGGTGCCCACGTGTTCAACTATGACGAGAAGTCTCGAGAAGTTTCCTTGTTGAACAAAACTGTTATTCGGTTCTAGCTTACTCAACAGATTAAACAATATTTCTCTCTTTTCAGTTTTCTTAGTTAGTTCCCTCCTTTCTTTAGTCAGTTTTGCTTCTTCATCATCAAGGTCATGTATAAATAGAAGAACAGAGCAAGCTATTGTAACCGATTGAAATGAATACTTTCATACCTTGAATATACAATGAGAGAGAATTGAATCCAAAAGCTTCTGGTTCATTCTTCATCTTTCTTCTATTCTGTTCATCTTCTCACCCTAGGTTACCATTAAAAAAAAAAAAAAAAAAAACCTAGACTGGTCCCTTCATTAGTTTTTGTTAAATTAAATCAATTCTTAAAAAATCACAAACCGATACCCATGTGACTAACGGATGGCAAAACTTTAAATTTTTACACCCATCAATTACTGTGTGTCATTTAATTCAGCAATTTGACAGATGATAAATTTGTCAAAGAGTTCTTCATTGTATTAATCTTTTTATTTAATTAGAACTGCAATAGTACTTTCAACTGTCTTTCTCCCCAACCGAAGCTGCCGAAAGAATAAGACTTTGGGAGTGGAGTTTGGACTGCAGAGCAGGCCCGTAAATTCAACACATCTCTCTTCTCCTTCCATTCACACCACCCAAGCGCGATTCTCCTCCTTACGAGAAAGACACGATCCCAAGTGGAGCGACTTTCACGCCCATAGACACAGACTTGGGCGCGCCGAACCAAAGCTATTGAGACATAAAAGCTAATCCGAACTCAATCAGCACTAAAAGAAATCTCGCATGTGTTCATGTTCCAAACCTTCAGATTCTCCAATCCCATTGAAGAAGACCCAGCACTCCCTAAATGCTTTTCTCTGGAGGAGCTTGGAGAGGCGACGCAAAATTTAGGCCGCGACAATATCGTGGGCATGGGTGGATTTGGTACGGGTTACTGGGAGAGCTTGGCCAATGGTTCTCAAGTGGCAGTCAAAAGGGCCGAGAATCTCACCCTGGGGACCGAAAAGCAGTTCAAAACAGAGATGGAAGTGCCTAGCTTGATTCATGTGCATCCGAAGGTGCTACGCCTTGAGGGGCTTTTGCCGGACCAAGAAAGAGCTACGCTTTTAACCCCTAGAACAAAAACCCAACTTGTAAGAGGGAAAGACAGCAAGGAAATCTTACCATTCACATTTAAAAGGTGTATTCCGGCATCAATCGATGTTTTCCGACCAGTAACAGCGATTTCCCATTCTCGTTTCTTCTTTCCCTTTCGGTTTGCTTTCTCTTTCTTTTCTTTGTTCTTTCATGGCACTTTACAAGCACAACAGAAGAACTAAGTTGGGTCTTACCAAAATAAATTTGGCCTTTTTGGCTCTTCTTTTATGCCCAATTATTACACAGAAAGAAATGGGAGGGAGATAAAATGGTGCTTTGACTCAATAATGCGAAAGATAACAGAGATGGATTATGGACAAGAAGCAAAACAGTATGAAATGCTCCGTTTTATATTTTAATCGTGCAATAATTTTATTAATTTACCAAAATAATAATAAATCTTACACATTGGCTTACCAGTTCTTTTGTATTTTTTCTTCCCTCAAGTGGAAAGTCTAGATTGGCCGAGCCAGTTTGGACCGACTTTCGGGCTGGATTGCGTCGAGCCTGCATAAATTTTCAAAGCGCGGGAATGCAAGAAGACTAGGAGAATTATGCGAAATTTGCTTTATATGAGTTACGCGTTTTGTCAAATTTGGGAAGCTTCGAGGAAACGAAGCCTCTCTCGCTCTCTCTTTCGCCGAAGCTGCTCACAGGAAGGCCTTAGAGCGAGATGGCCCCACGCCTTGAAATCAGCCTACAGTCCGCCCGCGGCGATGCTTATTTGGATGTTGCGGTTCATGTCACAGTGAGAGAGAGAGAGAGATTGGGTGTTTAGTTAGGTGAGAGAGGAAGAGGTGGGTGTGAGGAGGAGAGAAGTCAACTAAGCATATGTAGAGAAAGAGAGAGAGAGAGAGAGAGATATAGAGGAGCGGAAGGCATTCCCAAACCATTCACTACAGATCGAGAAAAACCATCAAGCTCATACGATCCATTTGCACTAGAGAAGAATCTACTTTTTCCCCGCTTGAAGATGGTGTTCAATCTCCGAACCTTCAGTTTTGCCGAATCCGTTGAAGAAGATCCAACACCTACTAAAAGCTTCTCCCTAAAGGAGCTCCGACGCGCGACGGACAACTTCAGCAGCAAAAACATCGTGTGGAGCAATTGGAGGCGCAAGGTTTACAAGGGGCGCTTGGCCGATGGTTCGCTAGTGGCAGTACACAGAGCAAGCTCTGTCGATTCGTTCTGCAAGGAGAGCTTCGAATCAGAAGTGCAAGTGGGAAGCATGGTTTCGACACACCCAAATGTGCTACGCCTGAGGGGCTTTTGCAGGACCAAGAAAGAGCTCTTACTGGTGCATCCCTTGATGATCAATAATAGCCTATCATACAATCTTACAGAGAGACCGGATCGGTTTGCCCGACCTCTCGATTGGACTACCCGCAAGCGAATTGCTTTGGGAGCAGCGAGGGGGCTTGCACACCTTCACAATCAAGGTAACATCAAGATCATGCATCGCCATATCAAACCGTCAAATATACTGCTGAATGTGCATTTTGAGGCCGTGATAAGAGATTTTTCGACAGCCGTGATCATGGATGAGAATAATGCAGAGGAAGGGACTATTGAGTGGTCCATGTGGTCGGCGGATTCTGGCTCCGATTCTCAATCCCATCATCGCTACGAAGATGTTTATGTCAATACCACCGCCATCGGCACATTGGGGTTTGTTGCCCACGAGTATCTCATAACAGGAAAGTGCACGGTGAAGAATGATGTCTTTGCATACGGGAAAATGCTTCTCGAGCTCATGTCGGGAACCAGAATTTCAAAACTTCATTTGTTGGCATATGATGAAGATCTCAGTTTGGAGGAATGGATCGGTGATCTTAAGAACAAGAACGAGTTGGGAAGGGTGATCGATCCGAATCTGCAGGGGAACTACGTGGAAGAAGAAGCAGAGCGACTAGTTGGATTTGCATTGTTGTGCTCACACGCGGATCCATCTATTCGACCAGAGATGTCTGAAGTGGTTCGAATGCTCGAAAGCCAGTTTCTTCAGCGGGATCCTAGTACAAGGAGTAGTTGGAGTCAAAGTGAGGGAGACTCAACTCCGTACTACTCTTTCCCTCCTTCTCCTTCTCCTCTGGGGAATGCTCCATGACTGGCATGTCAATGATGCATCATCATCATTGCCTTCTAACTTCAACAACAAGTTTAGCTTCTATGTTTTTCTCTTCCCATATTCTATGTGTTCTTCCTCTTCACTTACATTTGTATGATCTTTCTATAATACTTTCCTTCCGACTCCTTTTTAGACTTGTAGCACGTCCTTCATGCAATAACTACTATCTTCTACATTTGTCGTCGAATTGAAACCTAGAAACTGAAATAAAAATTGGAAGTGTCTCCTCTTAATCTATCAAATTAATGGTGAATGAATGTTTCAAGTTTATAAAGAAAGTTCTATTGTTCTAACGAAAATTAATGGCCGCCAAAAAAGTCATCCTTAGAAGACATAGGTAAGATCAGTCGCACATGCGTCTTTGTGCACATCAATCCTTGTACATGCAAGAAAATCCAAGTTGTGGGCACTTTAGATCTCTCCCTGCATCTTTCAAATTTGTTTCTCTGCTTTCGGAGGAGGATATGGTTGGACTAGTTGGTTTTGACTTTCCTCTCAGCGAATTAAACTCATATGAAGCTTTCAAGAAGTTTCTCAGTGATAGGGGCCATCAATGACAAAACAACACTGCACATCAATTAATTGTACACTCAAGTTGGGACGCGTGAAATTCTGGCATACAATTTCAACAATTCACACCTACCTGGGCCTTTTTTCAGCTACCTTCTGGGCAACGTTTCAACCCGAGGAATCTGCATTTCGTCTTAATTTACTTGATAATCACCTATTCCCGTGGAGCCTGGAGGCAATGACAAGAGCAATGGCATTATTAGCCTTAACCTCATTCGAACAATCAAGGGTTGCTTAGTTCGATTCCTCACGTCTACAGCTCTCTCGCGCTCTCTCCAAATGTCAGCGAGTTGGGGAATGAGGGGACTCGTACTGAACGCCGTGTTGTGCAAGTGGATTGTGCACTCGTGAGAGGTTTTAATGACTTGCTTAATTGTGCGGTTGTGCATTTCCTTCATGTCTTGAAAAAAAAAAAAAGCCTACGCAGGGTATTCTGATTCTTATTAGATTGATTTTTTTTTTTTCTATGAATTTAAAATATTAATTTATCTCAATTTTGTTTCAACCCGATTGATGTTCTAGTAATTCTTTGGCAGAAATAATCCCTTTGGCTCATTGCAACTAGTTTTGAAAGATCAAGGACATTACTGGTTTGAGATTTTTGTGAGACAATAATAGTTTGTGGTATGTTTATCATGGGTACCAATTTAGAAATTTTTAAGGGTATTAATGCCTCAAATTAATCAATTCAATACTTTTTTGGGATATGTTCACTAGAAGTCCTAAAACTTATTACAAAAGTACAATTGAATACTAAAACTTTCAAAAGCTATAATCAAATCCTAAAACTTGTTAAATTTGTGCAATCTCATTAACTTCGTCCAATTAGGCTAATAGAAAATGCTAACATGGCTTTATGAATTACTTTCTCTCTCTTATGTGGCACTAAAGCGGCTAAAACAAACAAAATAACCACAAAATAGTATCATTTTGGTCTAAATTTAATTTTTATATAAACATTAATTAAATTAAAAGAAAAAACTATTTTTTTCAAAATAAAAAAAGCAGCAAGGATAGCAAACGAGCAAGGGCCTATAGGGAGATTGCCATTGCCGACCCTTGCCCAGATCGGGCCAAGGGACGCCATTGGCTATGGTGGGGCCAATGGCTAGTGACCCTGCCCCAGCCAACGACGGCCCTCAACCAAGGGCCAACAACCCTCACCCAATTTGGGGGTGGGTTGCAACCCTCATCCCAAATCTTAGTGAAGACCTGCATGCTCTCGACTGCAATCAATCAGAGTCACTGACCATTAGCCGAGGTATAGTGACCCTAACCAATCCTCGCCCCACCACCATCAGCCCTTGCTGGTGATGGTGGGGTGGCGGCACAAGGGCTTGCAAGGCCTACAAGCCCTCATTGGTTTGCTCTTTTTCTAAAAAAATTGGTTTATTTTTCTAATTTAATTATCATTAAAAATTGAATTTACGTCAAAACAACATTTTTGTTTTTTTTTTTTTGGACTTATCTTCCTTCTCTTGAAGGAGATAGAAAGTAATAAAAATATGTGACCTCAACATTTTCCATTAGCCATTGTCTATGGGAGTAAGTTTCATAGAAATTGTCCATCATCTGCTTCTTCCGAATCCATTTTCATCTTCGGTCTACCCTTTTGTTATTTGTCGTTAATAGTTAATATTGGCAGAAGACCTGACGTGGCCCTTTATGTATGAAATTGTATCCAGACCCTTTCGAGTCAACTATATGTGTGAGAATATTAATACATATGCTTGTATCATGATACAATATAATATGTTGTGAATCAACACAAAATCTAATAGATCTTGCAATTCAGTATATAAAATAGGGATAAGTGCATTAAAAGTCCTAAACTTTATTCTGAAAATGCAATTAATTTCTAAAACTTTCAAAAAATGCAATCATGTCCTAAAACTTGTTACGAAAGTGCAATTGAGTATTAAAATTTTCAAAAAGTGTAATCAACGGAATGACTTGATTGAACTAATTTGACAAATTTTAGGAGTCAATCGCATTTTCTTGACAAGATTTAAAACTTAATTGCCTTTTTAAAAAGCTCTATGATTCAATTGTATTTTCATGACAAATTTTAGGACTTTTAGTACACTTATCCTTATAAATAAGATGACTGAAAATAGAAACTACAAGTAAGAGAACCTATTTTTATCATGTAAGCTTATATTAATCGGCTAAGCAAATTATCAAAGAACATTTTTGCGAAAGAAAAAGACAAAGCTAATCACCTTGCGTAAGGGCTCAAACTAGAGATTCGCTCAAGCCTTTCCTCTCATTTTTTTACTATAAGGCCCATCAAATGAGGGGTCTAAATTGGGTCCAAAAATGGTCTTATTCAAATTGATCCTTTTCATGCAATAAAATTCTAGCAATTCAAATTTGACCCCACCCGAACTTAACCTATATCCAACCCATTATATTACTTAACATATTTGACCTAACTTACGAAAACCCATACGCACCCATTTAATCCATTTTAATATTTTCATGTTAATATAAAATTTTATATTAAAGTAAAAAGGTAAATTAAAAATATCAAAAGATGTTAGTAAATAAAATGAGAAATAAAAATATAAAGATTGGAATACTTATATAGTACTAGAAAAGTATGCAAGTGTTTTGCCGATACACATACTGAATGCATGCTTTATCGATCCAAGTCAATTTAAATTTTTTTATCGCCAAATCCGATTTCTCACTTCAAAATATTTTAAGTGGAAGTAATATGTTTTTGTTCTAGCGATTTAGTGTACATATATTACAACAATTACATATTCCCCACCAAATGCAACACTTCTCAAAGCAAAGAAAGCTCCAAGACCAAACCCCCCTCCCCCTCAGAAGAAAAAAAAAAAGAAAAGGTTGAGTACCTGCACGGTGACCATGCAACCATCGGGATGAAATTAGGGACAAAAAAGATCTTGCAAATCCTAATCCTTTCTCCAGTAACCAAACCTTCGTTAATCACTACGAAGTTACTTCCGTTCATGGTATACAAGTACTATTTAGCATTCTCAAATTTTAAATGCCCCCTTGATCCAAGTAAGAAGGGATTTATGGATTAGAAAAAAGAAGAAGAGAAACAGTGTAAATACTTGTATATATCGCATGATCTCGCTGAAGCACGCAATTTAATCACACAGGTGACCCCTAATGAATTTCCGATGGTAGGATTCAAAATGAGTTAGAGCCAATACGAGTTGCGGGACTTACCAGATTGTGGGTATGTGCAAAGATGCAAATTTGGGTTTGTGGCCCTATAGAACAAAGGTTGTGTGCCCCCATCCAGACCAAGTTTAGGCGAGGAGCTAGCGGAATGTGATTGGCCAACCTGGATTGGACCGATGAGATTGATTGATTTCCAGAGGTTTACCACAAACAATATCCCAGTCCTCCCTTCGACCGTTAATGCCTCGCAAAATTGGACCTCTTCTTAGACCCAAATAAAGCCCATTTTTTAGCTGGGCTCTAACGAGATAAACCCATTCCAACCTCTTGTTAAAACTTAAAATAACTCATATTCTACCCGATCCATCAAACACGAGCCAATAATGACCACTTTTCTTGCTTTTGCTTTCCGTGTCGTTCTAGAACAGTGGAATAATAGCGTTGAGCTTTTGGACCCAGTCTAAGAATTAGTCAATAGTAACCACGTTTTTTCTACAATTTCCAAGAAATTGAAGGCCATAATTGAAAGTGCTATTCAAAGTGGGGTCTCTTGTTCTATCACACTAATTGAATGAGTCGTTTGCTTCTTCATTTACGTATTTCCACGTATTATTCTTAAGAGAATTGCTTATATGATTATGCTTAATTCACTATAAAAATAAGCCACCAAAAAAAAAAACAAATAATGAGAAATTATTATGGGGTCTACTCCTAAAAGAATCCAATGCTCACAATATATTATTAATCTTGCAGTAGCCCAATGACTATTATGTTAGTAAAAGCTTTATTAATCTATCACACCAATGGGTGCAAGGCTCAACTACCATAATTGCCGAAAAAGGATGATTAATGGAAAAACTAACGGATTTAGAGCCTTTTTCTTCATATGCTCCCAAGTTTTTATAGAATAAAAGCCTAGTTAGGTCTCTTCAATGAAATTTCAATGCACAGATGGAGCATTACTCTCACGCTCATCATCAGAGGAATTAAAGAAGAGGGAAAGACCAATCATGCTAATTTTGCTTTACATCAATTTCATTGGAAGGCTCCTCTGCGCGTGCCTGCCAAAACGGAAAAAATCAACAGAAAAGAAATCTTCCTCTTGTTTGGTCAAGTCTTCTCTTGTTGCGTCACCCTCTCTCCAATTGACTTCGTCTCTTTCTCACACGCTGATCGCTTCCGGCGTGTGAGTTAATGGCTAAGATGGTGGACGAATTGTTATGCCAATCGATCGCGGAGCTATCTTAGCGTTTCAAAGCCCTCCTTCGAGCAGCCTTGGGAATCAATCGGTACCCTTCAATTAGTGTTGAAGTGGAATTGGGGTTTCTTAAAGATGGTGTTCAATCTCCGAACCTACAGTTTTACCGAGTCCGATGAAGGTGATCCAATACCTCCTAAAAGCTTCTCTCTAAAGGAGCTCCGAGTCGCGACAGACAACTTCAGCAGCAAGAACATCGTGGGGGACGACTGGTACGGCACAGTTTACAGGGGCCGCTTGGCCGATGGTTCGCTAGTGGCAGTAAAGAGAGCAACCTCTTTCGATTGGTTGAGGGAGGAGCACTTTGAATCAGAAGTGCAAGTGGGAAGCGCGGTTTCGACACACCCAAACGTGCTATGCTTAAGGGGCTTTCACAGGACCAAAAAAGAGCTCTTATTGGTGTATCCCTTGATGATTAACCATAGCCTATCGTACAATCTTACAGAGAGGCAGGATCGGTTTGCCCGACCTATTGATTGGACTACTCGCAAGCGAATAGCCTTGGGAGCAGCGAGGGGGCTTGCCCACCTTCACAATCAAGGTAACTTTAAGATCATGCATCGCTACATCTGTGCATCAAGCATACTGCTGAATGTGGATTTTGAGGCCGTGATAGGACTTTTCCGTTTCCCCATGATCATGCATGAGAGAAATGCAGAAGAAGGGACTATTGAGTGGATAACGTGCATGCCGCCAAGGCACGGAGCCGGAGTTTCATTCTCATCTCCAGCAGAAGAAAATTCAGCTGATTCTGGCTTCGATTCTCTAACCTATCATTGCTATGAAGATGTCTATGTCAACACCCCCATCACTGGCAAATTTGGGTTTATTGCCCCTGAGTACTTATACACAGAAAAGTGCACACTGAAGAATGATGTCTTCGCATTTGGGAGAATGCTTCTCGAGCTAATCTCGGGACAACTGATTAACAACTTTCTCACTGAAGTACTCGGTGGGGAAGCTTTCTTGCCAGAGGATGGGGTTAGAAAACTTGTGAATGAAGACCAGTTGGGAAGGGTGATGGATCCCAATTTGCAGGGGAACTACGCGGAAGAACAGGCAGAGCAACTACTCCGATTGGCATTGTTGTGCTCACATGAGGATCCATCTCTCCGACCAGAGATGTCTGAAGTGGTTAGGATGCTCGAAAGCCAGTTTCTTCAGCGGGATCCTAGTACAAGGAGTAGTTGGAGTCAAAGTGAGTGTGACTCAACTCCATACCACTCTTTCCCTCCTTCTCCTTCTCCTCTGGGGTTTGCTCCATGACTGGCAATTCAACGCTACACCAACACCCTCGCCTTTTACCTTCAATAACGAGTTTAGCTTCTATGTTTCTCTTCCTAAACTCTATATGTTCCTTTTTCACTTTCATTTGTATGATCTTTCTTTAATAATTTCCTTTGATTTTTTTGAGATATATAGCTCGTCCTTTATGCAATGACTGATATCTTCTACATTTGTCATCGAATTGAAAACTAGTAACTGAAATAAAATTCAAGGTGTCACGTTCTAATATATCGAATTAATGGTGAGTGAATGTTTGAGTTTATTAAGAAAGTTCATTGTTCAAACGACAATTGAAATCCAACATAAAAGTCGTCCTTAGAAGACATTGATAAGATCAGTCGCACATGCGTGCACATCAATCCTTATTTATGCAAGAGAATCAAAGTTGTCGGCACTTTCATTCTCGGCCTGCGTCTTTCAAATTTGTTTCAGAGGAGGATATGGTTGGACTAGTTGGCTTTGACTTTCTTCTCTGCGGGGTAAACTCATATGGAGCTTGCAAGACTCGGTGATGGGAGTCGTCAATTCGAGACAACGCTTGTGCATCAACTTCTCGTAGGCTCAAGTTGGGACTTCTAAAATCCGGGTATGCACTTTCCACAATTCACACCTACCCAGGCCATTTCAGGTACTTCTGGGCAATGTTTCCACCCACGGAATCTCCATTTCGTCTTAATTTAGTTGGTTATGTGCTATTCGCGGAGAGGCAATGACAAGAGCAATGGCATTATTAGTTCGATTCCTCACATCTACAACTCTCTTGAGCTCTCACTAAATGTCAGCGAGTTGGGGAATGAGGAGACTTATGCTGAATGTCATGTTGTGCAAACGGATCGTGCACTTGCGAGAGGTTTTAATGACCAGCTTAATTATGCGGTTGTGGATTTCCTTCATGTCTAGAAGAAAACGCCCAGGCAAGGGATTGTGCTTCCTATCAGATTGATATTTTTTAAATGACTTCAAAGATTAACCAATCCCAAATTTGTTTCAACTAGCAATTCTTTGGTGGAAATCATCCCTTTGGCTCACTACCATTAGTTTTAAAAGATCAAGGACAATATTAATTTGAGATTTTTGTAAGACAATAATTTGTTTATGGTATATGTCTCAAGTGATAAATCTAATACTCAAACCTAGAGGGGGTGAATAAGTGTTAAAAAAAAAATCTTAACAAATAAGTATGGAATAAAATAAATTGCTCGCAAAGTTTGTTTGAGGATAAAAAAGAATGAAACTCTGGACTTCTATGATAACTAGAAATAGCGCAACAGACTATAAATGAAGGAAAGAGAGAAGTGCACACGAATTTTATAGTGGTTCGACTTAAATCAAGTATATGTCCACTCTCCCACACTAACAGCCAACTGGCTGGATTCCATTATATAATCAAACAAGAGATTACAACTATTTATGTAAGGCAAGTGAAATTCTTCGTCAGAGAGCTAAACGATGTAGAATAATTCCTTAATAAGTTTATTCTGGATCTGTGTCACAAGAACAATAAGATTAATTCTGGACTTTTCCTCGTTCTAGACACAATCTCATTTTGGACTTCGTAAGAACAGGAAGTGCTTATGGGGATAAACAGACTTTGGTAAAAGTCTTATAGCAAAAGTCTTCGATAGTTCCTCAAAAACAACTTTAAAGGAAATCTATTCTTAAGATAAACGTTAGAACCAGAAAGTTTTGTCAACTTCAAAACTTGGTAGGAGTTTTCTTAACAATTTATCCATTTTTTATGGTGACAAAACTTTCACACAAATTTGAACATAATATCTATATTATCCTACAAATCATCACTTAAGCAGCACAACTTATGGAATAAACAGTCGTTAGAGAATAACCAAACAAAGCAAACAATATAGATATAACATTTCTTAAATTATTATTATTTTTTTTTTTTAAGAAAAAGAGCAAACCAATGAGGGCTTGTAGGTTCCTAATTTTTCTTTAAAAAAAAAAAATGAGGGCTTGTAGGCCTTGCAAGCCCTTTTGCTGCCACCCCACCATCGTTAGCAGGGTCGACGGTGGTGGGGCGAGGATTGGTCAGGGTCACTATGCCTCGGCCAATGGTCAGTGACTCCGATTGATTGTAGTCAAGAGCATGCAAGTCCTCACTGAGATTTGGGGCGAGGGTTGCAACCCACCCCCAAAATGGTTGAGGGTTGCCAGCCCTTGGTTGAGGGCCACCGTTGGTTGGGGCGGGGTGACTAGCCATTGGCCCCACCATAGCCAATGGCGACACTTGGCCCAATCTAGACAAGGGCCGGCAGTGGCAAGGGCCTTATAGGCCCTTGCTTGTTCGCTATCCTTGCTACTTTTTTTTTAAAAATAAATTTTAAAAATTTTGGTTTTTCTTTTAATTTAATTAATATTTATATAAAAATTAAATTTGGACCAAAATGATGCCATTTTGAGGTTATTTTGTTTGTTTTAGCCACTTTAGTGCCACATAAGAGAGAGAAAGTAATTCATAAAGCCATTTCAGCATTTTCTATTAGTCTAATTGGACAAAGTTAATGAGATTGCATAAATTTGACAAGTTTTAGAACTTAATTGCAGCTTCCAAAAGTCTTAACACTCAATTGTACTTCCGTAATAAGTTTTAGGATTTTTAGTGAACATATTTCAAAAAAGTATTGAATTGATTAATTTGAGGCATTAATACCCTTAAAAATTCTAAATTGGTACCCATGATACTCATCCCACAAACTATTATTGTCTCACAAAAATCTCAAACCAGTAATGTCCTTGATCTTTCAAAACTAGTTGCAATGAGCCAAAGGGATTATTTCTGCCAAAGAATCGCTAGAACATCAATCAGGTTGAAACAAAATTGAGATAAGTTAATTTCTTAAATTCATAAAAAAAAAAATCAATCTAATAAGAATCACAATACCCTGCGTAGGCATTTTTTTTTTTTTTCAAGACATGAAGGAAATGCACAACCGCATAATTAAGCAAGTCATTAAAACCTCTCACGAGTGCACAATCCACTTGCACAACACGGCGTTCAGCACGAATCCCCTCATTCCCCAACTCGCTGACATTTGGAGAGAGCTCGAGAGAGCTGTAGACGTGAGGAATCGAACTAAGCAACCATTGATTGTTCGAATGAGGTTAAGGCTAATAATGTCATTGCTCTTGTCATGCCTCCACACGAATAGGTGATTATCAAGTAAATTAAGACGAAATGGAGATTCCTCGGGTTGAAACGTTGCCCAGAAGGTAGCTGAAAAATGGCCCAGGTAGGTGTGAATTGTGGAAATTGAATGCCCGAATTTCACGAGTCCCAACTTGAGCGTACAAGTAATTGATGTGCGATGCTGTTTTGCCATTGATGGCTCCCATCACTGAGAAACTTCTTGAAAGCTTCATATGAGTTCAACTCGCTGAGAGGAAAGTCAAAACCAACTAGTCCAACCATATCCTCCTCCGAAAGCAGAGAAACAAATTTGAAAGATGCAGGGAGAGATCTAAAGTGCCCACAACTTGGATTTTCTTGCATGTACAAGGATTGATGTGCACGAAGACGCATGTGCGACTGATCTTACGTATGTCTTCTAAGGATGACTTTTATGGCAGCCTTTAATTTTCGTTAGAACAATAGAACTTTCTTTATAAACTTGAAACATTCATTCACCATTAATTCGATAGATTAAGAGGTGACACTTTCAATTTTTATTTCAGTTTCTAGGTTTCAATTCGATGACAAATGTAGAAGATAGTCGTTATTACATGAAGGACGTGCTACATGTCTAAAAAAGAGTTGGAAGGTGATGGATTTAATTGGTGATGGGCTTAAGGCCCGTCCGCCCATGCTGGGCCCAAAAAGCCCGGCCCACGGGAATAGGGCCCGTGGATGGGGAAGGTATAAAAGGGAGGAGAGAGAGAGAGAAGACACCCGTTGGTTGGCATAATGAACGTACGTACGTTCCTTTCCCTCTCTTTTTCTCTCAAACGCTCAAGGCGACGCCACTTCCCTATTCAAGTCGAATTGGCATCATCGGATCAGAATTTCTTCCTCTTCTTCGGCATTGGTGTTTAATCTGTGGTTAACAAGGTACGCTCGAATCCGTGATGTGCTTTACGATCGGTGATACGTGCTTTTTCAAGGGCTACGCTTCCGCATTTGATTTAGGGGTTT
Organism: Eucalyptus decipiens; assembly: GCA_014182575.1. Taxonomy (NCBI): domain Eukaryota; kingdom Viridiplantae; phylum Streptophyta; class Magnoliopsida; order Myrtales; family Myrtaceae; genus Eucalyptus; species Eucalyptus decipiens. The sequence goes on along the minus strand of CM024619.1, from coordinate 4,335,560 downwards.
GATTCTATGTCGAATCCGGTTTTCGGGGATCCATTATTCCCAAAATTGGTATCAGAGCCCTAATTCACGTTTTCCCGATCAATTTGATGTTTTTTCTTCGATTTTTCGCAAAAATATTCTCGGCCGTACGGATCAGGCGTGAAATCCCGACACCCGAGCGTTGTTTGGCCTTTTTTTCTGAGTTTTCGTAAGTCGAAATCAAAATCTGAAAGCACTGGGTGAAAGGCGACGTCGAGACGAGTCCGGCGACATGTCGCACGCGCCCACACGCGCGGCCGGAAGGCGCTGCACGTGGGCGCGATGCGCCACACGCGCCGGCGACGAACTGGCACGTGCGCGCCGGCGACCGGCAAAACGGCACACGCCGGTCCGCGGACCGACGCGTGCTGACATCACGCGATGACGTCATCGTAACATCATCCAACGGTCGGTAACCGCTCGGATGACGTCACCGATGACGTCATCACCGACGACGTTTCGCGGGCGGTCACCGACCGCGACCCGACTCCGAATCGTCGGCCGCGCATGCGCGCGGCACGTGCGGCCGGTTCGTCCGACCGTCTGTCCGGTCCAACCGGTCCGTCCGGCCTGAGCGGTCCAACCGGTCCGACCTGTCCGACCCGCGCGCCCATTGACCCGACCCGTTGACCCGCTGACCGTTGACCGACGACCGTTGACTTTGACCGTTGACCGTTGACTAAAAAAAAAAAAAAAAAAGGAATTTGTTTTTTTTTTTCATGTATGCCTATATGGTTTATATGTAATCCATTTTTTTTATCATGCATGTGTTGCATGAATTTTGAAAAATTATGTATTTTCCTTAATATACATTATGGATTATAAGTGATCCATTTTTAATTCTGCATTTGTTGCATGAACTATGATGCGTCATGCACGGATACCTGCAATCCCGAGAACGGACGAGGGAAATGCAAGACTTAAAAGGCTGATGAAAGATTTAGCTGATTATCGGTGACATGAAGGTGATTTAGTATCACATGCGGTCAGGGTCAATCAGATGATACAAGAAATCATCTGGAATTCTTATCTTATGCCGGCTTTGATGAACACTCTTCCACCTGAATGGCAAGCAGTGTTAGATCGGCTATGGGAGGTCAACGTGGTCCCGGGTTATAAGAGGCTAGTGGAAGCTTTTGTAAGAGAGTACCATAGGATTGAGTTGGCCAAAACTTCAACCCTTAGAATGAGCGTCACATGGCGTAAGGTGAATGCGCCTTGGTGGCGACATGAAAGCTCTCCAAAAGTTTTTCCATGGTTGGCAAATGTGCCTTCAGTTTTCTCAGATGTTTTGACTGATAGATTAGAAGGGACATTCCCTGATTATTTCTTAGATTAATTATGAGATGTTTTATGAGAGTAAATATCTATTTCCATGTTGATATTTTTCTCTGTATATATTGCTTAGTGTAATGTATAGTTGTATTATGTGAAAGCACTGTTATTCTATTGGATGTTAGATAATATTTGCTTTCTGTTGCTGCTGATTGCTGTGGGTAATTAGCTGTGGGTAGTTATAGAAGTTTTTTGTAACTTCATAGAATTGATTTTGCATATGACAATCATATTAATGATAATTTTAAGTTAGGATCTTTGGAGGATGATTGGAAATATAGTGACCTTTTGATTCTGAAGCCTTACTTGAAATTATTCATTAATATGATGGGTCTATGCAAATAGGGATGCATAAATGATAGGCATTAATTATTCGTGCATGTATGTCCGATGTGTTCAAATTGATGGTTTCAAAGAACTAAGAATGTGATTGCCGATATGAACGGCAACAATTGTGAAATATTGAATATGAAGATTCAATATGTGTTGGAAAAGCAAGAAGCACTAGAAGCTCTTGACCATATTATGGAAGATCTTGAGGGTGACGTGCGCCACCTTGAGCTAGCAGAGGACCGCCTAACGGCATTTGAGTCGAAAACAGACATTTGCAATGCTGGTTCTAGCTTAGAAAGGGCTTTGAGCTCTAAGCGCAAGCGTATTGATTCATTCAATATGTGGGAATGCAAAGGATCAAGTCCTTATTGCAAGAAATCAAGAGTTAATCAACACAAGAGAGGAAAACGTCCTTAAGTGAAGAAAATGTCAAGGGTGAGGTGTTACAATTGTGACAAGAGAGGTCACTATGCTCGCGACTGTCGTGAGCTAAAGAAGGTATACACCTCCTGTACATTTGAGAACTTTGCTTATGTGCCAAGTTCTGCATTATTAGCTGAATCCAATCCTTTGTGGACTGTAGATTCAAGAACGACAGACCATGTAAGGAAGGATAGAGGATCTTTCGTGAAATTCCGACGAATACCTACTGGAACTAAGTGGATCTATGTAGGAAATAACTCTAGAGATGAAGTTAAAGGGATTGGTACTTGCCAATTGAATGTGCGTGGTGGACACACCTTGTTCTTACATGATGTTCTATATGCTCCGGAGATTCGTCGAAATTTAAGTGTCTGTTTTGGTGTTGGTTAAGCTTGGTTTTGGTATGAACTTCCATAATAAAGGGGTAGATTTGTATTTGGATACAAACTACTATGGTAGTGGTCACTTTCTGGATGGTTTTATTGTACTAAATGTTGACTGTGGTGATGTCAATATATGTTATTATCTTATTTCACGTCTTCTACTTCATATGATAATGATGTGAATATGGTGGCATGCTAGACTTGGTCATATGGGCCAACAACATATGAAAAGACTAGCCAAAGAGGGTTTGTTGGGCAACATTGAAAAGTCGATTTGCCAATATGTGAGCATTGCCTAGTAGGGAAAATGACAAGGAAACCATTTGAAAAAAAGTAAAAGAGCTGAATTTCCTCTGCATTTAATCTATTCTGATGTCTGTGGTTCAATGAATGTGAGAGGAAGGCAAGGGGCTGTTTGTTTCATCACTTTTATAAATGATTCTACTTGATTCGGATATGTCTATTTAATTTCTCATAAATCTGAAGCATAAGTTGTTTCAAAAGGTTTATGAACCTGGTAGAAAATCAATTAGACAAGAAAATAAAGGTATTTAGATCCGATCGAAGTTGAGAATATTTATCTGATGAGTTCAGAAAATTATGTGATGAAAAGGGAATAGAAAGACAGTTATCTATTCTATATACTCCTCAACAAAATGTTGTTGTAGAGAGAAGAAACAGAACCCTACTGGAAATGGTTAGGTCCATGAGAGTGCATGCTAACTTACCTATCACTTTTTGGAGTGATGCGTTATTAACTGCTGCCTATATACTTAACTGGGTGCCTTCCAAATTAGTTATTTCCACTCCATATAAGTTATGGATAGGTAGAAAACCGGACTTAAGTTTTCTTAAGTCATGGGGTTGTGCTACCTATACTCACGAGTCCGGTCACAAATTTGGGAAATTGGGTCCCAAAGGAAATAAGAGTATTTTCATGAGATACTCCGAACACTCGAAAGGGTATGTGTTCTTAGGTGAGCAGGAAAGTTGGAGTATAACTGAATTTTGAATCACGGGATGTCACATTCTTAGTGGATGAATTTCCTAAGAAAGGCAAAATAAGGGAAGATTGTTCCCTATTTAAAACCTTGGATCAAGATAATGATATTAGTGTAGTTCATCCAAGTGGGAGTAATATGAGAAGTGATGAATTAAATTCAACTCATTCTCAATTGCAACCACATGATGAGACGACGTTATCATTATCTAATCCTAGTGGGAGCATAATGGGTAATGATGTGCTAAGTGTACAATCTCCCATACGGTGAACAAGTTGCCAAAATATTTCCCGTCGATGTTTTGACATTGTAGGGGAAACTTTTATGATTGCTCCACAAGATGAGGATGAGCCAAGAAATATTAATGAGGCTCTAAATTGCCCTAATAAGGAAAAATTGATTTATGCAATGAAAGAGGAAATGGAGTCAATGAAGTCAAATCATGTTTAGCAACTGGTTGATCTTCCAAAAGGACGCAAAGCTATTGGGAACAAGTGGGTTCTCAAAATAAAGCAAAAGGCTGATGGCTCGATAGAAAGGCATAAGGCTCGCCTTGTGGCGAAGGGGCATAATCAACAGGAATGAATTGATTATGAAAGTATATTTTCTTCTGTAGTGTGATTTATCTTGATTCGCATAGTTCTGGCAATAGTGGTTAGTATGGATCTTGAGTTACATCAGATGAATGTAAAGACTGCTTTTCCTCAATGGAGAATTAGAGGAAGAAATATATATGGAACAACCTGCTGGTTTCATAGTGAAAGGCCAAGAAGAAAAGGTATGTCGACTTTGGGGGTCGATATATGGCTTTAAGCAGTCGTCAAGACAATGGTGTATACGTTTTTCATAATGCCATAATGGCATATGACTTTACAATGATAGATAAGGATCATTGTGTATATATCAAAAGATCCGAGATCAATTTGTGATCATATCATTATATGTTGATGATATACTAATTGTCGGAAGTAATATGGAGTTTGTTTATACGGTGAAGAATTCGTTGTCTTCCAACTTTGAGATGAAGGACATGGGTGATGTTGCATACATTCTTGGAGTTAAGATTTCAAGATTGCAAACCCATAGACACTCCTATTACAAAAGGTGAAGGATTGAGCCATAAACTGTGTCCAAGGACTCCACAAGAGGAGGAACAAATGAAACATGTTCCTTATGCTAGTGCAGTTGGAAGCTTGATGTATACTATGATGTGTGCAAGACCTGACATATGTTTTGCAGTTGGAATGGTGAGTAGTTACCAATTCAATCCAGGTCAAGCACATTGAAAAACCATTAAAAGAATACTGAGGTATCTAAAGGGAACTGCTGATTATACGATAAGTCATTAAGGAAATGATCTGCGACTCTAAGGCTATTATGATGTTGATTGGGGATGAGATTTAAATGAAAGAAAATCTATCTCTGGGTTTGTTTTCTTACCGAATAATGGCACCATATGTTAGAGCAGTAAGAAACAAAAGTGTATAGCCTTGTCCACGATATAAGTTGAGTTCGTGGCATTATCAGCAGTAGTATAAGAAGGTGTTTGGCTTAAGAGATTTTTTGGATCATTTAGGTGTTATTGGAAGTGCTGCAGATTTGTTATTCGTTAACTGTGATAGCCAAGCAGCAAAAGGGTACACCAAAGATCCAAAATATCATAGCAAGACCAAACCTATAGATACCAAGTATAATTTTGTCAAGGATATGATTGCACGAAAAGATGTGAACTTAGAGTACATACTACGCATAGAATGGTAGCAGATCCTATGACAAAGCCAATACCTAGAGATGTGTTTTGTAGCTATATGAAATCTCTAGGATTGCGTAGAGGCTGATGTATTGAATATTGTTATTTCCCTAAGTGTTCACATTTGATGAATTTATGTTTTCATCATTAATGCCTATGAATCTTTGTTTGATCTTTATGCATCTTATTGCTTAGTGCATTATTTTAAGTTGAGAAGTATGTCGGACAGATATAAGATTAGCCCACTCACATGGGTAATCGCCTCTATTTACTGTGTGATTGATAGAGATGAGACTGTTTTTAAACTTATTATCTAGGTGATAATCGAGAGCTCAAGCTTAAAATACGTATGTCGCCTTAACTGGGTGTTAAGATGAGGACATAATACTTACGATGTCCGAAAGTAAAATACCCCACATATTTTACTTTATCTGTCTAAGATGCCAGATGTGAGTTCTGATGAATTTTGTGAATAAGTAGATAGGTGAACTCAAGTTAGACATTGGGTATGTCTGAACTATCATATGTACGGTATTGAAAGGTGTAGACATACGCTCCATGGGAAAGGAGTTAATACCGTAATACGTATTTCATACTACGTATGCATAATGACGACCAATAAGAGTGGCAAAAAGTTTGATCTCAACTTTTATGACGTGTGAGACTCTTGAGGAAAAGAGTTCCTTAATTTTTTAGTCCCCTCATGACTCTTACTTATTTTCAAGATTTCTATTTTGTGTTTGCTATCTTAGGATGTTGCCAATGGTCATGAGTTTGATTCGATCTAATGGGGCATTTCTAGAAAAGCAAGCTGAACTGAAATTGAGAGTTTGAAGGAAAGAGGAAGATCGATTTTGGAGAATCACATTGTAATTTTGTATTCACCGGTTAACCAATTATGACTGTCTTTGGGATAATCATAATTGTGAATACAATATATATATATCATTGTTTAAAAGAGATCAAGAGAGATATAAATGTGATCGATCGATCTAGGGTACTGCATACTAAATCTACTTAGGATGTGATGCCCATTATGAGCTGCTATATATTCCTAACAGATGTATAGCAACGAGCTCTTAAAGTATGCTGGTCGCACGGATTATTCACCAGTATGAGTGTTGAAGAGAGGAAAAGAGGATTCTGTTCGGCCCATCATGTTAAGTGAGAGTCTATGATGGATTTTTCGCTAATGGGGATGAGTTGGGCCTGTCCACCCATGTTGGTTTTGTACCACCATGTGCGAGTGGGAGATGATGGATTTAATTGGTGATGGGCTTAAGGCCCGTCCGCCCATGCTGGGCCCAAAAAGCCCGGCCCACAGGAATAGGGCCCGTGGATAGGGGAAGGTATAAAAGGGAGGAGAGAGAGAGAGAAGACACCTGTTGGTTGGCATAATGAACGTACGTACGTTCCTTTCCCTCTCTTTTTCTCTCAAACGCTCAAGGCGACGCTGTTTCCCTATTCAAGTCGAATTGGCATCATCGGATCAGAATTTCTTCCTCTTCTTCGGCATTGGTGTTTAATCTGTGGCTAACAAGGTACGCTCGAATCCGTGGTGTGCTTTACGATCGGTGATACGTGTTTTTTCCCGGGCTACGCTTCCGCATTTGATTTAGGGGTTTGATTCTGTGTCGAATCCGGTTTTCGGGGATCCGTTATTCCCAAAAGAAGGAAAGTATTATAGAAAGATCATACAAATGTAGGTGAAGAGGAAGAACACAGAATATAGGAAGAGAAAAACATAGAAGCTAAACTTGTTGTTGAAGTTAGAAGGCAATGATGATGATGCAACATTGACATGCCAGTCATGGAGCAATCCCCAGAGGAGAAGGAGAAGGAGGGAAAGAGTAGAACGGAGTTGAGTCGCCCTCACTTTGACTCCAACTACTCCTTGTACTAGGATCCCAATGAAGAAACTGGCTTTCGAGCATTCGAACCACTTCAGACATCTCTGGTCGAATAGATGGATCCTTGTGTGAGCACAACAATGCAAATCCGACTAGTCGCTCTGCTTCTTCTTCCACGTAGTTCCCCTGCAGATTGGGATCGATTACCCTTCCCAACTCGTTCTTGTTCTTAAAATCACCGATCCATTCCGCCAAACTGAGATCTTCATCGTCTGCCAACGCTATTAGTAATGAAATTCCGGTTCCCGACATGAGCTCGAGAAGCATTCTCCCGTATGCAAAGACATCATTTTTCAGGGTGCACTTTCCTGAGAGGAGATACTCGGGGGCAACATACCCCCATCTGCCACCGAGGGTGGTGGCGTTGACATAAACATCTTCATAGCGATGGTAGGATTGAGAATCGTAGTGCCACTCAATAGTCCCTTCCTCTGCATTATTCTTGTGCATGATCACAGCAAGCGAAAATACTCCTATCACGGCCTCAAAATGCACATTCAGCAGTATATTGCTCAGGCAGATGTCACGATGCAATATCTTGATGTTGCCTTGATTGTGAAGGTGTGCAAGCCCCCTTGCTGCTCCCAAGGCTATTCACTTGCGAGTAGTCCAATTGAGAGGTCGGGCAAACCGATCCGGTCTCTCTGTAAGATTGTATGATAGGCTATCGTTGATCATCAAGGGATACACCAGTAAGAGCTCTTTCTTGGTCCTGCAAAAGCCCCTCAGGCATAGCACATTTGGGTGTGTCGAAACCGTGCTTCCCACTTGCACTTCTGCTTCGAAGCTCTCCTTGGAGAACGAATCGACAGAGCTTGCTCTGTGTACTGCCACTAGCGAACCATCCGCCAAGCGCCCCTTGTAAACATTGACACTCGAGAAGTACCCCACGATGTTGTTGCTGCTAAAGTTGTCCGTCGCGCGTTGGAGCTCCTTTAGGGGGAAGCTTTTAGGAGGTGTTGGATCGTCTTCAATGGACTCGGCAAAACTGAAGGTTCGGAGATTGAACACCATCTTTAAGCGGGGAAACAGTAGATTCTTCTTAAGTGCATCGTGTGAGCTTGAGGGTTTTTCTCTGTCTGTGGTGAATGGTTTGGGAATGCCTTCTGCTTGGACACTGCTTTTGGTCGGTGCGAATGAATGAAATAGTAAGGAAAAGTCGTTGGATCGAAGGCTGATTTCGAGGTGTGGGGTCGTCTCGCTTCAAGGCCTTCCTGCGAGCAGCTTCGGGGAAAGAGAGAGCGAGAGAGGCTTCGTTGCCTCAAAGCTTCCTAAATTTGACAAAACGCGTAACTCATATAAAGAAAAGAAGAGCCAAAATGGCCAAATTTATTTTGGTAAGACCCAACTTAGTTCCTCTTTTGTGCTTGTAAAGTGCCATGAAAGAACAAAGAAAAGAAAGAGAAAGCAAACCGAAAGGGAAAGAAGAAACGAGAATGGGAAATCGCTGTTACTGGTCGGAAAACATCGATTGATGCTGGAATACACCTTTTAAATGTGAATGGTACAATTTCTTTGCTGTCTTTCCCTCTTACAAGTTGGGTTTTTGTTCTTGTAGTTAAAAGCGTAGCTCTTTCTTGGTCGGCAAAAGCCCCTCGGGGCGTAGCACATTCGGATGCATATGAATCAAGCTAGGCACTTCCATCTCGTTTTGAACTGCTTTTCGGTCCCCCCGGGTGAGATTCTCGGTCCTTTTGACTGCCACTTGAGAACCATTGGCCAAGCTCTCCCAAAGAAACCGCACCAAATCCACCCATGCCCACGATATTGTCGCGGCCTAAATTTTGTGTCGCCTCTCCAAGCTCCTCCAGAGGAAAGCATTTAGGGAGTGCTGGGTCTGCTTCAATGGGATTGGAGAATCTGAAGGTTTTGGAACATGAACACATGCGAGATTTCTTTTAGTGTTGACTGAGTTCGGATTAGCTTTTATGTCTCAATAGCTTTGGCTCGGCGCGCCCAAGTCTGTGTCTATGGGCGTGAAAGTCGCTCCACTTTTTTTTTTTGGTCGATAATTAGCTACTTTCATTCATTGAAAACAATTATCTTTACATGGAAAAGATAAGCTGGAATCAAAACATAAGTGTGGTATCTCAAAATTCATGGCAACCTCCAAATACATTAAAGTCTATGAATAGGTGATGGAAGTACCATTAAGTTATTTTATGGCCATTTAATCCATAATTTGCAATAAGATATATGGTCAAGCTTTTAATGGATAATTATGTGATAGGAAAGAAAATTCTATCATTGGCCATGTGTATTATAAATGGAATTTATGGATTTGTGACTACAAGTTTTATGGCCTTATTATTTTTGCAAGTTAGGTATTTATTTAAGTGGAAAATGTTAATAGGTTATTAAAAGGTTAGTGGGCCGAAATTCTTAGGCCAAACTAGCCCAAAAACCTAGCCCAAGACGCCCACCACTTCGGTCCAAAACCTAGCCCATTAAGCCCATTGGGCTGTCGACGCATGGAGGGGGGAGGAAGAGCCGCATGGCCTCCTCCAAGTGTCTTCAACAAGGGAGACACTTGTCTCCTTCTTAGGGACAAGTGTCCCTCCATGCAAAAAGGGAAGCATGCAAGTATTTAAGCAACCAAAAAGAATGAGAGAGAGGGAGTGGCTGGTTTTGAGAGAGTGAGAGAGAGGGAGAGGGTTGCCAAGAGAGTGAGGAACCGAGAGAGAGGAGGAAGAAGCAGTGTGTCCGTCCGTCCGCTCATCCGTCGCCCGTCGCCATGCGTCCGTCGTCCGCCGTGATTGCTTGTGCTTGCTCGGTACAAAGGCAAGTTGGGATCCATATTCTGCTCTTGCATGTGTGTCTTGCATGTGTGAAGTAGGTGAAAGGAAATTGACAGGACCTGAACTGGTACAAGTTACCACTGAAGCTGTTGAAATTATCAGGAAAATACTTAAAACAACTCAGAATAGGCAGAAAGACTACGCAGATAGGCGTAGAAAGCCTTTGGAATTTAGCGTGGGAGACCATGTATTCCTTAAGGTATCTCCAATGAAAGGGATATCTCGATTTGGGATGAAGGGTAAGTTAAGTCCTAGATTTGTTGGACATTTTGAAATACTCAAAAGGATAGGGGATGTAGCTTATCGCTTAGCGCTACCTCCTAAGTTGGGAAATTTGCATGATGTGTTTCATGTACTGATGTTGAGGAAGTACCAGCTGGATCCTAGTCACATACTCGATCATGAAGCCATCAAAGTGGATGAGAAAGTAAGGTACATTGAAGAGCCTATACAGATATTGGATCAAAAGGAACAAATTCTTAGGACTAAGAAGATCCCTCTTGTTAAGGTATTATGGCGACATCATGATATGGAGGAAGCCACATGGGAAAGTGAAGATTAGATGAAGGAAAAGTACCCCTATTTGTTTCAAGAAGGCACGAGTGGTGTCTAATTTCGAGGACGAAATTCTCTAAGGAGGGGAGAATTGTGGCATCCTGGAATTTCATAAAAATCCATAAATATGCCATGAGCTATGGATAGGCGATAGAAGTACCGCTATTGTATTTTGTAGCCTCCTAGTCTATGAGTTGCGATGAGATGTATGGCCAAGTTTTTAATAGATGAATTTTTGGAAAATGAAGTTTTATTTTTGGCCATGTATGTGTGATAAATTGGAACTTATGGAATTATAATTTCAAGTGCATAGTTATCTTAGATTGTAATTTAGTACTTCAATTTAATAGGGGATTTAAGTAATTTTATTTTAAAAAGGTTGATTTTAGGGTAATTAAGCTTGGGTCTTAGGCCCAAGAGGGATGGGCCTAAGATGGGCTAAGCTGGTCGGCCCAATAGAAGCCCACGGAGGGGCTGTCGCCAGCCCAAGTGAGGCCCAAGAAGGAGAGTGGCCAGCCCATTGCATGGGCTTTGCCAAGTGGCAAGGAGGTCTTCATGCATTGGCTTGTGGAGAGGCATGTGATGATTGCTAATGATGGAGAATTGGGAGAATAAAAGGGAAAGAGAGAGAGAGAGAGTGGCCGGTTGGGTTGCCGTCCAAGTGAGAAAGAGAGAGAGTGAGTTGCGAGAGAGAGGAACCGAGAGGGAGGAGAGGAAGGAGCTCGCTGTTCATCCGCCCGTCACGGCCCGTTTGCCGCCCATTCGTCCGCCGTGTGCCGTCGTTCTCTTGAGTTTAGAGGCAAGTTAGGATCCTCTTACTACTCTTGCATGTGTGTGTTGCATGTATGTTTGGAGTAGTGTCGAATTTTGGGTGATTAGGAGGGAGAAACCGAAGCTAGAATGACTTGTTCTTGAGTGATGTTGCTGTTTTCGCATGAACCGCCTGAGCCAGAATCTTGTGAGAGCTTGCATGCATGTTTTGAGTTCGATTTTGACTTTGATTCCTCATGAAAGTTGTAGCCAATATGTTAAACTACAACATACTAAAATTTGGTACAAAATGGAGGAGATTTAAGGGGTCAAACTCTCATCCTACGGAGACACTAGATCTGGAACTGTTTTGCTGACCTTGTGGTAGATTTGTGGTTGCATGTTGATTTTTATCAAGAATCTCTCTTCGACTTCTTCATGAAACTTGTATAGAACATCTTAAAGACTAACATACTCAAATTTGAAGTAAAATGAACAAGTATAGCCTAGTGAATCGACTTACTCTTGAAGACGGTAAATCCGGAGACGTGGTACTGGACACCCGAGACTTCATGGACCCATATGGTGACTGTTCTTTGGAAATTTGACTTAGATCCCTTAATGAAAGTTGTAGGGGACCTCTTGAAGTAAAACATATCAAAATTTCAGAGGAAACGAAGAAGAATAAGTGGGTAAAAACTCGGTATTTCGAAGATGACTACACTGGACGTTTCGGTATGAGAACCAGAAGCTTCGGACGACTATAGGAAATTATCTGAAACGAATCTGGCCTAGAAGTCCTCACAAAAAATATACTTTAGTGTCTTAAATAAAATCTGGTAAATTTTCATAATTTTCGGAAGTCGTTCGGGTATTTTAATCGAATTATTTCAAAAACTGCACATTCTGTTTTTATCCGAAATTGCATGCTGTATTTGTGTGAATGATATCTTTTGTATGGAACTTTATTGGCCATGTGTTTTCATGAAATCAATGTCTTATTGTCTTGTCTATCACATGTCCTAATTTCATGATTTTTGAAAATCATATGGATAGTTAATTTAAATATTTTCAAAAATGGTACAAGCTGGAATTTAAATAAATTTCAAAAAGGCATGATAAATGGACTATTCTGAATTGTACGAATGCCATCAATTTTATGTTTATGAATGATTGCGCATTGCTGCATGTATAGATCGAAGGATGAAAGTGATTTTGTTTGCCATTACATCATGTGCCATGCTGAGTTGAGACTTAAATTGGTAAACATAAATAATGATAAATGAGGAAACTGTTTGTTGCGGATGATAATGCCCTGGGAGTATCAGGATGCCCGAGATGGGGGGTGCCGGATGCCCGGAATGTATAGAGATACATGGCCGGATGGTCTCGGGAGTTTCGAGATGCCCGGAATGGTTGGGTGCCGAAAGCCTCGGAAGTCTTTGCCCGAGGGGATGCCTCATGATGCCAGTTGGGATGCAAGATGCGCGGAATGTGGGGGTGCCGGATGCCCGGTGGCCTTAAATAGCTGAATGCCGGAGGTTTTTCTCGCGATGCCAAGATGGGGTGCGAGTGTAAAGTATGAGATGAAATTGATGATCCCGAGAAAGAGTGATGTGGTGATCGAATTGAAAGTTAAAAGTGGAAATTGAATCATGCATATATGATATGATATGATGATGACCACCTATGGCATGATGACATGCATATATGCTATGATATGATGATGATCACCTATGGCATGATGACATGTGTATGATGTGATGATGACCACTTATGGCATGATGATACATGTGTGTGACATAATAATGATCACCTATGGCATGATGACATGTATGTGATATGATTGTGATGAGAATGTATGATGGTATATGCATGGCTTCAAGGTAAGTATGCTTGGATGCATGAATGGCATGTATGATGTTGTGATTGTATTGTATGATGCATTGAGTGGTTATTGGATTCATTTACCTGCTGAGTGGTTGTATTCATCCCTTCGGGACCAACATTTCAGATTAGCAGCATGCCGCTCCCTGCTGTCACGCGAGGCGTATTTTACGGCCTACCTTCGGATGTAGAGGTCGAGTGCAAGGAGTTTGATTGTCCCTCTGTTCCCGGTCTTACGTATATCCGAGTGCGCGTCTTTGTTATGTATGATGTTGGCCTGGCTAGGGGCCTTGTTGTCCAAGAGTTCATATCCGTCCACATTCGTCGTGACGGAGTGATGCGTGGGATATTGCCGCCGCCATCGCCTGATGCACCGAGATGGGTGTGAGGGCCCGTGCGTGACAAGTAGGAGCTAAAACTTTTTGGGATGGTTAGCCGACACTAGAGATGTGGGATCTTTCACGTTAGTCGTAGTGGGTTGAGTGTTTCTTTTTGGGGTTTAGGCCGAGTGTGGCTTCATGTCCTGGCCTTTCTTTTGATGTACCAACCCAAGGAAACCCATCTTGAAAATAAAGTGTCATGGCTTTGTCTTTTAATTATGATGTTTAGTGGTGTGCAATTGTATCATGGTTGATGGAGGGTGAGATGGCGATATTTTATTTTGCCTCTGCTAATGAGTCACGCTAGGACCGTTTTCAAAAAAAAAAAAAGTCTATGATTTACGACGCTTCTTCTAAGAGATGAAATCAGGTGTAACGTTTGGTGCCTGTGGCGACCTAAGGGGGTTCGGGGTGCCATGCCCCTTAGGTCGCCACGGGCACCAAACGTTACACCTGATTTCATCTCTTAGAAGAAGCGTCGTAAATCATAGAAATTTTTAAGAAAAAAAAAAACGGTCCTAGCGTGACTCATTAGCGGAAGCAAAATAAAACATCGCCATCTCACCCTCCATCAACCATGATACAATTGCACACCACTAAACATCATAATTAAAAGACAAAGCCATGACACTTTATTTACATATTTTCAAGATGGGTTTCCTTGGGTCGGTACATTAAAAGAAAGGCCAGGACATGAAGCCACACTCGGCCTAAACCCCAAAAAGAAACACTCGACCCACTACGACTAACGTGAAAGATCCCCCATCTCTCATGTCGGCTAACCATCCCAAAAAGTTTCAGCTCCTACTTGTCACGCACGGACCCTCACACCCATCCCGGTGCATCAGGCGGTGGCGGCAGCAACATCCCACGCATCACTCCGTCACGACGAATGTGGACGGATATGAACTCCTAGACAACAGGGCCCCCAGCCAGGCCCACATCATACATGACAAAGACGCGCACTCGGATATACGTAAGACCAGGAACAGAGGGACAGTCAAACTCCTCGCACTCGACCTCTACATCCAAAGGTAGGCCATAAAATACGCCCCACGTGACAGCAGGGAGCAGCATGCTGCTATTCTAAAATGTTGGTCCCTGAATGGGTGAGTACAACCACTCAGCAGGTAAAAGAATCCAATAATCACTCAATGCATCATACAATACAATCACAACATCATACATGCCATTCATGCATCCAAGCATACTTACCTTGAAGCCATGCATATACCATCATACATCCTCATCACAATCATATCACATACATGTCATCATGCCATAGGTGATCATTATTATGTCACACACATGTATCATCATGCCATAGGTGGTCATCATCACATCATACACATGTCATCATGCCATAAGTGATCATCATCATATCATATCATAAATGCATGTCATCATGCCATAGGTGGTCATTATTATATCATATCGTATATGCATGATTCAATTTCCACTTTTAACTTTCAATTCGATCACCACATCACTCTTTCTCGGGATCATCAATTTCATCTCATACTTTACACTCACACCCCATCCTGGCATCGCGAGAAAAACCTCCAGCATTCAGCCATTTAAGGCCATCGGGCATCCGGCACCCCCACATTCCGGGCATCTCGCATCCCAACTAGCATCACGAGGCATCCCCTTGGGCAAAGACCTCCGAGGCTTCCGGCACCCAACCATTCCAGGCATCTCGAAACTCCCAAGGCCATCCGGCCATGTATCTCTATACATTCCAGGCATCCGGCACCCCCCATCCCGGGCATCCTGATACTCCCAGGGCATTATCATCCGCAACAAACAGTTTCCTCATTTATCATTATTTATATTTACCAATTTAGGTCTCAACTCAGCATGGCACATGATGTAATGGCAAACAAAATCACTTTCATCCTTCGATCTATACATGCATCATCAGTCATCATCATACATGCAACAATACGCAATCATTCATAAACATAAAATTTATGGCATTCGTACAATTTAGAATAGTCCATTTATCATGCCTTTTGAAATTTATTTAAATTCCAGCTTGTACCATTTTTGAAAATATTTAAATTAAATATCCATATGATTTTCAAAAATCATCAAATTAAGACATGTGATAGACAAGACAATAAGACATTGATTTCATGAAAAACACATGGCCAATAAAGTTCCATACAAAAGATATCATTCACACAAATACAGCATGCAATTTCAGATAAAAACAGAATGTGCAGTTTTTGAAATAATTCGATTAAAATACCCGAATTACTTCTGAAAATTATGAAACTTTACCAGGTTATAGTTAAGACACTAAAGTATATTTTTTGTGAAGACTTCTAGGCCAGATTCGTTGTAGATAATTTCCTATAGTCGTCCGAAGCTTCTGGTTCTCATACCAAAACGTCAAGTGTAGTCATCTCCGAAATACCGAGTTTTTACCAACTTATTCTTCTTCGTTTCCTCTGAAATTTTGATATTTTTTACTTCAAGAGGTCCCCTACAACTTTCATTAAGGAATCTAAGTCAAATTTTTAAAGAACAGTCACCATATGGGTCCATGAAGTCTCGGGTGTCCAGTACCACGTCTCCGGATTTACCGTCTTCAAGAGTAAGTCGATTCACTAGGCTATACTTGTTCATTTTACTTCAAATTTGAGTATGTTAGTATTTAATATGTTCTATACAAGTTTCATGAAGAAGTCGAAGAGAGATTCTTGATAAAAATCAACATGCAACCACAAATCTACCACAAGGTCAGCAAAACAGTTCCAGATCTAGTGTCTCCGTAGGATGAGAGTTTGACCCCTTAAATCTCCACCATTTTCTACCAAATTTTATTATGTTGTAGTTTAAGATGTTTGCTACAACTTTTATGAATAAATCAAAGTCAAAACATGCATGCAAGCTCTCACAAGATTCTGGCTCAGGCGGTTCATGCGAAAACAGCAACATCACTCAAGAACAAGTCATTCTAGCTTCGGTTTCTCCCTCCTAATCACCCAAAATTCGACACTACTCCAAACATACATGCAACACACACATGCAAGAGTAGTAAGAGGATCCTAACTTGCCTCTAAACTCAAGAGAATGACGGCACACGGCGGACGAACGGGCGGCAAACGGGCGGCGACGGGCGGACGAACGGCAATCTCCTTCCTCTCCTCCCTCTCGGTTCCTCTCTCTCGCAACTCACTCTCTCTCTTTCTCACTTGGACGGCAACCCAACCGGCCACTCTCTCTCTCTCTTTCCCTTTTATTCCCCCAATTCTCCATCATTAGCAATCATCACATACCTCTCCACAAGCCAAAGCATGAAGACCTCCTTGCCACTTGGCAAAGCCCATGCAATGGGCCGGCCACTCTCCTTCTTGGGCCTCACTTGGGCTGGCGACAGCCCCTCCGTGGGCTTCTATTGGGCCGACCAGCTTGGCCCATCTTAGGCCCATCCCTCTTGGGCCTAAGACCCAAGCTTAATTATCCTAAAATCAACCTTTTAAAAAAAAAAATACTTAAATCCCCTATTAAATTGAAGTACTAAATTACAATCTAAGATAACTATACACTTGAAATTATAATTCCATAAGTTCCAATTTATCACACATACATGGCCAAAAATAGAACTTCATTTTCCAAAAATTCATCCATTAAAAACTTGGCCCATACATCTCATCGCAACTCATAGACTAGGAGGCTACAAAATACAATAGCGGTACTTCTATCGCCTATCCATAGCTCATGGCATATTTAGGGATTTTTATGAAATTTCAGGATGCCACAATTCTCCCCTCCTTAGAGAATTTCGTCCTTGAAATTAGACACCACTCGTGCCTTCTTGAAACAATACAATCACTTTTCTTGCTTTTGCTTTCCGAGTTGTTCTAGAACAGTGGAATAATAGCGTTGAGCTTTTGGACTCAGTCTAAGAAATAGTCAATAGTAACCACGTTTCTTCTACAATTTCCAAGAAATTGAAGGCCATAAATTGAAAGTGCTATTCAAAGTGGGGTCTCTTGTTCGATCACACTAATTAAATGAGTAATTTGCTTCTTCATTTACGTATTTCCACGTATTATTCTGAAGAGAATTGCTTATATGACTATGCTTAATTCACTATAAAAATAAGCCACAAAAAACAAAAAAATAATAATTAGAAATTATTATGGGGTCTACTCCTAAAAGAATCCAAGGCCCACAATATATTATTAATCTTACAATAGACCAAGAACTATTATGTTGGTAAAGCTCTATTAATCTATCACACCAATGGATAATTGCCAAAAAAAAAAAAAGGATGTTTGATGGAAAAACTAATGAATTTAGAGCCTCTGTCTTCATATGCTCCCAAGTTTTTGTAGATTAAAAGCCTAGTTAGGTCTCTTCAATGAAATTTCAATGCGTAGATGGAGCGTTACTTTCACGCTCATCGTCAGAGGAATCAAAGAACAGAGAGAGACCAATCATGCTAATTTTGCTTTACATCAATTTCATTGGAAGGTCCTCTGCGTGAGCCTGCCAAAACGGAAAAAATCAAAAGAAAAGAAATCTTCCTCTTGTTTGGTCAAGCCTTCTATTGTTGCGTCACCCTCTCTCCAATTGACTTCGTCTCTTTCTCACACGCTGATCGCTGATCGCTTCCGACTCTAATTTGAATCCTTAGTTAATAAAACGTTTGTTTTTATAATTTCAAAAAATAATTAAAAATCGAATATTTTGGTAATTTTTCCTAGGAAAATCAAATCATATTTTCTATAACAAACAATAGAAAATATTTTTTAGTTCATTTTCAGATTTCAATCAAAGATCAGAAAATAGTCATTTTTAATGACTTCCTAGATAATATTTTTCAGAAATGTCACATTTTCCTCGTAATATTGGAGTCTAAAGAGAGATTAAAAAGTCCACCGGAAGAAAAAGAAAGATTGAAGAAGTTGGTTTTCTCCATTGGCTAATGGTGAATGAATGTTGAACTTTGACAATTGTGGAGGTTAGTTTCAAAGATAACTGTCGGTCCTCCACTTCTTCTTGAATAACTCAATGTTGAATTCTTCTTGGTGATGGACTCGTTCAAATCCATCTTTTTTTTTCCTCGGTCTTCCCTTTTGTTATTTGTCCTAAATGTTGGCAGAAGACCACTGCTGTCGCCCTCTATGTAAGAAATATTTGCGCCTAGATCCTATCCAGTCAACTATACTTGTCGGATTATTAAGCCAAAAGTTTGTCTCTTGACTCAATTTGTTGTGAATTAACACGGAATCTATTAAATCTTGCAATTCAATATGTAAATGAGAGGCCCAAAGAGGAGAGAAATAAAATAAGATCCTGCTTTTATCGAGGATCTGGCTCATTTTAATCAGTTAAGTGGATTTGCACAACTTATTGTAGTAAAAGAAAAGGACACAGCCGATCACTTTGATCGGGGGCTCAAACCAGAGATGCAATCAAGCCTTTCGTCTCACTTATTGACTACCAATAGAAATATTCTAGAGCAATAAAGCAATGTTGATTTAGACATTAAGGCTCCATTTATTTCACAAAAAATAAATGATTTAAAAAATATTTCCTCAAAATGACTGCTTATATCACTCATATAAATAAATGAACACTAATTTTTCCAAAAAAAAATATTGAGACATAAATTATCAGCAATACTAAAAGCATTTTCTATTGACTAATTATTTCAAGTGATATAAGTCATCATTTTGAGGAAAATATTTTTCAAATCACTCATTTTTCATGAAACTAATGAAGCTTAAGTAAAGTGCATAGAGTCCACAAAGGGATGATCTACACTAGAGGGGACTAGGTTGTGAGCCTTGCAAATGTGGTAACATGGTGTGACAATGGACGAGAGACTAGTCAATGGACTTGAACATTGACATCCTTTTTTGTACTTTAAGTTGAATTGCCATGTTGCAAACTATATGGATTTATTGCTACAAATGTGTTTTGGCTCTATAAGCTTTCTTAGATAGTTTTAGTGAAAGCAATGCTTATAAAATGTGCATAGTTGGTGTTCAATCCCATTGTGAGATAAGTGTTGCTTGCTTAGCTATGGGTTGCTCACTTCTTTCCCGTAACATTCGGGGTTCCTTATCCCGTGATGCTTAGGGGGAGCCCTTCAACGTTGGACTTTCGTGCTATATTATTTTGGTAATGGCTTTGCCCAAGTTGTACATGTTTTTGGTATAGCTGTTTTTTCGGAGATAGCTGGTGTGGAGATATTTATTTGTATTGATATCATAATCTAAACCCTTTATTATGACTTTTTCAATTACAAAATCCTAGAATAATTGGAAGCTCAAATCGTACAAGATGATTACACATTCTACCAAAAAGAAAAGATAATTACATTCCTATTTTTTGAGTTATTAAACATTTTTTAGTTGGGAATAATGTCCACATAATCTTTTTCTTTGGCTAGAGAATAATATCCACTATTTTAAAAGTTGCAACTGAGTTTTTCATATATTTTTTATTGTTTGCATAGTGTTGTAGGATTTGTTTCTGATGGTTTTATATGAGATGGGCTTAAGGCCCGTTCGCCCAAGTTGGGCCCAAAAAGCCCGGCCCACGGGAATAGGGCCCGTGGATAGGGAAAGGTATAAAAGGGAGGAGAGAGAGAGAGAAGACACCTATTGGAAACAGAAAACGTACGTAAGTTCCTTTTCTCGCGCTCTCTCTCTCTCAAAAACAAAAAGAAGAAACAGTAAGCATAAGGCATCGTTCTTCTTCCCTTCAAGGCGCCATCGGATCGAACAGGATCAGATTTTCTTCCTCCTATCAGCGTCGGTGTCTAATCTGTGGCTAACAAGGTACGCTCGAATCTGTGGTGTGCTTTAGGATCGGTGATAAGTGAATTTCCCGGGCTTCGCTTCCGCATTCGTTTTAGGGGTTCGATTTAGTGTCGAATCCGGTTTTCGGGGATCCGTTATTCCTAACATTGGTATCAGAGCCCTAGTTCACGTTTTCCCGACCCGTTTGACGTTTTTTCTTTGATTTTTCGCGAAAATTTTCGGCCGTATGGATCGAGGCATCAAATCTCGACACCTTAGCGCTGTTCGGCCATTTTTCTGAGTTTTCGTAACTCGAAATCAAATTCTGATGGCATAGGAAGAAAGGCGACGTCGAGACGAGTCCGGGGACAGGTCGAACGCCGCCGGGAGACGCCGCACGCGCCCACACGCGGGGCCGGAAGGCGCTGCGGATGGGTGCGACGCGGCCGGAAGCGCTGGCTTCGCCAGCGCATGCACGACATGCGCCGATGGCGAACCGGCACGTGCGCGCCGGCGGCTGGCAAACCGGCACGCGCCGATCGGCGGACCGACGCGAGCTAACGTCACCGTGACATCACGGTAACCGCTGGGATGACGTCATCGGTGACGTCATCGCCGACGACCGTTGGCCGGCCGGCAACCCAACCCGAACAGGGACCCGACCCGACCCGACCCGCGTAGACGCCTGGCACGTGCGCGGCACGTGCCGGCTGACGTCTGCGTGACGTCAGCCAGCGCATGCGGTCGGTTTGTCCGACCGGCCCGTCCAGTCCGACCCGCACGCCCGTTAACTCGACCCGTTGACCCGGAAAAAAAAAATTTTTTGTTTTCTTTTTTCAATTTTTATACCTATGTGGGTTATATGTAATCCATTGTTTATTATGCATTTGTTGCATGAATTTTTGGAAAATTATGTATTTTTCCTTATTTATATTATGGATTATAAGTGATCCATTTTTAGTTCTGCATTTGTTACAGGAAATATGATGCGTTATGCACGGATACCTGCAATCCCGAGAACGGACGAGGGAAATGCAACACTTAAAAGGCTAATGAAAGAGTTAGCTGATTATCGGTGGCATGATGGTGATTTAGTATCACATGTGGTCAGGGTCAATTAGATGATACAGGAAATCATCTGGAATGGTTATCTTATGCTAGATTTTGAGAAGATACCGGCTTTGATGAACACTCTTCCACCTGAATGGCAAGCGGTGTTAGGTCGGCTATGGGAGGTCAACGTGGTTCCGGATTATAGGAGGCTAGTAGAAGCTTTTGTAAGAGAGTACTATAGGATTGAGTTGGCCAAAACTTCAACCCTTAGAATGAGCGCCACATGGCGTAGAATAAATGCGCCTTGGTGGCGACATGAAAGCTCTCCAAAAATTTTTCCATGGTTGGCAAATGTGCCTTCAGTTTTCTCAGATGTTTTGACTGATAGATTAGAAGGGATATTCCCTAATTATTTCTTAGATTAATTATGAGATGTTTTATGGGTGTAAATATCTCTTTCCACGTTGATATTTTTCTCTATATATATTGCTTAGTGTAATGGATAGTTGTATTAGATGAAAGCATTGTTATTTTATTGGATATTAGATATAGTTTGCTTTTTGTTATAGTTGACTATTGTGGGTAGTTGATAGAAGTTTTTGTAACTTCATAGAATTAATTTTGCATATGACAATCATATTAATGATAGTTTTAAGTTAGGATTTTTGGAGGATGATTGGAAACATAGTGACCTTTTGATTCTGAAGCCTTACTTGAAATTATTCATTAATATGATGGGTCTATGCAAATATGGATGCATAAATGATAGGCATTAAATATTCGTGCATGTATGTCTGATGTGTTCAGATCAATAGTTTAAGCAATTAAGAACGTAATTGCTTAAATGAACGGCAACAATTGTGAAATATTGAATATGAAGATTCAATATGTGCTGGAAAAGCAAGAAGCACTAGAAACTCTTGACCATATTATGGAAGATCTTGAGGATGCTATGCGCCACCTTGAGCTAGTAGAGGACCACCTAACGGCATTTGAGCCGAAAATGGACATTTGCAATGCTGGTTCTAGCTCAGAAAGGGCTTTGAGCTCTAAGCGCAAACGTATTGATTCGTTCAATATGTGGGAATGCAAAGGATCAAGTCCTTATTATAAGAAATCAAGAGTTAACCAACACAAGAGAGGAAAACGTCCTCAAGTGAAGAAAATGTCAAGGGTGAGGTGTTACAATTGTGAAAAAAAAAGGGTCACTATGCTCTCGACTGTCGTGAGCCGAAGAAAATAAACACCTCTTGTACATTTGAGAACTTTGCTTATGTGTCAAGTTCTGAATTATTGGCTGAATCCAATCCTTTGTGGACTGTAGATTTAGGAACGACAGACCATGTAAGGAAGGATAGAGGATCCTTCGTGAAATTCCGACGATACCAACTGGAACTATGTGGATCTATGTGGGAAATAACTTCAGAGTTGAAGTTAAAGGGATTGGCACCTGCCAATCAAACATGCGTGGTGGACGCATTTTGTTCCTACATGATGTTCTATATGCTCCGGAGATTCATCGAAATTTAAGTGTCTGTTTTGGTGTTGGTTAAGCTTGGTTTTAATATGAACTTCCATAATAGAGGTGTAGATTTGTATTTGGATACAAACTACTATTGTTGTGGTCACTTTCTGGATGGTTTCATTGTACTATATGTTGACTGTAGTGATGTCAATATTTGTTATTCCCTTGTTTCACGTCTTCTACTTCATATGATAATGATGTGATTATGTGACATGCTAGACTTGGTCATATTGACCAACAACATATGAATGGACTAGCCAAAGAGGGCTTGTTGGGCAATATTGAAAAAGTCGATTTGCTCAAATGTAAGCATTGCCTAGAAGGGAAAACGACAAGGAAACCATTTGAAAAGGTAAAAAAGCTGAATTTCATTTGCATTTAATATATTCTGATGTCTGTGGTTCAATGAATGTGAGAGGAAGGCAAGGGACTGTTTATTTCATCACTTTTATAGATGATTCTACTCGATTCGGATATGTCTATTTGATTTCTCATAAATTTGAAGCATAAATTGTTTCAAAAGGTTTATGAACTTGGTAGAAAATCAATTAGACAAGAAAATAAAAGTATTGAGATTCGATCGAGGTCGAGAATATTTAATCTGATGAGTTCAGAAAATTATGTAATGAAAAATGAATAGAAATACAATTGTCTATTCCATATACTCCTCAACAAAATGGTATTGCAGAGAGAAGAAACAGAACCCTACTAGAAATGGTTAGGTCCATGATGGCGCAGGCTAACTTATCTATCACTTTTTGGAGTGATGCGTTATTAACTGCTGCCTATATACTTAACCGAGTGCCTTCCAAATCAGTTACTTCCACTCCATATGAGTTATGAACAGGTAGAAAACCGGACTTAAGTTTCTTAAGTCATGGGGTTGTGCTGCCTATACTCATGAGTCCTCTCACAAGTTTGGGAAATTAGGTCCTAAAGGAAATATGAGTATTTTCATGAGATACTCAGAACACTCGAAAGGGTATGTGTTCATAGGTGAGCAAGAAAGTGGAAGCATAATTGAATTTGAATCACGGGATGTCACATTCTTAGTGGATGAATTTCCTAAGAATGGCGAAATAGGAGAAGATTACTTCCTATTTGAAACCTTGGATCAAGATAATGATATTAGTGTAGTTCATCCAAGTGGGAGTAATATGAGAAGTGATGAATTGAATTCAACTCATTCTCAATTACAACCACTTGATGAGACGACATCATCATTACCTAATCCAAGTGGAAGCATTATGGGGAATGATGTGCTAAGTGTACAATCTCCCATATGGCAAACAAGTCGCCAGAGTATTCCCCGTCGACGTTTTGATATTGAAGGGGAAACTTTTATGATTGCTCCACAAGATGAGGATGAGCTAAGAAATATTAATGAGACTCTGAATTGCCCTAATAAGGAAAAATGGATTTATGCAATGGAAGAGGAAATTGAGTCAATGAAATCAAACCAAGTTTGGGAACTGGTTGATCTTCCAAAAGGACGCAGAGCTATTGGGAACAAGTGTGTTCTCAAAATAAAGCGAAAGGCTGATGGCTTGATAGAAAGGCATAAGGCTCACATTGTGGCAAATGGGTATAATCAACAGGAAGGAATTGATTATGAAGGTACATTTTCTCCTGTGGTGAGATTTACCTCGATTCGCATTATTCTAGCAATAGTAGCTAGTGTGGATCTTGAGTTACATCAAATTGATGTAAAGACTGCTTTCCTAAATGGAGAATTAGATGAAGAAATATAAATGGAACAACCTGCTGGTTTCATAGTGAAAGGCCAAGAAGAAAAGGTATGTTGACTTTGGGGGTCGATATATGGCCTTAAGCAGTAGTCGAGACAATGGTATATACGTTTTCATAATGCCATAATGGCATATGATTTTACAATGATTGACGAGGATCATTGTGTATATATCAAAAGATCCAAGGATCAATTTGTGATCATATCATTATATGTTGATGATATACTAATTGTCGGAAGTAATATGGAGTTTGTTAATACTGTGAAGAATTTGTTGCCTTCCAACTTTGAGATGAAAGACATGGGTGATGTTATATACATTGTTGGAGTTAAGATTTCAAGATTGTAAACCCATAGATACTCCTATTGTAAAAGGTGAATGATTGAGCCATAAATTGTGTTCAAGGATTCCACAAGAGAAGAAACAAATGAAATATGTTCCTTATGCTAGTGTTGTAGGAAACTTTATGTACACTATGATGTGTACAATACCTGACATAAATTTTGCAATTGGAATGGTGAGTAGATACCAATCCAACCCAGGTCCAGTACGTTGGAAAGCCGTTAAAAGCATACTAAGGTATCTAAAGGGGACTGCTGATTATATGTTGAGTTATTATGGAAAGGATCTGCGACTCTAAGGCTATTCTGATGTTGAATGGAGAAGAGATTTAGATGAAAGGAAATCTATCTCTGGGTTTGTTTTCTTTTCGAATAATGGCACCATATGTTGGAACAGTAAGAAACAAACGTGTAAAGCCTTATCCACGATAGAAGTTGAGTTCGTGGCATTATCAGCAGCAGTATAAGAAGGTATTTGGCTTAAGAGATTTTTTGGATCATTTAGGTGTTATTGGAAGTGCTGCAGATTAATTGTTGGTTAACTGTGATAGCCAAGCAGCAAAAGTGTACACCAAATATCCAAAATATCATGGCAAGACCAAACCTATAGATACCAAGTATAACTTTTGTTAAGGATATGGTTGCACGAAAGGATGTGAACTTACAGTACATATCTACGCATAGAATGGTAGCAGATCCTATGACAAAGTCAATACCTAGAGATGTGTTTTGTGGCCATATGAAATCTCTAAGACTGCGTAGAGGCTGATGTACTGAATATTGTAATTTTCCTAAGTGTTCACAATTTGATGAATTCGTGTTTTCATCATTAATGCCTATGAATCTTTGTTTGATCTTTATGCATCTTAATGCTCAGTGCATTACTTTAAGTTGAGAAAGTATGTCGGACAGATATAAGATTAGCCCACTCACACGGGTAATCGCCTCTATTTAATGTGTGATAAATAGAGATGGGACTATTTTTAAGCTTATTATCTAGGTGATAATCGAGAGCTCAAGCTTAAAACACGTATGTCGCCTTAACTGGGTGTTAAGATGAGGACATAATACTTACTATGTCCGAAAGTAAAATACCCCACATATTTTACTTTATCTGTCTATGATGCCAGATGTGAGTTCCGATAAATTTTGTGAATGAGTAGATACGTGAACTCAAGTTAGACATTGGGTATGTCTAAACTATCATCTGTACGGTATTGAAGGTGTAGACATACGATCCATGGGAAAGGAGTTAATACCGTAATACGTATTTCATACTACGTATGCATGAAACGACCAATAAGAGTGGCAAAAGTTTGATCTCAACTTTTATGTCGTGTAAGACTCTTGAGGAAAAGAGTTCCTCAATTTTTAGTCCCCTCATGACTCTTACTTATTCTCAAGATTTCTATTTAGTATTTGCTATCTTAGGATGTTGCCAATGGTCATGAGTTTGATTCGATCTAATGGGACATTTCTAGAAAAGCAAGCTGAACTGAAATTGAGAGTTTGAAGAAAAGAGGAAGATCGAATCTAGAGAATCACATTGTAGTTTTGTATTCACCGGTTAACCAATTATGACTGTCTTTGGGATAATCATAATTGTGAATACAATGTATATATCATTGTTTAAAAGAGATCAAGAGAGATATAAATGTGATCGATCGATCTAGGGTACTGCATACTAAATATACTCAGGATGTGATGCCCATTATGAGCTGCTATATATTCCTAACAGATGTATAGCAACGAGCTCTCAAAGTATGCTGGTCGCACATATTATTCACCAGTATGAATGTTGAAGAGAGGTAAAGAAAATCCTATTCGGCCCACCATGTGCGAGTGGGAGATGATGGTTTTATATGAGATGGGCTTAAGGCACGTCCGCCCAAATTGGGCCCAAAAAGCCCGGCCCACGGGAATAGGGCCCGTGGATGGGGAAAGGTATAAAAGGGAGGAGGGAGAGAGAGAAGACACCTGTTGGAAACAGAAAACGTACGTACATTCCTTTTCCCGCACTCTCTCTCTCTCAAAAACAAAAAGAAGAAACAGTAAGCATAAGGCATCGTTCTTCTTCCCTTCAAGGCACCATCGGATCGAACAAGACCAGATTTTCTTCCTCCTATCAGCGTTGGTGTCTAATCTGTGGCTAACAAGGTACGCTCGAATCCGTGGTGTGCTTTAGGATCGGTGATACGTGAATTTCCCAGGCTTCGCTTCCGCATTCGTTTTAGGGATTCGATTTAGTGTTGAATCCGGTTTTCGGGGAACCGTTATTCCCAACAGTTTCTTATTATGTGAATATTATTACTTTGATTAGTTTCTCAATTTGAGCTTGTAATAAAGAATTATACAAATTTCGGAAAGAAAAATAGAGTAGGAATGAAATCGGTTGAGGAAGTCAATGGTTTCATCATGTATTTTGGCCCATAGCCGGCCGTCACTATGTGATTTTGCTGAGGACGGCAAGCTAAGCATTTTCAAAATATCACTTTCTAGATACCTTATACAGTGTTGGATACCACGTCTTGTTTTTGACCAAACAAAAAAAAAAAACAAATAATAATAATAATAATAATAATAATAATACCGCGTCTTGTTATCGCAATGCATAAAGGAATTCCATCCCTTTGCGTTGATGAAGAACACAAGCATTTGAGCATGGTGTTCAATCTCCGAACCTTCGTTTCTCAGGTGCCGATGAAGATGATCCAACACCTCCTAGAAACTTCTCTCTAAAGGAGCTGCGAGACGCGACGAACCGCTTTAGCCATGGCAACATCGTGGGTGGAGGTGATTTCGGCGCGGTTTATCGGGGACGCTTAGCCGATGGTTCTCCAGTTGTCGTGAAAAGAGCAATCACTATCGATCAAGAAAGGGAAGAGTTCTTTGACAGGGAAATGCAAGTGGCGAGCTCGGTTTCATTACAAAGTTTACACCCAAACGTGCTCAACCTGAGGGGCTTTTGCAGGGCTAAGAAAGAGCTTTTACTAGTCTATCCTTAATGATCCACAATAGCCTCGCTTCTAATCTTGGGGAGCGACGGGACCGGTCGACCGGACCTCTCGATTGGACAACTTGCAAGCGTATAGCCTTGGGAGCAGCCAGAGGTCTAGCGCACCTGCACAATCAAGGTAATATCAGGATCATGCACCGCCACATTTGCTTGTATAGTATATTGCTGAATGCGCAATTTGAGGCCGTGATAGCAGGCTTCTGCGCTTCTGTAATCATGCACGACAGAAATGTACAGGAGGGGACTATAAAGAACCGGGTAGAAGATTCAGTTGCATCCAACTCTGGTTCTCAAGCCTATAATTGCTATGACTATGTTTACCATGACAATTTCATCCATGGCGTGTGGGGCTTCTTTGGCATCCTAGAAATTCAAAGCCAAGCCATAAGGTGTGTTAAAGTCTTTAATTAGGTGATAGAATTTTCATGGCTTATGTTTTAGCCATTAGTCTTTTAATTTGATGATTTGTGCTTGTGATTGTGGAAATTTAAATTTAATAGATTTATAATCTATGCTTGGCCATATGATTTAAATTTCAATGAACAAAAATGTCCCAAGACTTTGGCCAAGATGAAAAATTGGAATTCAAAAATATTTATAGGAGAATTTCAATAAAAAAAAAAGGAAAAAGAGGTTAAAATTTGATTGGGCCTTAAGCCCAAGAGTGGAGCCTTAATGGGCCAAGTTGGCTGGCCCATTAGAGCCCACAAGGAGGCTGTCGACCAGCCCAAGGAGGAGTGGCCGGATGGCCCAAGCCCAAGCCCAAATCCAAAGCCCATCTTGCATGGATCAAGACAAGTGGCAAGGAGAAGGCCATGCATTGGCCATTGGTTGAGGCAAATCAATCATTACAAATGATGAGCTTTAGGGAAATAAAAGGGGAGGAGAGAGAGAAGGTGGCCGGTTTTGCTTCATTCGGCCGAGAGAAAGAGGGAGAGAGAGAGAGAGAAATCGCGAGAGAGAGGGAGAGGGCGAGAGGGAGAGGAGGCGGAGCCGAGGAGGAGCCGCCGTGTCCCGCCGTCCGTTCGCCGTGTACGCCGCCGTACGCCGTCGTTTGTTCATCCTAGAGGCAAGTGGAGTCCTCTAACTTCTCTTGCATGTTTGTATATGGTTTGCATGTTCGATTTTGGGTGTTATTTGTGAGAAAACCGAGGTAAGGTTGGTTTGTTTTCAAGCCGTGTGACTGTTCTTGCTCGGGTTGTGGGAGTCAGAAACTTGTTTGAGCTTGCATGTGTGTTTGGAGTCCGATTTTGGCTTCGATTTCTTCATGGAAGTTGTAGTTAACATCTTGTACTATAACATACTGAAATTTCGTGGAAAATAATGGAGATATGAGGCGTCAAAGTTCTATTCTATGGAGACCCCAGATCTGTGAAGTTTTCACTGACCTCTTGTTGGATT
Source organism: Eucalyptus decipiens (assembly GCA_014182575.1). Lineage (NCBI taxonomy): Eukaryota > Viridiplantae > Streptophyta > Magnoliopsida > Myrtales > Myrtaceae > Eucalyptus > Eucalyptus decipiens. The sequence continues at coordinate 4,306,186 of CM024619.1, read as the reverse complement.
CTTGGTTGCATGTTGGTTTGTGATGAAAATATGACTTTGATGTCTTCACGAAAGTTGTAGGTAACATCTTAAACTACAGCATAATCGAATTTCAAGAGAAATGAACAAGTATAGCCTAGTAAATCGGCTAGATCTTGGAGACGATGATTCTGGTGATGTGTTTCGAGACACCCGAGACTTCATGGACTTAAATGGTGACCATAATTTGGTTATTTGACCTAGATATCTCCATGAAACTTGTAAAGGACACCTTGATACATAACATATCCAAATTTCAGAGGAAACGAAAGAGAATAGATGGGTGAAATCTTAATATTTCGGAGATGTGTATTCTGGACGATGCGGTAGTGGTTTCAGAAGCTTCGTGAGGTCGTGTAAAATAATCTAAAAAGAATCTGGCTTGGAGTTTTTCATGAAAGTTGTACGAAAATGTCTTGGCTATCACCCTGTAAAATTTAGTAATTTTCGGAGGCCATATGAGTATTTTAATCGAATTTATTTGGAAACTGTGCATTCTGGTTATTATCCGAATATTATGTGCTATTTTGTGAAATTGTGTGAAATTCAATTTGGCCATGAATTTTTTTATGAAATTGTCATACTATTGGGTTGTTTAATGATTGTTTGAATATTATGATTTTTGGAAAATCATAGATATTGAATTTAATATTTATTTATGAAAATAAATAAATATAATAATAAAATTAAATAATAATAATAAAATAAAAGGGATTATTTTATTGGCCATAAATTCCATTGAATTTATTATGCATAGTTACATGACATTGGTGCATGTATGATCATGAATTGTGATGCATGTGTGAATTATATGCCATGTAATAATGAGATCAAAAGAATGATGAATGTGGATAATGATAAGTGAGTAAGAGGTGATGGTGGAGGATGAGGCCGGCATGTACAGAGATGCATTGTCGGAATTCCCTAGGAGATTCAGGATGCCTCGAATGTGGGGGGCCGGAAGCCCTGTTGGAGGTTTTCGCCCGAAGGGAATGCCTCGCGATGCCAGGATTGGGGTGCGGGATGCCTGGCTAGAAGGGTAAAGGCTGGAAGCCCTGTCGGAGGTTTCTGCCCGAAGGGAATGCCTCGTGATGCTAGTTGAGATCGAGATGCCTGGAATGTGGGGGGCCGGAAGCCCGGTGGCCTGGGAGGCTGAATGCTGGGAACCCTGTCAGAGGTCTTTGCCCGAAGGGATGATGAAATTGATAATTGAGAAATGGGTGATGTGGTGATCAAATTTAAAGATAAAGTTGAAAATTAAATCATGACATGATATGCATGATGATGATGATATGTGATGTGATATGATGATCACCCATGATATTATATGCATGATGATATGCATAATGATGATGAGATGTGATGTGATATGATGATCACCCATGATATTATATGCATGATGATATGCATGATAATGATGATATGTGATGTGATATGATGATCACCCATGATATGATATGCATGGTGATGGTGATGATGATGATGATATGTGATGTGATATGATGATCATCCATGGTATATATGCATGATGAAATGCATGATGATGATAATGATATATGATATGCATGATGATGATGATATGTGATGTGATATGATGATCACCAATGATATGATATGCATGGTGATGATGATGATATATGACATGCATGATGACATGTACGATATACTGATGCCATGATGATGGTGATATGTATGATGTGATGATGCATGATTTAAAATGCGCATGTCTTCAAGGTAAGTAATGCCTGCAACGTATGATGATATGCATGGTGCATTGAGTTGTTATTGGATTTCCCTATCTGCTGAGTGGTTGTACTCACCCCTTTTGGAGAATAACATTTCAGATTAGCAGTATGCCGCTTCCTGCCGTCTCGCGGGAGGTGTTTGATGGTCTACCATCCGATGTAGAGGTCGAGTGTGCTGAGATAGACTGTCCCTCTGTTCCCGGACTGACTTTTATTCGAGTGTGCTGTCTAGTGATGTACGACATAGGCCTGGCTGGGGGCCCTGTCATTCAGGAGTTCATTTATGTGCATGTTCGTCGGGATGGAGCTATGCGAGGGATGTTGCCGCCGCCACCGCCTGATGCACCGGGTTGGGTGTGAGACCTGCGCGCGATGAGTAGGAGCTGGATCTTTTGATGTAGATAGTCGACACTTTCGATGGGGGTTTGTGCTCATATGATGTTGAGGGTCGAGAGTCGAGGGTTTCTTTTTTAGATTTTAGGCAGGACATAGCAGAGTCCTAGCTTTTCTTGTTTTGTATCGACCCGAAGGGAATCCCATCTTGTCATGTATATATGTAAGCAAAGTGTCGAAACTTGTTTATAAAATCCAGATGTTTAGCTGGTGTGTATTGGTATCATGGATTGGTAGAGGGATAGATTGTGATGTTTAATTTGCTTCCGCTATGAGTCACGCTGGGACTGCTTTTAAAAAAAAAAAAAATTTGCCTATGATTAACGACGCTTGTTCTAAGTACAAGATAGGAAAAGGTAAAAAAGTGTAACATCAGAGCTTGTGGCAATCGCCGAAGGGTTCGGGGTGCTACAACTTCATTGCCCCCGAGTACAGTGACACAGGAAAGTGCACACTGAAGAATGACGTTTTTGCCTTCGGGAGAACGCTTCTCGAGCTCGTCTCCGGACAGGGGACCTGGGAACTTTTTCTGCTGTGGTTTGGCAAAAATATCGTTTTGGAAGAACGAACGGACGGAGGTATTATTAAGAACGAGCTGAAAACGTTGATCGATCCTGAATTGCAGGGGAAATACCCGGAAGAGGAAGCGGAGGGACTAGTTCAGTTGGCATTCTTGTGCACGCACGATGATCCATCGGTTCGACCCGAGATGTCTCAAGTAATTATAATGCTTGAAACCCAATTGCTTGGGCAGGATCCTAGCAGTAGGAGCAGTCGGAGTCTAAGCGAACATGATTCGACACCTTACTACTCGTTCCCTCCTTCTCCTTCATCCGAAGCTGCTCCATGAATGGCACAAAGATAAACTACTTCTCGATCGACTTCTTAAAATCCAACATCATCTTCAACTTTTATCTTTTCTTTTCACCTGAATCATGGAGTCCCTAGCCACTTTCACTTTTGTATCTTATTTCCACATGTATCTTTTGCTTCATGTGCTAATTATTATCTGCTAGATTTCATCTTCACCGTCGCCTCCGGGATGAATTGACTTTTATATTTTTGAGTTGAAAAGCTCGTGTGGACAATCATAGAGCACGACCAAACACGTTTTGGACGCAGCTTGGTGAGTTTCGAAGAAACTGCCCATCTGCTTTCTTCTTGGACCACTCACATGTTGAATCGTTCTCGACGACGGAATGGATCAAATCCATCTTTTTCCTTCCGTCTTTCCCTTTTGTCATGGCCTCTTATGCAAAGAATCGTGTCCGTACCTACCAAGTCACCTGTATCTGCACAATCGTTGAGCTGGAGTTGATCTCATCGTCCAAAGCCTCAACACAAAATTATATTAAATAACCTTATAACGCACATGATTGTCCAGCAAGATGATCTTCGCTTCTCGACAATAACAAAGCCCGCATACCCAGAAGGAAAGTGCTTAAGACATCGATATAACTCCTGAAATTACTAGACGATGGGCTGAGTGGTTGAAATGCATGACGATTCTCCGGAGGCTTTCAATGACAAACACATCACGGTACATGATTTTGGAATGGCAGGCATATGTTCACTCTTACCGACGTATTCATGTTACTCGCACTGCTAGGGTTTTGAGCTAGTATAATGTATAACAACATTATTCAGTAAAACACCAATATGTCCTTAAAAGCATCTAATGAAATGCCACTCCATGACGCAATCATTACCTAATCCCATGATAGAGAGAGAACATGCCACCAAGGCGAAGAAGTTGCATGGAAATTTCGAGGGAACAAAAACATGGAATGTTCACGCAAAAGGTCAGGTGCGTGGAATCGATTCCAAACTCCTATCTGAATTCCAAGAGGAAAATATAGTCTAGGAAAACAGAAGTTGATCTAAATCTAACTGTCCAAACTGTGAGATCTTGGTTTCCTCGGTGCTTTTTCATCACTCCCCCACGTAAAAGAGGGGAAGGATCCATGAAAAGATGATTTCCGAGTCCGACTTTGCACAAACGATAGCACTCGATAAGACACTACTTAAGGGTCACCTCACTGGGAAAAAAACGGTGCAACCTCTTTCTGAAGGGCTAAACCTGCATTGGTTCTTCAAATCGATAGGAATGCCATTCGTCAAGCCATCTTATTCATTAGTCAACTCGATCACCGCCACTAATCAAGTTTTACCTACAGCCCACCGAAAAGGAAATATATAAGTACAAATTTAAGCACATAGGCACCGGACCGGCTATCTTCATCTTCTTAATTTCCTCACAACACATATAAATACTGATTTAAGCATCGAAGGGTCGATCTGAATACAAAACTTGAAGGCCTTGACCCAATTTTTAGGGTGTAAGGCAATTTCTTGCAGGAGTATCACCCAAGTTCACTGTTCCCACCAAGTTTCGTAAATGTCAAAGGATGATGCTTATAAAGGATCCAAAACCAATTTGGAAGAGAACTAATTATCTAACATTACTCAACTTAATTTGGGCCAATTTTTTCTTATTAGAGGTTTTATCACGGACCATGAAAACAAAACTTGTTGATGCTTAGAGTTTGATATTAGAGTTAATATCACAAAAAACTCCAAATTTAATAAATTTGTGACAAATTTATCATAAACTAATTTTTTTTTATCACAAAATACTCCAAACCGATACACTCTTGACAAATTTACTCACATTAATTTTTTGACTATCAATAAATCCCAAATTAATACATTTGTGACAAATTTACCCTCCATTAATTTCCATTAGATTGAATTAATACTACCAAAATTCACAAGTCAATATGCATGAGACAAAATAGACGATACACTTTAAACTATACATGTTGGCACTATTTCTTACTACACTACTAAGCCCATGATCCATGAAAATATAATACTTATTATATGTGATTATGGAAGGTCATGTGTTGTGGTATTTTCTTAATACATTGATCCACATAGTCCTATACTAAGGTTATATATGATTGGATTGATTTTGAGATGACATTATTGGAATATTATTTTTTAAAGTTGTTGCCACATAAAACAAAATTTTCAGTTATTAACCCGATAGTGTCGTTTTCAATATAAAATCTTTTTCAAAATAAAATAAATTAATTAATGTAACCCAAATGGGAGAATGTTGGAAATTTCCTATAATATGAGCTTACATTAATTAATTGAAATTATTGATCCTTCCAATAATAAAGGAAATTCTGAATGTGCTGGTCCTTCTAATAGTTTGGGTCCTAAGAAACCATTCTCCAAGAAAGATTATGTTCGTTGCTACTTCTGTAGGGAGAGAGGACACATAAAGAAACACTGCAACAAATATAACGCTTGGTTGTCTAAGAGAACCAAGAGTGAGCCTAAAGGAGTTCATAAACCAAATGACGCCAAATCAAAATGAATCAAAATTCACTATTGGAAACAGCATTAGAGTTGACGTTGAGTCCGTGGGAGATGTTATTTTGATTTAAAATTCTGGTTTTAGGATGGTGTTGAGAAATACTTTTTACGTACCTTCTTTTAGGCGGAATTTAGTTTCCATGTCTTGTTTGGACATGTGTGAATACTCTTTCGAAATAAAGAGTAATACTATTTCCATGTTTTATAATTAAAAAAGGATTTGGTGTTGCAATTTATCTGATGGATTATATCGATTGAGTTTATCTCCCAATGACATGTACGTTGCTTATTCAGCTGAAAAATGTGCTTCCAAAAGGCCTCTACCTAAGGAACAGTCTTATGCATTGTGGCATGAATGTCTTGGTCATATCTCTAAAGAAAGAGTAGAAAGGCTTATAAAGGCTGACATATTGCCTACTCTTAAAGGTGAACTAGAGACTTGCGTAGACTGTTATAGAGGTAAGATGACTAAGATAAAGAATAAATCCACTGTACAAAGTTCTGACTTGTTGGAGGTTATTCACACTGATATTAATGGACCATACATGGTTACTTTGTGCAGAAATTTTTATTTCATTACATTTATTGATGACTATTCCCGATATGGATACTTATACTTAATTAAACAAAAGTTTGAGTCTCTTGAAAAATTCAAGATTTTTTGGACTGAAGTGGAGAAATAGTTGGGAAAAGTTATAAAGATTGTCAGATCTGATTGTGGTGGTGAGTATTTTGGTAGGCACGATGATGCTGGACAACTTAAATGGCCGTTTGCTAGATACCTGGAGGATTCTTGGGGAGAAGTACACTATCAGTGCCATAAGTTGTGTATGGCGCTCACTTTGGTGCCAAAAGTTTCTGTTGGATCACTTAAGTGACAAAAAGTTTGAAAAACGATCATTTTAGTGCCAACTCCGATCAGATTGATCGAAATCTAACGTGACACTTTTTTATTAATTTTTTACACTGATATGGCTCGCCGAAGAGTATAGCCAGCATGTAAACCACAAAACTACGTCGTTTGGTATCTTTCCCTCAAGTCAAAACCCTAAATCTCCCAAGAGAGAGAGAGAGAGAAGGCATGGCAGCGTCGTCTTCTTCCCCGAAGAACAACCCCACACCAGCCACTCTCTGAGCAGAGTCCAATCCACCATCTTCATCTGAGCCCTCCTTGTTTCCCTCGCACTCCTTGTCTTCTCTCTTTCTCTGCACCTTCGACCCCCCTTCTTCCTCCTCCTCCTCCGCCCTAGCCTCCTATTTTCCCATTGCTTTTTACTCGAGAAACAACCTCAACCTCTTCTTACTCACCTAGTTGAGCAACTACGACAGAGGCCGAGCGACGTTGGCCGAGCACAGTGGCCGAGCACGGTGGCCGAGCAAGCTAGGTCAACAAGGATTGAACAAAAAAAAAAAAAAACCTAATTTCAATCCCAAATGAGCTGTGCGGCGTCGTTTTTGTGAAGCCATCCACATATGACAGCAAAACGACGTCGTTTTCTTAAGGAGTATGGAAAACAATGTTGTTTAAAAGGCTTGTCGATTATTTTTTTAAATATAAAAGCCACGTAATCATTTTGGCCAAAATCTTTTACTGGTGGCACCAAAGTAATCGTTTTTCCTCTAATTTGACACTTAAGTGATCCGACAGATACTTTTGGCACCAAAGTGAGCGCTGTATACAACTTATGGCACTAATAGCGTACTTCTCCCGAATTCTGGTGTAATAATTGTGTAACTAAAATGCATAATTGTACTCTTATTGACATGATGAGAAATATGATTAGTATAACTAATTTACCTGATTTTCTGTCGGGTGAAGCTTTGAAAACAGCTCTTTATATTCTAAATCATGTTCCTACTAAAACGGTTCCATTGACTCCTTTTGAATTGTAGGCTAGATGTAAACTTAGCTTGAATCATCTTAAAGTTTGGGGATGTCTAGTAAAAATGAAGTTATATAATCCAACATTGAGTAAGCTAGATTCCAAAACTACTCAGTGTTACTTCATGTCTTACCTAAATCATTTAAAAGGGTATTGATTTTATAACCCTAATGAAGGTACAAGAATTGTGGAATCTCATACTGCAAAATTTCTGGAATTTGATGTAGCTGAAAATGGTAACTACTCACAAACTATCGAAGATGATAGTATGGTGGGGATTTCTAGATCATTGTCTCATCTTGTGCAGACAACTATGGAGCTTCCTGCACCACAAACTGAGCCTGTTGTGGCCTAGGATCCTATTGTTAAGACAGTTCCTAATGAAATTTCTCAAGTCCCTCAAATTCAGAATGAGATTGAAGTAACTCCACTTAGAAGATCGACTAGGGAAAGACGTTTAGCTATACCACTAGACTAAATTGTCTACCTAGGAGAGCATGATTATGATATTGGTTGTGTTGTTGATCCGGTAACTTATACGGATGCCATTTCATGTCCTCAATAAGATTTGTAGCTAGATGCGATAAAAGATGAGATGCAATCTATGAAACATAATGGTGTTTGGGAACTTGTTGAATTACTTGAAGGTTGTAAACCTATTGGCTGCAAATGGGTATTCAAGACTAAAATGGATACTAAAGGAAAGATTGAAAAGTTTAAAACTAGGCTAATAGCTAAGGGTTTCACTCAAAGAGAAGAAATAGATTATGAAGTAACATTTTCTCCAGTTTCTTCTATAGATTCCTTAGAGTGATCCTGGCATTGGTAGCTCATTTCGATATGGAGTTACACCAGATGGATGTTAAGACTGCTTTTCTAAATGGAAACTTTAATAAGGAGGTTTATATGGTGTAGCCTAAAATTTTTGCAGCAGATGACTTAGGTAAACTTGTTTGTAGATTGAAAAAGTCTATTTATGGCCTTAAACAAGTTTCTAGACAGTGGTATTTCAAGTTTCATAGTGTTGTCACTTCATTCGGATTTATTAAGAACAAAGTAGATCAGTGTATATACACCAAGGTTAGTGGGAAAAAATATATTTTTCTCATACTTTATGTGGATGATATCTTACTTGCTAGTAATAACATTGGTTTACTGCATGAGACAAAATGGATGTTATCGAAAAATTTTGACATGAAAAAGACCTTGGTGAGGCGTCTTTGATTCTTGGCATTGAGATCCATAGGGATCGCTCTCACCGTTTATTGGGTTTTTCCTAGAATGTATATATTGATCGCATTTTAGAAAGATTCAATATGCAAGATTGCAAACGAGGAATTGCTCATGTTATTAAGGGTGATAAATTGAGTATTTCACAATGCCCTAATTCAGATTTTGAGAAATCTCAAATGAAGAATGTACCTTATGCTAGTGTGCTTAGAAGTATCATGTATGCTCAAGTTTGTACTAAACCAGATATTGCTTTTGCAACAGGGCTTCTAGGCAGATATCAATCAAATCTAGGACGCGATCACTAGGTTGCTACCAAGAAGGTTTTAAAGTACTTAAAGAGAATAAGAGATTATATGTTGATTTATAAACATGTTCCAAACTTGCAACTAGCAGGGTATTCAGATGAAGATTTTGTTGGTTGTCAAGATGATAAGAAGTCAACAACAAGATACATATTTATGTTAACAGGATGTGTAGTATCATGGAAGAGCGAGAAACAAAAATCAATATCTTCTTCTACCATGCAAGTGAAGTTTGTAGCATGTTTTTCAAATGCTACTCAAGCTATTTGGCTCTGGAACCTCATTAGGGAGTTACCAGTTTTTGATTTTTTGAATAGACCCATACAGCTACATTGTGGCAATAATTCTGCAATGTTGTTTATTAATAACAACAGAAGTCTCAAGGGGTCTAAACACATAGAGGTCAAGTCTTTGACCATAAAGAAATCAGTGTAGAATGGTGACGTTACTGTAGATCATATTCCTACAGATGATATGGTTGTAGATCTACTAACTAAAGGCTTACGGCCGTGTATATTTGAGCGGCATGTCATTAGCATGGGCCTATGAACATCTTGGGATGTTGTTATTTAGTAGGAGTTGTGTTTTATTTTTCCTTGAATAAAGTTTACATCTATATTTGTTACAATTTGGTAACACTTTGATATATATATATATATATATATATATATATATATATTGTTAAAGGTCTCAAGGTATTGCTTAAACCTTGAGTGAAGGCTAGGCGCATTCGGTTATTAGCCTTGTGTATATGTCTTGTTATAAATAAATAAAGGTTAACCGTAAGGATAAGACATATGTGAGTTCATTATAACCATAAAGACATCCTCTAGTGGCACAAGTTCTTAAGAGAATGGTAACTGACAAATGAGATCTCTCTATGAGAGATATTATCCATTTGCTACACTAACATATTGAATTAATATTGATAAAGTTAAAAAGCACTTGTGATCATGGAAGGCTCTGTGTGTATACATGCAGTTACCGCCATGATTCGGTGTTTGAGACTTTATCGAATATGATTGACTATTAAGAATTATCTCTAGACCAATGTGCGCACATACAGTGCAATTTTAATTAATATAGTCAAAGTAGGAGAATGTAAGAGTTTTTCTAATGTGAACTACATTAATTGATATTATAATTATCATTTATGGTTACGTAAAACGGGGTTTGATTTAAGGTGAGATAAAATATTTTTTAATTAGTCTAATATAGGGTTAGCTAGTGTGGGCCGAGTTGAGCCTAGCTCGTAATGAGGGACCTAGTTGGAAACTCTATAAATAGTGCTCAAATTTCTCATTTAACCCTAATTCTCATAAGTATCTTCACATAAGGGTCGTTTACCTAGTGCTAAAGGGTGAGGGGGCCATCTCATTGAACCAGTGATACGGAGGGCAATAGAGGAGAATGTCTTACGCGTGGAACATCAATTTTCCGCTTCTGCTTCAAGAACTATGGATCCTAAAATAGGTGCATTAATATTTATAATCAATTATGTATGTTCTTGTTATGATTATGGAGATCTTGGGATTGCGCGATTTAAGTCCAATAGAAAGTCACCTCCTTGAATTTGATATATAGCCTTCTTATCCTCGAGGAAATTAATCATTTCAAAAGACATGATACTTCCATCTCTTTAGCAACGTAGAGTAGTTGTCTGCGCACACAACCACTTCCGACAGCTTGTGTGATCCACCCTGACATCGGATCGCAATGTTGTTTTCACAATCGCAACCGGCACATAGAATCTGCAAATTTTTCATAATTTTCGAAAGCATTTGAATTTTCTGTTATTTTCCAGGATTTACAAACTTGTGAAAATTATGGAAAATGGTTTTGAAGTCTAAATAAATAACGGTGGTAATACAAAGTCTGAAAGGTCTAATATGGTTATTGAAGAAAATAGACAAGCACGATTAATATTTGGAAAAATATAACTTTTATTTGCTATCTAGAAAAATACTGTATTTTCTACAAAATTGAGTAGTTCTAATGATATATAGTGTTAAGAAATAGGACCCATAGGACCCTAAATTTGCCTCTCGAATGGAATATTCGTAATTTTTTTCCTCATGGGCTTTTGAGCCTGAGCAAGTTAGCCGCTATATCTAAAGAGTGCAACTTCCAATAAGGTACCTAAATTGTGTTAGGGTCCAAGGAGAATGGGTGGAGGTTTATTTAGCACAAGTCTCCACCCCAATCCTCTCAAGAAAGAGGGGAATTGAACTCTCCACCTTCTCTTTTCAAGTGCGAAGAGTAGCTACTCGGCTAACCTCCGGTGGTTAAAAATTGCATGACTTGATTTATTGAGGAAGAGTCATATTCTGCCATGCTGTGTCAAGTATTTCAAAGTATAGAAAATACACTATATTGTGGCTCCTTCTTAAAACCGGACAAAGTACTACTTTTTTTTTTTTTTAACTTCATGTTGCTATTATTTGCAACATTATGAAAATGAAATGTTATTTATATCGGCAATGTATGTGCCAGCACATGGTATTGTGATACGGATTTGATGGTCGTTGTCGACCTTCCTATTGAGACATGATATGATATACATGTGCATAGACCATCCAAGGTTTAATCACAGCCAATGTGATTTTCAGGGCTTAACCTGAAAAGGCATGAGCAAAGAGTTTTCTTGACATCAGGGATCAAATGACTTTGACATTTGCTTGCTATGCTATATATTTAGTTTATGATATGGTGCATAATATATGATTTATGGGACGATATGCATCATGCTGGTTACATTGGGAGTGTGACGAATGCATGGTCTTGATAGCTGCTGCCTTTTGCGAGCTTTGAATATTGATAGATCCAGCGGTCCTTCTTGGTTGGACTTGGGCTTACTTTGATGATTGATCAGCTTCTTGTGCTTTGGGCATTCTGTGGACTTTCATCGGAGAAAGAGATAAATAGTAGGGATTTCTCAAGCCTTTGAATAAAATTACAATGTAGTCCTTATGGCAAACTTTTGCGAAGAAATTATAGATATGGCGGCGTGCCACATAGATGACCAGTAATGATTGGATCATAACATCAGTGATTTCTTACAAAAATTGACAGGAAAGATTATGTTGGAATTTATGCAATAATTTATGATTAAATTAGCAAAATTAAGAAGTAACTCCTATATAATAAGTTTAGAATCGCGACTGATTGGATAATTGTGATATAGCTAGTATAAGCACCTAGAGGGGGGTGAATAGGTATATAAATATTTTTCTCGTTAATCGCACAATATTGGACAGTTAATAGAATTGAGACAATCAGCGATCAAAGTAAGAGGCGAGATAAGGGAAGAGAAGATTAAACGCAAGGTTTATAGTGGTTCGGCTTATTTTAAGCCTACGTCCACTCTTCCGCACCGATGTACCAATTGGCTGGATTCCACTATGAACAAAAGAGGAGTTACACCCAGCTCTTCCTTGATTCCACAGTGTAGATGTTCTACTACACCTTCTCAAGGTCTCTTACAAATATAGACTCTCTTTTGAATACAATGATTTGCTCAACGAATTTGTCTAAACAACAGGAAGCTTTCAGACTTTGGAATTTTTCTATCGCGCACACTTTTCAACAACTAATACGTCTTCTTTATATACTCCTTCATGCCATCATACCCGTTGGCACTTACCAAAGGAATTCCTCCAATCTACCCGTTGGACGGAATCAATCAAGAAGATTAATTAAGCTATTAAAGGAACGTGTCGATAGCCCATCAATCATGCTCGCCCATACAATCAGGATCTCGGTTTCCATAAGTAAAACCTTCCAAGAATATCCAAACAATCATCGGATCTTCCATCATCGAGTCAATCTCGACCAATCAAGGATTCCGTTATGTCTTCTCTAGCAACGAGGTCTTCTCCAGTTGATAAGGTCATCCACTTTAACGAATCATCCAGATCTAGATAACTATTCTTCAACGGATTAGAGACTGTCAATGAGGATAGACTTTGAGTCTTGAGTCTGGCTGTCCAGAGATCTTCAGACTTTAAATAGAAGAGTCCACAAAACCTTCAGACTAGACTGAAAGAAACGTTTTGTCAACTTCAAAACACTTCAAGAAGAAATCTCCAACAATCTCCCCCTTTTTGATGGTGACAAAACTTTCCCGCTTGATTTGGACAACATTGACCTGCAAAACATATCTCAAACATATGTGCATATCTTATAGAGATAAATGGCTAACTCTAAAATCTGCAAACACAGAAAATAGGTTAGTCTCGAATATGATAAACTATCCATAAGATATTAATAGCAGTCAATAGCAATAATCCAAATTCAAATCCAGACAAAAACACACAAAGTTTAAATCCAAAACAAACAAACCAACAAAAAAAAAAGATAAGATGTTCAAAAGTATAAAAGCTGTTGTTCAAATCTCTTGCATATCTCCCCCTTTTTGTCAGCATTGAAAGGGTTGAGATGAAAATAGAATGAAGTCAAGATTTTTTGGGAACACGAACAAGCTGGAAATCTTCCATTGACTGAACCATCCCTTCCAGCCTTTTCAGATCATCCTTCAGTTGAGCAATCTCCTCACCCTTGGCATTGGCCTGAATTTGAACAGATAGGGCTTGGATCTGATCTTGTAAGGACACTGAAGAAGCTTGACCAGTATTCTGCAAATTTTGAACCTCGCATCCCAAGGCATAAATTTGACCACGCATCTCCAAGAGAACATCTAGAATTCTGTGAAAATCCCCTGTGTTGTCGATGCGCACTAGCTTCTAAAGCACGTTACGCGAGATGATGGCATGTCCGAATAATCTCGCAGATTTGGCGTTGAAACTTCATGATCTTCTTCTGGAAATTGAGAGGCATAAACATCATCTGGGTCTGCAGGAGAACGACCGACTCCTTCACTCATGTCAGGTTGTGAGGACTTCTCTCCTTTCTCTTGATCTCCCCCTGTTTTCATGCTTACAGGTGGAGAGGATTGTTCCTCACGTTCTCCTTCTTCTCTTCTTTCATTTCCAGATCTTTCCTCCTCTGCTTCGCCAACTTCTCTTTCTTCTTCATCTCCTTTTTCTTCATCATCTCTTCTTTCTTCTTCTTCTTTCTCCCTTTCTTCTTCTTTTTCTTCATCTTCTCTCGCTTCTTCTTCAACATCTCTTCCTTCTTGGCCTTCTCTTTCTCCTTCTTCTTCTGTTTCATGATGTTCTGTTGAGTCTGGGGCAGAACGACTTAGCCTTTTCAAAGCTATTGCCGAAATGGTAAGATCATCATCTTCTTCTTCATCCACAATAAGAGCTCTTCTTTTCTGCTTTGAAGCAATCAATGGCTCATTTCCTTTTCTTTTTGAAGAAGAGGTTTGATGAGATCTAACTGGAGTCTTCTCCTTGAATTTCTCCAACTCCTTGTTCAGTTCCTTCAGACGCATTTTGGTCACCATCTTTAGTCCTACCACCATATGATCGCACGATCGAACACAAAATATTTGCGGAGGCTGAATATTGAGATGTCTGAACAACTTTGTCACAAGGCTTGGATAAGGCAGTTAACCTCTGTCCTTCATTATTGCTCTATACATGTGAAACATGACAGTGTGAGAAAGAGAAAACATTTTTCCAGTGAGGATGGCATACATCAATTTTGCCTCTGAACTTGAAACATCAGTCTTCGAGGTTGATTTTGGCTGGAGGCAATTGATCACTATCTTGTGAAGCAATATATTGAATGCATTCATCCTTAGGTAGGTGATCTTCTCATCTGTTCTCCTATCCTTCACAAGTTCCAGAGTGGCCCGAGCGATAGAAACCTTGATCGGCTAATATCTTCCTCTTTCAACTCCTAACACATCTGCCAGCACATTCATATCCACAACATAGTCTTGATCTTTGACGCTGAAAGAAAATCTATCCGCATCCAAAAAGCTGAGATTCGAATAGAAATAGGCAAGCAGTTCAAGATAGGCCTCTGTCGAATCAGAACAGAACGTCTCAAGTTGAAGGTAACTTAATTTCTCCCTCAAGTTCACCTTCACAGCATCCAGAAAATCAAAGTCCACACTTCTAGGGTTTATAATCCCACGCTTCAGCAATTCGAATACAAATCCTCTTGTTCCTTCGATCGGAACACTTCTCCCCTTTTCCTTGACTATTAACATGCAACACCCATTTTTGGCTGAAATTGACTGTACAACTTGTCATCATCATTTCCATCTACGAGGATTCGGTCCCCGATCCACGAGGATCACTTGGGATATTCGCAAGAGATTCCTCAACCACCCATTGTCAAGCAATTCCCAAACTTTCCATTCTTCGCAAAAATAGGTATTCTTTCTTATAACCTTTGTCTTTAAGAAAAGAGTCGACATAGTTCAAGGGAGTACCAGTTCCTTTCAAAGCACGATACAGCTTATACATAAAAGCGGGTGTTTGAATTCTTCTGGATCTGCATCCTCAATGATTTCTTCCTTTTGTTGATGATCAACGCCTTGAGGACTAGATGGATGACGCTGCTGAGAATGTTGTGGGCTCGATTCTGTTGTTCAGAGAAGCTTCTTCTTGTAAGATCGAAGTGCGTAGGCCCCTCATTCAATCTTCATGGTCCCCTGTTAGCGATTCTCGATGACTTTCTAGAGGACGACATTCTTCTCAGTTTTGGAAGATCCCTTGCTTGACTTTTCTCAAGAAAGATGAAAACTTTTTCAATGATTAAACAAGGGTGAAAAGAGAATGAAGGATTGATGCTTTCTAGGGTTTTCGAGAGTAAAGCGAAGATGAATAAACAGAGCACTATCGAATAAAAGGAGACGTAAACGAACCGTCACAAAGGAAGGTAAAAAGATGCCTTTTTAAAAAAAATAACTACCCCTTTTTCATGAAGATATTCATT
Source organism: Eucalyptus decipiens (assembly GCA_014182575.1). NCBI lineage: Eukaryota > Viridiplantae > Streptophyta > Magnoliopsida > Myrtales > Myrtaceae > Eucalyptus > Eucalyptus decipiens. The sequence goes on along the minus strand of CM024619.1, from coordinate 4,290,373 downwards.
TGAAAAAAAAAATAACTTCTTTTTCGAAAAAGGAAACGATGCAATAATTACGTCGATTGAAGATAGCAATAAAACACGGTTGGCAATTGTACCTTTTCAAGATAAAATTCAAGAGAGAGAGAGAAAGACTAACTTACAGTCTGACGATCGTACCAAGACTAACTTACAGTTAAGGTCTTGCATCTCTGAGTCTGAGGGTCTTTAGACTTTGATCTCCTCAAACCTTAAAATGTTGAGTCTTGAGCGAATCGATTCAAATTGATTTTTCTTTAGAGGCTTCGTGAATATATCTGCCAGCTGATTCTTTGTATCAACATATTGAATTGAAACATCTCCATTCTGAATGTGATCTCTAATGAAGTGATGTCGAATCTCTATATGCTTTGCTCTTGAGTGAAGAATTGGATTTTTTGTAAGATTGATAGCGCTGGTGTTGTCGCAATTTATCTCAGTGCATGAATCTTTAATTCCAAAGTCTCTTAGTTGTTGCTTTATCCATAGAATTTGTGAACAGCAACTTCCAAGAGCTACATACTCTGCTTCTGCTGTGGAGAGAGCTCTTGTACTTTGTTTTCTTGAAAACCAAGACACCGTCCCGCCTCCAAGTAGTTGATGGTACCCGAGGTGCTCTTTCTATCAACTCGCAACCCAGCTAAATCTGCCCGAGTATCCAAGAAGAGTAAAGTCTCCCTCTTTAGGATACCATAGGCCGATGCTTGAAGTTGAAGCAATGTATTTGAGAATACGCTTCGCAGCACTTAAATGAGATTCTTTAGGATCTGCTTGAAATCTAGGACAAATGCAAACACTAAACAAAATGTCAGGTCTAGAAGCAGTAAGATAAAGAAGTGAACCAATGATACTCCTGTATAGCTTTTGATCAACTTTCTTTCCTTCTTCATCTTTGTCTATCTTCAAGGCACTTGACATTGGAATGTCAGTCTTTTTGCAATTGTTCAGTCCAAGCTTTTTGACAAGATAAAAGTTCCTTCATTTAGTTGTTTCACTTGAAGTCCAAGAAAGAAGGTTAACTCACCCATCGTACTCATTTCAAACTCTTCCTGCATAGTCTTAGAGAATTTCTTACACAGATTTTCATTAGGAGATCCGAATATGATATCATCAACATATATTTGAACTAGAATAAAACTTTTGCTTTCCTTTTTGATAAATAGAGTAGTGTCTACTTTACCTTTCACGAAATTATTTTGAATTAAGAACTTACTCACTGTCATACCAAGCTCGAGGTGCTTGTTTCAAGCCATATAAGGCCTTTTGAGTCTCGAATACTGAGTCCGGTTTCTTTGGGTCTTCAAACCCGGGTGGTTGTTCCACATAAACTTCCTCATGGATGAATCCATTTAGAAAAGCACTTTTTACGTCCATTTGGAATAACCTGAAATTTTTGTAACAAGCAAATGCAAGTAATAAACGAATTGCTTCTAACCTTGCTACTGGTGCATAAGTCTCGTCATAGTCAATCCATTCTTCTTGCGTGTAACCCTTGGCCACGAGTCTTGCTTTGTTTCTCAAGATTTTTCCCTTTTCGTCCATCTTGTTTCTGAAAACCCATTTTGCTCCAATAACAGATTTACCTTTAGGTTTAGGAGATAATTCCCAGACATCTTTGATATTGAATTGCCGAATTCTTCTTGCATAGCTTCAATCCAGCTTTCATCGAGATAAAGCTTCTTCTATGCTCTTGGGTTCTATTTCGGAAATAAGAGCTACAAAGCACTAGATTCTTCACGCCTTTTGGATCTTGTACGAATTCCTTCATTGATGTCGCCAATGATAAGATCTTTGGGATGACCTGGACTTATGCTTCCGGTTGCTGAATAATTTGTCGATTGATGATCACTTTCTTCGCTTGATTCTTCAAGGTTTAGGAGTCACTTCTTTGCTAATCCTTCAAAGTCTCGAGCTGCTTCTTGAGATTTAGACTTTGTAGGATCTCGGAGCAGATCAGCATTCCTCAATATGACTCGAGTAGATTCATTTTGAATGGAATCTTGGAATTTGACATTCATTGATTCTTCCACTTTTAGAGACTTCTTGTTGTAGACTCTGAATCCTTTGCTAGAGGTTGAATATCCAAGGAAGATGCCTTCATCGACTTTTCTTCAAACTTACCAACTCGATCATTTGCATTTTTCAGTATGAAACATTTGCATCCAAATACATGGAAATATGAAACAATAGGCTTCTTTTCTTTAAAAAGTTCATAGGGGGTTTTTTCTAGGATAGGTCTTAGAAAAACTCTATTGATAATATAACATGATGTTGAAACAGTTTCAGCCCAAAATTGTAAAGAGATATTACTTTCAATTAAAAGAGTTCTAGCCATTTCTTGAAGAGATCTATTCTTCCTTTCCACAACTCCGTTTTGCTCTAGAGTATATGGAGAAGAGAATAAATGCTGAAAACCAGATTCTTCACAAAATTTGGCAAAATCTTGATTTTCAAATTCTCCTCCATGATCTGTTTTTATTCTTGAAATAACATATCCCTTTTCATTTTGAACCATCTTAGCATATTTTTCAAAATATGAGAAAGTTTCAGACTTACTTGCTAAGAAATATACCCATGTATATCGTGAGTAATCATCCACAATTACTAGGCAATATTTCTTACCTCCAATGCTCTACGTTGTTGTTGGTCCAAAGAGATCCATATGCAAGAGCTGCAGTACACGGTTAGTAGAAACTTGATTTATTGATTTGAATGAATTTCTTACCTGTTTTCCCAATATGCATGGTGTACATAGATCAGACTTTTGGTATGATAAATTGGGTAGACCACGAACAAGCTTCTTTGCTAAGATCTTGGCTATCTGCTTCATGTTAACATGCCCAAGCTTTATGTGCCACAAGCTTGCTTCGTCTTGGATTGAGATTAAACATTGTGACTCATCTGGATTTAAGTCCAAGAGGTAGATATTTCCATGTCTTCGACCCATAAATGACTGAGTAGAGTCTTTACTGGTTCCTGAACAAATACCCTCTTGAAAGTTGATCCTAAAACCAGCATCACGGTGGCCCGACACGAGCGGATTGTAATTGAGCCCTTCAACTAAAGAAACATTGCTTATTGTGAGGTTCCCAATCTTTACTGAGTTCCAAAGGCTACTATTTTTCCTTTGCTGTTTCCACCAAATGAAACTTTTCCACCATTCACTTGATTTAGCTTTATGAAGCAATTTGAATCTCTGTCATGTGTCTCGAGCATCCACTATCCGGTACCATTTCACATTTTTCTTGATAGTGACTGCGTATAAAAAGAGACTCAAACTTTCTTTGGTACCCATATTTTCTTGGGTCCTTTTGAGTTAGTTTGATATACGGTTTTTGCCCGGACTTTATTGTGGTCTCCATATCATAGTACATTTTTCTCAAAATGATCCGCACTATTGCATTTTGAACATTTAAGAGCATTGCGACCTCACGATTTTACAAAGTTCCTTTCAAAATGATTTTTGTAAGCATTTCTTGAAGGTCTTTGTTTGATTATTTCTTTTACTTTAGGAAAATCGATTAAAGGAATAGTTTCAGCAGTCATTCCTAAACCAGATTTATTGAAATAAGGTCTTTGAATAGAAAGTATTTTTTCAAGTTTTCAGATCCCGAGAGAAAATCTTTTGGAAATATTTGAAATGTCATTTTCAAAAATGCATTCTCTTTTAAAAGATTATCTTTGCTTTCATTGATAGAAGAAACATTCTAGTCTAAGCATTTCACTTTTTCTTCCAAAACATTCTTTTGATGTTTTAGAGCAGAATTTTCCTTTTTGATTTCGGAAATTCTTTTAAGAGAAGTCTTAAGACTAAACATAATTCATCAATGTATTTTGAAACTTTAACAGGGATTTTGAAGTTACTTACCTCGAATTCACTCTACGAATCGAATCGGAGTTTGATTCTGAGTCTGATTGTGCCATCAGACATATGTTGGCATAATCATCATCACTTTCTTCACATTTTGTATCACTCCAGGTCTCTGCTTTAAGAGCATTTCGATACTTTTCAGTTTTTCCTTTCTTCTTTCTCAAAAGAGAACAGTTGGGTCTGATGTGTCATTTTTTCTTGCATTCGAAGCAAACAACATCTTTGTTTGATTCATCATCCTCAACAGACTTAGCATGTTGCTTTTGAAAACCTTGTTTCCTTGGATTGAATCTTCTTCCTTTTTCTGTTCAGCTTTCGAATCTTCTAATCATGAGAGCAAGCTCCTCATCGTCCATATCGTCTTCGAGAATCTGCAACATCGAATCATCATTGGATTTTAATGCAATGGATTTCTTACCTTTAGGGTCTTCATCTTCATTGATTCGTTCTACTTCATAAGACTGAAGAGTTCCAACCAACTCATCAACAGATAGTGGCATGATTCTTTGAGTTTCTCTAATTGATGTCTTTATGTGGTTCTAATCCTTGCAGAGTCCTCGCAGTAGCTTATTTACTTTCATGGAGTCAGAAACTGGTTGACCTTGATTCTCCAGACCATTTATGATATTTGTAAAACGACTAAACATATCAGTTATAAATTCTCCCATTTTCATCCTGAAGGCTTCGTATTGACCGAGGAGTATATTGACTCTGGTCTCTTTCACACGATCGGTTCCTTCATAAGTAATGTGTAATCTATCCCAGACTTATTTGGCTGTATCACAAGAAGATATTCTGTTATATTCAGTAAAGCACAATATAAAGAATATATTGCTTTTGCATCAAGAGTTTGTCTCTTGATTTTCTCTTCCTGACTCATGTCGCTGGTCTCAACAGTTTCCTTTCCTCTTTCTGAAACAGATGCAGCTTTAGAAATGATTCATTTTTCTACAACGTCTCATTCCAGAGGATCCTTTGATCTTAGAAACACCTTCATCTTGTTCTTCCATATGTTGTAGTCCTTTCCATCAAAGTAAGGCGGTCTCGTGTTGCTTTGCCCTTCTACCAGCCCTGAAGCCAACATACTAGCCATGGATCTTTTACTCTGAAGTAAAACACTTCAAACAAAGTGAACACACGAGCTCTGATACCAATTGATATAGCTAGTATAAGCACCTAGAGGGGGGTGAATAGGTATATAAATATTTTTCTTGTTAATCGCACAATATTGGACAATTAATAGAATTGAGACAATCAGCGATCAAAGTAAGACTGAGATAAGGGAATAGAAGATTAAACGCAAGGTTTATAGTGGTTCGGCTTATTCTAAGCCTACGTCCACTCTTCCGCACTGACAACCAATTGGCTGGATTCCACTATCAACAAAAGAGGAGTTACACCACAGCTCTTCCTTAATTCCACAGTGTAGATGTTCTACTACACCTCCTCAAGGTCTCTTACAAATATAGACTCTCTTTTGAATACAATGATTCGCTCAACGAATTTGTCTAAACAACAGGAAGCTTTCAAACTTTGAAATTTTTCTATCGCGCACACTTTTCAACAACTAATACGTCTTCTTTATATACTCCTTCATGCCATCATACCCGTTGGCACTTACCAAAGGAATTCCTCCAATCTACCCGTTGGATGGAATCAATCAAGAAGATTAATTAAGCTATTAAAGGAACGTGTCGATAGCCCATCAATCATGCTCGCCCATACAATCAGGATCTCGGTTTCCATAAGTAAAACCTTCCAAGAATATCCAGACAATCATCAGATCTTCAATCATCGAGTCAATCTCGACCAATCAAGGATTCCATTATGTCTTCTCCAGCAACGAGGTCTTCTCCAGTTGATAAGGTCATCCACTTTAATGAATCATCCAGATCTAGATAACTATTCTTCAACGGATTAGAGACTGTCAATGAGGATAGACTTTGAGTCTTGAGTCTGGCTGTCCGGAGGTCTTTAGACTTTAAATAGAAGAGTCTGCAAAACCTTCAGACTAGACTGAAAGAAACGTTTTGTCAACTTCAAAACACTTCAAGAAGATTTCTCCAACAAATTGTCCCTTTCTCACGGTCTTCTCATAATTGTGGAGATATGCTTGCTGATAATTTTCGCAACTTCATGGGGATAAAGATGCCATGAGATAGTGATATTGTTAGTACACTCTTAAGTTTTAAAGAAAGGGATCAATCATCTATTATCTACTCAATCACTTTAACGTTAAATTCTTGTTGATCGACATCAGTTAGCAATCCATATATCTCCTCTTAACTTCTTTTTTGTTGCTTGTGGCTGGTTATGAGCGGCATTTCCCCATGTGTGCATCAATCTTGCTATCTCTCTCTCTTTCTGTATATATCGGCATACAGTACTCTTAACACCCTGGATTTTGATGACCTTGCAGTGGCATTCTAAATGACGTTTTGATGGCGAATGCAATGATTATTATTAGATAGTAGATACATAAATAAAATGTTACTAGCGGTCCATATACTTTTATTTGAAATTATCCCTCTCCTTTTTGTTGGTTCAAAATGGTCCTTGTACTTTTAAAAACATCCATCATTTGCTCTTCCTTTAATTTAATTGCTGTTATGTCTAGTTAAACATCATAGCACATGTCGTGGAATTAGTATACCCATCAACTACCACATATTATTTAATTTAAAAATTTTACGGTAAAATTTTTAACGGATAGTAAATTTGTCGCCGGTATATTAATTTAGATTTTTTCATTGAATTAATCCTTTTTTTTAATTAGAACTGCAAATTATAATATTGACGTATTTTCAACTGTCCCTCTCTCCCACCGATGCTGCTGAAAGGATAAGACTTTAGAGTTTGGATTGCAGAGCAGGCCCGTAGATTCAACGACACCAAGAGCGATTCTCCTCGTTATGAGAAAGAGATGATCCCAAGTGGAACGACTTTCACGCCCTAGAGGTCTTGGGCGCGCCGAACCAAAGCTACTGAGACAGAAAAGCTAATCCGAAATCAATCAGCACTAAAAGAAATCTCATATGTGTTCAAGTTCCAAACCTTCAGATTCTCCAATCCCATTGAAGACGACCCAGCACTCCCTAAATGCTTTTCTCTGCAGGAGCTTGGAGACGCGATGCAAAATTTAGGCCGCAATAATATCGTGGGCATGGATGGATTCGGTATGGTTTACTGGGGGAGCTTGGCCAATGGTTCTCAAGTGGCAATCAAAAGGGCCAGCAATCTCGTGCAGGGGACTGAAAAGTAGGGGTGTCAGGAACCGACCCGAAAACCGAACTGAATCGAAAATCGAACCGAACCGAACCGGAAAAATCGGTTTTTTCGGTTCGGTTCTCATTAAAAACCGAAATCTCTTTTATCGGTTCGGTTTATTCTCTCCTATCCCGACTCTAGGTTTTATTCTCTCCCGACTCTAGCCCTCTCCTCTCGTCTCGTGTCTCCTCTTGGTTGGCTTGGAGGTGCAACGGCGACGGCGGCAGGGACGGCGACTACGACGGCGACGGCGGCATGGACGGCGATTGCGATGGCGACAGCGACAACAACCGATTGAGGGACAGAGCCCCTCTTCCTTCTGCGACGGCGCGTGCTCTGCTCTGGACTGGGGGGCGGCCAAAGTCTCTCCTTCGTCACTTTACACGCTGTTTGGCTAAGACCAGACAAAGAACCACGGTCCGAAGCAAATTTCTCGTCATTTTAGCCTTATACACCCCAGGAGACAAAAACCTCCTCCTCCTCGTCTTCTGCTACCTCGGGAAACCGCAGCGCTACCCCTCCCCCTCTCTTTCTCTCGTTAAGGTGACTGCTTTTCTCTCGAATCTTGGTTGATGGTGATTCTCACGTGCAATTCGTATGCATCGGGTGTGTCAGAGGGTCGTCAGACTGATGAATTTTTTGGGTGGAGTTCGGCTTGACATTCAGCTAGACTGATCGGATGAACTGGGCTCTACTTTCGTTTTGTAAAAATTGCTTTTTGGTCCCTTGGCGGAGAGTTGATTTTGGAATTATGGGATTTGAGTATGCTGGCTATGCTTGTGGTTTCATCCGGTGTCGATGATCTCTTGCTTGGTCGATTCCAGTGTGGGAAGCGAAAAGGGTTGGTTTTTCCCGTTATTGATTTCAGGGTAGTGTATGGTGTCTGTAAATTGAGTTGCTGAGCGAAACTTCAGTTGGGTTTTGTGTGTTTTATTTATTACGGCCGTCAAAATGTTGCCTTGATTCTTTCATCTCAGCTAAAATGGCTGATTGAGATGCTAGATTATCTATATAGCAGCTTTTAATGTTGTGATTGTTTTTCCCCTAGTGGAAAGAGCCACTAGATATTGCGGAGTAGGTCGCGAATCAAGAAGATGTTTTTCTGGTCATGCTAGTCTTTAGTGATTTCAAGGACAATCATATTAGTTTACTCTGTTAAACAAAGAACCAGAGACATTGAGTTTTCTCTAAATATATCCATGATGTTTGTGCAGCTACACTTTGGTGATAGTGGAGCGCCAAATCAACTGCAAATTGATCACCGCATGCTGCACACCAGGTGCTTGATGAAATTCCCGAGAAGGGTCTTGTTGTTCTTTGTGGCGGAGAGCTTCCTTACTCGTTTGGTTTGGTCCCCTGTCTTCTTAGCAGGAATTCAACGATGGGTCTTGTGGTTTCTGCATCGAGATAATTCTTTTTATCTTCGTAGTTGGTTGAAATGATAACCCAAGTGAAGCTATTTATCCCACATGCTCTTTTCACTTTTCCCTCGTTGAACTTTTCTGGGTGTTCCCTTTTGAACACCTTTTGCTTTCTTATGCTCCGATATCATGTTCTGGAAAGATGTCGATCAACATGCCTTTTTCCTCTTCTATGATTATGATGGAGAAGAAAAACATGAAGGTCTTCTCTCTTCAAATTAAAAATCGAGGTTTCTATGTTGAGCTGGACTCTGGTTGAATCTAAGAAAAAGTTGGTGCTGTGAAATGTTGAGGCAAGTTCTCAATATTTTGAGTACAGAAAAAAAAAAAAAAAAAAAAAAAAAAAAAAAAAAAAAAACCGAAGACCAAAAGTTGAAAACCGAAAAACCGAACCGAACCGTTTACACCCCTACTGAAAAGCAGTTCAAAACAGAGATGGAAGTGTCAAGCTTGATTTATATGCATCCGAATGTGGTACGCCTGAGGGGCTTTGGCCGGAACAAGAAGGAGCTACGCTTTTAACTCCTAGAACAAAAACCAAACTTGTAAGAGGGAAAGACCGCAAGGAAATCTTACCATTCACATGTAAAAGGTGTATTCCGGCATCAATTGATGCTTTCCGACCAACCATAGCGATTTCCCTCTCTTCTTTCTTTCGATTTCCTCCGAGCTCTTCGTCTCTCTCGTTTATTCTTTCCCTTTCGTTTTGCTTTCTCTTTCTTTTCTTTGTTCTTTCATGACACTTTAGAAGCACAAAAGAGGAGCTGAGTCGGGTCTTACCAACATAAATTTGGGCTTTTTGGCTTTTCTTTTATGTCCAATTATTACACAGAAAGAAATGAGAGGGAGTTAAAATGGTGCTTTGACTCAATAATGCTAAAGATAAAAGAGATGGATTATGGACAAGAAGCCAAAAAGTATGAGATGCTCCGTTTTATATTTTAATCGTGCAATAATTTTACTAATTTACCAAAATAAGAGTAAATCTTGCACATTGGCTAGCCAGTTCTTTTTTTTCCCCTCCCTCAAGTGAAAAATCTGGATTGGCCAAGCCAGTTTGGACCGACTTTCGACTTGGATTGCGCCGAGCCTGCCTAAATTTTCAAAGCGTGGGAATGCAAGAAGACTAGGAGAATTATGCGAAATTTGCTTCATATGAGTCACGCGTTTTGTCAAATTTAGGAAGCTTCAAGGCAACGAAGCCTCTCTCGCTCTCTCTTTCCCCAAAGCTGCTCACAGTTGGTTTTCACTATGAATCGAAAAAGAATGTTACAGCCCTGTGATCTCAACTTTTCAGTGAGGTGATTTTATTGCTCTCATACAATCACTTTCTAGAGTTTCTCTCTTTCGAATACAAGTTCAAGTACTAAATGATGAAGGACAAGTGATTCGATAGTCTCAGATTTTGGAATTTTTCTTTCACGCCAAAACTTGTAAAAGAACTATTAAAAAAAGAGGGTAAACATGGATCGACTTTTACTCGTTAGTTCTTATTTTATTTATGTAACATCACGGGCCTCACTGTGTAACATTGTCCGCTTTTGGTCATTCGCCCTGGCGCAAACGAACCGTCATCCCAGCCACGGTCTTTTCCCTCGCGGCTTTAAAATGCGTTACACAGGTTAAGAGGGACCCAAGCCTTATAAGCTAACCAAGACCTCCCTCCCTAGGCAATGTGGGACAAGAGATAAGGTTGTCACACACTCCACCTCTTAACAGAAGAGCGTCCTCGCTGTGGCCCCACGGGCGTCAGAACAACATTCGAGCTGTGGTCCCACACGCGGTCGGGATTCGGCTCTGATACCACTTGTAACATCCCGGGCCCTACTGTATAATATTATCCGCTTTGGGTTACCAGCCCTAGCGCGGACGAACCACCATCCCAGCCACGGTCTTTTCCCTCACGGCTTTAAAACGCGTTACACAGGTTAAAAGGGACCCAAGCCTTATAAGCTAACCAAGACCTCCCTCCCTAGACGATGTGGGACAAGAGAGGAGGCTGTCACACTCTCCACCTCTTAACAAAAGAACTGTGGCCCCACGAGCGTCAGAACAACATTCGAGTTGTGGTCCCACACGTGGTCAGGAGTCGGCTTTGATACCACTAGTAACATCCCGGGCCCCACTGTGTAATATTGTCTACTTTAGGTCACCCACCCTAGCGCGAACGAACCGCCATCCCAACCATGATCTTTTTCCTCACGGCTTTAAAACGCGTTACACAAATTAAATGGACCCAAGCCTTATAAGTTAACCAAGACCTCCCTCCCTAAGCGATGTGGGACAAGTGTGATAGCCTCCTCTCTTGTCCCACATTGCCTAGGGAGGGAGGTCTTGGTTAGCCTATAAGGTTTTGGTCCCTTTAATCTATGTAACGCGTTTTAAAGCCGTGAGGGAAAAGACCGTGGCTAGGATAGCGGTTCGTCCGCGCCAGGGCGGGTGACCCAAAGTGGACAATATTACACCAGTGGGGCCCGGGATGTTACAAGTGGTATCAAAGCCGACTCCCAACTGCGCGTGGGACCACAGCTCGAATGCTATACGGTTCGGGGGGTAATCGGCGTACTCCGATCAGTGGGGGGAATCTTTGGCTCTATCGAACATACAGGGAATTGGAGGTAGCATTCCACCGATGTTAAGTCATGGACTGGTTTCTTCAGCCCTTTTTCTATGTGTTGGTGTTCTATATGACCGACATAAGACTCGACTTGTTAGATATTACGGAGGTTCAGTGAGCACCATGCCGAATCTCTCTACCATTTCCTTCTCTTCCACTTTGGCCTGACGCTCGTGGGGCCACAGCAAGGACGCTCTTCTGTTAAGAGGTGGAGAGTGTGACAGCCTCCTCTCTTGTCCCACATCGCCTAGGGAGGGAGGTCTTGGTTAGCTTATAAGGCTTGGTCCCTCTAATCTGTGTAACGCGTTTTAAAGCCTTGAGGGAAAAGACTGTGGCTGGGATGGCAGTTCGTCCGCGCCAGGGCAGGTGACCCAAAGCGGACAATATTACACAGTGGGACCCGGGATGTTACAAGTGGTATCAGAGCCGACTCCCGACCGCGTTCACAGCTCGAATGCTGTTCTGATGCCCGTGGGGCCACAGTGAGGATGTTGTTCTTTTAAGAGGTGGAGAGTGTGATAGCCTCCTCTCTTATCCCACATGGCCTAGGGAGGGAGGTCTTGGTTAGCTTATAAGGCTTGGTCCATCTAATCTGTGTAACACGTTTTAAAACCGTGAGTAAAAAGACTGTGGCTGGGATGGCGGTTCGTCCGCGCCAGGGCGAGTGACCCAAAGCGGACAATATTATACAGTGGGGCCCAGGATGTTACAAGTGGTATCAAAGCCGACTCTCGACCGCGTATGGGACCACAGCTCGAATGCTGTTCTGACGCCCGTGGGGCCACAGCGAGGACGCTCTTCTTTTAAGATGTGGAGAGTGTGACAGCCTCCTCTCTTGTCCCACATCGCCTAGGAATGGAGGTCTTGGTTAGCTTATAAGGCTTGGGTCCCTCTATCTGTGTAACGTGTTTTAAAGTCGTGAGAGAAAAGACCGTCGCTAGGATGGCAGTTCGTCCACGCTAGGGCGGGTGACCCAAAGCGGACAATATTACACAGTGGGGTCTGGGATGTTACAATTTAAATCATGTAATTTACGGACTTCAATTATTTTTTTTTAATATGAAAATCATGAAATTTTACGCTAATGTAAACGAGTCCTTAACCACGGAAGTAGGTTGTAGTGGTGATAGATAGGTGAAATAATTCTCATTAAGTTAATGAGGGAGCTCAAGGATTGGGTTTTGGACAAGTGCTGTACAAAGTCTAGCTCAAGTCATCCACAAATCATGATATAAGTTTGGGCTTTTGTTTTGGTTTAAATATAAATGAGATCTTAATATGCTGGTCTTGATGGAAGCCCAACTTACATTACTCTTGTAATTAAAAATAAATGTATACTAATTCTGTTAGAATAATATAAAATTTAGTATATTGTTCTCACTAATTGATAATTCACCGCTTTTATAATACCTTAATAAAATAGTCATGTGTGGGTACTATACAGATTTACTTGGGTTGAATTAAAATAGGATTTGAGAGTACCTCATTTCCTTAGCCAAGTACGCCTGGAGAATAGTCCAAGATTAGGTACAATGCAATCTTCCTGACTTAGTAACAGAAAGAAAAACAAGGAAAGAAAGTTAGCCCAGTTGAAAAAGAAATCCGTCATCTTCGAGGGTTAAAGTAGCAAAACATATATGCACTAACTTATCGCCATTATCCTTTCTCTCTCCCTTCATTAGTTTGCTATCTCATTGTAACTCCTTAGCATTTGAGAAGTATCCTTTTTTAAAAAAAAAAAATTATTTTAGCACAACAACATTTAAACCTTTTCTCATATTATTTAGTAAATCAAGCACAGCGAACAACTCGAAAAACAGGCTGCAACTCTCACTCGCCATTCCTTTAGCCCATCCGCTCACAACACGATGCCATCATCTCGACTCGAAGATCAATGATTCGGGAGCTCGCTTTTGTCCCACCAAGTCACAACCACTGTCCACAAGGATAGACAAACATGATTTTTATTACCTTCAAATTGAAAATCTTCTGGTTGACCCATGTTGATTTTCTTTTCAAGTTCACCATGCAAGAAAATTATTTTCACATCGAGTTGTTCCCTACAAGCCCTAGCCTAATAAAATTTTCTAGGTGTGCCCAATAGTCCCTTAACCATGGGCATATGGGTTAGTACTGGAAGAGCGAAATCGGTCACGAGAAGCTTTCAGGCTCGAAGGAGGTTGAAGAGGCAAAAGGAAAAGTGAGGCAAGGAGTATTGGTCGATAAAAAGATCATATTGAGTGAGCATATGATGGCTATTGAGAGCAGATCACATTGGATAGTTTTATTTCTTTAATTTTTCTGACTTGCTCCAATGGAATTAATATCGAAAGGATCGAAAAAGAAAGTGTCATTCATAACTTTTTGTCTTCTCGCGGATCAAAGGTGGAACACAAGATGACGTTGAAGGGTAGAGTTTGTTCCTTCTTTTACTGAATCCTGACAAATGAAGGAGGCGATTTTCAGCGTTGGCATTGACCCCGAATCAATGGGGAAGGTGTCAGAAGATCACTTTCATCCCAAGTTACCTAGCTAGCAGGAAACAAGCTGTTCTAATCGGCGTCTCAGCGGAAGCGGATCGTATATTTTTGCAATTATGTCGGGAGCTATAGAAGTCGATCGAAATAAAACGAGGAACAATAAAAGAAAAGGACACCGGAAATTAACGTGGTTCGGTCCGAATGTCGGAACCTACGTCCACGGGGAGAGCCAGCAAATCAATCCACTATAAATCGGAGAATTACAAGATTACAATCACACATGTACTCAAGTGTTTCCCAGCCCTACTTTATACCCGATACCCACGGTGTTTAACAACTCACTCAATGGACTCAACTCAGCACAAAACCTCTCTAAGCTCTCTCGTCTCTCACACTCTCTCGAGCTCTTTCCTCTCGCTCTCTCTCAAGCTCTTTTCTGTTTTTTTTTCTTTTTGCATCTTCGGATGTCTTCTCCTCATATAGAGAAGGGCAGAAAACAAGACAAAACAAATGAAAAGAAATGGCCTCATTAAATGCAGCGCAGGCGCCCACAAGACAAGCCGCAATCGGCACCGAACGCCCACCATATTTGAAGGCATGCATGCAGATCATGCATGCGCATGGGCAGGCATTTAATGAGGTGGAAGAGAGTCAATAAACGTGCGCCTATGATCCTTGAAGATAACCGTGAGCTGAGGTGGGCGGCCATCTTCGAATTTCTTGTTCATGGAGAGAAGCAAGCGTATGACCATCATGCAGCGACACACCTAGAATAGCTTCGCCTTCTCTCTTTCTTTATTCTGCCATTCCTCTTTCTTTATCACTAAAAAACAAGAGAAGCCCACAAAAGTTGAACAAAGAGAGGGAGAGAGTTCGGTGCCTACGAGGGTCTTCGAAGCCACAAGTGTTGACTGATTTCCTTTCTACGTGCATGGCCATGTGCATGCATTTAATGGTGTCTTCTCCATGCACTTGCAGCGAGTGGGTCCTTTATTTAATATAGAAAATATGTTGATCCCTTCCTTTTCGGCAGAAGACAATTCTTCTCTAACTTTGCCTGCATGCTTGAAGAATAAAACCCCATGCAGCTTTTGGCTTCTTCCTTCTACGGATACGCACGAGGAGATGGAATTAATGCCGGAACAAGAAAATTCGAAGACGTCACAAAATCTCCCCTGAACTTTGTTATTTGGCCAAACTTATGCGTATTAATCAACGGGCTCAAACTTGAGACACAATATAACAATTCTCCACCTTGGCTCAACGTTTGAGGCCAAGTTATAGTGATTTCATGCTCGGCTCTCCCAACGCCCCGATGGGCGCTCATACTCTACAGACGCCAATCGAGCTCATACAGAGCTCGAGCTTTGCTGAAGGAACATGCTTCGTCATCATATCTGTTGGGTTCTCCGCCGTTGCTATTTTCTTCACAACAATTTTACCCTTCGCTATGACATCTCGGATGAAATGGTACCTGATGTCGATATGTTTTATCCGCTCGTGATATATTGGATTATAAGCCAAATATATCGCACCTTGATTGTCACAGTGTATGGTGACACTTTTCTGCTCCAGTCCAAGGTCCGAGAGCAAACCCCTTAGCCATATCGACTCCTTTGCAAAAAAGGTTAGTGCCATGTACTCCGCCTCAGTTGAAGACAATGCAACATCATCTTGTAAAGACGCTTTCCAACTTATTGCACCACCTGCAAGTGTAAACACGTACCTTGCTAGCGATCTGCGATCATCCAAGTTACCGGCGTGATCCGAATCCACGTACCCTGTGGTCTCATTGCCATTGACGTTCCTCCGATACATAATGCCGACGTCTGCTGTCCCCTTTAGATATCGAGGATCCATTTCACGGCTTCCCAATGAGTCTTACTGGGTGCTTCATGTAACGGCTGACAACACTTACAGCCTGTGAAATGTCAGGTCTAGTACATACCATGGCATACATAATACTACCAACTGCACTAGAATATGGAACACGGGACATATGTTCCTCCTCCTCCTCAGTTTGCGGTGATAACTTTTCAGAAAGTTTGAAATGTGCAGCTAAAGGAGTACTTACAGATTTTGCTGACTGCATATTAAAACGTGCCACGATCTTCTCAATGTATTTCTTTTGAGACAAACGCAATGTTCCTGCAGCTTTGTCACGCAAAATTTCCATACCCAATATTTTCTTAGCAGCACCTAATTCTTTCATTTCAAACTCAGCACTCAACTGCCGCTTCAACACATCAATATCAGACATATGTTTAGCTGCTATTAACACATCATCAACATATAATAGCAAATAAATCAAAGACCCATCCTCCAATCTCCTAAAATAAACACAACTATCAAAGCGACTTTTCGAATAATCTTGACTAGTCATGAAAGCATCAAAACGCTTATACCATTGTCTAGGAGATTGTTTCAATCCATACAAGGATTTCTTCAATAAGCAAACATGGTCTTCCTTACGGAATAGCAAATCCCTAAAGCTGCTTCATGTAAATTTGTTCCTCCAATTCACCATGAAGAAATGCCGTTTCACATCCAGTTTGCTCCGGCTCAAGATCTGTGCAAGTAACTAAGGCAAGTAATACACGAATAGAGGTATGCCTTACCACAGGAGAGAACACTTCATTGTAGTCAATGCCCTCTCGTTGAGTATACCCCCTCGCAACAAGTCTCGCCTTGAACCTGGCTGCCTCTACACCGGGAATGCCTTCTTTCCGTTTGTAGACCCATTTGCATCCAACAATTTTCTGACTTTTGGGTACTTTGACCAACTCCCATGTCTGATTTCGATAGAGTGATTCTATTTCTTCACTCATAGCCTCTAGCCACTGTGATGACTCAGAATTAGCCATCGCCTCAGAATAGGATGAAGGCTCATCCATCTCCACCTCATCACCTACGGTTAATGCATAGGCAATATCGAATAACCATAACGTACCGGTGGTTTAATTTGCCTCCTTTGTCCGCCCGTGGCTATGTTGTGTTGTGGCTCGCTGGTTGTTGGTATCACCGTCTTCGGGAATTGTGGCCTCATCCACAATTTCTTCCTCCGTTACCTCCGAGGTCTTTGGAGACTCCGCCTGAATCTCCACCTCACTTCGACACCACGATCCGTTTGCTCGCTGGTTGAGTCTCAAGATTCCTCTTTTGAAGCATTGCGTCTCATCGAAGATCACGTCTCTGCGATTAGAAAACCGGGTGATGCGGGATCGGTGCACCACGCCCGGTAGCCTTTCACCCCTTGTGCATAACCCGAAATATGCACTTCTTCGCCCTCGGCTCAAGCTTACCATCTCTCGCATGAGCATACGCAGACATCCGAATATTCGTAATCCGGAGTAATCAACAGGTTTCCCCGACCATACTTCCTCAGGAGTCTTCCACTCGATAGCAGAAGATGGAGATCGATTAATTAGGTAACACGCCATATTAATTGCTTCGGCCCAAAATTCCTTGCCCAATCCTGCATGCGAAAGCATGCACCGAGCTCGCTTCGAGTAGAGTTGTTCTTCCGTTCGCTACGCCATTTTCTTTGTGGTGTCGGGAACCGTGCGGTGTCTCACAATCCCTTCCTTTTGGCGAGAACTCGGTAAAGTCCTTACCACGAGAACTCCATGCCATTATCGGTTCTCGGGCACTTGATTTGTTTACTTGATCGCTTCTCAATCAATGCCTTAAAATTCTTGAACCGATCAAATACCTCGGATTTGTGCTTCAGGAAGTACACCCATACCTTCCTTGAGTAATCGTCGATGAATGTCAGCATATATCTGGCACCTCCGTTTGATGGAACTGGAGACGGTCCCCAAACATCTGAATGAATGTATTCAACTGGTTGCTTGGTCGAATGTAGAGCTGTACCGAATTTAACACGACGTTGCTTCCCGAAGATGCAGTGCTCACACAGGTCCAGCTTTCCTGTCTTCTGACCTTTCAGCAACCCCTTTTCACTCAGCATCGTCATACCTGCCTCACTCATGTGTCCCAATCGCATATGCCATAACTGAGTCAAATTTGAGTCTGACTCACCTGATGAAACCGCAGCAACTCCGGTCACGGTTTCTCCCAGTAAATGATAGAGAGAATTCGCCTTCTTCCCTTTCATCACTGTCAGGGCACCTCGAGAGATCTTCAGCACTCCACCTTCAGCTGTGTATTTGCACCCAAGGTCATCGAGTGTTCCCAAAGAAATAAGGCTCTTCTTGAGCTTCGGTACGTGCCTTACGTCTGTCAACGTCCGTTCTACGCCATCATGCATTCGGATCCGAACTGTTCCTATCCCCACAACCTCGCAGGCTGCATTATTCCCCAAAAGAACTCTACCACCATCTGCAGTCTGGTAGGTAGTGAACCAGTTCTTGTGAGGAGTCATGTGATAGGAACATCCAGAGTCTAGCACCCATTCGTCTTCTGACGAACTCGTAGATACACATAGGACAGCCTCGGCATCATCTTTGGTACTCTCCTCGGCAACATTCGCCACACTTTGCTTGTGGCATTTTGCCAAGCGCCTTTATTTCTTCGCTTTGGACAATCTCTCCTTATGTGCCCCTCCTCGTGACATTCGAAGCACTTCACGCGACCTTTTGATTTTCTATGTCGCGACTTCGACCTGCTTTTGCTTTGGCTTCTGTTGCTGGGCCTCCGATGTTGGTCTCTACCTCGAATCACCAGTCCACGCGCTACATCTTGCGCTAGACTGTCATCACGCAACTTTCTCTGCCACTCCTTTGAAAACAGAGCAGATTTTACCTCCTCTGAGGTAATCGTGGTACGCCCCCGTAACAAGGAGTCGGTAAAGTGCTCCCATGACTCCGGTAGAGACGCCAACAACATCATGCCTTGCTCTTCATCATCTAAAATCTTGCCAACATTCTTCAAGTCCATCATGAGTTTATTAAACTCATCTAGGTGGGATCTAATGGACGTACCTTCAGTATATCGAAACTGGAACATTCTCTTCAGCATATATAAGCAATTGTTCAAACCCTTCTTTACATAGAGGGCCTGAAGTTTAGCCCATAACGCTGCGGTATCCTCCTCCTCGGCCACCTCTATTAGCACTTCATCCGATAAGTTCAACAGGATGATACTCATGGCCTTCTCCATTAGCTCGTCCTTTTCAGCATCTCGCATTGTTTCGGGCAACTGAGCCTTGCCCTCCAATGCCTTGGCTAATCCTTGAGTTGTTAATAGCGCCTTCATCTTGACGCTCCACAACCCGAAGTTGTTTCTCCCATTAAATTTCTCAACCTCTACTTTTGCTCCAGACATAATTGCAAATTCTCAGCTCTGATACCAATTGTTGTAATCGGCGTCTCAGCGGAAGCGGATCGTATATTTTTGCAATTATGTCGGGAGCTATAGAAGTCGATCAAAATAAAACGAGAAACAATAAAAGAAAAGGACACCGGAAATTAACGTGGTTCGGTCCGAATGTCGGAACCTACGTCCACGGGAGAGCCAGCAAATCAATCCACTATAAATCGGAGAATTACGGGATTACAATCACACATGTACTCAAGTGTTTCCCAGCCCTACTTTATACCCGATACCCACGGTGTTTAACAACTCACTCAATGGACTCAACTCAGCACAAAACCTCTCTGAGCTCTCTCATCTCTCACACTCTCTCGAGCTCTTTCCTCTCGCTCTCTCTCAAGCTCTTTTCTGTTTTTTTTTTCTTTTTGCATCTTCGGACGTCTTCTCCTCATATAGAGAGAAGGGCAGAAAACAAGACAAAACAAATGAAAAGAAATGGCCTCATTAAATGCAGCGCAGGCGCCCACAAGACAAGCCGCAATCGGCACCGAACGCCCACCATATTTGAAGGCATGCATGCAGATCGTGCATGCACATGGGCAGGCATTTAATGAGGCGGAAGAGAGTCAATAAACGTGCGCCTATGATCCTTGAAGATAACCGTGAGCTGAGGTGGGCGGCCATCTTCGAATTTCTTGTTCATGGAGAGAAGCAAGCGTATGACCATCATGCACTGACACACCTAGAATAGCTTCTGCCTTCTCTCTTTCTTTATTCTGCCATTCCTCTTTCTTTATCACTAAAAAACAAGAGAAGCCCACAAAAGTTGAACAAAGAGAGGGAGAGAGTTCGGTGCCTACGAGGGTCTTCTGAAGCCACAAGTGTTGACCGATTTCCTTTCTACGTGCATGGCCATGTGCATGCATTTAATGGTGTCTTCTCCATGCACTTGCAGCAGGTGGGTCCTTTATTTAATATAGAAAATATGTTGATCCCTTCCTTTTCGGCAGAAGACAATTCTTCTCTAACTTTGCCTGCATGCTTGAAGAATAAAACCCCATGCAGCTTTTGGCTTCTTCCTTCTACGGATACGCACGAGGAGATGGAATTAATGCCGGAACAAGAAAATTCGAAGACGTCACAAAATCTCCCCTGAACTTTGTTATTTGGCCGAACTTATGCGTATTAATCAACGGGCTCAAACTTGAGACATAATATAACACAAGCATCCACTGGTAATATCATAAAGGGCACGTGATTTTCAAGAAGCTAGATATTTTTGGACTATCCGAACCCGAGTCGCTCCGACGTGTACGACACGCTGCTTGGACTTCGGGGAATGTTGGCTCGTCCTTTTTGTGGAAAGAAAGGTCCTCGCGAGCGTCTCCACTGGCGGGTGACATCGAGGGTCCATTTCCGATATAGAGCAGGAATCGAACGAAGACAAGAACAGCGGACGTACGATTGGCCTTGGAGCGAGACGGCCCCATGCCTCGAAGTCAGCCTTCGATCCAACGACTTTTCCTTACCATTTCATTCATTCGCACCGCCCAAAAGCAGTGTCCAAGCAGACGGCAGTCCCAAAGCATTCACCATATATCGAGAAAAACCATCAAGCTCATACGATCCATTTGCGCTTGAGAAGAATCTACTTTTTCCCCGCTTAAAGATGGTGTTCAATCTCCGAACCTTCAGTTCTCCCGAGTCCGTTGAAAATGATCCAACACCTCCTAAAAGCTTCTCCCTAAAAGAGCTCCAACGAGTGACGGACAACTTTAGCGGCAACAACTACGTGGGGTTCTTTCCGTGTGGCAAGGTTTACAAGGGGCGCTTGGCCGATGGTTCGCTAGTGGCAGTGTTCAGAGCAAGCTATGTCGATCTGGGGAACAAGAAGAGCTTCGAAGCAGAAGTGCAAGTGGGAAGCACGGTTTCGACACACCCAAATGTGCTTCGCCTGAGGGGCTTTTGCAGGATCAAGAACGATCTCTTAGGGGTGTATCCCTTGATGATCAACAAGACCCTATATTATCATCTTGTAGTGAGACCAGATCGTTCCTCACGACCTCTAGATTGGCCGACTCGCAAGCGTATAGCCTTGGGAGCAGCAAGAGGTCTCGCACACCTACATAATCAAGGCAATGTCAAGATCATGCACCGCGACATTTGCTCGTCAAGTATATTCCTAAATGACCAATTTGAGGCCGTGATAGGAAATTTTTGGCGTGCCCTTATCATGCACGACGGAAATGCAAAGGAAGGGACTATTCAATGGCCCAGACTAAAGCACCCCGTGAGAGTCTCATCCTCATCCCAGGAAGAAGAATCGGCTGATTCTGATTCCTATCCTCTGACCTATCATCTCTACGAAGACGTGTATGTTGACACCACCTATGCCGACGGCAGACCTGATTTTATTGCCCCGGAGTACCTGCACACAGGAAAGTGCACACTCAGGAATGATGTTCACGCCTTTGGGAAACTGCTTCTCGAGCTCATCTCTGGACAGCCACCTGCAAAACTCGATGCGTTGGCGTATGATGAAAATCTCAGTTTGGAGGAATGGATTGGTGAATTTATGAACAAGAACGAGTTGGGACGATTGTTCGATCCCAATTTGCAAGGGAACTATGTGGAAGAAGAAGAAGCAGAGAAGGTTGTCCGACTGGCATTGTTGTGTGCACACAAGGATCCATCTGTTCGACCAGAGATGTCTGAAGTGGTTGAAATACTCGAAAGCCAGTTTCTTCAGCGGGATTCTAGTACAAGGAGTAGTTTGAGTTTGAGTGAGTGCGAATCGACTACTCCATAATACTCCTTCCCCACTTCTTCTCCTCACTTGGTGATCGGTCCATGACGGGCATTTCAATGCTACAACATCACCATTGCCTTTTTTTACATTAAATAACATGTTCAACTTCTGTGTTTACCGCATTTTGAACTCTGTATGGTCCACCAGTTTCATTCGCAAGATCTTTCTGTAGTACTGCTCTCCGATATTTGGAGACATAAAGCACGTCCTTCATGCAATGGCTGCTATCTTCTACATTTGTCATCGAACTAAAAAATAGAAACTGAGATACAAATTCACAGTGTCATCTTTTGATATACCGAATTATTGTGAATAAATGTTTTGTTAAGAAAGTTCTGTTGTTCTCGCAAAAAATTGAATGCCAAGATGAAAGCAGTCCTTCAAAGACATTTTGATACATCCGGTGGCGCGTGCAACTTCGTGCGAATTAATCCTTGGATATTAAAGAATATCCGAGTTGTTGTAAGTACCATACTCGACCTGCATCTTTCAAACTTGTTTCTCTGGTTTCAGAGGAAGATATGGTTGTAGTTGGCTTTGACTTTCTTTTCCACGAGATGAACTCATATGAAGCTTGCAAGAAGATTCTTGGCGATGGAAGTCATCAAGGATTAATTCGCACGAAACACATTGCACGTCAACTTCTAGTAGGCTCCAGTCCGGACTTGTAAAATCCGCGTATACACTTTCCACAATTCACGCCAACCTGCGCCATTTCAGCTGCTTTTGGGCAATTTTTCAACCCAAGCAATCTCCTTATAGTCTTAGGCTTAGTTTATTTCGTGGGAAACATATCGGGAGAAAATGTTTTCCTTATTTTCCGGCGTTTGGTTCGCTTAGAAAAATGAGTTACTAGAAATGTTTTCCTAGTCAACAGAAAAACTATGCCTAAATTCAGGAAAATAATTTTCTCTTTGAAAATCCAGAATATATTTTCCAAAATATGACTAGGTATTGCCCATATTTTTGTAATTTTCTAGTTCATTTTTAGAGAAAAAAAAAGAAATGAAGAAAAGAAAAATAATTAAAAAAAAAATTGAATATTTTGGTGATTTTTCCAAGGAAAATCAAATCAAATTTTCCATACCAAATTATGGAGAATATTTTCTAGTTTATTTTCAAGTTTTCATTTTATTAAAAGAAAAGAGAAAATTCCAAATAAGGACCCGAAGTAAATTTATTTTTTCAAATAAGGACTAAAGTGAACTTTGTGTCATATAAGGACCCGAAGTAGACTCATTATTTCAAATAAGAACCCGAAGTGAATTTTGTGTCAAATAAGGACTCAAAGTGATCAAGTTAATCTCTATTGAGGACCTTAGTTCACTGGCAGACATTTTCCGGCGATTAAAATAGGGGCAATTTTGTCAGAATTTTGTGATTGGAAAAAAAGGAAAAAATTCTAAATTATTTAAGTTTAGATTATTCATTTAGATGTTTACGTTTTCTTCTTTCTTCTCCCCCGCTGCTCCTCAACCAAATCACTGCCCAGTCATCGTTGCGACTCGATTCTCGTCGCTCTCGCCTTGCGTGACCGGCAGAGAATTTGGGTCTCCGTAAACAAAGAAAGAAGTATCTGGTTTTCTTCTTGTTTTTGAATTCGTGCCTCAACCAGTGGAGAATTTGGGTCTTTAATTTGCAAAGGATGGGTACAAGAAATAGAGAGAACTTTAGTCTTTGACTTTGCAAAGGATGGGTACAAGGAACGGGGATTAGGATTTGTTAATTTTCCCTATATTTTTGTTAGACAAAATTGCCCAAACTCCGGTCGTCAGAAATGTCATATGCTTGATAGCCAACGAGTATTTGGCTGACCAGCAAGCTCAAGTTCTTATTTGGAATTGATTCAACCACTTCGGGTCCTTATTTAAAACAATGGATCCACTTTAGGTCTTTATCTGACACAAATTTCATTTCGGGTCCTTATTTGAGAAAATCAGTCAACTTCGGATCCTTATTTGGAATTTTCCCAAAGAAAAATGACTTTTTGGAAATCATTTTGAAAAATGCTATATTTTCCGTGAAATAAATAGATCCTTAATTTATTTGATTATCTCTAAATTGCGGGGAGACAATGACAAGAGCAATGACCCTATTAATTGTGACCTCATTCGAACAATCAATAGGTGGATTGTTCGATTCTTCCCATGTACACCTCTCTCAAGTTGTCACCGACTGTCAGTGAGTTGGGAATTAAGGAGACTCATGCTAAATGTCATGTCACGCAATCAGATCGTGCACCTAGGAGAGGTTTTAATAACTTGCTTAGTTTTACGATCAATTTTATTGTTCGTAGTGTACACTGTGATATAAGTTTTGTGTTTGTGTAAATGTTTCCAATGAGTCATCCTATCATTTGTAAGTTTTCAGTAGTTTTGATTCCAATGAAGTTTCTTTCCAGTTTTCACATTTCAATTTTTTCTTTGGACGTACTTGTCCATTAATTTCCTTAGTTTTGGCATTATTGTTTATTTTCTTTTATTTCAAGCATTGATTCTTTTATTTTCTTCTATGTTCGGGTCATTGCACTTCAATTCCAAGCACTTCACTTTCGGTTCTCACGGGCGAGCATGCTTCTCTCTCACTCAAATCCATCTCCGTCCAATTTGAAAAACTTGTTTAGTGGAAGTTTAATCACTTTGTCCCGAACAAGAGAACAAGCTTTTTGATCGTTTTTCTAATTGCTAGTTTGTCAAATTCGCTTAGAATGATTTGGATTCAATAGTTCCTTAAAAGCGCAGTCACAAGGTTCGAGCCCCATGACCCACCTAACTTAAGATATATTCACCAACCTACAAGCGTGGATTAGTGTTTGCTTTGATACTTGGAGGTAGAGCAATATGTCACGGGCCGATCGATCTAGCGTTCCCTTGCTCGTGCGGCCTTAGGAATTTCTCTCAAGTCAGCCTTTAGAGAGAGAAACAACTCGTAGAGAGAGAAGCTCTGGATTGTATTTCACTTGTGAATGAGATAATTAGAGAGAGAAGCTCTGAATTGTATTTCACTTGTGAATGAGATAATATAAATGAGGGGAATGAGACCCCTTTATATACAAGTACAAGAAAAACAGTATCCGTAGATCTCTCCTCGATCTAACGGTAGAGATTAGATCTCCCCAACTACTAACTACCTACATTTATTACATACGAATATATTTACCGTATCACCTACCCCCAGGAGTATTCTAGAAGGCTCAAGAAAACCTAGGACACTAGGATACAAGTCGAGGGTCGCTTGATCCATAGACGTGTCACGGCCGGCCCATAGAAACCTCTAGGATCGTCATTCTCCCAAGCCGTGACATTCTCCCCCACCTAATCAAGCGACGCCCTCGTCATGTCTTCGGCATGGAAAGCGTCGATTTCCTTCTTGAATTGCCAAAGACTCTCCATAGGTTCCCAACTAGCTTCAATCTCCGGAAGACCCTTCCATCAGATCAAATACTCACGCTTGGGCATACAATGCCACTTATGTATGACTTGATCCACCATGATGCTCTCGACTTCTCGGTCATACGAGGTTTTTGCTCCGAGTGGCACTTGTTGTGACTCCCCTCAATTCGGATCTTCCTCATCAACCTAGAAAGGTTTAAGCATACTCACATGGAAAACTGGATGTACCTTGAGTTTTTGTGGTAACTCCACCTTGTATGCGACCTTTCCAACCCGTTGTAGCACACGAAATGGCCCATCGTAGCGACGGATCAACCCCTTGTGCACGTCCTTGTATCGAAGGACCATGTGCAGCTTGGCCAACACTTGGTCTCCAACTTGGAATTCCATGTACCGTCGCTTCTTATTTGCCCATTTCTTCATGCGCTTGGAGGTTTTGTGTAGACACGCCCTTGCCAAGTCGGCTTGCCCTTACCAATCCTTGGCGAATTTATATGCGGGCTGACTACTCCCCCGATAACTTGAAGTAATGGCGCTCAGGGTATTCGGTTGTTGCCCAGTCGCAATCTTGAACGGGCTTTAACCGGTCAACTCGCTTCGCTGCAAATTGTAGGAGAACTGGGCTACATCGATCAACTTTGCCCAATTCACTTACGTTGTACTCACATAATGTCGGAGATAGATCTCCAAGAGGGCATTGACCCGCTCCATCTTATCATCGGTTTGAGGATGCAAACTTGTTGACATATTCAACTCCAACCCCAGCAGGTTGAACAACTTGGACTAGAAACGCCCCATGAAATGAGGATCACAATCGCTCACGATCGGTTGTGGCACACCCCAATACTTGACCACATGCTTCATGAAGAGCTTTGCCGCCTCCTCGGCCGGGCAATCCTTCGTTGCAGGAACGAAAGTTGCGTACTTAGAAAACCTGTCCACTACAACCATGAAAGTCCGACACCCTTCGGACTTCGACAGATTGACAATGAAGTCCATGGAAACACTCTCCCATGGACAGGTTAGAACGGGAAGCGGCTCAAACAGGCCTGGCAACGAACATTGCTCCAGCTTGTCTTGTTGGCACACCAAACAAGTCTTCACATAAGCCTCCATGTTGACCCGCATTTGTGGCCAATAGTACTGATCTTCGACGAGGGCCAGCATGCAGTGGATCCTTGGATGACCTGCCCACTTTGAGTCGTGGCACTCGCGCAAGATCTTCTTTCTTAGCTTCCCATGGAAAGGCGCATATAATCGCCTTCCCTTGGTGTAGAGGAGCTCGTCCACACACCAGAACTGTTGGGTCTTACCTTCCTTTGCGTACCCGATGAGAGCTTGGGCTCTTGGATCATGCTTTAGCCCTTCTTTGATGCGGTTGACCCAAGGACAGCTCGGTTGACTCACCGTGCTACTCATCAGCTCCATCTTCTGACTCAATGCATCCACCACGAAATTGGCATTCCCCGGCTTGTACTCCAGCACATAGTTGAACTCCGCAAGGAAATCCTGCCATCGAGCTTGCTTCGGACTCAGTTTCTTTTGGGTCTGGAAGTAGCTTGTGGTTGTGTTATCCGTCCTCACAACGAACTTTAATCCCAGCAGATAGTGCCTCCACGTCCGAAGGCAGTGGACCACCGCGGTCATCTCCTTCTCTTGAACTGTATACTGTCGCTCAGTATCGTTAAGCTTTCGAGACTCATACGCCACCGGATGTCCATCCTGCATAAGAACTCCACCAATGGCAAAATCCAATGCGTCAATCTCTACCTCATAGGGTTTGGTGTAGTCGGGCAATACCAACACCGACTCCTTCGTCATGGTTGTCTTTAATCGATCGAAGGCTCTTTGGCATCGATCCATCCACTCCCACGATTTCTCTTTCTTCAACAGGTCCGTGAGCGGCACAGTGATGCTCGAGTAGCTCCGAATGAATCGCCAGTAGTAGTTGGTGAGGCCGAGGAACGACCTCAACTCCGTCACCTTTGTCGGCGGCTCCCATTCTACGATCAACTGAATCTTTGCCCTATCCATTCGCACTTGTCCACCCCCGACGATGTGCCCCAAGAACGGAACTTCTTCTTGGGCAAAGGCACATTTCTCATGCTTCACATACAGTTCATTCTCGCGCAAGACTTGGAATACTTGCTTTAAATGTTTGACATGTTCTTCCAACGTCCAACTATAGACTACTATATCATCTAGGTAAACCACAACAAACCGATCTAGGAAATGGTGGAGTACCTTAATCATGAGCATACAAACTGTAGCCGGCGTGTTGGTCAAACCGAACGGCATCATAAGGAACTCGTAGGATCCATACCGCATCACGCAGGCGGTCTTCGGCTCGTCCCCTTCAGCGATCCGAATTTGATAGTAGCCCGATCGAAGATCAAGCTTGGTGAACCATCGAGCTTCACTGAGTTGATCGAAGAGATCCGCGATGAGCGGGATCGGGTACTTGTTCTTCACAGTCAACTTGTTTAGTACTTGGTAATCAATGCACATCCGAAGTGACCCATCGTGCTTCTTTTGGAAACAACATTTTTTTGGACTCATCTTCCTTGTCTTAGTCACGTCAATGCCATGAAGGAGATAGAAAGTAATAAAAAATATTTTACCTCAACATTTTCCATTAGCCATCGTCTATGGGATTAAGTTTCAAAGAAACTGTCCATCATCTGCTTCTTCCGAATCCATTTTCATCTTCGGTCTACCCTTTTGATATTTGTCGTCAATAGTTAATATTGGCAGAAGACCCTGACATGGCCCTTTATGTATGAAATTTTATCCAGACCCTTTCGAGTCGACCGTATGTGTGAGAATATTGGCCGATGAGATTGATTGATTCCCAGAGGTTTACCACAAACAATATCCCAGCCCTCCCTTTGACCGTTAATGCCTCGCAAAATTTGACCTCTTCATAGACGCAAATAAAGCCCATTTTTTAGCTGGGCTCTAACGAGACAAACCCATTCCAGTCTCTTGTTAAAACTTAAAATAACTCGTATTCTACCCAATCCATCAAACATGAGCCAATAATTACCACTTTTCTTGCTTTTGCTTTCCGAGTCGTTCTAGAACAGTGGAATAATAGCGTTAAGCTTTTGGACCCAGTCTAAGAATTAGTCAATAGTAACCTCGTTTCTTCAACAATTTTCGAGGAATTGAAGGCCATAAATTGAAAGTGCTATTCAAACCGGGGTCTCTTGTTCGATCACACTAATTGAATGAGTCATTTGCTTCTTCATTTACGTATTTCCACGTGTTATTCTTAAGAGAATTGCTTATATGATTATGCTTAATTCACTATAAAAATAAGCCACAAAAAATAAATAACAAATAATTAGAAATTATTATGGGGTCTACTCCTAAAAGAATCAAAGGCTCACAATATATTATTAATCTTACAGTAGCCTAAGGACTATTATGTTAGTAAAGCTCTATTAATCTATCACACTAATGAACCACCGCCTTGGTGGCCGCGATGGTTTGGGCTATCTCCCCTCACGAATGGGAGGAATTCGAATCCCCTCACGGTCGCTTGGGGTCTTAAGTGGGACGCCGGGAGTGGTGAGTCCTCCTGCTTACCTGTCTCCCCTTGTTTACTCGTCGGCTGCCAGTTGTACAGGGTTCCTGAGTCACAAAAAAAAAAAAAAAAAAATCTATCACACTAATGGGTGCAAGGCTCAACTACCATAATTGCCAAGAAAGGATGATTGATGGAAAAACTAACGGATTTAGAGCCTTTTTCTTGATATGCTCCCAAGTTTTTATAGAATAAAAGCCTAGTTAGGTCTCTTTAATGAAATTTCAATGCGCAGATGGAGCATTACTCTCACGCTCATCATCAGAGGAATCAAAGAACAGAAAAAGACCAATCATGCTAATTTTGCTTTACATCAATTTCATTGGAAGGTCCCTCTGCGTGTGCCTGCCAAAACGGAAAAAATCAAAAGAAAAGAAATCTTCCTCTTGTTTGGTCAAGTCTTCTTTTGTTGCGTCACCCTCTCTCCAATTGACTTCGTCTCTTTCTCACACGCTGATCGCTTCCGGCGTGTGAATAAAAGGCTAAGATGGCGGACGAATTGTTATGCCAATCGATCGCGGAGATATCTTAGCCCCACAAAGCCCTCCTTCGAGCAGCCTTGGGAACCAATCGGTACCCCCCCCAATTAGTGTTGAAGAGGAATTGGGATTTCTTAAAGATGGTGTTCAATGTCCCATCCGTCAGTTTCACCGATTCCAGCGAAGACGATCCCCCAGCCCCACCTCCTAGAAGCTTTTCTCTAAAGGAGCTCCGAGTCGCCACAAACAACTTTAGCTGAGACAACTTCTTTCGCGAACGTGTATTCGGCACGCTTCACCAGGGGCCCTTAGCCGATGGTTCTCTAGTGGAGGTAAAAAGAGCACGCACTGTCTTTGAATGTAATGAAGAGCAGTTCGAAACAGAAGTTCAAGTGGGACACTCGGTTTCGGCGCACCAGAATGTGCTACGCCTGAGGGGCTTTTGCAGGACCAAGAAAGAGCTTCTGCTGGTCTATCCCTTGATGATCAACAAGAACCTAAAATATCATCTTAGACATAGACCGGATCAGTCCACCCGACCTCTCGGTTGGACAACTCGCATGCGCATAGCCTTGGGAGTGGCAAGAGGTCTTGGACACCTACATAATCAAGGCGATGTCAAGATCATGCACCACGACATCTGCACATCAAGCATATTCCTGAATGACCAATTTGAGGCGGTGATAGGAAATTTTTGGGTTGCCCTTATCATGCACGACGGAAATGCAAAGGAAGGGACTATTCAATGGCCCAGGCTCAAGCAGCCTGCGAGAGTCTCATCCTCTTCCCACGAAGAAGATTCGGCTGATTCTGATTCCTATTCTCCGACCGATCATCTCTACAAAGATGTTTATGTTGACACCACCTATGCCGACGGCAGAGTTGAGTTTATTGCCCCGGAGTACCTGCACACAGGAAAGTGCACACTCAGGAATGACATTCCCGCCTTTGGGAAAGTGATTCTTGAGCTCATCTCTGGACAGCCACCTGCAAAACTCGATGCATTTGCGTATGACGAAAATTTGGTTTGAAGGAATGGATTGGTGAATTTATGAACAAGAACGAGTTGGGAAGATTGATCGATCCCAATTTGCAGGGGAACTACGTGGAAGAAGAAGCAGAGCAGGTTGTCCGACTGGCATTGTTGTGCGCAGATGGCGATCCATCTGTCCGACTGGAGATGTCTGAAGTGGTTAGAATGCTCGAAAGCCAATTGTTTGGGCAGGATCATTGCAGTAGGAGCAGTTGGAGCCGAAGCGAGTGTGATTCGACTCGTTACTATTCTTGCCCTGCTTCTCCTTCGTTAGAAATGGCTCTATGGCTGGCAAACGCAATACTACGTCTTCAACATGAAGTTCATCTTCTACCTCTTGCCGTTTTGCCTAAGTTCATTTATGTTTATCTCCAATTCCATTTATAAGGTCTTTCTTTAATTCATCTCAGTTGAAGAAAAACCGGTTACTCTTGGAGCGAATTTTTCGGTCCAATTATTTCAGGAAAAAGGCAATATTGGAGCTCATTAGAGGACCTACACAAAGTTTGAACGGTTCATATCAAGAGTACCAAAAGGTTTTCCCCATATCGCGTGCTTTATGTAAGGATTACTAAGTCCTAATTTATCACAGTGAGTGATAGCTAAAAACTAAGGTTTTGTTTGTTTCACAAAAAACATATTTCTAGCATTTGGTTCGCTTAGGACAATGAAAATAAGTCAACAAAAAACCTACGCTAAATTCAAGAAAATGATATCCACTTTACAATATCATAAAACATTTTCAAAAATAATTTTTTCAAAATATGAGTAGTTATCAATGCTTAAACCCAAAACTCTAGGTTTGGGTACGGGAACCCTTACGCTGGTTTTCAATGTTTGAGACTAGGTCTTTCGTGCCCAAGCTTGAGTTCATCGAGGCTTGGCCCAAGGCCCTGGTGCCCATACCCAATACCTAGGTCCACAAAGGCAGTGCTTGGGTCCCGACACTTGGGACTAGGTCCACAATGACTGCAGCCGGGTCCTCAACACTCTAATTTGAATCCTCAGTTAATGAAACGTTTGTTTTTATAATTTTAAAAAATAATTAAAATCAAATATTTTGGTAATTTTTCCTAGGAAAATCAAATCATATTTTTATAACAAACAACAGAAAATATTTGTTTGCTCATTTTCAGGTTTTAACCAAGATCAGAAAATATTATTATTTTTTCCAAAAAATAACTTCCTAGATAATATTTTTCAGAAATGTCATATTTTTCGCGTAATAACGGAGTCTAAAGAGACATTAAAAAGTCCACCGGAACAAAAGGAAAGATTGAAGAAGTCAGTTTTCTCCATTGGCCAATGGTGAATGAATGTTGAACTTTGACAATTGTACGTGGAGGTTAGTTTCAAAGATAGCTGTCGGTCCTCTACTTCTTCTTGAATAACTCAATGTTGAATTCTTCTTGGTGATGGACTCGTTCAAATCCATCTTTTTTTTTCCTCGGTCTTCCCTTTTGTTATTTGTCCTAAATGTTGGCAGAAGACCACTGTTTTCGCCCTTTATGTAGGAAATATCTGCGCCTAGATGCTATCCAGTCAACTATACTTGTCGGATTATTAAGCCAAAAGTTTGTCTCGTGACTCAATTTGTTGTGAATTAACACGGAATCTATTAAATCTTGCAATTCAATATGTAAAATGAGAAGGCCCAAAGAGGAGAGAAATAAAATAAGATCCTGTTTTTATCGAGGATCTGGCTCATTTTAATCAATTAAGCAGATTTGCACAACTTATTGTTGTAAAAGAAAAGGACACAGCCGATCACTTTGATCAGGGGCTTAAACCAGAGATGCAATCAAGCCTTTCGTCTCACTTATTGACTACCAATAGAAATATTCTAGAGCAATAAAGCAATGTTGATTTAGACATTAAGGCTCCATTTATTTCACAAAAAATAAATAATTTAAAAAATATTTCCTCAAAATGAATACTTATATCACTCATATAAATGAATGAACGCTAAATTTTCCAAAAAAAATATTAAGACATAATTATCGTCGATACTAGAAAACATTTTCTTGACTAATTATTTCAAGTTATATAAGTCAACATTTTGAGGAAAATATTTTTCAAATCACTCATTTTTCATGAAACTAATGAAGCCTAAGTAAAGTACATAGAGCCCACAAAGGGATTGATCTACACTAGCGGGGACTAGGTTGTGAGCCTTGCAAATGTGGTAACATGGTGTGACAATGGACGAGAGACTAGTGAATGGACTTGAACATTGACATCTTTTTTTGTAATTTAAGTTGAATTGCCATGTTGCGAACTATATGGATTTATTGCTACAAATGTGTTTTGGCTCTATAAGCTTTCTTAAATAGTTTTAGTGAAAGCAATGCTTATAAAATGTGCATAGTTGGTGTTCAATCCCATTGTGAGATAAGTATTGCTTACTTAGCTATGGGTTGCTCACTTCTTTCCCGTAACATTCCGGGTTCCTTATACTGTGATGCTTAGGGGGAGCCCTTTGATATGGGACTTTCAGGCTATATTATTTCGGTATTGGCTTTGCCCAAGTTGTACATGTTTTTGGTATAGCTATTTTTCGGAGATAGCTAGTGTGAAGATATTTATTTGTATTGATATCATAATCTAAACCCTTTATTATGACTTTTTCAATTACAAAATCCTAGAATAATTGGAAGCTCAAAGCATACAAGATGATTACACATTATGTTAAAAAGAAAAGATAATTACATTTCTATTTTTTGAGTTATTAAACATTTTTTACTGGGGAATAATGTCCACATCTTTTTCTTTGACCAGATAATAATATCCACTATTTTAAAAGTTGCAACTGAGTTCTTCATATATTTTTTATTGTTGAATAGTGTTGTAGGATTTGTTTCTTACATATTATTACTTTGATTCGTTTCTCAATTTGAGCTTGTAATA
Organism: Eucalyptus decipiens; assembly: GCA_014182575.1. Lineage (NCBI taxonomy): Eukaryota > Viridiplantae > Streptophyta > Magnoliopsida > Myrtales > Myrtaceae > Eucalyptus > Eucalyptus decipiens. The sequence continues at coordinate 4,257,222 of CM024619.1, read as the reverse complement.
AAGAATTATACAAATTTTGGAAAGAAAAAGAAAAAGAAGAATAGAGTAGGAATGAAACCGGTTGAGGAAGTCAACGGTTTCCTCATGAATTTTGGCCCATAGCCGGCCGTCACTATGTGATTTTGCTGAGGACGGCAAGCTCAAAATGTAATTTTCTAGATACCTAATACCGCATGGGATACCACATCTTGTTTTTTACCAAACAAAAAAAATAATAATAATAATAATACCGCGTCTTGTTATTGCAATGCATAAAAGGAATTCCATCCCTTTGCGTTGATGGAGAACACAAGCATTTGAGCATGGTGTTCAATCTCCGAACCTTCAGTTTCTCCAGTGCCGATGAAGATGATCCAACACCTCCTAGAAACTTCTCTCTAAAGGAGCTGCGAGACGCGACGAACCGCTTTAGCCATGGCAACATCGTGGGTGGAGGTGATTTCGGCGCGGTTTATCGGGGACGCTTAGCCGATGGTTCTCTAGTTGCCGTGAAAAGAGCAGTCACTATCGATCAAAAAAGGGAAAAGTTCTTTGAAAGGGAAATGCAAGTGGCGAGCTCGGTTTCATTACACCCAAACGTGCTTCACCTGAGGGGCTTTTGCAGGGCTAAGAGAGAGCTTTTACTGGTCTATCCCTTAATGATCCACGACAGTCTCGCTTCTAATCTTGGGGAGCGACGGGACCGGTCGACCGGACCTCTCGATTGGACAACTCGCAAGCGTATAGCCTTGGGAGCAGCCAGAGGTCTAGCGCACCTGCACAATCAAGGTAATATCAGGGTCATGCACCGCCTCATTTGCCCGTATAGTATATTGCTGAATGCGCAATTTGAGGCCGTGATAGCAAGTTTCTCCTCTGCTGCGATCATGCACGAGGGAAATGTACAGGAGGGGACTATAAAGAACCGGGTAGAAGATTCAGTTGCATCCGACTCCGGTTCTCAAGCCTATAATTGCTATGACTATGTTTACGATGACAATTTCATCCATGGCGTGAGGGGGTTCATTGCCCCCGAGTACAGTTACACAGGAAAGTGTACCCTGAAGAATGACGTTTTCGCCTTCGGGAGAACGCTTCTCGAGCTCGTCTCCGGACAGGGGACTTGGGACCTTTTTCTGCTGCGGTTTGGCAAAAATATCGTTTTGGAAGAACGAACTGACGGAGGTATTATTAAGAACGAGCTGAAAACGTTGATCGATCCTGAATTGCAGGGGAAATACCCGGAAGAGGAAGCGGAGGGACTAGTTCAGTTGGCATTGTTGTGCACGCACGACGATCCATCGGTTCGACCCGAGATGTCTCAAGTAATTAGAATGCTTGAAACCCAATTGCTTGGGCAGGATCCTAGCAGTAGGAGCAGTCGGAGCCTAAGCGAACATGATTCCACACCTTACTACTCGTTCCCTCCTTCTCCTTCATCCGAAGCCGCTCCATGAATGGCACAAAGATAAACTACATCTCGATCGACTACTTAAAATCCAACATCTTCTTCAATTTTTATCTTTTCTTTTCGCCTGAAATGGAGTCCCTAGCCACTTTCACTTTCTGCGTTGTATCTTATTTCCACATGTATCTTTTGCTTCATGTGCTAATTATTATCTGCTAGATTTCATCTTCACCGTCGCCTCCGGGATGAATTGACTTTTATATTTTTGAGTTGAAAAGCTCGTGTGGACAATCATAGAGCACGACCAAACACGTTTTGGACGCAGCTTGGTGAGTTTCGAAGAAACTGCCCATCTGCTTTCTTCTTGAACCACTCACATGTTGAATCGTTCTCGACGACGGAATGGATCAAATCCATCTTTTTCCTTCCGTCTTTCCCTTTTGTCATGGCCTCTTATGCAAAGAAACTTGTGTCCGGACCCACCAAGTTACCTGTGTCTGCACAATCGTTGAGCTGGAGTTGATCTCATCGTCCAAAGCCTCAACACAAAATTATATTAAATAACCTTATAACGCACATGATTGTCCAGCAAGATGATCTTCGCTTCTCGACAATAACAAAGCCCGCATGCTTTACCCAGAAGGAAAGTGCTTAAGACATCGATATAACTCCTGAAATTACTAGATGATGGGCCGAGTGATTGAAATGCATGACGATTCTCCGGAGGCTTTCAATGACAAACACATCACGTTACGTGATTTTGGAATGGCAGGCATATGTTCAGACTCTTACCGACGTATTCATGTTACTCGCACTGCTAGGATTTTGAGCTAGTATAATGTATAACAACATTATTCAGTAAAACACCAATATACACCAACGGCAAAATGTCCTTAAAAGCACCTGATGAAATGCCACTCCGTGACGCAATCATTACCTAATCCCATGATAGAGAGAGAACATGTCACCAAGACGAAGAAGTTGCATGGAAATTTCGAGGGAACAAAAACATGGAATGTTCACGCAAAAGGTCAGGTGCGTGGAATCGATTCCAAACTCCCATCTGAATTCCAAGAGGAAAAGGTAGTCTAGGAAAACAGAAGTTGATCTAAATCTAACCGTCCAAATTGTGTGATCTTGGTTTCCTCGGTGCTTTTTCGTCACTCCCCCACGTAAAAGAGGGGAAGGATCCGTGAAAAGATGATTTCCGGGTCCGACTTTGCACAAATGATAGCACTCGATAAGACACACTTAAGGGTCACCTCATTGGGAAAAAAACGGTGCAACCTTTTTCTGAAGGGCTAAACCTGCATTGGTTCATCAAATCGATAGGAATGCTATTCGTCAAGCCATCTTATTCACTAGTCAATCCGATCACCCGCCGCTAGTCAAGTTTTACCTAACAGCCCACCGAAAAGGAAATATATAAGTACAAATTTAAGCACATAGGCACCGGACCGGCTACCTTCATCTTCTTAATTTCCTCACGACACATATAAATACTGATTTAAGCATCAAAGGGTCGATTCGAATACAAAACTTGAAGGCCTCGACCCGATTTTTAGGGTGTAAGGCGATTTCTTGCAGGAGTATCACCCAAGTTCACACTGTTCCCACCGAGTTTCGTAAATGTCAAAGGATGATGCTTATAAAGGATCCAAAACCAATTTGGAAGAGAACTAATTATTAACATTACTCGACTTAATTTGGGCCAATTTTTTTCTTATTAGAGGTTTTATCACGGACCATGAAAACAAAACTTGTTGATGCTTAGAGTTTGATATTAGAGTTAATATCACAAAAAACTTTAAATTTAATAAATTTGTCACAAATTTATCATAAACTAATTGTTTTACCACAAAATACTCCGAACCGATACACCATTGACAAATTTACTCAGATTAACTTTTTGACTATCAATAAATCCCAAATTAATACATTTGTAACAAATTTATCATCCGTTAATTTTCATTAAATTGAATTAATACTACCAAAAATTACAAATCAATATGCATGAGACAAAATAGACGGTACACTTTAAAGTATACATGTATCATTCAACTCAGCAATTTGATAATAAATTTAACGAAAATTAATAGAGAGTAAATTTGTCGCAAATGTACATATTTTATATTTTTTGGGGATTAATTTATTACATGTATATTAATTTGGGATTCTTTGTGATCTTAACTCTTAATATGATACCCACCCCACTTGGCTGTGTTGGTTTGGCGTTCTCCCTCTTCCGGTAGGAGGGAGGTTCGAGTCATCGTCATCGCATTTGCGCAACTTAAGTGTGGCACGATAGGAGATGGGTCCCTGCGCTAACGTCTCTGAACGGCGGTTTTCGAAAGTCATAATAAAAAAATAAAAAATAAAAAATAATAAAAACTCTACATATGATTATCTAATGTCAAAAATCGAAAAAAATAATTGCATTTGTACCCCTTCTTCGTTGGTAAATTCCATCATATTTATATTAGTAGTGTGATTTATCGCGTCATATTTGGACCAACAGCATTTTAGTCGAAAAACCATTCTAACATGCCCGAAGCATCCACTGAGTGAAGAGCGCCCAAAATTAATTCTTGATTTATCTGTACGGAAAAAACGAAATGCATCTTCATTTTCCGAGATCATTTGATCTCAGCCGTCCGATAAATCAGACGGGTTTCATCAATTGTCTTACCTCGAGATCTCCAACAAGATTAAAAAGAGAAAAAAAAAAAGAAGAGCAGGAAAAAAGGGCAAAAAAAAAATTATTTAAAAAGAAAAAAGAAAAATAACCGCGGAATTTAAGCATTCAGAAGTACTATGATGGTCCAATCACATAATCACATCTTTTCTCTTTTCTTGATAAATGAACTACAACGGTCAGATCTGCAGCTGCATCATACGGCTGAAGTCCTCGAAGCACACGAACCCGTCCCCGTTTCTATCCACCTCCGCTATCATGCGCCGGCACTCCCCCAGCGTGCACCGCCCGTCCCCCATCGCCTCGAACGCCCCCAGCAGCTCCTCCGCCGTGATCCGCCCGTCGCCGTTCCTGTCGAAGAACTCGAACGTCCGCTGCATCTCGACGTCGCAGCCCGCGTCCGCCTCCGCGTCCCCGCCCGCCGAGCCGACCCGGCTCACCAGGTCCTCGATCTTCACCCCGGCGACCTCGCCGTCGTCGGCGCACCCGACCTCCCGCAGCATCAGCGCCTTCTCGTCGGCGCTCAGCGGCTCGGCCCCGAGCCGGCTCAGCAGGGCCTCGAGGTCCTCCCGCGAGAGGACCCCGTCGTTGTCGCCGTCGATGTACGTGAAGGCCCGGACGAGCTCGCCGTTCATCTCGGACGACGACGCCACGTCGGACCACTCGCCGGAGAGCTGCGGGGGGAGCACGCTGGTGGGCGTCCTCGCCTCTCCGCCCTTGCGCACGGACGACGCGGCCGAGGAGCAGGCCGACGACGACGACGACCGGTCCGACCGGTCCGACCGGTCCGACCGGTCCTTCTTGGACCCGAAGAGGCGTTTGGGGCTGAGCCGGTTGATGTTGATGGTGATCTTCATGGGGGGCGGCGAGAGAGGAATGGGTAGAGAGAGAAAGAGGGGGAGAGGGAGGAGAGAGAAGGGCGGTGGGAATGGGCTTGAGGGAAGCAGAGAGGAAGCGGGGCGGGGGTTAAATGGAGGAGACGGGTGAGAGGATGACAGACCGCCATGGGAGCTTCCGCGAAGCTTCCTTTGCTCAGAATAACCAGGGAAACGGGTGCCACTTTTTGTCTAGTGGCATATTTAAATAAATACTATTAAAAAAAAGGGTCATAGAAATTTGTTTGTAAGTTCCCCTCCGCATTAAAATATTATCTTAGTTAACACTAGGCAGAATCCAAATTGGTATACACCTAATTGAAACTTAATTTTTTTTAACTATCAAAACCCTAAATTGATATGTCTCTAATTTGTGATAAATTTATCGTCAGTAAGTTTTCATTTAATCGAATTAATATCACGAAAACTTATAAATCGGTAGAAATGTGATAAATGAAAGGAAAATAAATTTGTTATAAATGTATTAATATGAGATTTTCGTGATATTAATTTTATTTTTTCTGTTCATGTGTTGTGCGGCTTGGACGACGGGGCAGGGGAAAAGCGGCATTGTTTATTTTCATGGTGGTGGTCCTTAAAGGGTTTTGTCTGGGTCGTCGCCATTGTTTCCAGGAGATTGGTTGGGGGAGATTGGGTCCGGATTTGACAGTGGGGGGGAGGGGTAAATTGGGAAGGATCTCGACTTTTCGCGGACCTTTCCAGCGATTATTCGCATCTTAGTTGGGGCCCAAGGAAATTGACGAGTTCTTTACCAGAAGAAACAAGGAAGTCGGCATATTAGAAAAAGATTGGTAGGCTTTTTTCGTTCAGAGGATTTCTGATGTTTCCGCGCAGCTTCCTTCCTTCCCAGTTGGAAAGGGCCAATCCCCAATCGCTTTCGGGTCTTGACTTAATTTTTGATCTAGCAAGAGTTAGATCCGCCCGGAAAGACTTAGGCTCCGGAACGGAAATATCGATGATGATGCCCGAGAGAAATGCCGAGACATATACTAGTGTTAGGGCATTGATTGATTGGTTGACTGAACTTGCGAATTTAACTTACCGTCTTAGGAGGGAACGCTGGGTTTTGATTCGGGCTCGACGCAACTTCTTCTGGGAGGAAGTTTATTTTCTTGTGAATGTCCCGCGAGAAATACTAGGATGCATATGGCAGCACCACATTAGCACACGATCAAAGCAATTGAAGATTGGTAAAAAGAAGTTAGGGAAAAGCCGCAAAAAATATCAAATTATACTTACTATAACACATTTATGGTAAATTTGTTTTTATCACATTATAAATCTCAAATTATGCCCACCGTTATGCATTTACCCTAAAAAAATTCGTAACATAAAAACCTCAAAGTATGCCCACTTTAATATATTTACCATAATTTTTTTTTTATGACACGAAAAACCCAAAACTTCTACCTATGTAATACATTCACTATCCATCAATTTTAAGTTATAAGTTTTCAATCAAAACAATATCATTTTTATACCATTTAAGTTACATGAAAGTAACGTCGATATAATTTGTTTTCCATGTTCATATCTGTTAATGGAAAAAAAGTAAATGTGTCACACGAATATAAGTTTATGATTTTTTTATGTCATAAAAAAATAGAATAAATATGCCACAGTGAGTAAAATTTGGGGTTTTTAGTAGTTTTTCCCAAGAAGTTTAAGAAATCATAACTCTTGGGGCTCAATGACATGTTGGCATTAGTTTATGACTAGATCGGACTATTTCAAGTACGATCTTTTTCCATTTAAAATTTGTACTCGATCTCCAGTATATAGTAGTATATTGTGCTCCAAGAGCACCAAATGATTTTTATAGATGCTGATGGCTCACCACTAATGGATTCAAGAACTGATTCAACCTGGTGTGAAACTCGAAATATTGATATAATTAAAAAATAATGAAGAAATTAATTGTGGTCCCCAATTAATTAATTACTCAATGTGATCACATAATCAATAAGAAGATCAAAAGATTGAGGAAATGATTTGATTCATGCCCCTTATCAATAAAAACTAACACACATGCTGCCCACTTCTTCCCCCTCTATCAACCACGCATAGTCTATTCTATTCTCGAGGATAAATCCCCTAATCCCTTAAATGATTATAAATTCACGAGACTGCCATCGAGCATAGTTAAATCTCTTTTTTAGTTTTTTTCTTTTTTTGTATTGTCACCTCCTAATACTAATTAGAAATCCGATATAATTTCTTATTCCAAATCTTTCTTTTTAATTTTATATCATGGAGCAGATTTGGCATATCTGATGGGCACATGGGGGATGGTGGCAATCATTGGGAAGAAGAATATTTGTTGGAATATTAATAATTTTTTAACTATTTTAATATTCCGTGGATATACATATTCTCAGAATTGGAAAAAAAATGATTGGGTGGATGGGCTTCTCATCAGATTGACTTTAATTACTCGCAAATTGATCAGATTAATCATTAATCCATACAACTTGAAACAAGAAAATCGAGCGTCGATCGATGTGTGTTTTAACTATACAGTTTTGACGGGTCAAAGATATAATTAAAGTGAGTTCTTCTGGGTACTTTATATGTAAATTGTAATAAATCCAATCGGATTTCAATTATATATTTTTAATTATTTTTTCCATTTATTAATTATTTGTGAGTTCCGCATATTCTGGTGAGCATGAGATTGGACCTACTCGAAGCAAGACAAGAGAGAGATCAGCACATCACATGGAGGGTTCTGATATGAATTATAAAATCTGACCTAAGAGTAGAACTACTTGCGACCCATGTTTCATCGGAGTGTAGTTTGTCCCACATTTTGTAAAGAATAATTTAGCAGCAACTAGTGGAAACATATTGTTGCCGGGGAGATGCCCGACTATGACCAATCGCAAATTGGAACATCGCCGATGGTTAACGTTGTCAATTTCTCTGCTTTTGGTTAGGGGATGCACGTTAAGAGATTGATAGTACCCGCATGAGATTGAACATGCCCTAGCATCTAACTGGTCCGTAACAACATGCTATCTTATGTTCTCGAGTCGACTGGACCTTCAGTTGGGATTTGGTCTGTGCAAATAGATAAGGCGTCTAATTCGTGACCCAGATTGGAACTCCAGTACTTTGAATCAATAGGCAGAAGAGAATGAGATGAATAAAGTTGATAGCTAGACCCAAATGAAGTCTCTCTCTTTGTCCCTCGTTTGTTAGGATTTGGCATAGTCACGGGGAAATAGAGAGTAAAATACGAGAAAGAGAATTTGAGATATAAAATTTTATATTGATTCGCCCTAAACTAGGGCAGCATCTAGCAAATGATTCAACTATAATTAACACATTGCACCACCCTATTACATCCCTTAATTATAAGAAAAAGAAATTATATATATCCAATAACTATTCATAACTGCTGTCCCCGCGACTCCCGCCGTGACAACCCCCAAACTCCTATCCGTTCATTGGAAAGCGAGATCCCCGTGTTATCTTGTTGATGAGAAGTATGAATCACACCTCAACATCGCTCTAATTAATAGGTGAAAGAGAATAGAAGGAGAAAATATGATAACTAGACCCAAAATTTAGTCTATCTTTCTTCGATACTAAATTATCTTGTTACGCGGATCCAATGACTCATCAAACTGGCCTCTAAGACCCATTCAACACTCAAGTTATGGGCAATTGAATTTTTCCAAGACAAAGATCAAGCTGGTCTAGCCCCATTCTTTGGGGCTGAGTTGACTTAACAGCACTCTAAAACGTGTTTGGGATTCTCCTGGTCAGGATCAAATTGACTTGCAGTCCAAGTCCATTAGAGCTCTGTGAATAACCTGCTGCGACACGGGACTGTTCTACGGCCCGTCGGAAACGGATCCTTGGATCGCGACGGACCGTAATTTGTGGCATTTTTCTGGTTACTTTCTGTAAAAAGTATCCTATCCTACAAAATTCTTAAAAATTTTATAATCAATGGACCTCCTTTTAAGGCAGGGATCATTTTCTTCCCCAAGCACACCTTTGGAAAAAGTGCGACACCCCTCTGCCCAAAAGATGAAAAGCGCGACGGCAGGTCCCACGCTTCAGGAATTTTGGCAGTAGACGACAAGTTAGCTTTCCTACTTTCACGTCCTCTCGCCAATACTGCTAATGATTGAATCTATATCATGCGTCTAATCTATAAGTAAACATGGATAGCTTAAAATCCTTATCTATACTTTCATTTCTAACCAAAAAGAAGCACAGAAGCACAAACAATCCGACATTCGGTATCTCCCATGTTACTCGGCTTGTTGACTCAGCTTAACTTGCCTTTCATTGAGTCAAGATCCTCTCTTAAAAGTGGGATTGAGATTCTAACACTTTGCTAATTGCCCGATTGCGATATTGTAAATAGAAAGTGGTTCCAAAGTGGTTTTACCAATTCGTCAAGATTCTTCTTAAGTAATGATTCTTCCCAAGAAGGGGAAAAGGTATTTTGCTTCTATACCACGTGTTTTACCTACGCATTAGTGCTAAATCGACCAAGTATTCCCGCTCGGTACCCATAGAATAATAATAAAAACAGTCTGATCCCCTTAAAAAAGTACAAACTTCAGCTTTAGTCTCACTTTAATCCCTAATTTTGTTTTGTCTCGAAAAAATCAACATTCAATTCTAACCTAAACCTTTTTTGGTCTTACAAAAAGACACCAATTTTACCTCATGTCCCAATTATGGCTTACATTTTTTTTTTATCTCATTAAAAAGTATCAACTTTCATACCCAAATCTGGCCTCGTCAAGTTTTCATGGAGTACACATGAAATGACAAATGCAAAATCCTTAACGGCGTAATTAGACTGAAACTTGATGGGAGCCAGATTTAGATGCTGACTTAAAGTTTGTGCTCTTTTATGAGACAGCAAAAAGTTTGGGCTAGAACTTGGACTCGACCTAAAATTTATGTTCTTTTATGAGATGAAAAAAAGTATAGGCCAGAGTTGAGGTTTGATTTAAAGTTAATGCTTTCTCATGAGACAAATTAAAAATTTTGGGTTAGAATTTAGACTTGAATTAAAGTTGGCACTTTTTAAGAGAAATAAGCCTAACAAAGCCATGGGTTAAGTACATTACAAGTATTAAAAGTTGCGTACGGCAATCACTTTAGTGCCAATGTTTTTTTTAATCACTTAAGTGCTATTTAAAAAAAAAAGATCATTTAAGTGCCAACTCCAATTTGGGATACTTGAAGTTTGACGTAGCAATTTTTTATTAATTTTTCAGTCCTATGTAGCTCACTGGCATACTTAGTCGGCATATAACCCCTAAACTAAGTTGTCTAAAAGGACAAATAATGATTGTTTGAATACCAAATTTTGTTTAAAGTGATCACTTCAATAATAGTTGTTGATAAAAAAAAAATAATTGCTTTAGTGCCTAGCATGCCACGTGAAAATGTCATGCGGAGTTGATTTTTTAAATAATATACTAAGTCATATAAAAGTTTTAATTATAAAAGTCATGCCTTATTTTGGTCGGAATTTCTTGCCCTAGACACTTAAGTGATTATTTTTTCTCTAATTTGATAGTTAAGTAATCTGACAAAAATTTTTGACACTAAAGTAAATACCATACACCACTAGTGATACTTCCAGTAATTTTTTTATCCAAAACTGCACACATGGGGCAAATGAGAACACTTTTTTTTATTTTTGTCCGTATCGATGGTACGTTATGCGATATAAAGCATTACAAATTAGGCTTTTCATCCGAACACGGGTCAATATTCAGAAGTTTTAGAGGGGCCCGAGGAAAAAAGTTGTGCTCACATGAAAATCCTGTTAAATGTGTGAAAAGAAACGGGGCCCCTGACCCATTCAAAACACACTGTATCAAATTGGAAAGAGTTTGCCCTTTTGTACTGTCATTATGATGTGCCAGTTGTTATATATGGACACCATTGACAGGGAAATGATGTCTGACCAATTCGCATCCACTCCTTTTTCTTCTCGTCCATTGCCGGTTTTGGTCTGCAAGTAGATCCACATTTATGGCCCAATTGAATTCAATTCCTAGCTGCTTCCAGCTAATTTTAGGTCTCTTTTGACGTTTTATTCATTTCCATTAAAATACTAGAGAGGTACGATGCAATTTAACTGCAATTCAAGACGAATCATCAAAACAAAATAAGTGCCAAATAAAAAATTAATCATCAAAATAAGATTAAGGATTACATGCTCAAATAGTAAATTTGTAATGTTTTCAAATCAAAATTATTGGTCGATCATTGGATCCGTCTTTAGCAATGAGCATGCATCGAAATATCCATTTATTATAACTGCTTTGCTTTTTGGTGCACTTTGGTACAATGTTCCCAATATTATTGCCATTTAGAATAAAAAAAGGTCGAACGAGTACAAATGTAACACTTGTACACTAATGAAACTGAAGGGAAGCGAAACTCCGAAATCATACATGCAAAAAAATTTAAGTCTAAACAAGATCGAGATAAAACCCTTCTCAAAATTAGAGAGAGAAACTTCCAAATCTACACTAGATCGGAAAAGAAAAGCTCTCCAAATGGGAGGAAAACAAGAAAAAGAAAATAGAGAACCAAAATAATCAATTTAGTCCTAAATCTTTTAAGAATTTACGAATATAATACTTCTATTTAATTTTGACTAGAATCACTAATATAGACGTGGCCAAAGTATTTCACCGTACTTTGGCAAGTGGCTAAGTTTTCTATTTTAATCGCAAGGAAAAGGGTTCTGGCGGGGCCCAGACCTACCTCACCAGCTGTTGGAATGCTCAGTTTAAGGCACGACGAAATTGTACCTCAACATATGTCAAGACCGACATATAGAGATAAATGTGAACAGAGTTATTACATGCCGACGAACTAATATCGATTTTCTAGCTGGTCCTTTTTTAAAATTTTTTATGAAGGTCGAGACTCGATGCATTTTTAATATAATTAGTTGGTCCCCTCAAGTTAGATAAACCAAGGTTCTTCGTTGAACAGTGGGGCGGCCCCTCCAGAAACTGAAGTTAGAAGAAGTTGCTCGTTTTGCTTTGAAAAGTTTGGCCAAGGGCCATACAAGAAGCACCAAAGATTGGACCAACAACATGTGTTTTGACGTGGGAAAAAGACGAAAAGACTATCCGTTTTTCTTCTGGTCCGGATCAAAATGCTCCGTGAAGGTTCGTCTTTCATGCCAGTGATTGTGTAATGCTGCCTCTAAATTCCCACCTTGGCGGGCTCACAAAACATGCCAAAGTTCATACAAAGGTAAACAAATGACTGTTCCCATTTTGATTTAGACTTTTTCCTTCATCCATTAGTTTTTGTTTTTTTTTAGAAACGAGTTCTAGAGAAATATCCATTGTCAATTAAGACGATTAGGAAGTTATTGTTATTTTTGTCGACATGGGTGGTGTGCATATGGTTGGTGTTGTGATGTATTGAAATTGCATTATCTGTCGAATGTCGTTATTTTTGTCGACATGTGTGGTGTGCATATGGTTGGTGTTGTGATGTATTGAAATTGCATTATCTGTCGAATGTCGAGGTCTCCTCGTGTATCGACTTCATCGACCGATGATGTATCAAACTCACTAAGATTACCCTATATGGTCGGGAATCTTTGTGCTGACCTTAGAGCGTGATCTCCATATGATGTATGCTAAACAAATAACTAAAGAGCGAAGCAATTCCCCCTTAATTTTACCTGCGGGGATTGCTTGGTAATAGATTGATGAAATGTGGGATTTAAGGATGAAGGTGACGCAAACTGGTCTCAAGAAAGATGGAAGTACAGAAGGGATAGGGGAAGTGAAGACATGAGGCTGGAAAAGTTACGCCGTCACTCGAGGGTGAAGAAAATGAAAAATACAGACGGTCACTCGATAAAGTGCAACTTCCGATAAAGTGCAACTTCTAATGCCATCGTAAAACTTATGTCCAACGCATGTGCGCCCGCAGGCAGGCGAGAGAGAGAGAGAGAGAGAGAGAGCCATCCTTGGCTGCACAGTGAAAACAAGATTACATATTGAACATGTTAACGTATTTACAAGCCAGGGCTTTTCCAGAGAACCGTGCCGTATCCTGGGCTAGAAACTCAGCCACAGCTAAATTACAATTCTATGCAACGCTCTGATATGTAGTAAAGCTCCCCGTTTTCCTGTCAAAGGTAAGAGAAGCATTGGAACCACTAACTATTGTCAATGCTGAATAACAAAGGCGATGCAAAGTAGGAACCAAACTGTCAGGAGATTCTCTGGTCCTTTTCAGCTATCTATACCAGAACCAATTTGAACCATAGCACTATGAATCCCTCCTCTCCTTTTATCGGCTTAAGCTGTTTCCACATGATCTCCGCCCTCCCCGCATTCTGAATCCGAGCTACCGTCCATCTCCTTTTCTGGACAATCAAGTTGCAAACATTCGGCGACTTCAGAGTTGTAACTCTCAGTATCATGACTCCTGTTTGGAAGGTTCTCTCTCCTGACAACATTAAACACGATACCCTCCTGAACCTTCTCAGCATGCAAGAGATCTCCCTCAGACACAGTGATGCTTGAGCTGCTTCTATTGCTCGAGTCCCGCAGATCGAACTCCGTGTTTTCTGAAGTTCTATCAGGTGTTGTCACCCTTGAGCCCTGAGAGTGTGTTTCTCCTCCCATTTGAACAACATTTGAGTTTAAATTAGCAATCTTACTTAGGTCAACTTGTAAGTCCAAGCTTTGGATGTAGTCAATGAACTTGTTAGCGGAGCTACTCCTCATCAAGGGCCCACCAGATCTTGTCCAAGAATGATCTACACTCTCGGATTCACTGTCACTTCCATCATGCCCACCACGATAAGGCCGGGAATTCTTACTTAAGGATCCTCCAACTCCTTGATGTGATGAGGAAGCAGCATCTGTCAGGAAATCTTCATCAAGGGACCCAGTTGAGTTCTCTCTAGCAAGGCAGTTCCATGAAGGGATCCTTCTAGACCCACTAAATTTGGCAGTGGCGGCAAGGCCAAGAGAAGCAGCTGCAGCTCTCTTTGCACTCCTCTTGAGCCTGCGCATATGGTTGAGGATCGTAACACATTCATCAAGTGCAAGCTCAATGCCACAGTTTGCTTTGATGGCGGAGAGCTTCTCCCAAGTGCACCTTCTCCCCTGATTGGCAGCTTTCTGAAGCTCCATATGGGACGGATTTTGGATGATCTTTGAGTACTATAATACAAACACCAATCGACAAATGCTTAAATCAGTTGCAACATAGATAATATAAAGGAGGTTGGCAATTCATGGGCAAGCAGAAGTGCAAATGGGCCAATCAATCCAGAAGCTTAGGGAAGAAGAAAGTCCATAGTTTACAAGCTCCTATCAAAAGTGCTTCGTAAGTTTTCACAAGGAGGTCTAGGGCCATTATGTTGCACGTACCTGAGCAAGTGTGGCAGGCATAACAATAGTGACATCACCCTCCCATTCTTGCGCAAAGAGCTGAGCGATACCCCCAAGAGGAAAACCAAGCTCCAATACTTGGTTGCATCTATGTTTCACCTCCAGCTCAATTAATTGAGCAAGCTACAAAGTTCCACAAGAATTTAAAAAACAGATCATTCCTGTGCCTTTATATACAGAGAAGATTACATCATATAGCACAAGATATCCAGTTATCCACCATCAAAATCACAAACCTGAGTTCGCATTCCTTCCTTCTCATGAACCAACAAAAGATTAAAACAAGTCTTGGAAAGAGTAACAATCTAGACACCCGAAAAGAATTGTTCCAAGGTTGACACAAAAATTAGAAGAACGCTCCATTGTTTGAATCAATCATAATCAGAATTCTTGAAACTTTCCTTTACTTGTTTCTTTCTTTCGTGAGGGAACCCCTATTGTACCATTTAGAAATGGTTTGTAACCGACTTTCAGATCAGCTAGTAGATAAACATTGTTTCATTTATATAGGTTACTTAGAAAACTTTTGAAATAAAGATGTCAACTTACAATCTCTCTGAAGCACACAACATTATCTTATGTTATACCCCAAGACAGGGGGACAACTGAACCACTGATGAGTAGAGGAACAGTTTTAAATAGTACCCAGGGCTTTCTTTACCTAGAGAGAGTTTAGGATGTTGAAGTAAATATATCCAAAGTAAAACAGGTGCAAAAACATCTTCCTGTCAAACGTTAGAAGGCCTATCTCATATTTTTAGAAATTGGGAACTTTGATATTGTAACCGAACCTGCTAAACTTATCGCCTTGAACAATTTAAACCATTTGCTCAGAAAAAAAAAAGGATGATGAACCACTAGAGCAAACCATTTAGGAGAAAGCGATAGAGATATAAATTAAAGATGGCATTAAAGAAAACTGCCAGTAGATCTTAGAGATGATACCTTGGCAGCAAAACTCCCACCATAAGCTCTCACAAAGTCCTTCATTCTCAATAGTGGTGCGATATGAGGATTTGCTTGACTCACTATAAAGTGATTCACATTGAATAGTTCCTTTAGCTGCATCATGGGCAGATCAATTTCCAAGCTACCATCTCTCCATCGACGGCCAGGTGCCCCAGAGTTCTCCTCAGGGTCCAAATTGAATGGTGGATGATAGGGAACAATCTCTCCACTTCTATCCTTGGCCATTAGTTCCTGGGCTTCAAAAAGGCCAGGAAAGGCACAAGAAGCGGTCACCGCACTCCAAATGACAACATGAGGTGAGGTTAAGTAGTTAAGGCACCTGGGTGGCTCATGCTTCCGCGGAGAACACACTGTTATCCCAAGAATTCGTCCTGTCATGTCATAAGCTTCTTGAAATGTAAGATTACTGGTAAGGTGCCTCAACATCCACTGCAATTGTCTGATCTCATGCACAGCTCCTTGCCTCATGACCCTCCTGACAATGGCAAAAATGCCTCCCAGCTGATCAAAAAACTGCAATGAGTGCCAAGAATCTTCGAAGAAGCTTTGAAGCTCGGGCCAAGACCTGGTGGCAACAACAGAGCACATTATGGATCCCACGCTGGAGCCAGCAATTATCCTAGGCAAAAGCTTAAGTTCAACCAGTGTTTTAACCACACCCACATGAGAGGCTCCCAGAGAAGCTCCCCCACTCAAAAGCAAAGCTGTCCTACCAAAGGCATGCCTGGTCTCATGCATGAAAGAAAGCTTCTCCTCCAAAGAGAGCTCATCAGAATCAGAGTTGCAGACCATTCTTAACTGAGTTGAGACCTCATCAATGTACTCCTTAATGAGCTTGGGCACCTGAAGTCTACCCTTGTGAAGCTGAGGGTTACACATATTCCCGAGATTCCTGACCAGATCAGCTCGCAAGTAAAAGATGATATCTCTAAGAGACCCCTCTTCGCGACGTTGGCGGAGCTCTTGAAGCTTGTTTCTAACCAGTTCCTCATCATAAAGGTCCGATTCATTCATCTTCAGTGTCTCTTTATCAAGCATCTTAGCAGCATGAGCCCATTCCTCATAAGTCAATGCAGCTCTCATCATGTTCCGCCAAAATTTCCTCCGATAAGCCATTTCGGCCCTCACTTTCACAGTGGTGTACCGTCTTAACAAGAATGCTATAACAGTGACCATTGCCAATATCCCTTGTGGATTCCTAGGATGAAACCACGATATCATGGTGGCAACAAAGTTCCCAGTCCTAAACGCATAATCTAACACCACATGAAAGAGCTGCCGCGACAGCTGTGACATAGACCGAGAACACAGGATTCTGAAAGCAATGGTGCGACCAAGAATGGTCGAGGGGCCGATGGAGAACGGATTAATGTTCGCCTCATTACTTATATCCATGTCTTGAGTAACAACCACCCTTGATCTCCAGATGCTTTGGTATGCCAAATTATCAAATGGGTTCCTAAGGAACGAAAGAATAAATTGCAGACTTCCACTACCCACAGCTAAAAAAGGTAGGGAAAAACCTCAATGAGCACAAGGCGCAAGGATGGTCCCGAGGGGACAATGGAATACCAAATGGAAGGGAATAAATCAATTTCACAGAAGACCAGAAGAATACGCTATTTTGAGCAAATTAGCAGACTAAGATTCCAGAGACAGATCGTGCTTCTGAATGTCCAGCAAGAGTCGACAACATTGACCCAGACAACAGCATAATTATTCAAGCTGACCTGCAATTCGTGATATTTATCGAGTTATCAGGAACATCAAGAACCAAGAAAGCTCCTAATCAGCAGAATCAAGGTGCCAAAGTTCCTTCGAATCGCAAAAAGGCAGGGTCCTCTCAGGCAAAGGGATTCTCACTGCAATCCCCAGCTACAACTTCACAAGACACAGAGACTAAAGAAGGGCGCAAGATCAAATTCCAAGACGTGGGCCCGAAGTGGAAGAGGCGAGAGAGGCGAGACCCAGAAGCTGAAGCCAAGAATTTAAACCAACCCAAGAACGATGGCGAATCCGGGAAGAGATAGGGATTCGCTCGACAACGGGTTGATGACGCGGAGCCGAATCAGCAGCGATGGCGACGGATCGCAATTAAGAAGATGGATAGGATAAGAGAGGGAGATGGCGAGCGTCGCTACGGGACGGAGGAGCTTTCTCGGAAATTATGGCAGGGAGCGAAGACGGAATGGACGGGAAGAGAAGAGGAAGAAGACAGGAGAAGGGTCGAGCGCTGTCATTATTATATCGCAGGAAAATCGGGAATTCGGCATTGTGGAAGTCGTGGGGTGCTGCGGGGAAGCCAGGGGAAGGTTGTTCAAACTCGTGTTTCTTGCTTTACTTGTGTCTTGTGTGTACGCAACCGCAAGTGTCCCTTTTTGTTGCTTGTAAGGAAGACAACGAGATTGGTGGCGGGAGGCGGAGGCGGAGGCGGCGGCGGAGGAGGGGAGGAGGACGGAGGAGGAGATGGCCCGGAGGAGAAACGACACGGATGAGGGAGATGTTGGAGCCCAATGGGCCTAGCGGTCGACCCGGGATTTGCTGAATCAGATCATCTGCATCCGTTTCGTTGTGTACGAGGCCCAAAAGTTCCAGCCGCATCTTTCCTAATTTGGGAAGGGAAGTTGTGTACTGGAGAAGATTTCAATTCAAGTCCGAAGTGAAGTTGATTTCTTAAAAGGACGGTAAAGAGTTGGCTTTTTGTCTTGAAGAAGAAGAAGGGTCTGAAATGACCGACTTGATCTCAAAAGGGCTCGAGCGCACGAGCTGGGCTTGATCTTTAGTTATATCCGGTTTGGCTTTTCCGAAGGACTTTGGACCATTGAAGTCCCTTGATTAAAAGGTGAGTCATCTGGTAAAATTTGTTTGGAGAGCTTGAGTGAAAGTCAACATTGGCAATTCTGGAAAGCTTG
Organism: Eucalyptus decipiens; assembly: GCA_014182575.1. NCBI lineage: Eukaryota > Viridiplantae > Streptophyta > Magnoliopsida > Myrtales > Myrtaceae > Eucalyptus > Eucalyptus decipiens. The sequence goes on along the minus strand of CM024619.1, from coordinate 4,238,938 downwards.
AAGTAGGCGGACGTGCCTTGAGCTTTCAGCATCTTTGAAAGTCAACTTTCAAGTTTAATGAACTTTTTTCACTTCAGGCTTTGTCCCCACCAACATTTTCGAATTCCAATTTTGCCTTCATTTATATTGTTTATCGTCTCTCTCAACATCCTTCGCTCTAGATTCCCATTGACGCGAGCCTAGAGTTGACGATCATCATCCAGAGTCGAGTATCACCAGGGGTTGATGGTCGTCAAGATCAGGGTTCAATGGAATTGGGTTCATCTTCTCCCTCGCTAAACCCAAGTCCGAACGTCGGTTTGACACCCCACTAATTGGTGCGCTCGGCTTGCCGACGGTCGTTGACAGTCGCTGAGGGTTGCCAAGAGTCTACATTTGTGCTTTTGGGTCGACGGTCGTCTAGGCTCGCGTGGGTCTGGGTCGCCGAAGTCAAGCGGACCTTGGCATCACCTCTCTTAAAAATTCTCCAACATGTAGACCGCTTCCTTATATATGCTCGATTAGAGAAAAGTTTAGTTTGCATAGGTTTTCCTCTTCGTCTTCCCAAAATAAATGATATTTTGGATCGGTTTTGATTCTCTTTGCCCCCTTTTTAACCTGTAAATTTGATACCTTCAGAGGTTGTCACGCCCCAAACCCCGAGACATGTGAACAACCCGCCATGGTCATGTATATGCGACATTTTCAGGTAGTGTCGCCGACCCCATTTAATTATGATGCGCATGCGGAACGTGCTAAGAAACTCCTATAAAAAACATACAGGATAGGATAGCAGGAAAAATCAATTCAAAATCAAACCAACATATTTTCATATATCATCAATCCATGATTTACATATACCAACAGGATCCAGAGACTATATGCACCAAAAATGGATCAAAGTTTATGTGCATAAAAAATGGTCAGTCTACGCAACATAGATCGGTCCACCAAAAAGAGGAACAATCCTATAACTACTAATCGGACTCGTTCGTCGATCCCACATCTTCCACATTTGACTGCCCTGGGTCCGGAGACAATGGGTTGTCCACCCTACCATCAGGAAGGTCAGCTACACCCTCACCCAGAATAGCATCCATCACAGCTAGTGGAATATCAAAAGTGTCAAGTGGACCAATCCTAAAGCCATTGGCCTCAAAACGGAACCAAGCCCTAAACCTATGGGGTACCCTAACATCTTCGGTCTCCTGAATCCATATGGTAATCCTGATCAGCTCGTAGATCCAATGGCTCCCAGGATCAGGGAAGTTGTGCACCTGCTCGATGATCTGCACTGGGATGCCATTCTTCTCCGGGGGTCCCATCAACTACGGTCCTATAATATTTTCCCCAAACTGGGATGAGACATTGTCTTAGCAAGTTCACCTCTCCTAAACCCCTATTAGAAAGAAAATACGCCCCAAAGTAGTCTAGCCACATAGCACAGAAGACTTACCTCGCATTCTTGCCTTTCTGCAGGTTAGTACAATTCATATCACTCAAACACAAGTAATAATAAGAATGTAAATCATTGGAACACAATCAATTTCACTTAATTTCACAATCACAGCAAGCGTTCCAAATCATCATTATCCACTGTCACACAAGGGCATAGTCTACTTGCAGTTCGGCTATCTACTGACATATAGCTAAGCATCGCCTCCCCACCTTGGAGCGCGGCTTTGTCAGTACATTGACAGCGTTCTCGAAGGAGCATGGGCCCAAAATCAACTGCGACCTGCATCCGTTGTATGGGGCATCCCATATAGGGGCAATTCCAGCTCAATAGCTTAAGACAATTCCTCTTAATTATCATACAACTCATAATCAACCCAAGGCACTTTGCACATCACTCACATACTCCAATTACAATATTAATCTTTAAAAATTCAATTTCGATGCCAAAACTGACATTTGAGATTTTCTAAATAAAATCTATATTTTCCACAATCAACACTCAATTTACATTAACCATTCATCAATTTTAAATTCTAAATATACAGCGGCGATCGGCACGAAATTCTGAACAATTAGGATCAAAAATAATTTTTCGAGTTTTTCTAATAAATAATAATCTTTTAATGATTTTCGAAATATAATATATTATTAAATAATCCAATAATTTCGAAACATTTATTTAAATCATAAACAAATTCCTTTAAGTCACATCAAGGCTTATATTAAAATAAACCTACTTAACCTTTAAACTAAATATACTTTACCTTAATTAATCACCTTAATCTAATCCACATCTAAATAAACTAATCTAACAACCTAATCTCAATCAACCTAAGCTAAACACGCTTAAGGCATCATTAACTCACTAATCAAGGTTTAATGAGCTAAACTCACTGGAATCGCTTTCCGACGAGTTTCCGACAAAGAGCACAACAACGCTGACGACAAATCTACACGGATCAACACCAAATGAGAACTAAAAGGCGGCCAAATCGAGCTTGGAAGGGCCGGATCTTGCTGGAACTTCCAGCCACTAACCGAGCTTGGAGGGAGGCGGCACGACAGTTGAACGGGCGGAGGAATGGCGAAGGAGGATCGGTGCTAGCTCGAGTAACGACCTGCGGTGGCTCCGGCGGTCTTGCTAGCTCCAACGGTGGCTGGCGAACGGCGAGCAGCTGCTGGTGAGGAGGGGCGATGACGCTGGAGTTTGGGCGGAGGCGGAGCAGCTTGACGCGGGACGATGTGCGGTCGTGTGTGGGTGAGCGGCGACGGCGAGCTCCGACAACAAACGGCAGGCGGCAACGAGCAAACGGGTGAAGGGCGGACGAAGGGGGCGTCAGCAAGCTCAACCGGTCGGTTTTTCTCCACTCTCTCTCCTCTTTTCAAAATCCAACCAAGTCCCTTGATTCAAGGAAGAAGATGAAGTGAAAGCCCACCTTTTCAAGAGTCAATCTCCACCCTTCACTTGTCAAGATTCTAGCCACTCTTGCCCCCACACCATAAAATCACCAAGTGATGTCATACTCCACTAACTCAATCCTTTACAACCTCTTCCAATGGGTGCACATTTTATTTTCCGCCAAGGTCCAATTCTTGTATATCCAATTTCTTAAATTCTCATCAATTCTCTTCCAATTGAGTCCAAATTAAAGTTCATAATTTAATCCAATGTTCCTAATAAAATTTGTGACACGCCAGGACTTCCAATTTCAAAATTCGATCTCAATTTCACGGTTAATTTCACTTTGGCACAATATTAGCGCATCCTAATCTACCAGGCAGCTTTTAGAAATTTTTGTGCATTTGACCTGTGGTTGATCAATTCAAGCCACAATATACATCTTTAACACATTGGCAACTTTCGATTGTTGGGGTAATCTCAAGGTTTCAAATACTGGCACAGGGTACCCAATCGATAGAAAAGTCGATCCAGTGCCGATTGACAAGAATTGTGCGATCCGGTGAAATTACCCACACCTAATCACATGCCTCTGTCGAGCCAACCTATCTCCGATCTCTAATCGATTTTTATTAGTGCCGTAATGACCCTTGCAGATTATCTCGGTCAAAAGGTCGCTTCCTGATCAAATTCTCGAGTCTGATGCATTAGAATCTCTTAACGGCTTCACCTGATAGACTATTTTTCATATGAGTGGCCGACTCAAGGAAATGAATTATATGCGTGCCAACGAAATGCCAGTCTCAATTTATTGAAATTAGAATTGGAAAATCGGGATGTCATAGAGGTTGCATGAACTGTTTCTTGTTTATAATTTTACTTTACAAGAGCTATGATAGTTTTGGTATATTTTCCATTGATTGCGTACTCATTGAATTGAAACCAAACAAGCCTTAAATGGGTTAAGGCTTCACATCTCCTAGATGAAACTTTCTCTGTTAATTTATTTTGGTTCATTGCAACATGGAAAAGTCCGGATTTAATCTGGTTTTCATTGGTTTTCCTTTTAATTGGATGGGTTTGACGAATTGGGTTTGGACAATTTGGTAAAACGTGGATGTAGTTGTGTGGATTTAGTGAACAAACTGGTGGGGAGGAAGAGAGATTCTAGTGGTAATTATTGATTTCTTGATTTTGTCGGTTCAATTATGGCCATTTTTGCCATGGTAGTTCTAGTAGAGGTTCCCATTTTGAGTGTTGGAATGAGCTTGTGAGAAGGTCAAAGATTTTCGTAGTGGAAGTCGTTGTGTTGAGATTTCTTGATCTCAACGTGGCCTCACCTGCCTCTTCGGCGGTTTGTTCCTCACCCGTCATCGTTTGCTTTGACGGGTTTGCTTCCGCAATGGAGATGGTGAACAGTCGCCGTGCCCTCTGTTTTCTTTTTTTCTTTTCTAACTTCATAACTAATTTGTGAAAAACATACGGAAAGTTACTTAACAAAGAGTACGTGTTTTGACTAAATGCACCTTTGAGCCAAAGGTCTTTGGAAAAACTACTTTGCATTTCCCTAAAACTCACCAAATGCACCTCTCGCCGGCTGGCTTACTTCGGGGCAATTTTGTTCGAAATGTGCTGATTTGGCCCATATTGAAGCTAGGGTTCTTTGAGAGAATTTGTCATCCTAATATCACTGAAGTAGTTTCTATGTTCCAATCATGTCTATCATTTCTGGTTCCTCAATCTGACTAGGGTTAGATTTATTCAACTCACCCAACAAGTTCATACGATTTTAATGGACTGGGTTAAGTGAAATTGCTTAAATTTGGGGGCGTCTTCAAATGGGAGAAAATTAGAACATTTTTGACAAATTTGCCCCTACTGTTGCCATCAGAATAAGCATGTGAGGCGCACTTGAAATTTGAAATTAAATTGGCCACTTCAACCCCTTATTTAAGGTAAAATTTATTCTATGCACTTTTTTTTTTGTGAAAAACAATCTCACTTTAGATCCTTTTTTGAAATTTTTCCGAGCAACTATACTTGTATCTATGTGTAGGATTTTATATACGATCATTTATCAATCTTCTATCATTTGGCTCCAATTCTCTTGGTGTCGTTAATATCGTTTCTTGAAATAATATTACTTGGATGACAATATTTCGGCCTTTTAGATTAGAATATTTCTAGACCTATTCAACAGCGTGTTAGAACAGCCTTTCTCTCTCGGTCTTGAGAGCTTTCCCCTACCTCCCTTGGTAGCTATCCCCCAAAACCCTAGTTTTGTCCTGCATTTGTCCGAATCCCCAAAACCCAAAACCTCTTGTGTAGTTTTCTATCTGCTTCTCCCCTCTCTTTCCTTGGATCGTTGATGATGTGGAAGGATAGGGTTATCTTCTGTTGACGTCTTCACACAACACGAGGTTCTAAAGGTTCGGCCATGTTGAATATAGTTTTTCTCTAAGGGATTTCTTCTGGGTTGTTGTTGCGCAGCCTCTTGAAAGGGGTTTTTCTTCTTTTATCCACGTCTGAATGGATTTCTTCGGTTTAGAGCAGGAGAATGGTGACGAATTATGGTTCTGATCTTTGGTCTCCCATTGTTTAGTAATGGTTGTTTCTTGGGGAGGTAAATAGACGAACCCGAGGCAATAGATTGCCGTCTAGCCTTATTATGCAAGAGGCTTGGGAATCTACGAACAAAGGTGGATGCCCCGCTCGGGAGAGAGTAATTTAAGAGGTGATGCTAGATGAATGTAAACGTACTATGTTTGGTAAATTGTATTCGGGAGGAAATATCAATTATCAGGCATTTCTTACCATTATGAAGCGAGCTTGGAAGGTAGATTCTGTGAGCTTCTCGTAGCGCAAATAAGATATCTTGTCTTTTACCTTTGATTATGAAATGGATAAAAAGAGAGTGTTAGTAAACAGCCTATGGTCCTTTGCGAGTAATCTATTGATACTTAAACCATGGGAACCTAACAAACCTGCGCAATGTTACAAGTTCACAAGCTATGAATTTTGGGTTCAAGTTCATGGTCTACCAATCGAATGGTGCAATGAGGAGGTTGTGTCACATATTGCCCAAATAATAGGTTGTGTAAAGGAAGAAAAAGTGGAGAAAAAAGGAGTGGCATTTCAAAAGGTGGGAAGAGCAAGAGTAGAACTGGACCTGGATATACCTTTAAGGCTAGGTACCTTTTATAATTTGGGAGAGGAGAAAGTTTGGCTGGATTTTAAGTATGAGAGGCTACCTAGATTTTGCTACTCCTGTGGAAGAGTTGGGCACTTTACAACAGGTTGTGAAGAAATTCCTTATGATAAAACCAAAGTTGAAGATAGGAAGACAAATAGGTTTGGGCATTGGCTAAGAGCAGAGGCCAAGGAGAATTAGCCCATTTTGACATATCTTTTATGACGAAAAGGTGGCTGAAGAGGAGGAACTACAAGAAGACAGCGACCTCTCCTCTCACGATACTCAAATAGTTATCTTCTTAGGCGAGCAAACAGAAGCAAGATCCACAAAACCAACACAATCTCAAAAGAGGGCACATATGGATATAACTTTACCTGAACACTAAGTGGAACAACAATAGGAGAAAGGAAAAAGCATCATGAATATAGACGAACTAGAACAACAGTTTCAGCCGGCTGTTATATCTTCATCTTGGATAAAAAAAACTGGATTAAAGAAGGAAAGCAGGATTGTAAAAAGCTCACCAGCAAAAAAATTAAAGAGGTATACTCCTTATCACCCTTCAGCCTTAAAGTTGGCAAGTTTGGATGAAGCTAATTTGCAGGACACTCTTATAAGTCTTTCAGAAGAAACTATGGGAAGGGCTTTGGTGGCTAGCCCAAATAAGCCACCGATTTACAAATGAGGGCTATTTGTTGGAACTGTCAGGGGTTGGGCACACCATTGACAAGTCAGAATTTGAGAGCCATTGTGGCTCAAGAAAGGCCCAATTTAATTTTGTTAATGGAAACAAAAAATAAAGAAAATGTGATAAATCATCTTAGAAGACAGCTAAAGTTTAAAAATAGTTTTGTGGAGAATCCGAAAGGAATTGTGGGGGGGATGACGGTGATATGGAATGAGGAAGTGGCTATGAAGGTGGAATTTAGCTCTCAAGAAATGATTAATTTGATATGTGTTAATCATGAGAGCCGGAGTAAAATGCGAATAAGTTGTGTGCATGCTCCAAACATATATGAGGAAAGATTCCAGTTATGGGAGAAACTAAGGCATATAGGTCTTTCTAATACATTTACATGGGTGTGTGTGGGGGATTTCAATGAAGTACTTTATTATTGGGAAAATATGGGAAGAAGGATGACAGAGAATTATAGAATGCAGGCATTCCAAAGTCGTATTCATGATTGCTTGTTAATGGAAATAAATTGTAAAGGGTGTGCGTTTACCTAGTCTTATAATAGATAAGGGGCTAATTTGGTTAAGGAGACACTGGACAAAGTGTTTTGCTTGATGGATTGGTGCCTCATGTTCCCAGAAGCAGAAGCCTTTGCTCTACTAGCTGTTGGGTCTGATCATAGTCCGCTCCTTTTGGTGAGTAGTGCTAAATCTGTTAAAAAAAGAAAAGATTTTCACTTTGAGGCTTTTTAGGTTGAAGATGGTGAATGCAGGGATATAGTTAAACATGCATGGCAATCTCAAACTTGTCTTGAAGGAGGATTGAGAGATAAATTACATGCCACAAGCCAAGCATTGAAAGAATATAGTAAAAGGAAATTTCCCAATAGCAATATCCGTATAACAGCCCTAAAGAATGAGCTTTAATCCTTAACTAACAGCCATAGCTTTTATCAAGAACCAAACTGGATAAAGCTTATAAAAGAGGAGCTGGAAACCTTATGGCGCAGAGAGGAAATGTTTTGGGGTTTGAGATCTCGAGTCAATCGGCTTTGTTGGGGAGATAAAAACACGAAATATTTCCATGTGGCAACGATCCAAAGGAGACAAAAAAATAGAATTACTATGCTAAAAAATGCATCAAAGCAGTGGATTAGGGGAAAACAGCAACTTCAGCACCTCACTATGTCTTTTTTCAAGGAGCTATCTACTTCAATAGGGCCTCGCAACTACCAACCGGTACTAGATCAATGTCCTACACTAATCGGAAATGATATAAATGACTGTTTAGTGGCAGAAGTAACAATGGAAGAAATTCATGCTGCTGTGTTTCAACTTGGAGCTCAGAAAGCTCCTGGTCCAAACGGGTTAAATAGAATTTTTTATCAGCATTACTGGGATATAATAAATTCTGATGTTCTGGAGGAAGTTCAAGGTTTCTTTCTTTCGAGAGTGTTGGAACCAGCCCTAAACAGAACACATATTACTTTGATACCAAAGATCCCCCACCCGGAAAGACTTAATCAATATCGCCCTATTAGCCTTTGCAATTTTGCATACAAAATAATATCCAAAATTTTGGCAAACATATTGAAAAGATGGTTGCCTATGCTAATTTCAGGAGAGCAAAGTGCTTTCGTTAGTGGAAGACAGATTCAAGATATTATTTACATTGTTCAAGAGGTTGCATCAATTGAGAATGAGAAAAAGGAAAACACTTCCAAGTGGTGCTGAAACTTGACATGCAGAAAGCATATAATAGAATTGAATGGGATTTCTTAGAAGGTTGCTTGCTAAAAATGGGGTTTTGTGCTAAATGGGTTCACTAGATTATGCAATGTATCACTACAGTCACTTTCAGCATCAAGTTTAATGGGGAACCCCTCCCTTTTTTCGCTCCCACTAGAGGCATTAGACAAGGAGAGCCTTTATTACCATATCTGTTTATTTTGGTGGCAAACAATTTGTCATCTTTGATGGGTAAAGCTCTATAAGATGGGAATATCAAAGAATTAAGTTGAACAGATTCTGCCATACTTTGACTCATTTATTATTTGTCGATGATTCAATTTTTTTCTTGGATGGATCTTTACAAGAATGCCAAAATATTGCAGCTGTTCTTAATCAGTATTGTTATGCTTCAGGATAAGCTGTCAACCTAAACAAGTCTGGCATTTTCTTTAGTAAAGACTGTCCATATCTATTAAGGGATAATATGAAAAGAGAATTAAGGGTACTAGAGCTAGAGCGATCAGGTAAGTATCTGGGAATTCTCTTTGATTGGGGAGCATCGAAGAGGCAAATGGTTGGGTGGATTTTAAACAAGGTCAATATGAAATTGGAGGGCTGGAAGAAATGAATCATATCGAAAGCAAGAAAGGAAATACTCCTGAAATCAGTGGTGCATGCGGTACCACAATATGCCATGTCAGTTTTTAAAATTCCAGTGTCAATTTGCAAGGCTATAGAGAAAAAAATAGCTAATTTTTGGTGGAAAAACAATGAATCAAAGGCTGGTTTGCATTGGAAGAGATGAGAAATCATGAAGATGAGGAAAGATAGGGGAGGAATGGGATTTAGAAACTTGCTTACTATTAATAAAGCCTTATTGGGTAAACAAGCTTGGGGGATAGTAAAAAATCCGGATGCGCTATGGAGTAAATTATTAAAAGGGCTCTATTTCTGTCACTCAGATTTCTAGCATGCTAATAAAGGTTTTAAACCTTCATGGGGATAGAAAAGTTTGCTTATTGGAAGGGAGGCTATTGCTGATTCAGTCAGATGGTCGATAGGAAATGAAGAAACTGTCAATATCAAAATAGATAGATGGCTAAAAAGAGGATTAATAGGAGGGTCCGCAAATAGAAATGATCCACAAAAAGTTTATGAGTTGATGATCTCTGAGACACAACAGTGGAATGAACCGTTGATAGATAACTTGTTTGATGAGCAAACTACTCAGGAAATCCTTGCAATACCAATAAATGATCATTTTACTAGCGATGAATTAATATGGACGGGCACAAAGAATGGGTCATTTACAGTCAAAAATGGCTATAACTTGCTAAGAAATAGAACAACAACAAGCAGAGCAACATAACACCCTTCTTCCTCATATCAAACACCAATAGAGCTATGGAATGCAATATGGCATATGCGAACCAGCCCAAAAGTGAAGATCTTTGTATGGAATGCTTGTCAAAATGCCATACCAACAAAGGAGAACCTATGGAAAAGGAAGATCTTATCCGATCCAAATATGTGATATTTGCCGAGCCAAGGTGGAAACGGTCGAACACACCCTTCTCCTTTGTCCATGGGTTGCAAGGGTATGGAACCACTCGAAAATCAACCTGCGAGTAGACGCATAGGAGGTTAAATGAATGGATGAATGGTTGGTACAATTTATATGGAAAAATTCGCACCTCCCATCTCTGGAAAGGATCGGAAATCTTCTTTGGCAAATATGGAAGGAGCGCAACAATTTTGTCTTTTGAGGTACAAAACCAGAGGTCTGCAAAGTCGTAGATCTAGCAAAATTTCAGCAAGCTAGCTACCAAAAATGGGGATTTGGGTATTCACCAGCCGAAAAAATCAAAGAACAATAGATCTCGCTTACTTGGCAAGCTCTGAAAGCCGATTCTTTCAAGCTAAACGTAGATGGGTCGCTGTGTGAGGGATCAACGGAGGGAGCCGTGTCTTGTGTCATCCGGGACTCCTCCGGCAGCCTCATAGAGGGATTTACAAAGATAGTCCGAGCGGAGACGGTTCTGCAGGTGGAAACCCTAGGGGTTCTCAAAGCTTTGAAGTACTTGAAAGACAAAAAAATCGGGGAGGCTTTGGTGGAGTCTGACAACCAAACTCTCGTGAACTACTTGAAGTGTGAAGAGGAGATGGACTGGCAGGCACATGCGGTGTTGTTCGAATGTAAAGCTCTTCTACAGCAAATGCCGCTAGTGGGCTTGGTTTGCTGCCCACGATCAGCTAATGCAGTGGCGGACTGGGCCGTGCGGCATCAGCGAATGAAGACCATCCCTCCAAACTAGCGGACCTCTCCTCCTCCAGGCCTTTGTGCTCTGTTATGTGTTGATGCCCCAGCTGTGGGTTTTGTTGCTTCTGTCTTATGATATAAATAAAATACCTTTTTGACAGGAAAAAAGAAGAAGATTAGAATATTTCTAAGGGAGCAGTAGTGATCGGTGATTTGCACGTGGCAACGGCAATTGGTGATCAAAGATCGGCAACAACTATTGAGGTCTAGAGATTGATGGTCGTGACTACGGTAAATGATGTGGCAATGATGGTGATGGGATTCGGTTGTTGATAGTTTTGCAACTGTAGAAATTTGGTCTTAGTAGGCAATCTAATCACACGATTTTGGAGAAATTCTATTTTATGTGGAATCCAAATCTATGGTTTGATTTCCCTTAACTATGAAAAATGTAGGAATTGGAATCTGATTCTTGGAGGAATCTAATCCCGTCTTGAACTAAATAAAATCTTTAATTTCATAGTTCATCACTTTTAGAAATTTTCTTATATTATAAAGAAATTATAGTTTCTAAACTGTTTTAATTTGTTCAATCTAATTTTCAAACTTTTCTTTTGTCTGATTAAGTCTCTGACTTTTTTTTTTTTTAATTGGGCCCTTCTATTCAAAATACACAAACGGTAATGCTGGCATGGCAACCTAGTCAATTGGATGGGGGCGAATTCTCCGGCAAAAAGAACGAGGGAGGCAAAAGGCGATGCGACGAGACGAGAACATCATGGGGGGGCAAGGTAGTAATCCTTGAACTAGACGAAGTAGGGGTGAGCATGGCCCGAGTTGGTCTGGGCCACCCCCTAACCCTAAGACCAACCCGTACAATCAATTTTTAGGACCGAGGACCAACCCTATTGAGCCTGAGACCAAGGACCGAACCAACCCAATGGGTTCGGTCCGGTTCCAAGGTCAACTCGAGACCGATCGATAATTTTTTTCATCTTATTTTTTATACTCCCTAAAAAAGCAAACCTACAAATTCAAATTACACATACATCGACAATGCGGCATTGTGCAACTAAACTATAAATACCAATACATATTTAGCAAATTTAAGATGACACAATAATAGAAATTTCATACATGTTAACCGCTCATTGAGATATGGGACAAGATTGAAAGTTCTTGTAATCATCTATCTTTAATATTCATAACACCATATGCAAAAGCGTTTTCCTGCATTTGATCATGTAGAGTCTACTTAACTAAAAAATGAGCTTCACACCACTTGACTAACATTTGATCATGTAGAGTCCACTCAACCAAAAAATGAGCTTCACATCACTTGACTAGCAAATCACCGTAGAAATTGCAGTACTACTCTACTCTTCAAAAACTTCTACCATTTAACACAAATTGAAAAGCAAAGTGCAGCTGAAATTCATTAGTAAAATACAATTAAATTATAAAAAGTTCAAAATACTTAATATAAACCATGAATATATAATTTCACATTTTGTTAATTCACTTAAACTTCTAAACACCTGAAAACAGAATAAACGACACATAATTAATACTCAACAAAATTTTTAAATTGAAATTACTATTAGTGCCATTGATAAAACATCTCAATATAATATAATATAACAAACATTTTACTTAGGTTTGAATATATAAAAGAATTATAAATAATATAATATAATATACAGGGTTGGTCCAGGATTGGACCGACCCAAAACTCTTAGGACCGAGGACCAACCTGCATAGTGTTGGTCCTGGAATTTCAGGACCAAGGACCGACCTAGTCCCCTTGGGAACCGGACCAAGACCGGCAGGATTGGGCTGGTCCAGGGTTGGTTCAGGGTCGACCTTAGATTGCTGCTCACCCCTCTTAGTTGTCTCTTTTAAAATGTTCTTACCATGGAGCTATCAAATTCAATGAAACATATCAATGTTATGATTCGGAGCCCAATACAAGGAAATATAGTAAAAGTAGTAAAGAGAATTTGAGTTACAAAATTTTATCCTAGTTCATTCTTAAACTAGAGCTGCATCTAGTAACTAATTCCACTATAATTATCATCTTGTATCTATCTATTACATTTCCCAATTATAGCAAAAAGAGACTATATATATCAAGTAGTTATTGCGAGCCCAAGTTCGAACTACTAATGACAGCTTAGGGGTCCTACTCAGGGCAGTCCCCAGGCCCTTGCCCACTCTCTTGGGAGGAGGATCTCTGTCCATGGGGAAAATAAACCACACCCCCAAAAATCAAGAGATGATAAAAGAAATCAGCACTTCTACCAGCTGAAGCATCGAAGTTTGAATGGTCTTTCGAAATTCAGGTCTTTGTTATACTGTATATTCTGCCATCATTCGCTCACCCCCGCCTTCTCTATCGCAGGAAGTAGGCCACTTCAAGGCATTTAATAATCTATATGTTCCTAGTTGGAACAAAGGATTGCTCTTCTCGACTCCAAAGTCTTGAATCAGCGCTGAAAGATTGTACAGCATAAGCAATTGAACGGTTCGCTAGTGAACACGTCATATGTCGGATTTGAAGTCAAAGTCAAAGTCGTCGCCGCTGTCGCCAGCCTTGTTCAGCCGGATCCGGAATATCAAAAGTTCGATTTTTTCTTCTTCTTTCCTCCTCCTGTAATCCCCTGCGGTGGGAAAAACAGGGAGAGGTGGGACGAGATTTGTACCCGGGCTCTTTTCTTGGTTCATGGCTGACACATGCCTTGTCCACTTGCACAAGATTCTTGGGAGGACTTAAAAAAAAACAAAAAATTACACCAAAACAAGAGTACACTCATAGACAGTCAGGCAATTGTGTGATTACTGTCATTTCAAAACATATAATAAGATTACGTCTAAATTGAATATGACAACACAAACATAACAAATTTAATAAATGACCTCACATGATATTACGATACGACCGTGATTGCGAGACATGTTGATTGGCACCGTGTTTGGTGCCGATCAGACATGACTAGTTAATCGGTCTACAAATATACATTAATACACGTAAAGTATGAATGTACACGATAACTTACGTTAACATTTCTAAGATGCCACGTGTTGTGCTGTGCCGCACAAAACAAAGCGGAATCGAGAATTGCTAATCCAAGCCTCTCCTCCTTTGCGGGTCCCACTTCAGACAAAATCATAGCACGAATTCAGACGTGTGGATTTGATTCCTGGACGGTGGCGCTGGGCGGTCCCTCCCTCCCGGCCTTCACGCCATGCCTGGCCCCACACGCTTCGTCATCGTCAGTACAAAGTCCATGCAAATTCGCTGTCCCTTCTCTCCCTCTGTCCAATTCTGACTCTCCAGCTGGTCTTCGCACGCGCTCACGGACAAATTCTCTCGAAATTACGAAGTCCCTCTTCGGCCATTCATGATCCGGCCAATCTAGAGGGGAAGAAGGAAATGCTCTAGTGGAGTGAAAACTGCGGAAGGCCTTACCGGCCATCGTAAGTAACCAATCGGTTCGTCTTTCGGTGCTTCGATATGACCTAAAAGATATGGTTCATGGGTTCTTCTCCAGTCGGACCTTGAAGCTGACGGTATCACATGAACATCACGGATCAAAAGTAAACGCCTTAAAATATGAATTGGGTCCTGTCTGAAGTGGACGTTTCAACTGGATGTGGGTTGTTGTAGCCTGTAGGCTGCATGAGAACCTATGATGCATCTCTAACTGGGATTTTCTTTTTGCACAAACGAGGCCACAACCTAGGGGAAGCTAATCTCTCTCATTCATGGGTCCACCTGGGTTCACAATTTGCAACTTCCCAGCAATTTTGCGGATCCGTCGGGAAAGAAATTATTTGTAGCATAACTAATCTTTTGTATCTTAAGTAAGGTGTAGAGCCGGAATTAGAGCTCTATAAAAATACTGTACTAATTAAGAAGATGGTGTTGACATTGATACATTAAAATAAAAAAGGAATCTTGACAAATCATTTATTACATAAGGTTGTGTTTGTGACATAACTGACCTATGTACAGTGATTTCAACCCAATATTATATTTGATGACATGACGTGTGTGTTTAATGAGAAAATGCAGTCACAATCACCAGCACCCGATTAGAACATGGGCCTCAGCAGCTTTTTTATCTTTTTTCCCCATCTGAAGAATCCAAAATACAGGTCAGTTGAGCAAAGGAAGGCCTGGTCAAACAGCCTTTCTTGTACAAAATCAAAGCATCCATTGAAGCTTTCCCAATGTCCTCATCATCTCTCCCGAACCCGTGTTCCCCTGTGGTCAGCGCAGTCATGTCGCAGGAAAAATCAATGTCAAGCTGGCGGGCATAAGACCAACCACTACAGCCAACAGCCTACTTTGTGATCTCTGTTTCCTCCCGTTCACCAAGATCTTTCCCAGTCAAGATTTTCGTCCTTGCCCACAAGAAAACTAGGAACACTTTTTTCTCTTACCTTCCCAACAAGCAAACTCCACATCGCACCTCCATGATTGAAGCAATCCTGACGCTGCTCCCGGGACTGCCTCTTGAATTTTGATCTGGGCCGTTTCCTGAACCAGAAAAAAAGTTGACGGCCACTGAACCAGGGGAGGCAAAACTGAAATAAGGGTCTGAATAGATGGAGATGGATTCGCTCTCGGGCCGGCCGAGCATGGAGTCCTCGGGAAGATCGGGAGAGTCTCAATCTGGTCACGACAAGCTGCTCGACTGTTCCAGTGATGGAGCAGCCTCGGAATGGTCTACTTCCATTGAGACGTCGGATGCATCGCCGGATTGCGCAGAGGCACCGGCAGGTTCCGGTGTGAAGGCATATAATTTGCAGGTAAATCCACCAAATCCTCTTCCTTTAGCAATAATTATCAGACCAATAATGAGAGGGGGGGGAAGGTGTGATATCTGGTTGGTAAGATGAATATGGCAGTAACTTAATAGCTTACGGATATGTATTATTGCCTTCTATGAACAGAAACCATTGAGGACATTAACTAGGAGATCTAGTTTAAGGTTGGCTAAGAGATTGACAAGAATGTCCAGTTCAAAACTCAGAAGGTCTTCTTCGAAAAAGATCACTGTAGTAGGAGATCTTCAAAGGAAGAAATTGAGGAAGTTGTGGTCCGTTAGGCTTGCGGGGTTTCAGACTGCAAGGCCATCTAGAAGAAACCCAAGTTTGCTATGTGACCAGCCTTTAAGTTCCTTGAGTGACCTGGATGCATTGCCAAATTATTTGAAGTCAACAAGATGTTCTGACGTGAAGAAGGTGAGTTCTCAAGCAAGTCATCTGGTTCTGAGCTGGCTGTCCGCAGCAGTAATCAGAATGGAAAATTCTCGAGTGGCTTTAAGCCAAAGCAGAGTCCTTCCAGTAATAAATCTGTTAAAGGCTTTACAAGAACTCCTACCTTCAGACCTGTGAGGATTCTGACTAAAATGGCCAGTTTGAAACCGAAGAGGTCTTCTGTATGGAAAGAGCCGCAAATTTCTCAGTCCCCCGACTCGAGCATTCATAGACCTACCTGTTCGTCGGCTATTAGGAGGTCAAAGATTCCTGACCAGCCAGAGGATCCACAAGAGGGTAATTCATCTGAAAGGATTTTGGCGAAGAAATTTTGTCGGTATAGCTACTGTTCTCTTCACGGTCATCACCGGCATGGGGAAGCCCCTACATTGAAGCGTTTGAAATCGGCAAGAAAGCGTGTGAATGCACAGCGAAGCAAGAAACTGGAAGGGCAGCCCTCTCGAAGAGTAAACAATACACGCAACTCGGTAGAGGGAACTGAGTTGAGCAAAATAGTCCCCCAGGGACAGCAAGCCATTGAAGAAAAAGGGAATGTCACTCCCACTGTTCAGGAACTCAAGAGGGAAGTTCCTGTAGAAATCTACACTGGGCCAAAAGCAGATCCAAATGGAGTTGCAGCTCAAGATGGAGGCAAAGTTAACTCTGATTCTCTGGGTCTAGTTGAAACAGAGTCTGTTGAGATTATGAGTCCTCATGAAAGTTCTAGAGAAAGTATTCAGAAAGCATGTCTTCACAGTGAGGAGCAGCATGTGGTGGTGCCTCCTCTGGCCCTCAACGAGGAGACACATATGGAACTTCGTCAAAGTGGAAGTGAATATGAAATGGGCATTACTGACTCTATAAATACACAAAAGCACGAAGAGGAAAGTTCGTCGGTTAGTTGCAATACTGGAGGAGGGAATGTTGCTTTTGATGAAGATCAAGCTGCATCCCCAGCAGTCTGCCAACTGAAACCTGAAGATGGTGGTGTTTTGTCCCACGACCTGTCCTCCAAGTTGACTGATACCACAGAAACCTGTCATTCAGAAGACCCACAGGATGTCAACATTGTCAGAAAAGTTGACGGAGAAGAGCCCTCATGTTTGGAGTCAGAACTTCACCTGACTGAACCAGCAATGAATGGTGAAAACACCACTGTATCAGATAGCATGGCTGATGAGGTACCATGCACATCAGATGTATGTATTAGCAGTACAGAATCTGCTGAGGCCTTAAAGGATGAATTATCTTTGGTGAGTGAAGCAAAGGGAGAAAACGCAGCAGCTCAATTTGGAGACTCTGAGCCGGATGATCCATTTGAGACTCCTCGGGGAATGAAGAAGTATAATGGGTTGTGGCACCTAATATATCAGCACATGGTCTCAGATATAGCTGGAAGCGGAGGGTTGCAGCCATTCAATCTAGAAAATGAGAAAGAACGTGAGAAAGAGGGCAGTACACTGCCTGGAGTGGACGGAACTGACCGCTGTCAAGAGGTTTCTGAACGTGGTCAGGACACTGGGACGCCAACCAATGAGGAAGACCGTCAGCCAATGGAACTGTGCCAGAGTGATGCCATCAAACTGTTACAAGAAGCAATTAACAAAATTCTTCTTTCTCAAACCCCAGTTCAGAAGTTTGACAGCCAGTCAACTGGTAATGATACAGATACGGAGGAGCAGTGTCACTCTGATGGGAAGGATGGCAGCCAAGGTGCAATCGAATCATCAAGAGTCTCTACTTCGCCTGAACTTCAAAATGGTGTGGCCCCAGAATCTAAAGAAGAGCAGGTCAGATCTGAAAATCTCTATGCCAAGAAGGAACAAACGGAAACTAAGATTTGGAACAAGCCTAACCAGCCTACACTTAAGAGATGGGGCAATGTGAAAAAGTTACTCCTTCTCAAGCGATTCGTCAAGGCATTGGAGAAAACTAGGAACTTCAAGCCAAGAATACCTAGAATCCCATCCTCAGACCTTTACTCAGAAGCAGAGAAGGTTAGCTTGAGACGGCAATCGACAGAAGAGAGGAAGAAATCTGAGGAATGGATGCTTGATTTTGCACTCCGGAAGGTCATTTCCAACCTGGATCCTGCACAGAAAAGAAAAGTCGCTCTCCTTGTAGAAGCCTTTGAAACTGTCGTCCCAGCACAAGGAGGTGAATCTCCCATTAGTCCACATTTGTCATTTTCATCTCCTGTTCACTGTGCTAAAGCCAACACAAATTGCTTAGTCCCGGATGACAAACCAAGAGGCCCGGAAGATGGATACTCTTCTGGGACTTTGACTGGGAAGTCTTCAAGCACTTTACCAGTTGCCCAAAGCAGCAATTCCACAACTGAAGAACTAGAGAATTCAGCGGCATTCTCTGAGGCCAATATAACAGGTCAGGACTTTTGTAGGATAAACAGGGAATTAAGCATGGCGAACTTCAATGAAAACACTATGAAAATTAGCTTTACAAGACTTGATGTGGTTATGACTGAGTCCACCATTGCCAGTGATCCATCTGATCAGTGCTTGAAGGCAGAAAACAGTGAAAATGAAATTGACATTGAATTATCAGGCAATGGAAATGTTGAGGAGGAGAGTGCAAGGAAAACTCCAAGTTCAAATTTAACACCTGAGGGTGCTGATGCTGGATCAAACAGAAAAAGCTCTGAGACTGAAGGTTTTATGGGTGAAACAGTGACAATATTCAATGATTCTAAAGGTGATTCGCCTGAAGATAAAGAAGTATTGGAGCCAGAAGATCAATCTCCTGTTGGAAGAAAGAAGTATAATGGGTTGTGGCACCTAATATATCGGCACATGGTCTCAGACATAGCCGACAGTGGAGGATTTCAGACATTCAATCTATTAAATGAGAGAGAGAATGTGAAAGATGGCAGCACGATGCTTGGCGTGGATGAAGCTGACCGTCGTCAAGAGGTTTCTGAAGGGGGTCAGGACATTGAGGAAGCAACCGATGATGAAGATCAACAGCAGATGGAACTGTGCCAGAGCGATGCCATCAAACTGTTACAAGAAGCAATTAACAAAATTCTTCTTTCCCAAAGTGTACATCAGAAGTTTGATGGCAAGTCAACAGCTAGTGATACAAAGTTGGAGGAGCGTTGTCACTCTGATGAGAAGGATGGAAGCAGAGGTGAAACTGAATCATCAGGCATCTCTACTTCCCTTGAACTTCAGAATAGTGCAGCATCAGATTCAAAAGAAGAGCAGGTCAGAACTGAAAATCTGCATACCGTGAAGGAACAGACAGAAACTAAGATTTGGCACAAGCATAACCAGCCTACACTTAAGAGATGGAGCAGTGTGAAAAAGTTCATCCTTCTCAAGAAATTTGTCAAGGCATTGGAGAAAACTAGGAACTTCAAGCCAAGGGTGCCAAGAAGCCCGTCCTCAGAACTTTCCACAGAATCTGAGAAGGTTAGCTTGAGACAGCAATCTACAGAAGAGCGGAAGAAATCTGAGGAATGGATGCTTGATTATGCACTCCGAAAGGTCATTTCCAACCTAGATCCTGCACAGAAAAGAAAAGTTACTCTCCTTGTAGAAGCCTTTGAAACTGTTGTCCCAACACAAGGAAGTGAATCTCCCATAAGTCCAAATATATCATTTTCATCTCCTGTTCGCCGTGCTAAAGCCAACACGAATTGCTCAGTCCATGATGAAAAAATAATACCCAGTGAGGATGGATACTCTTCTGAGACTCTGACTGGGAAGTCATCAAGCACTTATCCAGTTGCCCAAAGCAGCAATTCCCCAACTAAAGAACAACAGAATCCAGTGGCATTCTCTGAGGCCAAAGGAACAGGTCAGGACTTTTGTACATTCAGTAGAGAATTAAGCAGGGCAGTCACTGATGAAAGCCTCAGGAAAATAAGTTTCTCAAGTCCTAAAGAGGTTCTGAGCAAGTCTGTCATCCCAAGGTGATCCATCTGATTGGTGCTTTAAGGCAGAAAACAGCAAATATATACAGGAGCATGCAAGGAAAACCCCAAGTTTAAATTTGCCACCTGAGGGTGCTGATGCTGGATCAAACAGCCAAAGCTCTGAGACCAAAGGTTCTTTGGGCAAAACAGTGACAGTATTGAATAATTCTAAAGGCAATTCACCACAAGATAATAACGCAGAGTCAACACACATCAAAGGTTCATCCCCTTCGGCCTCAGTTGATGACATTGGAGGAGCCCATGACAACTAGTCAAGAAGGTAAACATGGAACAAATCCCAAAGATGAGGTCTCTCTGATTCATCTCCACTTGAGGATTCCATGCCTATATGTGTCACTAATGCAGAACAGGAAGTACAGTTGGAGAACAAGAAGTACTCAAATCTCTGGTACTTGATACACAAGCATATGGTATCGGGTCTTAATACAGAAGATGGAAGCAGGTCACCTCTTGATGGATCCAGCAAGGAAGACGAAGAAGAGGAGAATAAATTGGACAGGAGGTACGATTCTTGTCCTCGTCGAGATTCACCAGAAGCAGAAGATCAGCAAGCATCTCTGGGTCAGAGGGCTGATTGTGGAAAGATGGAACTCAGAAAGATTGAGGCCATTAAGCTGGTACAAGAAGCAATTGACAATATCCTTCTTCCAGAAGCAGAGGAAAGTTCACCAGAATGATCAATATTCTGGTAAGAATATTCAATATGAGAAGACAGAATGTGCAGAGACTCTCATTTCAGCATCAAATAATTCAGCTGATTATGGAAGGGTGGAACCTGAAAGGACAGAACAACCCAGAGCTTCAGGTCAAGAAACACAGCTCCAGTTTGTTACTGCTAGTGGTGCTTCCCAAGAAGAAGATAGAATGGAGCCCAAGGTGGCACGCAAATTTAGCCAAGGAGCAGTGAAAAATTGGAGCAATCTGAAGAAGGTAATTCTCCTTAATAGATTCATCAAGGCATTAGAGAAGGTGAGGAACCTCAACCTACAGAAGCTGCAATATCTTCCCCCTCAGACAGACGATGAGCCAGAAAAAGTCGATTTGAGGCATCAGGACATGGATGGAAGGAAAAATACTGAGGAATGGATGTTGGATTATGCCCTTCAGCAAGTTGTCTCCAGATTAACTCCGACAAGGAGAAGAAAAGTTCACTTACTTGTAGAAGCTTTTGAAACGGTTAGTCCTCCAGTTGGGAAGTGATCATGCTTCAGGCACAAGGAACAGCTTTGAGTCATGCAAATCTCTTTATTCCTCATTTATTATCGAGGTAAGGAACGTTTGAATGATTCATCTGGACCAAATGGCACTTACCTACAATTAGGACAACCAATTTCTGTCCATAATAAATCATGATGTACTTCATCTCATTGCAATTATTTTGGAAGAACAGTTCTAACTCTTCCATTTCTAAATTTTTGCACACAGGTAAATAAGCGAAGTCTCTTCAGTGAAGAGAATTCATGGTCATGACTTCAGAGTGTTACTGGATTCATCAAATTGGAACGTTTGGGTAATCCAAGGAGATATGCGGTTCATTTATTGTCCTTCAATAATTGTGTCATAACATGTAAGTGGGGGCTATTATCTCCTCTCACCTCAGATAGAGTCTTAATTTGCCTAGATTGATATATGATTCCTATTTTGATATCACCAGGAGTCGATTTACAAGTCAATGTACAGATGAAATTGTGGTTATTGAGTTTCTTTCCCCAGCTAGAGATATAATGGAGTGTGATTATGAAAAAGAATTTCACATTTTTGACCATTTGTTACATACTTATGAATGAGGCAATCTTTTCTGGAGTGCGTTAAGGGTGTGGCTTTTTTCAGATGATTTTCTGCATAGTTTTTACCTTCCCTAGCAGCGTATCACTCCCTCTGGAATTTACTTACCTGCAGAAACGCAATCCTGTCAGTGAAGGTTGTTGCTCTTGCTCTTGTTCAATGTTTCAACATACTCCAGAATCAGAAAGCCAGGGAAAGGGAGCCCGCGGTGATACCTCAACATGGTCATCATTTTTGTTGCCAACTTAGGTTTTTGTAGGACATGATACCTCAAATCTAAGGAAAAGTAATTCCTACAACTACAACCTTGATGAAAACCTAGGAAACTTTTGAAAGAGCAAAAGAGTAGACAATAAACTGGCCTTGGAATGTTGTCGCACACTAAGGCCGGCGTGGGTGTGATGACTTCCGAATGGGGAAACGCTGCAAACCCATCGGAAGTCCCATAATTTTCAACCCCACTTCTTCGAAAATCCATCCACGTTGCTTCATGAATTAATAGTTACGAAAACGCACCATCGTTCATGACTTAGAACATTGCCCCTGAAAGTGTTTCCAGCACTCACAATTTCTCATTTGAGCAAAAACTACCCGTAAAAGATAGGTTTGAAAAGTTAAAAAGAGGGAATAAATAAAAAAGAGAGAGAAAGGACAAGGAGAAGGAGGAGGAGGAGGAGAAGGAGGAGGAGGAAGAAAGAACAAGGTTTTGTGCCTTTAGATCTTCGCTAAGTTGATTCAACTCGTAACACAATGACCAGTAGATATACGCGCTCCTCATTTGTCCAATCAGGGTGGTCTTCAAAATTAGGTCATATATTGGAAGTTTTGTGAAAATTGAGCTGCAAAGTCCAATTTTTGAGTTGTCGAGTTTTGGAATTTCTTGAAAATGGTGGATCGTGACGTAGAGTTGTGGGGTGTGACTGTTGTTGGTTTGAAATAACGGTTTTATGGAAGCGAGATTTTGGGGTTTCACATGTGAGTTCTACATTACGTTTAGATTTGAATAAACGCTTCGCAAAAGCGATTTGTTGACGCATGGAGTTATTTTGTTAACATTTAATCTTAGTTTAGCTAAGTTGTAGTTGAGATGACATTTTACTTGGTTTTGATATTATTTCTGTTTATATGATAGGATTGCGAATTCGTTGATTCAAGTGAGCCTCGTTGTTTGATTGTAGGCATTCTAAAGTGAGTGGTACTATATCTTCTTTGGTTTTGTATAACCATGTCTTGAAGTATATATATATAATTGAACTGAAAAGAGCATTTTTGTTGTATAAAGCAGGATGAGTATTCACTAACTTTTTGTTATTTGAAGAACTGTTAAAAAAATATATTTATGAAATATGTCATGACGTTTATGTATGTGTATTGTTTTATGGAAATGTTTATGAATGATTTGAGAAATCAATGAGAAATGGTAGATAATTATGTTGCAAAAAGTTGTATGCTTGGTTTATCAGATTGATTTCTAGATTTGGTTTTTGATATTGGAGGATGGTTGTTTATGCTCAATATGATTATAAACCCAATGAGGGGTTTGGGCAATTACTACGTTTTGATAACTGTGAATGATTTAAGAAATGTTTTAAGAAAGGTATTGCTAAACAATATATATAATTTGTGAACTTGGTTTATGATATGAGTTCTATAACAATTTGAGAAACGTTTTATGAAAGGCGTTTTGAAATGTTGTGGGTTTATGAAATAGATTATGAAAATGATGTGAGATGCACCATATGAAATGTATGGTTCAATGAAAGGTTTGTGAAATGATATATTTTGGGTTTGCAAAACTTTCTTGTGGAAGAATTACATTGACTTGGATTATGGTTCAATGAAAGGTGATTTGATTCAATATGTGAAACTGATTTATGTTACGGATTCTAGATTGGTTTTGTGGCAAGAATTGATTTGTGAAAGGTTTGTGAAATCAACTGTGATATAAACAGGTAAAAAACTAAGTGCTACATGATAATTTAATTTTATGGGAGTTATCTCTAAAGTCTTATAGTTAAGGATTAAGTGCTATTATGATAACATAATTTTATGAGAGCCACTTTTAGAGCTTCGTACTATTGATATATTTTCGTTAATGACTAAGTGCTACATGATAATGTAATTTCATGGAAGCCATATCTAGGGCCTTGTATTTGATATATGTTGGTCAAAAACTAAATGTTACACGATAATGTAATTTGGTGGGAGCTACTTTAGGCTTGTACAACTCAAGTGCAAAGTGCTACACGATGACTTGATCTCATGGAAAGTCACCTCTAGGGTTTTGAGATATGATGTGCTATGAGATTGAACAAATGGATTTTTGATATGAGGTAAATCAATGGATAAACCAATGATGTGTGATTTTGATGAGATTAATCAATGGATATGATCATTTATATTTATGAATGATTTTAATGAGTATTTTCTAAATTGTATAAAGCTTGTTAAAATGAAATAACTAGTATATGATTTGATATGTACTACTCAACTGAATTGTGGTTGCACATCCCTATTTTAACCTATCTTTTCAGTTTGGGAGCTGGACGTTTGAGTGGTTAGAAGATATGTCCTTTGGTCAAAAGACGGCCGTGTCACCTCATCCCTATAAGATTCGGGGCGCGATGGCACTATCTGGAACCCAATTATAAGCTCCTGAAGGTCACAAATCTTCAGTAGCAACTGTTCTATATTTTCTCATTACTCAAATAAATTACAGCCCGAGTGGCCAGCAGTCCAATGAGTGTTCAGGCGCAGAGAAACGAAGAATTTTTCAAAAAGCTGTGACAGTTTGCAGGAAAACAAGAGAGAGAGACGATCATCAACAAGATCCGTCAAATACAAGTTAGGACATGTACAATCTGTCTGGTCAAACGTCAAAATACATTGTTCTTACTTTTGAAAATCAATTATCCAATAATAGTCTCACAGACTTATATTTAAGTAGCATTGAAATAAACAAATTGCATAATAAGTCTAAAAATGACAAACCATAGGCTGGAAGATTATTTCAATGATAGTCTCAAAGACTTATATTTAAGTAGTATTGATGAAACAAATTGGAAAAATGACAAACTTAAGCGCCAAAATAAGTATGGTAAGTCATTCATCAAAATTTATAGTTTCTGGTGTTTCAGATGAAAATAAAAGCTTCAATGAACAAGATTTTGACTAAGTAAATGGTAAAACTTTGAATTCCAATGAAATTTCGAAATGATAATATATCAAACAATCAAAATTAACATAACAATTCTAAATTTGTATAGAAAGTCAGACATCTTATCTTATTTAAAACATGATATCTACTTCGCCAGAAACTGTCAGATTAGGAAATTTGCTCGTTAATTGATGTTTATTTGCAAAGGCATAGTCGTCATTTTACTTTTAAGCATTGTATTGAAAAAAAAAATGCTTGTGCATGCTGACCTCTCATTGATGAAGTGTTCCACGCCTCTCTTTAAATTAATTGGCCATCTTCTTACCAAGAAGACATCATTCCCTTTTGTACCACGTCATGCCACATCGCCACTAAGGAGCATAAAATAGGACTGATTGCTTGTGCCCACTCATTATAATTGGTTTTGTAATCATGTCAAATGTGTGCTTTTATTGACTACACTATAAACTTTAGCTTAAAGTCATGTCATATTCAGATTTGTCCGATGATCGCATATAAAGGTGTTAATTCGTGTCCAAAATTGCCAGCTCAATCCTGCAATGAAGTCGGTTTTTTTTTTTCTATTGTAATCTCCAAATAAATTCAGGTATTATGTGGCCCCCAGATGTTGTCCTCCCCCTTTTGATAATTAGGTGTTCACCTATTATATTCGTCCGGAACTTTCGTTCGGGCTTCGGTTGATTAATTAAAGCAAGATCGTCGACCGTCCCTGGCCTTCTTTTACGGGCCAACGTCGACCATTCCTTTTCATAAAGAATTAAGGTAGACCATGATTTCCATAAAGATACTTTTTTTATGACACCTCACCAAATATTAGATTCGATAGTATTATTAACTTTTACTTAGTGAGAGAGCGTAGTTACTCATTTACCTTGAATACGGTAGAAGGGGAGAAAAGCACAAGAAAAATTGTTCAATCAATTTTAAATTTATTGCACATTATATCAATTCAATCATAAATTTTTCAATTTTGCCACTTTAATCCTAAAAACTTTTTTATGGAATTCTAATATAATCTTTTTGGTCAATTTTCATCGACAAATAGTTGACATAGCGATGTATCACGTACGACATATGGCAATGACTAGACCACTATGTTAGTAATTTTCGATGAAAATTGACGAGAATGACTGTAATGATTTAGGATTAAATTGATAAAATTGAAAAGTTTATGATTAAATTGTTTAAGACTGATCGGATAATTTTCACTGCAAAACTTATCTTATTGACACCAAGTGATTTCTAATTGGTATGGTAAAGGTTTGTTTTTGGACATTTAACATATGTCTTGATATTTTCGTAAGTGATTGTCTTGTTAATCAATATGGTAGCTAATCCCCAATGCAAAGTATCTATTTCTAGTCAAATGTAAGTTCAAAGTGTAAATTTTAGAATTCGGAATGCATTTTGTACAATCATACTAACTTATATACGTGAACAAAGAATATCAGATAAAAAAAAATCAAAGTATATGTTTTTCATCCTTTTTTGTCAACTCTTAGTCTAAATTGGGTTGCAATGTAGAAGACTATGTGTTTTTCGTTCATATAATGAACCTGCAAAAACTTGAAACTTGCATATAGTATGAAGCTGATTTAAATGTAGCTACACAATTTCTCGACTCCATTATGTACGCATATATTTAAAAATTCAATTATTTCAACAACTTCATAAGAAAGATAGCATAAGTACTAGAGGTGATTGATTCCATAGTGAATTAATACCAGGCCAATCCTATGACTCCCAGTTCCAAAAGATTAAAATCAAGAACCAAATTGATATGTTTCGAAACCAGTAATCAGCTCACCCTATGTTTTGCTAAAAAATCAAATTCTTATAATAAAAAATAAAAATCGTTCTATTTCGCTTGAAATATCTATTGATCAAATGATTAAATTGTTGTTTGTTCACGTTAAAAATTATTATTCAATTCTCAATGGCTGCAAAAGTATTTTTCTTATTTAATAGATGCTTGAAAGCCACTTCAGAATCAGGCGAAAGCGGTCCCAAATTGGTTGAACCGGTTCTCAGGTAAAACTAGTGGTTCCGGCCTTAGAACCAGACTTAGACTAGACCAAACCAGTTCTCCCAGGAATCGGCTTTGAACCTATTGTTCTTCTAGTTTCTGAGTCGAACCTAACCAAGTGCTCACCCCTAGTAAATATTATATACTCAAATTTCAACTATGGCGTAATAACTTGAACGCATTCTTTCAATTTACGCACCTTTCTTATTTATCCCCCATTTTAAGGCTGCGGAGAACATGGCGCTTGTTGACCACCATTTTTTAAATATTGTTAAAAATTATGAGCCAATAAATTAACAAATTCGATGAAGTCATCTGAGCAACTTTAAGCCAACCAAAAAAAAAAGAAAAAAAAAAACAAATGGCCACATGATTCTCTTGCCATAGGTGAGCAACTTTGATCCGACGTTCCGTATTCGTCAAACACAACATATATATGTATGTATGTATGTATGTATGTATGTATGTATGTATATGTATAGACACGCATATAATAAATACTTTTAAGGAGTTATTCAAGTTCTGAAAACAAACCGAAGCTTTCTATTTTTTCAAGAAAGCACGCTGTCTCAGTCTCAAATTCAACTCGTGGAAACTTCCGCTTAATAATAACTAATCTTCGACAATTTTTTTTATTCCCATCAAGCGACGCATGCGAGTTTCGCGTTTGTCCAAGCGCATGCTTCGATTGACTTTAAGCGAACCAAATAATTTTTATTTTTTGAATTTCCTAATTTAAAAGTGAAAATCTTGAGGTAACTTGTTCTTAGGATAAGCAAAATTGATTCCGACCTTTAATTTGTGAAAGTCAAAATTACAACAAAACGCGAGCACTATAAAGCTAATCCATTATTTCCGTCTTTATCTATGTATTTAAGGCAAAATCGAGTTTTGTCTCAATTTTGTTTTTATTCAAATTCAACCCTAATATAGCGGATTTCCATACCTACACAATTTCTATTATTTACGTTGAATGACCTCTCAAAACCTTCTCCTCTCATTTTCAGTTTTCAATCTCACATTCCCTCTCTTAAAATAACTTCATACTTACTCGATTACCTCATTAAAAAGTTGCTTTCTTCTTCATCTTTTGTGTGGGAAGATTCAAAACATGGCAGTAAATTTCTGAGGAAAATGAAAAAGGAAATCTTTTTATTTTATTTTATTAACAAAGTTGATATCGAAGCCTTTTGAAATTAAACTAAAAGACCACGACTTATTAAACTATCTAAAGGAAATACCAGTTTCACTTTTCCCTCACTTATCTATTTGTATAAAGAAAAAGGAAAAAAAATGGAGAGAATTTGGCTAATGTCTAGATCTCTAACACTCTGTCATGTCAAAGAAATTATAAAACGACAATTTTCTCGAGTATCGATCACTATTTTAGAATCATGCAAACGTGCATGCGCATTTCACATGAATTCCAACATAAATTACATGATTTGTGAATAAAAGTCTATATAACTTACCATATCCCAACCTATTTATAGAATAGAGTATTATAAAGAGGAAAGAGATAAAGTCACCACTCCCTAAAGTCAATAGAACACACGCAATTCAATTTACCAATTTTCATTTTGTTCTATAATTTTGGCTACATCACAATTCAAACTAGTCCCAAATCCTCAACTTTTCAACTTGGATTTCTTTAAACCCTTCAAATTGTTCACAAGTTTTTAAAATTTCTCCAAATACTCGAACTTACCATTTCTACATGTTGAATTGTAGACCTTTCATTAGCCTGCTGGAAACCCAAAATTGAATTGACCATAAAAGTTTCCGCACAAGAGAAAAAAGAAAAAAAAATCAGGTCCTGGTCCCGCCCAATGGGCAATATTCCTCCCCCGTGGAACTATCAAATGGCCAAGAAAGTTGGCCGAAAGGGCGGCGTGACAAGGTAGACACGTACGACACCACGCGCGCGACAAAGCCTGACGTAGCCCTCCGAGTCATCCGCCAATGTCTCCGCCTCCATAAAACCTCACGCCTCTCCAACACCACCACCAGCATTCGACATTTCGACAACTCCAAAGCTCGCCCTATTATATTCAGATTCGGTCTCCGATCACGAATCCATTCCCTCCTTTGATCTTTACATGGCCGGTCTCCAGTACTACTACTTCCCCACTGACTTCTTCTACCCTCGTGCCCCGTCGCCTTCCCCCGCCGACGCTAGCGCTAGCGCCGCCACCGCCAAGGCCGTTCTTCCCGTGAAGGCCCTGAAAGGGTTAGACGGCGGAGACGACTTCGTTGGTCAGAAGAACCCTCCTCCTCAGCCCTCCTCGGCTTCTGCTTCTGCTTCCGCTTCCGCGTCATCGTCGTCGCTGGTGCTGTCTCGGTCAACCATCGAGAGACAGCTCCGTCGTGGGCAGCCCATCATCGCCTCGGACACTCCGAAGCAAGCCTGACGCCGTTGGTGCGAACTGTGATTACCCAGAAGAGGCTTTATAAATAAGCGCTTCTTTTGTGGTATATTCGGATTGATTTCGCTTTTAAATTCTTGTTGGGAAGATCGCTTGTGCTATGCTCACGGAGACTTCCGCATATATCGCGTTGTGCTTACTTTTCTTGAATGTGTTTGGAGTTGTTAGTAGAAAAGAGGCCATTTCTCGTGGCCAACCGTTGTAAAAGTTAGCATGCCTCTTTCTAAATGCAAAAGCTTTCGGACGGTACTTCTGCCCATTGCATCACCTCTGACTTACTAGAACTGCGGGTACCACCTGTAACGATGGGCTGCTTAAGCCCTTATTTTGTTAGCCAAGCCCATTAACTTTGTGCGTGAGTATCTCTCCGCGAGCGAGTGTTACCGAGTAATTTAATTTTCAAGATCACTTTAGAAAAACTCCAATCCTAGCACTAGCATATGTGTATATTTTAATGCATATTTTGGTAATAAGTCTCTAGACAATGTACAAGAAATAATAGATTGATGCATATTTTGGAAATAAAATCCTTATAACAAATCTTTAATCAATATACAAGAAATAATAGAGTTATGAATAATTTGGCAATAAACATTTAAAAATAATAATCACCCGCCACAGTGGCTCCACTGGATAAGGCTCCGCTTGCCCTCAAGGTGAGGGGTTCGAAACCCATCGGAGGCGCTTGGTGCCTTAACTGCTTGCACGGGGTGATGGTTCCCTCGTGCGGCCCCAGGGTTTGTTCGCCAGCTGCCGGCTGTACGGGCTTTCCTGGATCATAAAATTAAAAAAAACATTTAAAAATAATATACTCACATGTGGGCAGCTGCATTGGTTGAGAGTCTCTCATTCATCTCCGAAGTCAAGGGCCGGCTGTATGGGTTTCCTGGGTCAAAAAAAAAACATTTAAAAATAATATGCTCACATGTGGGCAGCTACATTGGTTGAGAGTCTCTCATTCATCTCCGAAGTCGAAGGCTCGAAGCCCGCAGTAGTTAGCGATTTAAGTGAGGGACCCTAGCAGTGAGATACTAGGCTAGTCTCACCCGAAGTATAGGGGCCCAGCCCTTTGGTGCCGTCCGGACATGAGGGGCCCGTGGTAGAGTCCTCGGTTACAAAAAAAAATTAAAAATAATATTGTATATGTAAATTTTAATTAGATGATGACAGATAAAATTCTATTTTGGGTTCAAATATCTTCTTCTTTTTTTTTCTAGAATTTAAGTTACATTATATGATAATTCTTATCGCTTAAATGAGAATTATAGACGGTAAAAGGAGATTGATTATCCATCCGTGGGTAGTATAGTTGGTTGAGAGTCCCTCCATCATTGCTGAGGTCGAGAGTTCGAAACCCTGCGTTACTAGCAATTTAAGTGGGGGGCCATGGCTGTGGGTTGCTGTGCTAGTCTTCCCCAAGGTATAAGAGCCTGGTCCTCAGGAGCCGTTCGGGCATGGGCATGGGGGCATGTGGTGGAGTCCTCGGTCATCAAAAAAGGAGATTGCTTTCTTCCTTTAATAATTTACAATGAGATGAAGAGTGTATGTACACTTGCAAAGAATCTATATAACAAAATTCAGTTTGTGTTTAAATGGGTTTAAATGCGTTATAGATATAGATTTCGTGTTGAAGAATAGGAAGATCCAAACTGCTTGGGTGGCGTGGTAACTCGATCTGGGTTGGAAATTGATGTGGACTAATTTGACCTATTCAACATCCCCGCAAGCTGATGGGACAGAACAAACCGTCAGCTTGGAGAGCAGGAGTTGAAAACGTGCAAAGAAGAGTCCTTAAGTGAAAATGTGAAGATAGAGCTACCCACGAGCTAGTTGTTCACGAGAAAATGATAGTCAATCTCCGCGTGCTTTGTGCAAGCATGAATTACGAGATTTGTAGTTGGCCGATAAATTATCACACCAAAGAGTCGGTGGATGGGGTGGAAGAGCATTTAGATCTCTCAGGAATATACAGTCCACATAAGCTCTGCAGTAGTGTTAGCTAAACACTTGTGTGCAGCTTCTGTACTGGAACGTTCTACAGTTCGTTGCTTGCGAGAGCTCCAAGAAATAAGAGTTTGACCAAGGAAAATGCAGAAACCTCCAATAGAGCGCCATCTCACAATTACCAGCCTAGCCTACGTTTGAAAAGGCATAGAGAGTAGCTGATGACCCGCGAGTAAATATAATATCAAGTTGAGGAGTGTATGCAAGAGAGCTGCCAAGACTCATCAATGAAATAAGTGGCCAAATAGAAGTATCAAACATCACCAGAACCAGCCCAAGCATATATACTGAGGTTAATTCTACCAGGCAACTTATCCAAGACCTCAAAAACCTTTTGCTTCTCTTTTTTGTAGATTTCCAAGCAGTCGGCCTTTATTTTATTTGTTGTCACAAGCTCAAAAAGAGGCTGCAAATTCTTGACAAACACCTTGAACCCAATTCCACCAAGCAAACAATTCAAACATGATCATGAATTCATGAAATACAGCACATCAGCCTCAAGAATTATGAGAGTTCATGCATTTCTCAAGACTTTGGCATTATATTCAGTCAGAATTTTCCATTTAACTTCCAACATCTCTAATGATGCACAAAGCAGATGTTAGAAACAAAATCAATTTCATCTTGAGCATAAGCAAATGACATCAGTAAAAAGAAAAAATAAATAAATAACATATGCTTGCATTTTCGTACGGCATCAATTTGATTTAACCTGATAGGACAATGTAGAGGAAGTGCATATATAGAGGCTGAAGCAAAACAGACCACTTTGTCATACAGAGTAAGAAAGCAAGTGTCATATAAGTTATGTAACAAAAACCAAAGCAGATTCCAAGTTAATCATTAATTTGTCAATACAACCTGGAAGATCTTTCACTAATAGCAATATTCTAATAAGATAACGGTAAAGGAAAAACAAACCAAGTATTTAGAAGAAATCTGGATAGGACCAATCTATAACTGGTTATCGATATAAACCATGCATTCAAAAGAAAAAGACAAGATCGGAAGTTTAGAACCTAAAAGTTGTATGCACAATAAGACATGAATTATACCGAAATTTACTTCTACTATGATAGTGTTAGAATGCACCAATTGCTTTTTATGTACGGTTTACACAGACAGATTCAATCCAAGCGACTACCGTTACATCAGTTACATCAACTAACAACCTCCGAGAGAGGCTCATTTCGAATGAAAAATACATGCATGAACTTGCTACCTCATACAAATGCGGCATCTAGCAAGTCCTTTTATAATTTAGCAAGGATTGGCATTGTAAGAATCATCGAATCATACCAATCTAAGATTGTTAGACAAGATGATCTAGAGATTGGACCTGCAATTGAGGCAATGGTGGAGGAGGCGTAGTCCTTCGAGGGCGGTGAGTGGTGTAGAGCGAGCGTCGAGGGGGGTGAGTGGTGTTGAGTGGCGTCGAGGGGTGTCGAGCGGTGTCGAGGGGGAGAGCGGCATCCAGTGCCCAGGGGGGCGAGTGGTGGGCCGAGCGGCTTCGAGGGCAGCAAATGGTGGGCATCAACGTCGAGGGGGCGAGCGGTGTCCAATGGGGGGCCGAGCGGCATCTAGAGACGGGGCAAGCGAGGCCCAAGCGGTAATGAGGGTGACAAGCGGCGGGGCGTCGTTGTCGAGGCGTCGTCGAGGGAGTTGAGGATAGGGTATGGAGGAGTTGGGGACAGGGCGTTGTTGCCGAGGCATCGCCAAGGGAGTTGAGGACAGGGTATGGAGGAGTTGGGGACAGCGCGTGTTTTGGCTTGGGGTTTCAAAGCGATGGAGTCGAGGACAGAGGTTGGGCAGAGAAGGATAAACGAATTGAATTATAATTAGGATTTTTAGGTTTAGGAACCAGAATCGACCTCTCTAGAATCCGAATCAAACCGGACCCACTAGTGCAGTTCTCTGATTCTCCGATTCCCGGTTCTATCCGGGAATTACGCTTACTCCTGTGTTTGGCTATCAAGATAGGATAAAGTCGGATATAAATAGGATATAGGCAGGGGATAAAATCCTCCCACGGGGGAGACGAGATAAATGTGGACATGATTTCTAATATTTATAATAGAAAAGTTATTTTTCTTAAATAACAAACTTATTAAATTAAAAAAATTGAAATTATATTTCAATATAAATAATATTTGAATTAGAATTTAAGAAATTTAAAATAAAAAGAAATAAAAAATTATTTTTAATTAATCTTATTTTATTTATATATTCAACTTTAATTCTATCTTATAATAAACATTCAATCTATAAATTAAATATTTATATTTATTATATATTTTGTATTTTAGGTATGTCAAGACAGTTTACTATTTGATAAAATTTTATTAAAGAATGATGAAAGGGGAAAAAGAAATAATAGAGAAAATAATATAAAAAGAGGAAAAATAAAATAAAAATAAATTAAGGAATAGTGTTACGAGAGATTTTCACCATCTTTGTTAATGAATATTAGGTTCATTTATAATGACATGACATTTATATCAAAAAAATGTACATGATATGATGATATTATGTGAATATATCTGACTTAAATACTGTGATTTACCAAATAATTGACAATATATAAAAAAATCATATAATTTCATATTCTGTCTTATCCAGTCTTATCCCAATTAGAAACTCAGACAATCAAATGTAGCCCTAGTGTCTATGCCCCCATTTTTATATGGAAAGTACGAAACCCCCACCAAGAAAATAAAGTGTCATAAAATATCCTATAATTTTTGTCCTTTTCTTCACTTTCTTCGCTTTTGTCTTTCTTTCCTTTCTAGCGTCAACAATCTTTCTTGTCTTCAAACAAAGGATATATATCACGCCATATATGATCCTTGTCGACTGACTATGCCTTAACACACTTTCCTTTTATTTCTCTATCCTCATTTTTCGATATATTGCATGAATATTTGAAACATCGACCGTCATATCATCCTTTCTTTTTGTTTCTTTTCATTGGTCAAATTTTCCTTTTTTGCTTGTGAACAAATATTAGAAGAATAATATAAAAAAATTTTCAGAAATATATTAATCCTCATTTTATCTGATGTGTACTTCAATTCCCTCCAAGTTTGTCCGAATACGGAGGAGGTCAGAGGGATTTGTTTTTACCCAACAAATTTTCTTTTTTCCCATTTATGTCCTTATTTTTTGCAAATTATGTAATGAAAATGACATTAACATCATAATTTCTATCCATTTCTCTTGCTAGATCGGTTTTCGTTCCTTGTTTCATTGTTGGAAAGCAATCTGACGAAATTATGCTGGAAATCCCTTTTTATCACCATCAGATGGGGACAAATTGATTGCTTGCTGATTTACTTTCTTCGTGGAATATCCTACTAAGGAAGCTTCCAAAACTACAATTGAATCCTTAAGAGGGCCATGAACACAAGCACACTAATCAAATTAAGGCAGTGATTTCAAGCAAAAGTAGCAAGCGGTTTTAGAAAGGAAAAAAATAAAAACAGCCATTGGCTTTACGAACTTTCCCTGAGTCTTTAGATACAAATAGTCTCTTTCCTTTCGATGTTGCCTCGTACAAGCCATATAATCAACCCCCAGGATCAGATCACATCCAGACACGGCATCGTCTTCTCCACAATACGATCGGCTCTCCTATCTATCTTTGACCCGACACACTATGCTAAGATGACCAAGATTTCGTTTGCGCAATTCTTCATCGGAGCCCTCCTTTTTTCAGGTTTTTGTATACGAGTTTTTCTGTGGCGATCTTGCTCGGCAAGACATGAAGAGACTGTACGCTGCTTTGTCACTGATATTTCTTGGTCGATCGAAAACTGCAGCCAAGTCCGTGTGTCCTCTTGCAGAAGCGCAGAATTTGTGCAGCGAGTTACTAACATTCGAGAAGTGTAATGACCAGGCTTTTGTGGCGAAATGTAAGAGCAATCATGGCAACTTCTTCACCAAAGCGATCTGCGCGTTTGACAACTTCAGCCCTCAGATATTCTGCCATTGCTTCTATAACTGTTGAGTGCTTCATTGTCCAGATGCCCTGAAATAAGGCGAATTAAAGGTATCGCCACTTGAATTCTTGAGTTGATCAAGTAATATTTGGTCTTTGGGCCTTGTTTGTATCTCTTGATGTTACAATCAATAATTACCCTGTGAAGACGATCGACTGCAATATGGGATTTTTTTTCATTTCTAGAGATGATAATTAACTAAGACAAGGCAGTCTATTGCGGTCG
This sequence comes from Eucalyptus decipiens, assembly GCA_014182575.1. NCBI lineage: Eukaryota > Viridiplantae > Streptophyta > Magnoliopsida > Myrtales > Myrtaceae > Eucalyptus > Eucalyptus decipiens. The sequence goes on along the minus strand of CM024619.1, from coordinate 4,203,378 downwards.
GAATTGATTAATAGAATGACAACCCTAATTGAGTTAATGACACATAGCTAGTGTCATCAAGACCTCAATTGGAAAGGTGATAGTACTTTGCATATCTTCTCATCTTGAGACTTACGAAGATGGATTGGTACTTTATAGTAATGCGACAATACCAGACTCTAATTTTTTTTCTTTTTCCATTGGAGAAGGACTAATAATAGTCCAACACACGATCAACTATGCTAGATGTGCGATTTTCGTTGGTGTATGACCGAATATTAGAAATAGTCCAATCAAGATGGACGTAAAAGATCAGGCATGTATTTGGTTAGGGATGATTAGAATGGTACTCTAGGAAATTTTCCTAAGTTAGAGTTAATTAGAATATTTTTGTTGGTTTATTGTATCTTTCAAAATTGTGTGTATATTTCTATTTGATTGTGCATATCTTGATTTATATATATTACTTTTTTTTGTCATAAACGGGTGACTTCTTTCATTCATTAATATGATAATTACAAGATAAAGGTAAACATACTTCCGAATATAAAATATCCCGAAGAGGCTGGGGATGGGAAGACTCCTAGTTAAGAGGGAGTTTTTTGCAATGATGGGCTTTCGCTATCCAATCAGCGGCTCGGTTTCCTTCCCCAGGCAATGAGTCGGCTTTGCCAGCAACAATGGAACATCTGCTCCTCATCTGTGGTTGGACAGGGGAAATATGGTCAGACCCAACTATGAAGAAACATAACAGCTCGCTAAATGTCACCAAAGCAGACAAATGGCTACTGGATGTCTTCGAAGAAAATGACAACCCACCTGAAGTAGAGGTAGTTGCGGAGACCCATTGGTTCATATGGAAGGTGAGGAATAATGCCGTGTTTTGAGGACAGCAACCTAATCCTCAAGCCATATTAGAAGAGGTGCGCGCATAGGCCAATAGCTACCTTTGATGGAACCCACAAAGCAGCAAATCAAAAACTAAATCTAGAACAAAAGAAACAAAGTGGAAACCCCCAACAGACACAAACCTGAAGCTAAATGTGGATGTGTCGTGGGTGGGTTGTCATTTTCTTAGCATAAATCCTTAGCATCCGATAAAGTAGCATTGACGATGGCGTATGTATGGTACCCAGTTAAAACCATACATGGTTTCATGTCAATATATAAAGGAGATGTCATTTGCTTTGAGCAAGACATAATGGTCACCGTGGGAAGTAGATGACTGATGTAGTACGGATAACTCCTTATGCACTGAAATTAGATGCCATTGACTAGTGAAGAGGGGAGAACAGTCGCTCTTTTGCAGCCCAACATTGGCTTGCCTATAAATATAGTATCGCTACAGTGTAATTATTTTCACATGCTATCTCAACCCTCGAAGTGACGAAGATGTCGGTAACATAAGAAACGGAATAAATGTCAAGTTGTCTAGTTCGAACCCTATCACTACAAAAAAACCGTTTTGAAGGGTATTGGCCAGTAGAACAGGACATACAAATATGATGTTCCCCATATTGCAGATCGATCATGCTACGGGGATCCGTTTGAGTTTTGAGGTTTTTCACTTTTGCAGATTTCATCAATGGCTGGAGGTATGTTGATCTTACGTTTATGCAAATCAATCCCGAATTCTGTATGAATTTATCTGTGATTGATAAATTAGGATAGTCATGCTTTAGTTTATATTTAATCTAACAGTTGATATTAGAGCATGTTTACAATCTTTGCCTTGGTGAAATCTTTGGAATTTTTATTTATTTTCATTGAATTATGTTTGAGTAAATTCGAGCAACCCACCACGTGATAATGGATCTACATGATCATACCGCCATTAGGAAGGAAAACTCTTAAATTTTTCAGCATATTATTGATCATCGGAGGTTAATCGAGCGGTGAAATTTTGGTAATTAGGGTTTTTAGGGTAGATCGTTTTATGCTTAATTCCAGTCAATATGTTGGTCATTTTTGCCGGTTCTTGAAACTATTCGTTCGTCCCAACATTCTCTTCGAAACCCATAAATCAATTTGGTCGGATATGGGCTGTGGGAGGAGACCCAGGCAGCGGAACAGAGCTGGTCGTGGCGAAAGAATGGTGAAAAAAAAAGGCTCGAGAAGAAGCCTCTGGCGGGTGCGTCACGTGCACCCGAAGGACTGCAGTGGGCGCGTGCTACGCACGCGACTGGGCTGGGCATGCGCTCAAAGGGTTGAAGCGGGCGCTTGCATCTGGCTGAAGCGGGCTCGTGCAACGTGCATGGCACGCGCGCCTAGGAATTCTCAATTTCGCCCTCTGCCTTTTGTAGATTTGCAATTCTGCCCCTCTGCATTTAGGAATATTGTGATTCTGCCCCTGCACACATAAAATTACAATTTTGCCCTTTATGCATAAAATTCCTGTTTTACCCCCACTTTGCACGTGATTTTACTGTTTTACCCTACATGCAATTTTAGGAATATTTTCTCATAAAATTAAATGTCTAGTGATCCGTATATATTTAATTAATTAATATTTAGCCACAATATCTTTAATTATATTAAATTATGTACATTAAGAGCCTTTGGATCACATATAGTTAAGGACAATAATTGTGATTAGTTACATTAATATTATGAATTTTATCCCACATGAATTTTCAATATATTAATGTAAGTAATTATGATGAAATATTATTTTATCTTTCTTAATTTACGCACGTGGATTAAGGAAGGGAATATAATTTGATAGTTTTATTATAAAATAATTATGAATCAATTTAAATTAGAAACTTAGCCCATAGGCAGTTTTTTAATGTTATGTGATTTATATTTTATAACATATTTTGCATTGATAAAATATGATTTAAGTCTATTTGCCTCAAATATATTGATACATAAGTTTTCTTTAATTATTGATGCAGTCTTACCAACAACGATTAGTTCTAGTATAACTGTTCCCGAGCTTAATGGAAATAACTATAAAAGAGAATCAGTTCTTCTTCAATTAGGGTGCATGGATCTTAATTATGCTCTAAGTTTAGATGAACCACCTGAACCTATTGAGAATAATACTCATGCTGAGCATACTCGTTATGCACAATGGGAGCGGTCCAATTGTCTCAATGTGATGCACGTAAAGACAAAACTCTTTGCTAGTATTGGTGGTTTAGTTATTCAGCAAAACAATGCTAAGAAATTGCTGGATGCTATTGATGCACAATTTGAGTCTTCAAAGAAGGCGTCTTCCATGACCTTGATTATGAAGTTCTCATCCTTGAAACTTACCAGTGTAAGAGGTGTGGGTGAGCACATCATGAAAATGAGGGACATTGCAGCTCGATTGAAGAATCTTGAGGTTGGGATATCATATTCCTTTCTTGTGTACTATATGCTTAATATTCTCCCACAAGAGTATATCCCTTTCAAGATCTCTTACAACACACATAAAACTAAATGGTCAATCAATGAACTCACTACCATGTGTGTTCAAGAGGAAGAGAGGCTACTAATGGAGAAAGGAGAAAGTGCCCATATGGCAACACAAGATAAGTATAAAGGGCAAGGCAAGTAAGCACATCGACATCAAGTATTTAGCTATCAGAGAACGAGTAAAAGAGAAGAAAGTGGTCAAAGAACACGTAAGCACTAGATTGATGATAGCTGATTCTTTAACTAAAGGCATGCCACCAATGAGTTATAAGGATCATGTATTCAAAATGGGCATTGGTCCAATCAAGTAAATTTTTCTTTATATAAAAGAATTTGTGAGACTTTTATTTATTTATAATGTTTTTCTCAATACATCTGTATACATTCAGTTATTCTGAGAAAAACAATTGCATTTGACCTGGAGTAAACATAACGTTTATTCATTAAGTAATTCGATTACATATGGGTTGATGAAATGTATTGTGATACACGGAAGATAATACTTGCTCTAAGAGGACTCATCGCCGTGATTCATGTATTTTATTTCAGTATGAAGTTTATGTGGGTTTGTGTTAATATTTCATTTGATGGAATATTGGGATCAAGTGAAAGAATGTTATAATATATTTATTATATTATTCTAAATATGATCCTAATATTGTATTCTCAATTAATTTTGATTTATTGCCTAATTTATCACCCACATCTATTACATGATATTTGCCCGTTAATATGTTACCATAACGGTCTTGATGGAAGATGTCGATAACATAAGAAACGGAATAAAACGTCAGGTTGTCTAGTTCAAATCCTATCACTATAGAAAACACACCATTAGGTTTGAGGGGTATTGGCTAGTAGAACATGACATATAGATCCGGTGTTCCCCATATTGCTGATCGATCATGATGTGTGGATCCATTCGAGGTTTTGAGATTTTTTGCTTTTTGCAGATTTCATCAATGGTTGGAGGTATGTTGATCTTTATGTTTTCGCAAATCGATCCCGAATTCTGCATGAATTTATTTGTAATTGATAAATTGGGATCGTTAGGTTTTAATTTATATTTAATCTAAAAGTTGGTATAATTTTGTATTAATGTACATCACACTGAGACGGTTGGACCGCTCCCATTGTGCATAACGAGTATGCTGAGCATGAGTACTATTCTCAGTAGGTTCAAGTGGTTCGTCTAACCTTAGAACTTAATCAAAATCCATGCACCCTAATTGAAGAAGAATTGATTCTCTCCATTCTTTATAGTTATTTCCATTAAGCTCGGGAACAATTATACCAGAATTAATTGTAGGTGGTAAGACTGCATCATAATTAAAGAAAACTTATGTATCAATATATTTGAGGCAAATAGACTTAAATCATATTTTACCAATGTAAAAAAATGTTATAAAATAGGAATCACATAACATTAAAAACTGTCTGTGGGCTAAGTTTTTAATTTAAATTAATTCATAATTACTTCATGATGAAACTATCAAATTATATTCCCTTCCTCAATCCTTGTGGGTAAATTAAGAAAGATAAAATAATATTTCATCATAATTAATCACATTAATATATTGAAAATTCTTGTGGGATAAAATTCATAATATTAATATAACTAATCACAATTATTGTCCTTAAATATATGTGATCCAAAGGCTCTTAATGTACACAATTTAATATAATAAAAGATGATGTGGCTAATCTTTAATTAATTAAATATATACGGATCACTAGATATTTAATTTTATGAGAAAATATTCATAAAATTGCACGTAAGGGTAAAACACTAAAATCAAGTGCAAAACCTCATACGGATCCACATAGTATGATCGATCTGCAATATGGGGAACACCAAATCTATACGTCATGTTCTACTAGCCAATACCCCTTAAACCTAATGGTATGTTTTCTGTAGTGATAAGGTTTGAACTAGACGACCTGACATTTTATTCCGTTTTTTATGTTACCGACATTTTCCATCAAGACCGTTATGGTAACATATTAACGGGCAAATATCACGTAATAGATATGGGTGATAAATTAGGCAATAAATCGGAACTAATTGAGAATACAATATTGGGATCATATTTAGAATAATATAATAAATATATTATAACATTCTTCCACTTGATTCCAATATTCCATCAAATGAAATATTAACCCAAATCCACATAAATTTCATACTGAAATAAAATACATGAATCACGGCGATGAGTCCTCTTAGAGCAAGTATTATCTTCCGTGTATCACAATGCATTTCATCAGCCCATATGTAATCCAATAACTTAATGAATAAACCTTATGTTTACTCCAGGTCAAACATAATTGTTTTTCTCAGAATAACTGAATGTATATAGATGTATTAAGAAAAACATTATAAATAAATAAAATTCTCACAAATTCTTTCATATAAAGAAAAATTTACATGATTTGACCAATGCCCATTCTGAATACATGATCCTTATAACTCATTGGTGGCATGAGTTTAGTTAAAGAATCGGCTATCATCAATCCAGTGCTTACGTGTTCTTTGATCACTTTCTTCTCTTTAACTCGTTCTTTGATGGCTAAATACTCGACGTTGATGTGCTTGCTTGCCTTGCTCTTTATACTTATCCTATGTTGCCATATGAACACTTTTTCCTTTCTCCTTTAGTAGCCTATCTTCTTCTTGAACACATATGGTCGTGAGTTCATTGATTGACCATTTAGTTTTATGTGTGTTGTAAGAGATCTTGAAAGGGACATACTCTTGTGGGAGAGTATTTAGGATATAATACACAAGAAAGTAATCTGATATCCCAATCTCAAGATTCTTCAGCAGAGCTGCAATGTCCCTCATTTTCATGATGTGCTCACATACACCTTTTTTACACTGGTAAGTTTTAAGGATGAGAATTTCATAATCAGGGTCATGGCATGCGCCTTCTCTGAAGACTCAAATTGTGCATCAATAGCTTCCATCAATTTCTTGGTATTGTTATGCTGAATGACTGAACCACAAATACTAGCAGAAAATTTTGTCTTTATGTACATCACATTGAAATGGTTGGACTGCTTCCATTGTGCATAACAAGTATGCTCAGCATGAGTATTATTCTCAGTAGGTTCAGGTGGTTCGTCTAACCTTAGAGCATAATCAAGATCCATGCACCCTAATTGAAGAAGAACCGATTCTCTCTATTCTTTATAGTTATTTCCATTAAGCTCGGGAACAATTATACCAGAACTAATCGTAAGTGGTAAGATTGCATCATAATTAAAGAAAACTTATGTATCAATATATTTGAGGCAAATAGACTTAAATCATAGTTTACCAATGTAAAACATGTTATAAAATATGAATCGCATAACATTAAAAACTGCATGTGGGCTAAGTTTCTAATTTAAATTGATTCATAATTACTTTATGATGAAACTATCAAATTATATTCCCTTCCTTAATCCCTGTGGGTAAATTAAGAAAGATAAAATAATATTTCATCCTAATTAATCACATTAATATATTGAAAATTCCTATGGGATAAAATTGCACGTAAGGGTAAAACAGTAAAATCACGTGCAAAGGGGAGGTAAAACAGGAATTTTACTGATGGCCGGCGAAGAGTCCGTTGATGAGAAAGGTGTTAGTCTCAAATGGGTTGGGGGATAGGCATGGTTTGAATGGTGAGTAGTTTGTGTCTGGTTTGTATAATTGAGACCGTTGTGTTCGTGAGAGGGGGAAAATGGGGATTATATCTTTCTTGACATGTGGTAACTTGGTGACTCGGGCAATGGCAAAGCTGGTAGTACAACCCATTTCAGCAACGGCCGTGGCTAATTGGAGGTTGATGGGGGCGCCAGTGAGGTGGGAATTTGGAGAATTCCGTTGTGTTGTCTTGGGTTGCATCCATGCTATCTAATGTTGTACCCGTATTATCATGAACTATACCTCGAGGAGTTTCGGGAAGATTGTGAAAATGGGTTCCAGTGGCTTTGGTTGGCCAAAGAATTGAAACTCTATGGCGACACTAGTGAGCAGGCTCCGGTGTAAGCTACAAATGCTGCTGGCAGTAGTTGGGCTGCATCAAATGTCGAAAGTTCAAGACAACCTTCATAGGACAAGAGTTACGTGAAGATCTTCTCTACTCAAAGGAGAAGCTCAGGTCTGCACTGATATTGCCGTCGCCAGCTGATTAAATTCACTACCAAGTCCACGGAACAGGTGGGTGTGATCTTCGTTCTCAGAGATAGTTTCACCAAATGTTTATAGTTGATCCAAAATCTCTGTAGCCTGCCGAATGTATTCAGTTACCAAGCATGTTCCTTTCTTCAGGGCATGTAGCTGTATCCAAAGAGATGTAGCTCTTGCAGAGGATTGAGCCGCATATGCACTGGAGAGATAATTTTAAGCCAAAGCTGAAGTCTTGTGTTCGGTGAGTTGAGAAAGAGCGATGTGGTTGAGGTGGCTAAAATTTACGTAAGTGCCGTTTGATTACGTATTAACCACGAAGTGCAGGCTGGGTTTAGGGTGGGGTTTGCTCCTGAGTCGCCCTACTGCTGGAGGTACTACGATGGAGCTGGCTCTGAGCTGTCTACTATGAACTGCGAAGCTAAAAGAAATTGAGTGAGATGAGCTTTCCAAACAACAAAATTTGTGCCACCAAACCTCTCACCAAGTGCGGGGGTGTAGAAGGAGCCTGAACTGAAAACAGAAACAAGGGGCTCTGAGTCCGGAGATGATGAAAAAGATGCCATCGGTTTTCGATGAGCCTTTTGCCAAATGGCTTTGATACCAACTGAAAATAGGATCTTTAGACAAAACTGAAGAGGAGGAGAAAAAAACTAGAGACAAGGAATAGTGAAAAGTGATAATGCAGAGAACGGAAACAGAAATTTCAAATAACGTTGTTGATTGATAGACGCTTATGATTTACAAAGAGATGATGGGTTTATATACACTTGCAAAGAATCTATATAACCAGATTCAGTTAGAGTTTGAATGAGTTATAGATGTGGATTTTGCGCTGGAGAATAGGAATATTTAAACTTTTTGGGTGACGTGGTAACTTGATCTGGGTTGGAGCTGAAGTGGACGACTTCGACCTGTTCAACACAGATCATAGAAAAGCTCAAACAAAATGCAGAATGCACACATAAAGCGGACGTTAATGGAACCCTGAAGTCGGAAAGACCAAGAGAATCAACGACTCGAGCATTAAATCCGAAAGGAAACAGTTAAAGATCACTTCAGGAAACCTAAATTAGCAAGGGAATGGAGGCTCATTTCTTCCTTATGTTTTTAGAAAAAGAGAAGAACTTACCGCTGCTGTTGTATGGCCCATAGTCCGTAGCCACTTCTGAAACCAAGCAGAGGAAGTTGCAAAATTTGAAGAAGTGGAAGGGCCGGAACCCACCAAGGAGCTTGCACTACATAGTCAAACTCAAGTTACACCCGGCAAGGTCCTGATCCACCCCAAGCCCAGTTGCACTTCTTCTTCGGGGATGCGCATTCATCCATTTCGATTACTTCCAATCAAAGACAACAACTTTCTTGCACTCATCTAGTCTGCAGGATTTTCTCTTTTTTTTTTTTTTTTTTTTTTTTTGGTAGAAAGGGTAATAATAATATTGAGGACGGGCAAATGTACAGAAAATCCCAGCACCAAAACTTACACTCAAAAAGAAACAACCTGAGTGGAAGGATACCGGGATGCAAAAGGACCAACCGCAGCAAAAAAACAGAGCCGCACAACCAACAAAACAAGCACGGCAAACAGATAGCCGGCACAAAGCTAGGGCGGCAGAAAGCCACACCAGAAACTAGCAAAAAAAAACACAACCCCCAGCCAGGTAGGAAGGTCAAGGATTTTCTCTTACTCACTTCTTCTTCAGAGAATTCAAAAGGAGTTAATGCGCTATTTGGTGAATCGGTTTTCACATTTCACGCCCAAATTAAATCAACCAGAGACTGGATGGAGATGGACCGGACTGGACCAGATGTTTCAATCACAGTTTGCAATCGGTGTGATTTTTCAGTTTCATGTTAAGGCATCAAATCGTATTAAAATTGATTAGAATTAACCATTGTAATCTCTCTTCACACGTATTTATTATTTACCTAGGGTCATTGCATCCATCAAGAAACATAAATGTAATTTTTTTTTTCCCGAAAAATGATTCCTTTCTCATTGTCCATATTGTATCCACGATGGCACTTAGGAATCTCGACACTAGTTTGTCGTCAAACTACATATTTACGGGTTTCAAAAAAAAAAAAAAAACTACATATTTACGAAATCAGATCAAATATAGATGGAAATTGGCCAATATGGTCAATACCCAACACCAAAGTGCACTTAGAAAAGAGTGTAATAGAGTTTAATTCATGAAGAGATTTTTCTCGAGATTAATCTTGGGGTCTTAGCAAGTAATTCGGGAAGCATTAAGAGTTAAAGACTATTATGATAAAAAAAATCTTAAATGAATTTGGCGTATGTAGCTAGAGGTCGCCCTCTCACCATACTTTCCCAGTTTCATTTTTTTTTTTTTTTTTTTGGTTTGTTTTCCCAGTTTCATTTGAAGCGGTGTGCATTTGGAGATGGTCCAATCTATCCAAATTTTGACGGCTGACTGGTCGTTGTCGCCTGAAAGGGAATGCATGAAAAAGTCAACGTAGATATGAGCCGGCATTGCAGGAAATGGGGCTGGGAAGATTACAGAAGAGGGAAATGGAGGAGGAGATATCCAAATTTTGACGGCTGACTGGTCGTTGTCGCCTGAAAGGGAATGCATGAAAAAGTCAACGTAGATATGAGCCGGCATTGCAGGAAATTGGGCTGGGAAGATCAGAGAAGAGGCAAATGGAGGAGGAGATATCCAAATTTTTACCGCTGACTGGTCGTTGTCGCCCGAAAGGGAATGCATGAAAAAGTCAACATAGATATGAGCCAGCAATGCAGGAAATGGGGCTGGGGAGATCAGAGAAGAGGCAAATGGAGGAGGAGAGGGTGAACTTGGAATGGTCACTGCCAGTGCCGAGCGTGCAAGAGCTGGTGAGGCAGGGACAGCCGGATGCTTTGCCTCCAAGGTATGTCCACGATGACGTGGCGCCCGCTGATCATTCGCCGGAGTCATCGCAGGGCATACCTTGCATCGACCTGGGAAAGCTGATGGACCCTTCTTCTCAATCCACCGAGCTCCACAACCTTCACTCTGCCTGCCACCAATGGGGTCTCTTCCTGGTTGGTTTCTACTTGATCATTAGCTTAATTACCTACTACTACGATACCCACTCTTTTTACTGCATAATCACGTTTAAACCAAAAACTTGATGCCATCTGATCCAGTTATGTTCAGACAGTACACCTGCAGAATTTTACCTGTATATATCGAATGAAGTATCTAAATGTCATTCCTTTTCACTGCTCAATTTACGTGCTAATACAAAACGGGGTTAACCACACTGTTCCAAAGCTTTCCGGGTAATCTCATCTATGGTTGATATTGTATCCAATCCGGCATGTGGATTCCCACCTGTGTTACTCTATTTTGCGTCTAAACGAGTTGGTCATGTGGGTGAGTCGTTTCATGTTGATGATATGGTTATCAAGTTTGAATCCATTGAAATGATCTCTTGGAAACATGATTAGCATCGTTTCACTGATCAGCATTATCTCCGTGTATGCTATGAACCATTGTCTCCTAAAATAAAAGAATCAGTATCATATCTTCATGGGAATGGGGTTGAATTTCAAAAAGCAGAAGTTTGTGAGGTTGCCATCAATGTGCAGTTAGTGAACCACGAAGTGTCGGATGAAGGGATGCGGCTGATGAAGGAAAACACGCCCGGTTTCTTCAAACTGCCTTACCATGAGAAGCAAAAGTCGGCACAAAGACCAGGAAGTCTCGAAGGTTACGGGCAGGCTTTCGTCACCTCTCACGAGCAGAAGCTGGATTGGAATGACATGATCTTCCTCAAATGCCTCCCTTCTCATGCAAGAAATCTCGATCTCTGGCCACAAAATCCCCCAGAATTCAGGCAATTTATTTCCATCTTTTGGGTTTCTATCATGTTTGTGCATTTCTAGTAAGCTAAGTTAAGCAAATGATGGTGACTATGAATACCTAATCTATCAGGATAGCACTAGATAAATACAGTGAAGATTTGAGGAAAGTGGCCGTGGCGATAGTAAAGTATATTGGAATGGCACTGGGGATTCATGAAGGTGAACTGGAGTTGTTGATGAAAAGTTTCTGGGAAGGGAGGTATGAGGTCAGGATGAATTACTACCCACCATGCCCGGAACCTGAGAGGGCAATTGGCCTATCGCCACATTCTGACAACTCAGGGATCACCATGTTGATGGAGTGCGGCAACATGCCTGGCCTTCAAGTCATCAGCAGGGATGGCCGCTGGGTCACAGTTCCACCCGTTCCTGGCAGCATAGTCGTGAACTTAGGTCAAATCATGGAGGTTTACAGCAACGGCACATACAGAGCACCAGATCATAGAGCGGTGGTGAACAAAGAGAAGGAGAGGGTGTCCATAGTGACCTTCTGCTATCCCAGCCCCTCTCTTCCAGTTGGACCTTCTCCACAGCTCCTCGCAGCCACTGGACTCACTCCTCTCTTCCAAACCCTTTCGCACTCTGAATACTTGCAACGCTTCTACAACCGCAAGCTTGATGATGTGGTTCCTTTCATCAGTACCCTCAAGCTGTAGATGCTGAACTGATGCGTTCATTCATTTCATCTTCTTTTATTGTATGTCATAAATATGAATTCAGGTTGTTCCACCTATTGTTACATTTCGTTTACTCCATAGAGAACTATTGGTATGTAAACTGTAACGGTAGATCAAACAACTGATCCAATTCATTTCATGATTTTATTCTAAACTAGCATATTACCTGCAGGGTCGATAGTCAAAGTGCTTTAGAAACTATTTTACATCTCAATCGCATCGCTCACATCATGTGACCAGCAAATCATGATACTCGTGTAGTATGAATCTCAACAACATTTATGTACAGATTTTAACAAATCTTGTCATTGATTAGCTGGGTGCTCCACTGTTAACGGCAACATGATACGATAAAAGAACAAAATGTTTTCTCCATAGCATGATCAACACATGAATATAGAAGTGCCAACTGTCATCAAATTTATTTCTAGTAAGATTTAGTAAAAGTACTATCTGATTTCCAAACTTAACCGATAATTGATAGAATTACAACTGCAAGTTTTGACCATAGAACTCAATCTCTCTAGTCAAGACTGAGAACTTTGAATCTGATTTCTTTAAAGTACTACAGTGAAAAGCGAAGGCCAAATGCTCTGGAGTTGAATTCTTCCTCCTATTTTGCATCCGGATGGCACATATCTGACTCTAAGAGCACGAGGTTGACTTCAAATAAGACATTAGAAATTCTAGATTGTAGGAGGATCTGAGTGGACTGCTTAATTTTTGTTGTGAAGACGCTGCTCTAAGTAACGTTTTAGCTGCCTTCCTTGTTCTTCAATCTTCATCTGTAAACTTCTTTGCATCTGTATGTTTAATTCAAGGAGGATGAAATGAAAACTTAGTTTCACATCACTGTTTCTATGTGTAGACTTCTGAAAGTTTACGTGTGCGTGTTTGTGTGAATGTGACAGAATGTAAAATTTTCAGAATAGCTACCTCCAACTGATGAAGTAGTCGCTTTTGTACATTCAGTTGCATCAGCAAGGTTTTGCAAAAATCTTCTGCAATCAGCTTGCCTCTGTTGTCAACAAATATTCAATACGTTTATTTTTCTCATATCATGACTTCCTAGTTCAAGACAGACATTCAACACTTGAGACTTGCACTTTCATAATTGGTTATGCTCTTCTTAAGTCTGGATACCGGAGTTAATAAATAACAAACAAGTCGAATCTTACGTTTTGAGGTCGTGGACAGGCATTGTGTCAAAATTGTTCTTCTCTGGTTTTCCTGCATGTACAATTTGATTTATGCACATAAAATAAGTTATCATGCTGCCAAGCAAAAATTAGTGATGCATGGATATGTCTTCAATAATAATAGAGTTCCTGTCTCTTGCAAGGAATATTCATTCGGGCTCATCATAGTGAATGCAGAGATTTTACCTTCTCTAGATTCTGCTATGCACTTGGCGATGCGACATTTCTGTGATGTAATAGACAAATAAAGTTTTGGTTTGAAATTCTGAACAAAATGTTAGGGAATGGGAATTGATTTTCAGCTTATAGAAGGAAAGTCATTATGTTGCAGTACCTGCAAGTGACTCTTAATATGAAAAATTGTCAACCCTTCAACATCCATTAGCTTCAGAATTAACTTTGGTTTCGCTGCTGTGGCCATCCAATAAATCATGACTTGGACGTCAGTTGAAGTTGATATAGATATTGACTCGAAAATGACATTCTCTATCCATTACTTACTTTCAGCTCCTCCCAGACGATTTACGCATTCAAGAAATTGGTTGTGAAGATGTTGAGTCCATCTAATTCGTCTTTTACTAGAGGTAGCCGCTGCTAGTGAATTTGAGATTCCACCAGGATCGGCATCAGGTTTAGCTTCATTTCTTGAAACTGGAGGCCCTTTCTCTAACTGAGACACATAAATTTGCATGAAGATGATAGACACTCCTTTCAAAAATTATCAGTGCACATACACCTAAAATGTTCATATCATGTTGCATACCGTGTTATTGAGATATTCCCTATGCCTTTGTCTGTTGCTTACAGCAGCAGGTTTAGTGCAGTTCTGTGGCTGTGGCAATTGATAACTTTGGTCATTGCGTTCGTTGTGAATGTGGAAGTTCACTAGATATTGAAGATCATCAGGGGACTGAAGAGCAAGGCACTGCTGGTCTTCCACATGATCATAAACCAATGATTCACAATTTCTTGACCTTGACTGCTGGAAATTACATGAAAATAGGTTACAGGCATCTAATTCAACTTGCAAACATGTAACTGCAGTAGGGACAGAAGAAGAAGATGTGTTATTGCTTGACGTGCTGTCTGTTGTATAGAATCCACTTCTGCCCAGATCTGAGGAAAAACAGCTTTGGTTGCATCCTAATTGTGACACTGGCGATTGATCACGCTGAAACCGATGAATACAAGGCTCAGAGGATGTACAGGGGCTCTGTACTTGATCATTATTTTTTGCAGTGCTCATATTAGAGCTGTTGCTGCCAGAGCTTGCCATCTTCGTCACTGTATGCTGCGAAAAGTATGGTCTGCAAGTCTCTACTCAGCGGTGGTTGGTAGATGGAGGCACAATGAATTAGAAAGCTACAGAGTTATAATTGTTGGATATTATGGATCATGATACAAAACGCCTTTCTAGATCAACAAGAATAATGAGAAAGTCCTGCTTTGAACTTTAAGTGGAGAATATCAGGGCCAAGGTCGCCAAACAATGAGCGATAAATGTTACACCCAAAGGCTACGGCCCAAGAATCAGTTGAAGAAAAGTGTCCATTGCGACCGACAATTTTTCTATTATTTTGTTTTTTTCAGCCTGGTACTCGAGACAATGCATGAACGGTGACATTGAATGTCGACACTCTCTCCACAATGAACCATGATGAGCACATAATGACCCATATATGTCATTCCAACGGCCCAGGTTTCATTCTCTCTCTCTCTCTCTCTCTGCCCGCACACATCATGCCATTCTATGTTGACTCCCCGACAACAAGAAGCTGTCATTTCCCATGTACTGCCAACTCATCTCAGTTTTTTGAACCGCTTTACGCTGCGTTTGGTTCAGCATTTGCAATCGACTTTAAGTTCAATACAAATACTGAAAGCCCAAAGTTACTTGGAGAAATACAATTGTGTTTGGTAAAAAAATTTTGCAAATGGACTTTGAGTTCAATGTAGATTTAGTAAAGAAAACTTTCGCAATAGGTGTTGATGGGTATAATATATATAATATTTTTTCCGTTTTTTTTTTTTTTGAAAATTGAACTAAACCCTCGGACCGGCAAAGGGCTACGGCCGTCAGCAAGCCAGATCTGGTGCCGGCGGCCGTTGGCTGAGGTCGCATGACCCAGCCGAGGGCCGCCGGAGGTCGATCGACCTTCGCCGGAGATCGCGCGACCTCAGTTGACGGCCGTTGGCGCCAGATCTGGCTCGCCGGTGGCCGTAGCCCTTCGTCGGACCGGGGAAGGGCTGCCTCCTTTTTCAATTAAAAAATAAAAAATAAACATGGGCAAAATCGGAAATATGAAAAATTAGTGAGGGTAGTTTTGGAAAAGAAAAATAATTTCAGCATTTTGAAGGTAAATAGAAAGCTAAAAGTTAGCAAAAAAATTGAACCAAACGCAGCCTTAAAAGCCTTTGAATGTTGTATGTGGCTGAACGATTGTGTAAGCGCGGGCAGGTGTATGAACAATGCAGGCCACACTTCAGAACACCTCTAAGACTCTTTGATTTATGTGAAACGTTAAACAGATGAGAGCAGACTGCTTGTCATTTCTTAACAGGAACCGACGGCTCTTCCGAATATGATAACCCATAGAATATATACATGAAAAAAAAAACAAAGCAGGATTATTTCTCTAATGTTATGGCCTCTAGATGCTCCAAAGCGTACCTGGTCAGATTTACTATGGCAAATGGCTGTTCTTGTGAAGTAGATTTGCTTCACATCTCTGCCTGAAACTGAAGTAAATAACAAGGAGAGAGTATTAATTGCACCCATTTTTGCTGAGTGTTTGTGATTGTTTCTAATCAACAAAACACAGCTCAATGCTATGCATTTGCATTTCTGGCCAATTTGTAGGTGTCTTTACTTGGCAGGATATTCCAAGCTTCTCAACTCCTCATCCATCATCCTCAACTCCCACGTCTGCATATGTGTCATCACCAACTAAGCAAAACAAGTTCGTTTGATGGATTTTGGCTGATTTCTTTACTGATGGTGCAAGTGGAATATGGGCAAGCATTTAAAATAGAGATGTGCCCATCCTTTGGCAAATGTGGGAATGACAATTTATAAATGGCAACATTGGACTCGACTGGAAATTATTATGTCGAGAAGATCACCTGAAAAGCAAAATGGACTATTGGTTCTTAAGATGGATCTTGGCTATATCTGCAACAGCAAGTCATATGTTTCTTTCTGCATCATAGCCCCGTTCATGTGATATCTCACTTAGCTAGATCAGTATGTTTATACTATACCCAAAGGCATATTAGTCGGGTTGCCTTTGTGTAAATCGCCTGATTAAGTGATGCTGTACCAGGAGAGGCAAACCTTATAATCATAACTTTCGCAGATTACTGGCACGTCAGCCTTCCTCGGCATTTCTAGACCTGCTTAGAAGGCATACAAACAGAAGTACTCTTACTGCATTTCGGCTCCACCATCACCAGTCAATTTCATTTCTTAAACCCAAGATGGGAGATGCAAATTTTCAAGTGTGACAATGCAAACTGAAATATTGTGTGAAAGTGAGGAAGGTAATCGATATTTTCCCTAATAAGAAAAAGGACAAAAATAAAATGAAGATTGAAGTGGAGAGTTGAAATGAGAAAGCCACTCTCCCACATAAGAAAACGCTACCTTGTGTGCGGACGGTCATGCAAAACTCGGCAGAACTAATGCTGAATCTAATAGTATCTTTGTAGTTGTTTCTGATGCGGCGAAATTCACTTTCTATTATGATTATAATGGCGGACTGATCTTTAGATCCGTAATGTATTATGTAATTTAAGTGTGACTGCTTGTAACTTGCAATTTGCAGTATTGTATTGAATCTGTTTGTGTTACTGAAAAACAAGAAAAGAAAAGTTGAAGCAGCAAGGCTCATTCCCTTTACCATATATCATCTATCCAGTAATTAAGTAAAGTTGGATAGGAATACTGTTATAAGATGTTTCTGAAATCTGGAATGCAAAAGAGATAGAGGATGCAAGCACCGGAAATGCGGTGGATGACTATTATTATCAATGTAAGGTGATTATTAGCTGATGCCTTTGGACAAACCATTGCATTGAGCTTAAAAATATCTCTGGCTGTTGATCTTGTTCATGCCTCATTGTGGTATATGTAAGTATAATGCTGATATGATAAGAATACAAAGCCAATGACAATATCAAGATTTTACATAGAAAAATCACGAACTACCTAAAAACTTCTGCTAATTACCAAGAATAGTAGAACACACACAGTTTTATTCACTAGTCATACAATAAAGGTTCAACATCAACAATATAATAGTATTTCTATCACCACGAAAGTAGATTATCACAAATGGAGAAGAAAACTCTAACCACAATTGAAGAATTCGGAAAAGGTTCTCAATACCAATTAATCAAACCATTCATTACATATAGCGTGCATGCAATCAAACACATCATCCATTGGGTTTTAATTTGGTCCCCGGGGGGGTGGTGGTGAAATCGCTTGCGATGTAGTTTCAATACCAATTAATGCGAAATCGCTTGCAATATCTTTTCAATACCAATTAATCAAACCATCCATTACGTGTCCTTTTTAGGGGAGTAAGAGGCTAACCCAGAATTCCCATGTGAGTGGGAGAACGTCATAGATGGTGTTGATTTGCTATTTTGATATGCCCCGCTTCACAACAAATTACAAAGGGACCTTTTCTCCTGGAGGTTTATAAATTCAACATGTGCTCTTTTACTGGAGCAACCAGTCATTATCTCAAAGATTCATACTCCACTTAAATCCATCTACAAAATCGGTGATGATGTGGGTGACGGTCAAGCCAGCGTTCAGATTGGCCAAAGATTCACTGTCCAATTGGTGTCATATTCTAGCATAATTCAGTAAATTTAGGGGGTTGTTATTTCTTCGCCGTCACTTAGGATTTTAATTTCTTTAGGATTATCCTTATCTAGAATAGGAATTTGACAATATCGTTGCTTTTTACTTTTTGGGTCGGATTATGCCGTTGCTTATTGAAATTTGCGTATTTTAGGTTGTTATTTTTTCTTTATTCGGAGGTTACTAAATGGCATCTAAGCTCCGAGTTCGTTACTGCAATACACACAATCGAATGAACTTCTTGGAAACTGTCCCTTATTATCTTCTCTTTATTTCTCTTTGTGCCCTTTTGATGGATTCCTACGGTTCATGAATGACCGAGGGACTACTGTATCTTTCGAGTGGCCTGCCAAGGGGGTCATTCGGCCAGGTAGTGGGCCTATCAACCTCATCAAGATCGGATAAAGTTTTACCTAATTATTTGTTAAACAAATTTAGCGTTACTAGTGCTAATAGTTTAATCAACGTTCCAGACATCCCGGAATTACGTGATATATTGAGAATGACGCTGAACAAGCAGCGTTAGCATGGTTATTCTTACCCTATCACTTCTGGCGTCTCCGACTCCGCCTCCTGGTGCATGCATCAGCTTGTTGATGATCAGAGTCACTTTCTTGGGTTGTAGTTGCGACTGTGAGAATCTAGTGCGGCTAGCGTTGGTCATGGGGAGGATAACATGATCATCAACCGGACTAGCTTCCCAAAAGCACGGTCGGAGGTGCTGAAAGGTTCTCGTGACTGACTGACTACGTGGGGGTAACTTCCCACACGGCGAATTGGGTAAAATTTGCAATTTCGTCTGACATGGCTTCTGAGAAAAGCTAAAACACGAAATTTGAAAAGGACCACTTGCCTGTCAAATTTGGCAGGTTTTTGAGTTTGTTAACTATTTTTGACGCTTTTTTTAAAAATCGGGTTTGGATAGTGTAATTTCCTAATTTAGTGCTATTTTGTGGTGTTTCATGGTTTACTTCCCGCACTTTTAATCTAAGTAGCACCAATACCGACACGTGACACGTGACATGACACATCATGACGTGCTGACAATCATTTCTCAAAAATTAGAAAATTTTGATACGTTGAGACACATTATATTAAATGTATATATCTATATATGCATGATAAATTATAATTTTTATGATTATTTTAATCAAATTAATTTGATTCAAATTCACAAATAAATAAATAATAAAAAAAAAGCATAGAATGAATTTACACTAAAAATATTGATATACTATTTATTAATATCATTCATTATTTTAATTTGATAAATTCAACTCCATTACAATACTTTATAAAATTTGAAGAAAAAAACAAACAATTCACATTTGGGATTCGCATGTTAGGCATGTTGGAAGAGGAGAAAAAAACTCAGGGGTTGATTATGTATCACAGGAAGTGAGAGTCAGAAGAAAAGAGAAAATTATATTTTTTTCTTTCCCCATTTATTATTTTTTATAATTAATTTTATTTTTCACATATATACATTTTGACCCCTCATTTATTAAAAAAATTTAAAATTGACATCGCATATTTAAATCACTTGTCGAAAATTCGCATATCGGAATTTTGACTTAAGTATTGAAGAATGTCGAAAAAGTTGACCAGATGTTGGATTTTTTTACACATGTTGACCGAGTGTTAAAGAGTGTCCGAAAGTATTGAACAACGGACATATAATGGAGTGTCTGACACAACACGAAAGCTCACGGAAAGTGTCAACTCTTCTTAGCTTTTAATACATTAAATATTCTTTTCCTCTTAGCATAGCTTAGATAAAGCCTTAGGATCATAATAAACTCCTATAAAACCATTGCATGGATGCTTAGCAACATCAAACTATAAGAGTTTTTCTATTATGAACTACATTTGTTGAGATCGGAATTTATTATTTTATGAGATTGGTCTAATAAGTTAAGATATAAATATTCTTAAGTAGTCAGCTAGCTTGTGTGGCTTGAATAGAGCCTCGCTTGTGATGAGAAGGTCCATAGTTGAAAAATATATCAGTAGTTCTCAAGTCTCTCTTCTAATCTTGATGTACAAATAATCTCATATAAGGAATAGTTACAAAACATAATTCGTGAGAGGCAATCTCATTGATTGATACAAAAGCAATATAGGAGAAGCACTTGAGTTATGAATCATCGTTATTCCACATAAAAAAAAAATGATAGATTTGAAATCAAGTATACAAATCTCTTTTTCTCCATTGTTGCATTATATATTCTAGTTTTGGAGATCTTGTGATGCCTTTTTTGCGGCATACACAAACGACCTTTATGACTCATAATTTAAAATATTGTTTGATTACTTAGATGAACACAATCCAACCAAGTTAGAGGTATTAAAAGGGCATTAATTAGACTATTAGCATAATCAATTCCTTGATCTTAGATAAAATTTGGTTGTGTCGGAAGTGAGACAATCTCCCATGTCTCACTCAATTTCTAGCTAGCTCCAATAAACTAGTGACAACTCCCCTTTCGCCTAGAATATTCATAAGCTGAACAGAACCTAAATAAATCAAATGTCAGGGAAGATAAGGACTTGGGATAGCTCATGTCTAATCAAGGGCTATTGGCCCTCTTTTAGGCAATATCCCTAAATTTGGGTGAAGGACATTAGAAGTACTAAAAATTGTGTATAACGTTCACTTTAATGCAAAAAGTTTTTGCCGATTTACTTAAATGCTAAATCAGAGAAAAAACGATCACCTAAGTACCTCAGGCAAGAAATTCTAGCAAGAGATATTATGTGGCTTTTATAATTTAAAATCTTAACTGAGTTTGCATTTTTTTTGCTACTAAAGTGATCATTTTTTAAATAAAAATTTAGCACTGAAGTGATCACTTTTTAACCCGCTACACAACATTGTTTAGGGTTTATATGCTGACTCAACACGCCAAGAACCACGTATGATTGAGAAATTAATAAAATATGACAATGTTGGATTTCTGATCAAATTGGAATTGGCACTTAAGTGATTTGAAAAAATCTTTTGACACTAAAGTGAGTATCGTACATAACTTTTGGTACTTCTAATATCCTTCTCCTCCCTAAACTTCATCATTTTCCTATTGTTGAACAAAAAGGGGAGGTTGCGACACAGATGAACCTGTAGTTATTGAGTTTCTTTCTCCAGCTAGAGATATGATAGAGTGTGATTATGAAAAAAAAAAAAAAAAATTATTTTCTTAACCATGTGTTGTATACTTGTGAATGAGGCAATCTTTTCTAAGTGAGTAGAGGGTTATGGCCATTTTCGGATCAGTGAAGGTTGTTGCTCTTGCTCTTTTTTAACGTTTCAACACGACTTGAGAATCACAAAGCCGGGAAAAGGAAGCCCCCTCTGACACCTCAATATGGTTTTTATTTTTTGTTGCCGACTTTGCTCATGGGAGGACATAACACCTCAAATCTTGAGGAAAAGTAATTCCCACAACGACAACACTGAACAGAACCTAGGGAACTTTTGAAAGAGCAAAAGGGCAGACAACAGACTTTTGGGCGTGATGACTTCCAAATGGTGAAATCGGGAATGCCCATCGGCAGTCCCATAACTTTCAACTCCACTTCTTCATACATCCACCCTCGTTGCTTCATGAATTAATAGTTATATAAGCGCACCATCGCTCATGGCGTAGAACATCGCCAATGATAAACGAATAGCCTGTTTACTTGACACTAATCAAAGTAAGATTTATTACTATTATTATTATTATTTTGCTTTTGCGCCAATGTCAACTAAATTTTAAATGAGTATCAAAATATTATGGTAATTCACGTATCAACATTTCTTGTTTGAGGTGTTTCCGATTATAATTAAAAAAAAAAAAAGCCTAAACGCACGAGATTTTGACTAAGTAAAAAGTGAGTGAATTTGGACACGAACTCGAATTCAAGTTAAACTTTCAAATGATTATATTAAACAAAAAAAAAAAAAACATTACGATACTAATTGAAATAGAAAGTCACACATCTTATCTTATTTAAAACATGAAATATCCCTCGCCACAAACTCGTAAGATTTGGAAATTCGCTCGCCAATTGATGTTTATTTGTAAAGGCAAAGTCGTTATTATGTTCCTAAGCAACGTATTAAAGAAAACGGTCGTGCATGCTGGTCTCTCATTCAGGAAGGGCATCACGCCTCTCTTTAAATAAATTGGCCATCTTCTCGTACCAAAAAGATATCAAGAAAAGTACTAAAAAAAGTTCTAAACCTGTTGCATTAGTACTACTTTAGTCGTAAACTTTTCATTTAAATCAATTTAGTCCTAAACGTTTTCACATCTGTACCAATTAAGTCCATTTGACCAAATTATGTTAGAAATCACTGACATGGACGTCAACCATTCTACGTGAACAGTTGGCGCCAACGTTGATATTTTTAAATTTTTTTCATTTTTTTTTTTTACTTTTTTCTTATTTCTCCTCTTTTTTTCCTATCCTTTTTCCTTTGGGGCATGGCCGGTATTGGCCATAGCTGGTGACTAACAACAGGCAAGGGCCAGCGAGGGTGAGGACACAAACCTTGTGGCTTGGGAGAGGGGGCCCTCGCTACTTGGGTGCAAGGGCAACCCCCGCCAAACTTAGCAAGGGCAACGAGGGTTGAGCCTTGGCCTAAGTAGCAAGGGTCAAGCCATCGCCCAAGCAGCAAGGGCCCCCCTCGCCCAACCCACAAGGGTCATGACACCCTTGCTAGCCATTGCCTATGGCCAATTGTCAACCATTGATGATGCAAGCCATAGTGCAAAGAAAAAAGAATAGGAAAAAAAAAAAAGGAAAATTTTAAAAAATATCGAAAAAATATTTAAAAAATATTTAATAGTGTTTGTCTCACGTAGGATAGCCGATATCCATGTCAATGATTTCTAACTTAAATTGGCTAGATAGATTAAATTGATACAAATATAAAAAAAAAAAATTAAACACTAAATTAATCTAATTAAAAGGTTTAAAACTGAATTGGTACAAATGTAATAAGTTTAAAACTTTTTTGGTACTTTTCCCAAAAGATATTATTTCCCTTCATATCATATCATGCCACATTGCCTCTAACAATCATAAAATAGGACCAATTGCTCGTGCTCACTCATCATAATAGGGTTTTGTAACCATGTATAACACTATAAATTTATGCATCTTCGAATCATGTCATATTCGGTTTAACCGTATGATCGCGTATAAACGTGTCAATCCGTGTTTGAAAATTGCAGACTTACCCTGCAATAAAGTGGGTTTTTTATTTATTTATTATTTATTTTCCTATTGTAAAAATCCAGGTAATATGGGGCCACTGGATGATGTCCTCCATTTTAGAATTAGGTGTTCACCTATTATAATTAGGTGTTCGGGTTTCGGTTGATTAATAAAAGCAAGATCCTTGACCGTCTGTGGCCTTCTTTTATGGGCCAATGTCGACCATTCCTTTTCATAAAGAAGTTAGTCCATGATTTCCATAAAGATTCTTCTTTTTCTTTTTTGACACCTCACCAAATGTTAGATTCGGTAGCATTATTAAGTAGTGAGAGAGTGAATTTATTCATTTAACTTGAATACGGTAGAAGGGGTGAAAAATTATCCAATCAATTTTAAAATTATTATACGGATGTCAATTCAATCTTAAATCTTTCGATTTTACTACTTTAATCCTAAAATTTTATGCGGAATTCTAATATAGTTTATCTGCAATCTTTTCACCAGAAATAGCTGATAGGGCAATGTGCCACGTAGGATAACCGGCGATGACTAGATCATAATGTGAGTAATTTCCGATGAAAATTGACCAGAATGACTACGGTGGTTTATGACTAAATTTGTAACATTGGAACGTTTATGATTGAATTATTTAGAACTAATTGAGTAATTTTTACTACAAGACTTATCTTATTTACAACAAGTGATTTCTAATTGGTATGCTAAAGGTTGTTTTTGGACGTTCGTCATATGGGGTGATATTTCCGTATGGGATTGTCTTGTCAAAAAACATGGTAGCTAAACTCCAATGGAAGGTATCTATCTCTAGTCAAATTGTAAGTACAAAGTGTAAATTTTAGAATTAGGAATGCATACTAGTACAATCATACTTACTTATATACGTGATCAAAGAATATGTTTTCCATCCTTTTTTTGTCAACTCTTAGTCTAAACTGGGTTAAAATACAGAAGATAAGGTGTTTTTCGTTCATATAATCAACCTGCAAAAACTTGAAACTTGCAGAGAGTATGAAAATGATTTTAATTTAGTGATACAATTTCTCATCTCCATTATGGCATAGGTATACATATATTTACAAATTCAATTATTTCAACGACTTCATAAGAAAGACAATGTGAGTACTAGAGGTGATTGGTTTCATGGTGAATTAATACCCGGCCAATCCTATGACTCCCAGTTCCAAAAATTGAAATCCCAAACCGTACTGATCTGCTTCGAAACCAATAATCAGCTCACTTTACATTTTGGGTAAAAAAATCAAATTCTTATGATAAAAAATAAAAGTTGTTCTATTTTGCCACAAATATCTATTGGTCAAATGGTTAAATTGTTGTTTGATCATCCTAAAAATTATTATTTAATTCTCAATGGCCCCAAAAGTATGTTTCTTATTTAATAGAGGCTTGAAAGCCGGTTCAGAATCAGGTGAACGCAGTGCCAAATTGGTTGAGTTAGTTCTTGAGTAAAACCAATGTTTCTAGCCTTAGAATAGGACTTAGACCAAACCAAATCGGGTCTCCTAGAATCAGCTTTGAACCTAATGTTCTTCTAGTTTCCAAGTTGAACTGACTGAGTGCTTACCCCAAGTAAATATTATATACTCAAATTTCAAATATGGCATAATAACTTGGACAAATTTTTTAATTTACGCAGCTTTCATTGGTATTTATTTATCATCCATATTAAGGCTGCGGAGAAACATGGGGCTTGTTGACCACATATTTTTTAAATATTGTTAAAATTTATGAACCAATAAATTAACATATTTGATGAACTCATCG
Organism: Eucalyptus decipiens; assembly: GCA_014182575.1. Lineage (NCBI taxonomy): Eukaryota > Viridiplantae > Streptophyta > Magnoliopsida > Myrtales > Myrtaceae > Eucalyptus > Eucalyptus decipiens. The sequence continues at coordinate 4,178,189 of CM024619.1, read as the reverse complement.
GAGCAACTTTAAGCCAACCGAAGAAAAAAAAAAAAAAAAAAAAAGCCATATGATTATCTTGCCATAGCTGAGCAACCTGGATCCACGTCTCTTAGTCGTCAAACACATTCAAGTTCTGAAAACATACTGAAGGTTTCTATTTATTTATTTTTTAAAGAAAGCATGCCATCTTAGTCTTAAATTCAATTCGTGTAGACTTCCGCTTAATCGTAATTAATTTTCGACAAATTTCTTTATTCCCATAAGCGAAGCATGCAAGTTTCGCGTTTGCCCAAACGCATGCTTCGATTGACTTTAAGCGAACAAAAGATTTTTTTTTTTTTTTTTTGAATTTCCTAATTTTAAAAGTCAAAAATTATGAGGCAACTTGCTCTTAGGATAAGCAAAATTGGTTCCAAATTTTAATTTGTGAAAGTCAAAATTACAACAAAACGCAAGCTCCATAAAGCCAATCTAATATTTCCATTTTTTTTCTATATATTTAAGGCAAAATCTGGTTTCATCGTACTTTCTTTTTATATAAATTTAACCCTAATATAGTGGATTTTTATTAAACCTACACAATTTCTACTATTTAGCTTCAATGAGCGCTCCAGACCTTTTCCTCTCATTTTCAATTTTCAATCCCACATTTCCCTCTCTTAAAATAACTTCATCTTACTCGATTACATCATCTTTTGTATCGAAAAATTCAAAAATTGAGAGAACCTGTCAAATGTCTACATCTCTAAAGCATTGTAGTGTTATTGCACACGCGCACACCACGTAGATCCCCACGCAAAGTTACATGTCATGCGAGTAAAGTCTATATAACTTATCATATCACATTCTATTTGCAAAAGAGAGAGTTATATAAAACAAGAAAGAGATAAAGTCATCACTAATTCCTAAATCATTAGAGCATATACAATTTAATCCAGAAATATTCATTTTATTCTATCATTTCGACCATGCTACGGTTCGAGCATTCCCTAGTTCCTCAACTTTTCGAAATCGGTTTATATTATTATAAAAACCTTCGTATTATTCACAAGTTTTCAAAATTCGACAAATACTCAAACGTTGTGTAGAATTGTTGACCTTCCTTGGCCTGCCGTAAACGCAAAATTAATTTGACCATGAAAGTTTCCAGAGAAGACGGATCCTCCTTCCACCCAATAGAGAATATTCCTCCCCCTTGGAGCAATGACCAACAAAGTGGCATGACAAGGGGAACACGTATGATACCACGCGCGCGACACAAACGCTTCCATAAAACCGCCGCGACCACCACCAGCGGCATACGACGTTTCGAGAACTCCAAAGCGCGCATTCATATAGTCAGGTTCAGTGTCCGATCACTATTCCATTCAATCCTCTGATTTCTTCATGGCCGGTCTCCAGTACTACTTCTTCCCCACCGACTTCTTCTACCCTCGTGCCCCGCCGCCATCCCCCGCCGATGGTGTTGCCGCCAAGGCCGTTCTTCCTGTGAAGGCTGGGAAAGGGTTAGACGGCGGAGACGACTTCGTTGGTCAGAAGAGTCCTCCTCAGCCCTCCTCCGCTTCTGCTTCCGCCACATCATCATCGCTGGCGCTCTCCCAGTCAGCCATCGAGAGAGAGCTCCGTCGTGGACGGCCCATCATGATCTCGGACACTCCGAAGCAAGCCTGACGCAGTCGATGGTGAACTGTGATTACCCGGAAGAGGCTTTATAAATAAGCGCTTCTTTTGTAGTATATTCTGATCGATTTCGCTTTTGAATTTATGTTGGAAGTTCGTATGTGCTGTGCTCACAAAGACTTCCGTAAATATCGTGTTGCGCCTGCTTTTCTTGAACGTGTTTGAAGTTGTTTGTAGATGAGAGGCTATTTCTCGTGGCCAACCGTTATAAAAAAAAGTTAAACATGCCTCTTTCTGAATGCAAAAGGCTTCCGGATGGTACTCCTACCGGTGGGATTGTCTATTGGGTTAAAGACAACATAGAAGTAGCCGTAGAGGTGAACATTGGAAAAGAAATGAACGAAAATTTAGTTCATTGATACTGTCAAATTACAAGCTTACGGGTCTTAAAAAACCTTTCGATAGCGATCCTCCAACTCAACTTGATTAAGATCTGATATCATTGGTGGATATTCTTCTATGACGTTGAGAGTTGATGTGCCGGGATTTGACGAAGTACTTGATTTTCTAGCTCGTTTGTCGATGGCACTGGAGACTCTTGGTTAATTGAAGTGTCGGACCGAGTAATAGCAATTTCTGGATGTGACGGCTCAATTGTTTGAGGAGCTGGAACTTGAGTACTTTAGACGCTGGTATTACAACTGATGCAGGAATGGGTACGTTATGGCCCCAGGCTAGTGTGTCTCAACAGTTCCAGGCTCAATCCTATTTCAAGTTCACCATCGACAGCTGTGGTCGTCCCAGCCATTACGGCCGAGACTACATTCTTAGTAATTGGTGACGATGGCTTGGAACTTGGGAAAACATCTCTATGAAATTGTAATGATTCCAAAATTCTGTCTTCGGCACTAATATATATATACCATGATAAGTGCACATAGTAAAATAGTTTTGTAGGTGTCAATGATTCCTTTGTATCATCAACAAAGACAAGAAGCTAGGTCGTGGCGATTAGATAAACAAGTACCAATGTGAGTGGTATCTCACAGTGACTTGGAAGAACCAGAACCAAGCTAGTGTTTTTGAAAGTCTTTGGTCACTAATAAAAGTGGAAGGATCATTGATCCTATTATCACACATCATTTCATTAATATTGTCACTAAAAATCATCAACCACCTTACTTACAATCTGTATGTGTTGATGAAGAGCATCAAATCATACTAACGATGAGTTACCACTTATCATGGTGGGGAATGCATCTGAAGGTGACTGTTGATGATATAGAAAAGAGTTGTGACAAGACTGGGCTCCATAGCTGAAAAACCGAGAAAGATATCATAAAAGTAGCTTTTGGGTTTTTGCCTCAGCAAAATAACAACCGCAATAGACTACCAATTTCTTCTTCACTCTTCAAGAGGAAATTTATCCAAATGTTGTGGCTATGTTTTATTCCAATCTTTGCTTTCCAAACCGTGATGGTTTCATTTTTATATTTGGCAAGCAAGATTACACCGTCATTGTTGAAGCTCTAGTTGACTTGATTCACTCCCCTTTCTGCTAATTTGAAAAACTCCCTATAAACCACATTGAGGCTTATTCATTTATTTTTTAAAGTCTCAAGCTAGTCCATGAAGATAAGATATAAAATGCTGCCGCTTAAAGTCAACATGATCTACAAAATAGTTGCTATGTGCCTATGCCCCAAATTGTCATCGGCAAACGACATTTCTCATTATGAGATAAGACTTTTATGGGCCATCATGAACGGTGTAAGTTTCTCTCTACCCCGTCTGATCATTTTCAACATGTACCAAATCTCAAAGAGGAAATGGGAAAATTGTTTATGGAGCCTCGTTGCTCTCATTCTATGGACAAAAGGTACCAGCATCACTAGTGATCTCAAGGCCAAGAAAATGATCAACCTTGAGATTAGTAAGGATTCCCTCAAGAATGATGCTGCGTTTGACACTTGATGGTTAGGTAAACATGGTAATAATGAGGCTACAAAGGAAGTCTTGAAGGAAAGACTCAGAGAAGGTGTTGAGAAAGCCATGCAGCGCAAAGGGAAAGCACCAGCGGTGATTCCAAGGCCATCCATTGCTCACCCTTGTCCAAAACAATCAACATCTCAGGAAGAGCCTGCTCGTAGGAAAGAAAAGAATGACGCATTTGACAACGCCTTGCTTTATGAGGAGATTTAGGAATTGAAGGGCAATGTCAATTCAATTGGTAGATACCTTGTTCGATTGGAGCAAGCCATCCTATTCCTTCAATATCATAACCTTAAGCGACCATTCCTTGAGCCGTCTCCTACTACAAATTGATTCCCTCCTCAAAGAAGGGATCTCGCGGATTTTAGGGATTTATGCTCTAATATCCCTGTCGTTATTAACCATGCGGATGATGTTTCTCCAAGTTGATCGAAATTAAGGATTTTTTTTTTTTTTTTGCACTTGTATTATAATTCTATGCGAACAAAAGGGAATAAAGGTATGCAATGTGGTGATTATGAGTATTATGAGTACAATTAAAGATTATTGTGAGATGACATTAGACAACTTCTTTGAGCAACGCTATAATTATGCCTTAACTCATATCCGTTGCACTGTCATAATTTTATGTCACCTTACTAAACTAAAATTATTTGAACATATGTTGTCTCTTAATGTCTCTCTCCGAATGAATTGAATTTGACCAATATTGGTCTTACTATTCTTATTGAAGACATCTAGAGAGGTATGCACTTTGAAGACATCCTTGAGACAATTTTGTTATCATAAAAAATGAGGAGATTGTTGGGAAAACATCCTTATAAAATAATTCCAAAATAGTCTTTGGCACTAAATCTACTATTATAAGTGCCGATGTAAAATAGTTTTGAAAAATGTCAATTATTTATTTGTATTAGTAAGGATGAGAAAATAGGCTGGAACGATTAGATCAACAAGAATCAATGTGAGTGGTGTCTTATGGTGGCTTGAATGTGCCAAAGTCAAACCGGTGTTCTTAAAGGTCTTTTGTTACTAATAAAAATAAAAGGATCATTGATCATGTCATCACGTGTCATTTCATTGGTATCATTACTAAATATTGTCAACCAACTCACTTATAATTTGCACGTGCTAATGATGAGCATTGGATTGTACTGATGATGAGTTACCACTGATGATGGTGAGGTATCTATCTAAAGATTACTATTGATGGTACTAAAAAGAGCTGCTACAAAATTGGATTTTGTAACAAAAGTATTGGAAAAGATAATAGAAAAGTAGCTACCAAGTTTCAATCTCAGTTAAGAGACAACTGTAGCAGACTCCATTTTGGGAAACTTGCCAATGTTAGAAAAAATGATTATATGAGTAATCTTGATTTTGGCATGAGTCTCTACCAACTCTCAAATGGCTCACTAGACCTCCAATAATTAGATTGAAGATTTATATAAAAGAGGATAAGCAAAGCTTGAAGGAAGTGGACACGGGATATATCGCAATTGTGCTTTGAAGAAGAAATCCTCTCTATTTTTCATTTGATATCTCTCTTTAAAGACTTAGCATTGTGATAGCATATGGTTAAATGTACAAGCGTGAGTGTAGATGATGTGTCCTAATAGTTTGATCAATAGTGTGAAAGGAATAACACTTGTCAATTGTAACTTATAGTGCTAATTACTAGTGGAATCCATTGTTAAGGTTGTTCATCATTTGATTTATCTACTCACTATCATCACATACGCTTATCAATATTCCAATAACATACCGTGCTTATTGTTGTAATATTCCATGAATTTTTTTTTAGTGTCATCATTCAATCTAAATCCCCATCTAGGTTGTATTGTTAGTCTCAACAAAAGCAGCCGCTAAAGAGTTTTTTGCATTTGTAGATATAAAATCGTAAATTATGGTATATTGGCGAAATAATTATTAAGATCACTACCAATTTCTCTTCAGAATATATTCATTGTTCTATCACTAGAATTGATGTTTGAGTGACTGAGCATAAATAGCCTATTACCAACGTCGATGTCGGAGTTATTGACTCTCTCAAATTCATTGGCAGAAACATCAATTACTTCATGTTCATCAACATCCACACCAATGTTAGTATTAATGACTTGCTAGTCTACTATTATGAGAAGGTTTTGAACATTGTCAATGTCGGGGCCAATCTTCAGGGCCAAGTAAGTTCTGGGCATCATTGACGTCAACGATGACATCGTTGCTTAGACTTTGTGAGGTATGCATAATCAGTCTTTTGTGTTTGGTTGAAGCTAGTCCCCCGTTTCGTATCCTACAAAAATCCAAACCCTCTTTGATTGTTTCTTAACAGCTCTTACGAGGGAAACTATACTAAATTGGTTGTTGTAATCGAAGAGAAATTGTAAGAAATGTGACAATAAAATGAATGGATGAGGCCAAACTGTTCCTTTTCTTTTGCGGCTTTTGTGGGGATTTTGATGGAGAAAGTTGAGGTTGGATCTCAAGAGTCCCTCTCTAGCTTCTTATGAAGCAGGTATCGTGATTGCTTTCTCAATATTCTTTGAAGGAAAATGATTGTTCTCTTTTACCTTTTTGAAGATCAACCTGATGCCATCGCTAAAGTATTAAATACAATAAAAAAAGTCACCATTCGTCGAATTTATGGGTTATCCTAGGGCTCAGTTTACATTCTATGAAGGTTTGTTGATTGTATACTTCTCTAGTACTCCCATCACAACATTCAAAAGTGCGTCACTAATCGATCCATACTTAATCTTCTTCCAAAAAGGATATTCCATAACATAAAGGATTAGCATAAGAACACCTTATGTGAGCTCAAACTGTCTAGCATGGTATTGGGATAAATAGATTTCAAAACTAGGTTAAAGTTCTCCCTTTATTGATATCTTCAAAGGAAGACCAATGAGAGTAAGCACACCAAGCCAAAGCTTTGAAACCTTCTTTGGAAGAAAGAATTGGAAAAGACCGACAAAAGCAAGACCACAAAGAGGAAAGAAATAGATGAAACCATTGGTTTGATAGTTAAAGAATTTAAGGAAGTATTTGAAAGGAGAAATCTTTCGTGAATGGGTTTGAGTCGATAGCTCAACAGAACATTTCCAGTGTCAACTTGGACCTTTATATCTTTGGCGCGGGGCAAAGAAACTGTCTCACCATAAAGTAAAGTAGGAAAGTACAGGTTGCCTGAGCTTGAAAAATCCAAAAATGGTCGAATACACCCAAAGTGTCTTCATGCATCAACAAATATGCATGTGTGATTCATTTATACAGAACAGCAAGAACAAGTCAACCTAAAGCGAATTTTGTGCCTTTGGCCAAGCGATGAGCTAGATTAGCCAAATCCTTAGAAATTTGGAGGGTTATGTGGCAGAAAATATACCTAGAAGTTAAGTAGATGTTCAAAGTATAAGCAATTAGCGGTTTTGACTTCTCTAATAGTATCCCCATATTAGTTGTAATGAGTAATAGCACAGAGGTCAAGATGAGTAATCGACATCAGTCCTAAATGAAGAAAAAATCAATTTGTTGATAGCGATCAAAAACTAGTCAAGCAATCCAAAAGACCTAGGTCATAATGAAAGCCAGAGCAACAAAATTGAAGACCCACATCAATTTCGACGTCTTCCCAAATGGATTGAACTTGATATTATAGTCTCAAGTATCATTGGAAAACTTGAGTTCAAAAAGGGGAAAGCCCTAAATCGAATGGACTTGGTAGTCCAAATATTTGATGATGGAAGAGTTATGAATAGGGAGTTTCTCTTCGATGTAGCAAGGAAAACAACCATTAAGAGATGCAAGGATGTGATGATGATTTATAAAGCAAGGATCCGGAATTACTTCTGAAATTTTCTGTATCATTGAGGAGTTCTAGAAGATATTTGTTACGGTCTTCGTCCTTGAATTTATCGAAATAAGACAAGTATGTCGAACATGAAAATGTGGGGGTTTTTGGGGCCATGGAAATTTTGAATGAACATAAATGAGATGCATAGTCATAGCAACAAAAGAGAAAGAAGGATTTGGCTTAAGGTTGAAGGCGAAAGAGATGTAAAAGTAAAACTAAAAATAGAATCTTGGTAAGTAAATACGTGATGCTGAAAAAGGTAATGGTTTGGCAAACGAGTCGATTACAATAATGTGTCTAGATTTCACAACGCAAACAAAAAGTAATTATCGGGCTATGAAGTAAGAAAAGTGATAGGGCTAATACGCACCTGGTCATACTTTTGAAAGGTGATCATTATTACCTTTCTAAAGTTACAAAATTTTTAAGTTCTTCAATTCTCTTAAAATTGGGCACATGTTTATACCAAAAAAAAAAAATGATTAAGTCTTCCAAATCAACGTGACATCAACCCAAATATTGATATTAAGTAATTATCTCATCGGCAAGTCATTGATACCAAAACTGCTTGTCTATAATCAAAATAATCAATGACCATAATACAGTTATCAATATGCGATGACAATTGGTGGACAATTGACTCTTAAGATAAATACATGAATGGAAGATGATTAGGGTATTGACTGATAATCAAATCTGATAGCAATTGAGAATATACACTTGCTTAGGTCGACATGCAATGATAAAGAGCGACAGTGGGGAGAAGTGTTAAAAAAGTCCTAAACATTTTGTATTTGTGCCAATTTAGTTCTAAATCTTTTTTTTTTGTGCCAATTTAGTCCTAAACATTTTTATTTAGTATTTAGTCATTTCCAGCCAATTTTGGTCGGATTTTGCTGACTGGGTGCCAATTGGCTAACATGGCCCGATCGGCACTAATGTAGACAACTTTTAATAATATTTCAATATTTTTTTAATTTCTTTTTCTTTTTTTTTTCTTCTCTCCTCCTTCCTCCGGCCACTAGCCAAACCTCGGCAACTGGCCAGAGGCAACAGCCGACGAGGCCACCTCGCTAATGGTTGAGAAGGTAGCCTTGCACTAGGCAGCGAGGCTCGCCCTCACTGGATCTGGCGAGGGTCGAGCCTCGCCCATGGCTAGCCAGGCTCGACCTCGCTAGATCCGACGAGGGTGAGCTTGCCAGCGCCGCCTAAGCCGCGAGGGCGGCCTCCTACTGAGCTGGCGAGGCTCACCCTCACCGGATCTAGCAAGGTCGAGCCTCGCCCATGGCCAACGAGGCTCGACCTCACCGAATCGCAGCCTAGGCGGCGCCAGTGAGGTCAAGCCTCACCGCCATAGGCAAGGCTCGCTAGTGGCCGGCAAGGTCCGGCTAGGTCGACCTTGCCGGTTGGAGAAAGGGGAGGAGAAGGAAAAAGAAAAAGAAAATACAAATATAAAATTCAAAAATTCAAAATTATTAAAATATTATTATAAGTTGTCCACGTCAGTACCGATCAAGCCACGTCAGCCAGCCAGTGTCTAGTTAGCAAAATCCGACTAAAATTGGCCAAAAATGACTTAATTGGCACTAAGTAAAAAGATTTAGGACTAAGTTGGCATAAAAAAAAGGTTTATGACTAAATTGGTAGAAATACAAAAGGTTTAGGACTTTTTTAACACTTCTCCCAACGACAATGGTGTCTAAATTTATGGAATGCAATTAAGTCTAGTGATTTATAGGTAAAATTGACGTGCAATCAAAGGATGTGATTATGGAGCCCAAAATAATGGAGATGTGATTGTAAACTTCAATTTGAATATTAATCACTTAGGAGCTATTACGTACTTAGGAGCTATTACGTTTTATTATTGGCTATGTAAGCTGTTTTAAATTGTTGTAGAAGGGATCCACAATCATCGACAAAACAATGTATCTTCTGATTTACCAATTTATATTTCGAGTTCCTACATTCAGATACCTTTAGAATACTCGATTCTAGTTCTTTATTAAGCATTCTACTTCTTGTCCTAATTGGCATGAAACCTGATCCAATAAAAATCAAATATCAACTTCGATGATGGATATTCATCATGTGAAGCCATTCTCAGCAAAATAAAACGAGATAAAGTTACCACCAATCACTAGATTGTTGGAACTTATACAATCTAATCTGAAAACTTTCATTTGTTCTATCAATTTAGCCATACCATGGTTCAAGCATGCCGTAGTTCCTCAACTTTTCAAAACTACGTTATATCAATCCTCTATGTTATTCAAAAGTTTTTAAATTACAAAAATACTCAAACTTGAAATATCGTTTCATTTCAATTAATTTCTTAAACCAAATAAAACCTGGACTATTATTTACTTACCTTTGTATGTCTGAGTCCATCAAAGCTAGGCTCAAGTTTCTTGAGGCTGGTTCTAGACACCAATGCCCCTGTCCAAGTCCTTGGTGGCCATGCTCGAATGCCCGAGCTATCATGCTCATGTCATTAATGCTTGGGCTCGGGTCCATCTAGGCTAGGCTCAATTAATCAATGGTTAGGTCCAAGTTCATAGAGGCCAAGCCTAAGGCCCTAATGCCCATGCTTGGATCCTTAGCAATTATGCCTAGAGACCCAACTCCTACACTCATTACTGGTGTCTGGCCCTAGGTCCATAAAGGTTGAGCCCAATGCCCTAATACCTATGTCTATGTCCTTGACAGTCATGTTTGAGTATGCGGCTCCTTCGCCTTAGTCACTAGTATCCGGTTATGGGTCCATCGACGTTGAGCCCAGATCCAAAAGGCTGGGGCTAGGTCCATTGAGCATTGGGCCCATGAACCCGATGCCTATGCTTGGGTACTCAACTTCAACACCCAAGTTAGTGGCACTCAGTCGGGTCCATTAAGGCCGAGCCTAGATCCACAAAGGCAAGGCTTGAGAGCCCGATGCTCATACTCGGGTCCTGGACAACCATGCTTGGGTACTCAATTTCAACACTGATGTCACCAATGCTCAGACCCAGGTCCATAGAGGCCGGCCGCACAATTTCAACGCACGTGTGTAGGTTTTTGATAGCTATAGTTAGTATTCGGCTCCTCTATCAAAGCTACTGATGCTCGGACTCTAGTCTATCAAAGCTAGGCTCGAATCCGTGAAGGCTAGTCCAAGACCCCATAACCATGACCGGGTCTCGGGTGCTTGGGCACGATAATCCCGATGCCCTTGCATAGGTACCCAACTTCCAAGCCCAAGTTGCCAACACTCGGGCTTGAGTTCATCAAGGCTAGGCCTAGGTTTGTGGCGTTCGCATTCGAGTTCCAAGTTGTTGGGCTCGAGAAACCCAGCTTATATGATCAAGACTTAGGCGGTTGGGTATCCCTTATTTCTCATGAATAGTGCATGTCTCTTTAAGAAAATAATATCAAGTTTTCTTTTTCAAGTGACAAATTCCAATTCATTTTCATATTTCAGTCAAACACCAAAAAGTTTTATGGTGTGAGACCCAAAAAACATGACCAGGTCAAGTGCTTGGGCATGAGAAGCCCAACGCCCTTGCATGGGCACCCAACTCTCAAGCCCAAGTTACCAACACTCAGGCCTGAGTTCATTAGGGTTAGGCCCAGGTTTGCGGCATTTGTATTCGAGTTCCAAGTGGTTGGGCTCAAGAAACCCGGCTCATACGATCAGGACCCAAGCGGTTGGGTATCTCTTATTTCTCATGAATAGTGCATGTCACTTTAGTATATATATACATATCAAGTTTCCTTTTTCAAACAATGGAAAATAATTTTTAGTTCATTTTCATATTTCAACTAAACACGAGAAAATTGCATTATTATCCTACAAGATGACCCCTGAAAACATTTTTAAAAATGCCAAATTTTCCACAAATTGAACGAAATCTTTAGTCAATTGGGATTGACATGATCAAGACATGCTGGGGTTCGTCATGTTAATGATTTCCCTCCATATATTTGATGGAAAGACTAAAATCAATACAAAAAAATTGTAAACGATGCCTTTTGTCTCGTTACCTTACTAAACATCTACATGTGAAATTGTATCCCCCGCCCGCCTAAAACGTAAATCTGCAAAAATGGCGGTCGTCGAAGTGGAAAACAATTCATCTTGACCATAAACATTTCCACAAAAGACAGGTCCTCCTCCCACCCTATGCAGAATATTCCTCCTCATGGACTAACCGAAGGGCCAAAAATGTGGCACGACAAGTGGGACCATCATATTAGAATTCACGAAAACATCAATTCTCTCTCTCTCTCTCTCTCTCTCTCTCTCTCTCTCTCCCCACACAAAGTTACAAACGGACCTCGCGCAGGACACCGCGGGAGCGACAAAGCTGACGTAGCCCTCCAAGTTATTCGCCATTGTTTCCTCCCCTAAGAGACCACTGGCCAAACACCGCGGCGACCAACAACGACAAGAGATTCTAATACCTACGACGGCTCGCGAACTCCAAAGCTTGTGCTCTTATATTAAGCTTCAGCGTCGGGTCGAGAATCCATTCAATCCTTTTATTTTCACATGCCCGGTCTCCGGTACTACTTCTTCCCCATCGACTACTTCTAACCTCGCACCCTGTCACCGACCTCCGCTGGTGGCGGCACCGCCCTGGCCGTCCTTCCCGTGCAGGCCCTGAAAGGGGCAGACGGCGGACACAGTTTCGTCGGTCAGAAGAGCGCTCCTCGACAGCCCTCCTCCACTTCTGCTTCCGCCACGTCATCACTAGCACTCTCTCGGTCAACCACTGAGAGAGTTCTCCATCGCCGATGGCCCATCGTCTCGGACACGCCGAAGCAAGCCTGACGTGGTCGACGTGAACTGTGATTACCCGGAAGAGACTTTACAAATGAGCGCTTCTTCAGTAGTAGATTCTGATTGATTTTGCTTTTGAGTTTTCGCCGGAAGATCGTTTGTGCTTTGCTCACAGGCTTCCACAAATACTGTGTTGCGCCTACTTTTGTTGAACGTGTTTGAGCTATCTTTTGTGGCCTCTTCGAAAGTATTGTCTTTGATTCTTTTCCTGTAAAACTTCAAGGATTCCTCCGACGAGAGTGATTGATTTATGACTATGATCTGTTGTATGACTATGATCAATCAAATGCATGTCCCTCTAGAAGTTTGAACATAATCTTTTATGACGTCCCTGCGATGAGATATCAAGTTGTTTATTGTTTCATATGCAAACCTTATAGATCTACAATTCTATGTCACATATCTAGAAACAAAACTTAGAGAAAAAATTAGAGATTGGCCTTATAGACCAATTTGAAAGATTACTGTATGATTTTTAGACGATAAAGATCAAATTCATCATAATTTTAATCATGCGAATTCCATGATGGGATCTATATAATTAACAATTTAGAAGATATTAGTCCACATAATCTGTAGACCATAGAATAATTTCTAGACAATTTGACGTTTGAACAAACAATGTTTCTAAACGGGGTTAATCGTGTCCGCGGAAGAATCTAAACATCCTACGGTGGACATATGTTTGTCATGTCTATGGAAGAACCTAACATATCACGACCAACATGTCTTAGAAACACGAGAGGGAATATTCCAAGTCCAGTAATAAAGTAATTCTTCTATGCTAGAGGTCTATGTGGGATTGGGTAGACGTAGGTCTGGCAATTATAAAGAGGATGTAATTGTAGAATGATATCCACACTGTCGTAAATTAATGTAGAAGCTAATCGGATCATATAATTAAATCAACACAAAACAATGAAATCACCATAAAATTAAAGAGCAAATAATAAAGAACACAAGATGTATATGCAGTTCAATTTAATTATCGGTACCTACTCAACAAGAAGAGTCAGGAGCACATAATCTATTAAATAATCTGAGAATTATAGAGTTGCATTCGCTCATAGACTCAAATATGTCATAACCCTAAATTATATCCAAACTTCCGACGTTTAGCCTCATGGAGAGTTGCTTCACGAATCTAAAACACTCACGTCTCCACAAAATAATAATAATAATAATAATAATAAAATAATAATAATAATAATAATAATAATAATAATAATAATAATAATAATAATAATAATAATAATAATAATAATAATAATGCAATTTGAGTATAGAACTTACAGAACAAATCCACCCGTGTTTGGAGCTCTCCACATGGCTAATAAGAGTGCGTTTAGTAACATTTCTATTCAGGGAACAATTTTTGAATAGAAATAGTTTTTTTTTTTTTGTTTCTGTTCTTGGGAACAATTTCTGAGTATAGCTTTGCCCAAAAAAGAAAAAAAAACAATTTTTGAGTATAGTCATCCAAATAGCTTCGGCAATGAGTTACTAAGCCAGCTTCCCCGAGGTATAGTCATCCAAATAGCTTTAACAAGGTCCACCGATGCCACCGAGCACCGGAGGGCCATGTGACCCTGACTAGCATAAGCAAAAGGGGGCTCAGGCGGATCCTTGGTTATCAAAAAAATAATAATAATAATTTCTAAAAATAAGAATGCGCATGATAATTGCAAAAAATTATATTCCAAAAATAGAAATGCATTTGGTAAACTTGTATAATTCTGTTGTTTCTTTTAATTTTCAATATTTTTATTATATTTTTCTTTTTTTCTTCTTTCTTTTTTTCTTTATTTTTCTTCTTTCTTTTTATTTTTTCTTTTTTTCCTTCTTTCTCTTTATGGCCGGTTGCCGACCACGGCGGCGGCCGCTAACTAGCACCACGAGGCTCGACCTCACCAAATCTAGGCAAGGCCAAGCCTCACCGATGGCCTTAGTGGCCAGCGCGAGGCTCGGCCTCACCAAGCCTAGGCGAGGTCAAGCCTCGCTAGTGGCCTCATGAGGCTCCCTTGTGCGAGGCTCGACCTCACCTAGGCGGTGCGAGGTTGGCCTCGCCCAGCCATAGCGAGGCTCAGGCCGACGACGCTCCAGCAAGGTCGGCGGCAATCGGCCAAAAGGAAGAAGAAGGAGGAGGAGAATAACGAGGAGGAGAATAACAAAAGAGGAGAAAAAAAGAGGAGAGAAAAATTATTTCTCGGAATTATTCTCGGGAATAAGAAGCAATTTTTTTCTACTTCTTATTTCTGTTCCCGAGAACAAAAAGATAGATTTTTATTCCTAGGAACAAAAGTTTTACCAAACACGTTTCTGTTTTTTTTTTTTTTTTTTTATTCCCCAAAACAAAAGAACATAAATTTTTGTTCTAGGGAACATAAACAATTTTAAACAAACAGGGCCTAAGAGGACTCTCGGGTTTCATGAAAAATAAATGATTTACAGAATATTTTCTCTAAATTGTTTGTTTCTCTAAAATAATTAATCAATGAAAAAATAATTTTATCATCAATAACAATTTATGTCTAAACATTTTTGAATGATGAAAAAATCATTTGTTTTGTAAGTGATACAAACAATTATTTTTTAAGAAAATATATTTCAAATTATTCATTTTTCGTGAAACAAATAGACCCATGTATACAGTTGAAATCAAGCAACTCCACTTGCCATTTTATTATTTAGAGCTCTTTCTTGTAGCTGGACATGAGCTCTCTTCTTATCTTATGTCCAAAAAGAGTTATTAAGGATCTATTTGGTAATCATTTTGTTTTTTGAAATAATTTTTGCTAATTTTTTTCCTAATTCTACTCCTTGGACAAGTTTCTAAGTATTCAAACGTGTTGAGTAATTGCACAAAATGTCTAGAAAATAGAAAAAAGAGGAATGTATTCAGTATGATCCTCATTTTTTTTTTTTTGTGACTAAGAATTTCTTTTAATATTTAATATGTTTCAAGATTTTTCTTCTTCTTCTTCTTTTTCTCTTCTTCTTTCTCTTCTAATCAGTAGCCAAGCCTCAGCAATGGCTGACAACTAGCCATAGATGAGAGCTGGTGACCTCATTGGCTTCGAGGGGCCCTAGGGAGGCTTTGGGGAGGTCGCCAAACATCATCTTTGGCTATTCACCGGCCAAGCAACCAGCTAGAGGAGAAAGAAGAAGAAAATAAAATAAAATAAAAATGGCTTAATTCTAGAATTGTTCCCGGGAACAAAGAAATAACTTTTTATACTTCTTAATTGTGTTCTAAATCTGTTCCTGAGAACAAATCTATTCATAGGTAAAAAATTAGTTGATATTACCAAATGAATTTCTGTTTTTCTTTGTTTTGGAGAACAAAAAAATAGAAATAACCAAAAAATTGGCCGGTTACCAAGCAAACCCTAAAAGACCAAAGAAATAATCTACATCTTTCACGTAAATATGGCCTTAAAAAAAATATTTAATTTGAATAAGGAAGTATAGATTTTTTTTCCTCACATTGTAGCTCATTAATTCTGACCAACAACAATTTTTTTCTACGGTTAAATAATTTTTTTTTCAAAGCTACTCTTACAAATTTTTTTCATTTTCTAGTTTTGTCTTTGTTGTTATTGTTTATCTTCTCTACATAAGAGCACTTGGCAAGACCAACAACAAAGGACCAGCAAGGAGCCGGCGAGGTTGCCAACCCAAGCATTGATCGCTCACTAACCCAAAAAAAAAAAGCATTGATCGCTTGGGGTTAGCAAACTAGGCAACCCGAGGCGAGGGCTACCTATGGGTGCACGACTCCAGGTAAGGGCCGCTTGAGGTCACGTGACTCCAATGAGGGCAATCTAGATCACACAACCTTAGGCAGCCCTCGTCAAGGGTTGCAAGGGGCTACCTGTGTGACCTCAGACAATAGCCACCGGAGCCAAATCTGGCATGCCGGCAAAGAGTTTTTTTTTTTTTTTAAATAGAAAAAAGAAAACCAAAGTCCTTTGTAAGAGGAGTTTTGCAAACACTATTTAATCCAAAATTACTATTTAATCCAAAATTGCATTATAAATTACTTTTTAAGTTACAATGTATCAAACTTCATTTGCATTTCGAAAAATCCTTTTAAATTAAAGTCTTGCATTTTTTCAGAACACATTGGAAAAGTCAAACCAAATATAACCTAAATGGGTCCGTTATGAAACCCACTTTCAGCTCATACAATCAAAAGAGTAAAGTTAAAAGAAAATGGGTCTAGCCCATCTTCGTTCTTCCTTCTTTGCTAGTCTCCTCTCTCTCCTTCGACCGTCACTCACGAGGTCTCCCCCTCCTCTTTGATCCCAACTTATCAATGTCGCACCGTCGCCACCGCCTTTCTCCAACTTCCCCACCGCCCGTTTCCGGTGAGCTCAACTCATTTGTCTCCGGCATCATAGGCCTCCTTGCTTTCTGGTTAATCTGACTTCGTGCACCTGCTGTGAGTAACTCAACTATCGTCGATTCCCTACATCTTTGCTCAATTTGGCCTCTCCGCATTTCATGGTGTTTATGGTTCCCCTATAGCTCCTACTCTAACTCCTTCCATTTCGTCTCTGAAAATATATATATATATATATATATATATATATATACAGAGAAACCATTGTTAGACAAAATAGGATGAAGGCCACTGAGTTTGAAGGAATTAGGCAAGTTTCTCAGCTCCCAACAGCGAATTTGATTGAATAATGGAAAGTTCGAGAAATGTGATCAAATAGGTACAATACGAGTTTTCATTATAGGGTTAAATATGAATGTTCATAATATGGATTAGATTGGCTATAAATTAAATTGATATGGATCATTGAATTTATATCACATATAAATGTCTCAATCTGAATTGGACCATTTACTCTACCCGATTTGAGTCAACCCAATTATTTAATGACCCTAAATTTGCATGGTTGGTGTGCAAATGAGCGTAAAAGTTTTAGTTTTTTTTTTTTTGGACGAAAAAACTCATCTATTAAACTCCCATCGTCGAGTTTACAATTAGCATAAGGTCAGAGTACAAAAGATCCTGTAGAAAAGGCGGAGGAGAAAGCACCCAATTAGTAGAAAGAATTGAAGCCGCATGGCCTTCGCAGCCTGGTCCGTAACGGTATTTGCCTCTCTGTTGCAATGAGCAATGCAGAGATTAGGGCACCGACGCATCAACGCCGCGTTTTCTTCGAAGAGAGATCTGAACTCCCACGGCGTTCGATCAGGGTGGATGATAGCGTCCACGAGAGTCAAGCAATCGGATTCCACATCCATTCGATCTAGTCCTCGTCCACGCTGAGATTAAGGGATATCACCTCAGCGTGCAAGGCCGAAGAGACAGGGACGGAACGCGTGAAACCATCGATCAAGAGGCCAGAGGAGTCTCTACACACACAGGCCACCGAAGCGTCACTGCAAAGGGACCTGTAAGCCACGTCAAATGTTAATCTTTTAAGACTCCTTGGTCCGGGTTGTACCATCTTTGAGTTGTTCCTGTATCTGGCGAGCCTCTCCTCTGTAGGGTCTCCTTGATACAACGGTGGGATCTGGCGTCTGCTAAGGCGGAAAACACGACCTGCTCAGCGTTGGGTTGCTGCTGCCGAAAGATGCAGTGATTCCGGGCCTTCCAGATATACCAGAGGATTGACGTAGTCGTCGCCAGGTCTGTTAAAAGTTTTTATACAGTTGAATCTGTCTGACTTTACGGGATTTCCTGGATCTAAGGGGGGCTGAAATCCGATTGTGCTCGTTTGCAACAAATTTTCCACAATTAGACGAGTTTGTGTCGAGTGCGCACGAGACACGCGATCAAAAGCAAAATCCACCTGGCTCTTCCCCGCCATGCAAGACCCCATCGTCTTCCACGTGCCAACGCCTTTCGAAACCTCCCAAGCCAAACTCCACACACGAAAACCTCAAGAACGCCACCCCATAAAACTGCCCTCCTCCTCTCGTCGGACGAAAACCTCAAGAAAAAAACTCGTGTGAAAAGCCAAAGCCATGTCGGCCGGTCCTCCGCCGCCGTGGGAAGTCGTCCTCCTCGTCTCTCACCTCCTCGACCCCAAGACCCTGGCCGTCGCCTCCTGCGTCTGCAGGTCGTGGCGCGCCTCCATGTCCTCGGACAACCTCTGGAAACCCGCGTGCGCCTCCCACTTCCCTTCCCTCTCCGCCCTCCAGTCCACCGACCCGGCCCTCCCCTACCACCGCATCTACGCCCTCGGCCTCGCCGCCTCCAGGTGCCGCGCGCGCTCCCCTGCGAAGCCCCGCCTGTCCCTCGACGACCTCGTCTTCGTCGTCGACGTGCGGTCTGAGGACCTCCACATCACCACCGTGTCGAAGCCGGGGGACGAGATCGCGCCCGACCCGAACGGGCTGTTCCGGTTCGAGCTCGGTGCCGATGAGGAGTGCTCGTCGGCGATGGAGATCATGGATCGCGTGAGGATCACGTGGATCGTGGCGCTGAGAGGGTGGAAGGCGGTTTTCACCATGATGGAGTGCGACGGGAGGGCGAGCTTCATTCCCGGGGCCGAGGGGTGGTTCTCGCAGGAGCTGCCGTTAGCGGGGTGCTGCTCGAGCGCCACCGCCAGTGGGCTCGTGGCGGACATCAAGTTAGGGTTCTGTAGCAGGGGGGTGGCTGGGGGGAAAATCTGGGTGGAGAGCGCGAGCGTGGGGATTCTGAGTATGGCGGGTTGGAGGTATGCGAGTATGGAGGATGGTTTGAGGTACTTGCAGAATTTTCTAGCTTGATGTAGGAAAGTTATATGTTGGTTGATTATATGAAAAGGGAGGATCTTTTGCTGGTGTTGTCGTCGTTTTTATTCTAAGTAAAAGTTGACAAGAACTGTATTTTTTCTGAGACAGAATAGATTTGAGTCATCTGATCTTTGCTATATAGGTCCTTAAACTTTGAAGCGATCTAGTGTAGTTCTAAAACCCTTTGACGGGTCTAAATTACACAAAGGAAGTTCTGCAGATTGAGCTTGTTTTGCAGCATAATTAGAGAAAGAAGATGAAGATGGAACGTGACCAGAAGGAAAGAGAAGGAAAAAAAGGAAATGAAAATCAGAGAATTAAGGAAAACGACATTGTTCCGAATAATTATTGCGAGTCATGATGCTACTCGATTGAATTTTCAGGCGAAGTTTTATGACTATATCAAATCAATTAAAAAGGTTTTATAATGAGTGCAGAACCCCAATAGCCATATTCAATAATCAAATAATACAACCTTACAAAAGCAAGACTTTTAGAACTCTAAGAAAAATTGAATTAAATTATATATTCTAAATCTTAGACAATGTTGAACCACCAAGTCAAATAGAGGGAATTCTTGTTCTACATCAACAACGGCTCCTTCCAATATGAACTTACCTTAAAGAAAGAAGGCCGCGACGACAGACATGATGGCAGGTCAGGCGGCTCGAACAAACGGGGGTAGGGTGACGAGAGCGACAAGATGTCGATCGAGGCGGGGGCGAGAGTTCCAAACCTTCAGAAATGCCCTTGAGTTTAACATTCCCGGGGCAACGGCGAGAGTTTCAAACCTCCAGAAATGCCCTTAAGTTTAACATGTTTAGGAGTACATTCCCGGGGCAAAGGCAAGAGTTTCAGAACTCCAGAAATGCCCTTAAGCTTAACATGTTTAGGAATAGGTCTATTTGAATATGTTTAGTTACCTCATCGTTTGGGATGTTTGCAACCCTTTTTGAAATATAAGAATGCATTGTTACTTATTACTTCAAAAATTCTAATCTTGAAATTATTTTATCGATAAGTCAGATATTTTCTCGAATAGAAAAAAAAAAAGAAAAAAGATAAAGAAAAAGAGCGAGGATAAGGAGGGCGAGGAAGTGGGGGCAGACCAGGCCTTTGGCACATATGTGGACGCATTTTCTTGTCTGCGTGTGGATTCCTCTACCCCCCTCTTCTCTCTCTCTCTCTCTCCCTCTCTCTCTCTCTCTCGGTTTTGAAGAGACGGCACGCCCTGTTTCCTTCAAATTCTCTCCTCTTCTCCCCGTCCGAAAATGGCGGCAGAAGCTGTCCTTGTTCGAACAAGCTTAAGCTCTGCTTCGTTCGGGTCAAGATGGCGGGCTCCGCAGCCGCACAAGCCCGCGGTCTCGCGCTGTGTGGTCCGGGCTTGTAGCTCCGTCGACGGCAGAAGCAAGGTCTACAGAGAACTCGGTCCGTCTCTCTCGCCCAATTCCATTATGTGGGTCTTTCTCGAATGCTTTCATGTGGGTAGTTCTTCTTTTGGTCAGATTAAGACGTAGTGCTTGGTTCATTTGCAAATGCACAAGATGATGGATGGTTCTTGCTTTATTGAGAAGTTCTTTGACGTGTTGTTTTAGAATGCTTGTGAAGAAACCCAGACCGGTTCGTGGTAAAATGAAAAAGAAAGAGTGAACTTTTCCAGATTTTTATTGGTCAGACAATCATGTCTTTCGCGTAAAATTTGAAGTCAGTGCGTATCTTTTGGGCCTGAATCTTTCTGATTAGGCCTCTTACTTGTCTTATTACATTAGGCGAACTCCCATATGTGAGTGGTTCCTGCTTTTTAAGTTATCACCCTAGTGGAAAGATTCTTCCTTTCTTGTTCCTCGGTGTTCCAAATATGCTTGGTTTCGGAGTTTGCTCTTTGGAATTTCGAACCAGGGGTTCATTTGATATCTCTGGTTGCCGTTGCAAGGAAGTTATGTCGAAAATGTTGGAAAAAGATGAGTTTTGCAAAATGTGACTCCTGTCAGAGGACTTGAAGTCAAGTTTAATTTTCTTGTATAATCTGACGAGTTCTGAGAAATGTAAGCAAAAGTGTTTCTGGGATGTTGGTGGCGTAAAAATGTTTGCAGTTGGGCTTTTATGTAAAATTTGTATTTCTTTTTTTTCCAGGGTTGTTTTCACTAAAAAGGAAGATCGAAGATGCAGTTCAACGCACTGAGAAGATGGCTCCTACTGCACTGCAAATCGAAGAAGCTAAATGGATTAAGCTTGATGGACTGATTCGAGATTACGACCTTTGGGATGACCCTGCTAAATCCTATGATGCTCTTGTGAAGTTGGCAGACGTCACCAGAGCAGTTGATGCCCTGAGGGATTTAACTTACAAGGTGATGTGGAATGCCATATCCATCTCATAAATAAGCTTTTCCACCCAGTAGGGGTGGATTAAGTTGTAATTTTGTTGGGTCATTGGTTTGCCCATTATCTGTGCCGAAGCCTGAAAGTATGTGCACATACTTGTCTGGACTCTTCTTCTGAGATTAACTTGATTCTTAATGTGTCAATGACTGTCATATCTATTTTAACTGTATCAATTAAAGTGAGTGCAGTTGCTGGGCTTTAGTTGACTTTTATCTGCTGAAATTTGCAGGCTGAAGAAGTGAAGCTGATAACTCAACTGGTGGAGATGGATGCTATTAATTATGCTCTTTTTGAGCAGGCATACACTTCGTCTTTGGATATGAGTAAGTTTTTGGACCGTTATGAGATGTTAAAGCTTCTTAAGGGACCATATGATGTGGATGGAGCGTCAATGGTCATCAAAGCTGAATCCAATGGCAATTACCATGAGGTTTGATAATTTTTTTCATTTCTAGAATAATTATGCATGTGCAAAGAGATGATGGTTATATCATACTCTTCCGTTGTAATATACATTGATGTAAAATGGATGCACAGTCTCTGGTACCTGCTTCTTTATAATACTTACGCCAAAATATAGGAGTTTCAAAGAACTTGAGAATGAAAAAACTGCATATATATGTACATCTAAGGGTGGGACATTATTAGTGGAATCTTCTTAGTATGTATGTATGCTTGTGCGCATCACTGTTTCAGTTACTTCTTATCTACGAATCTCTTTGCTTGATGACTTAGATGTCTTGAAAATCAATTGTGGGATTTCTCCAGGGTTTAACAGATATTTAATTTATTGTCTAGTATCCTTCTTCCTGTGGAAGGTATTTTGCATGTCCCTCCCCTGAATTCCAACTCAGAAGTAAACATTGAGTGATAATGTGGTGGCTATCAAAAGAATAATGAGAAAAAAGAAAAGTGAGAATTTTGATCAGTATGGATAGTGGTTTGATATTACTCTCCACTATGAGGATACTTCTGTTATGAGGATACTTCATTTTGACATCAGTATGAACTAGGACAGGGAATGATAAGTTGCCAATCTATTTGCATATGACAGATGAAATCCTGGAAAATAGCGGACTGTAATATTCATCTATAATGGGGATATATTCCTTTTCCATTACCTAATTCAATGAAATTCGCTCAGTTTTGTTGACCCAAAAAAAAAAAAAATCTTATGCCTCTGCTGGTTCCAATCTCTCTGTCTCTCATGCAATTGCTAATCCAGTTATGGGCCGAAAAACTACTGAGAATGTACCAAAAATGGGCTGAGAAGCAAGGTTATAGAGGGAGGATTGTAGAGAAGCATCGGGCAACGAATGGTGGAATCACTTCTGCAACAGTTGAATTTGAATTTGATTATGCATATGGTTGTCTTCAAGGGGAGAGGGGTGTTCATCGAATGATAAGTGGTTCAGAAACTGGATCAACAACTGATGAGGTAGGTTTACAATTATCATTTTCATTTTGATGAAACATGGACTTTTGTATATTGCTATTGGTTTTTGACTTCTTTTTAACAATGAGCTCTGAATGATTTGTTTCTTCTCTTTCCGGAGATTTCAGAAGGCAAAAAAGGCATCTTGTTAGTGCACCATTAGTATCATGAAACAATTTAAAGTGTATTAAAAACATGACCAACATGTAAATGACCGTGCACAAGGAAAAACACATTGGAATTGGAAGATTGATTGTTTCTGTGGCTCTTTCTTGAATCAAAGCAGCTAAATATGAACTCGTACTCATGGTGCCTTATTGTATATATTTAAGTAAATTCTTTCTTGATCTTATCTTAATTGCACACTTTAGATATTTGTGTGGCACCTAGATGTATACATGTACCTAGAGTCTAACATTGGCTAAAAAATATAAGATATGCAACTTCAAATGGCGTGTGGATTAATTTTGCACATGAGCTTGAGGTTGATTTAGTTCACTCAAAAACATAGCCAAGGGAATTGTTGCAATTTATGGGATCCTGCCATTCAAGTTGTTTCTTTTTATAGTATGTCTGCTTCTTATATAAGTGAATTGAAGGTTGAGACGAGCCTTTTCTGTGTAATGTGTTTCTGTTCTGCTACATCATTGGCCTCTAAATTCCTGTCAGTTCCTCATTTTAGTACTCAAAATTTGCAGGTTAGCCTAGCAGCTGTCGATATAATTCCTCTGTTCCGTGGTTCGGCCCCTGACCTAAAAATTAGTGAGGAGGATTTGCTAATCTTGTGCCCATCGTCATCGCCTGAAGTAGAAGTCGGTGAAGGCCGGTCTGGAGTTGTTATTCAGCATGTTCCTACTGGTTTTGTCGTCCAATCTTCAGGTAATGAGTTGTCTATTCGCTTATTTGTTAGGGTTGACCTTCCAACTCAAATTTGTTTACCAATGGTTTCCGCAATCCGGTTGACTTTACAGAGAAGCAAATGCCTGTTCCTCAACACACGTTCATGATTGCCTGTCTAGTGTGACATTTTGTGATTGAGAAATAAGATCTCAAAATTTTTATCCCACAGGTGAAAGGAGCATTTTTGCAAATAAGATTAAGGCCCTCAACCTGTTGAAGGCTAAACTTCTTGTCGCAGCCAGCGATGTAGGAGTTCCAGGCATAAATGGCATCAAGAAAGAAGACGTGTTCAACGTATGGCGAGACGAGGTCCGAAGATACGTTCTTTACCCTCGCAAGCATGTGAAAGATGTAAGAAGTGGTGTTGAAATGCCTGATCTGTATTCTGTTTTGGACGGTAATATAGAACCACTGATTGGAGCTCATATCCAGATAAGACACTCAAATGACATGCCTCGATAGTAAAGCAGTTTTACCCAATTTCACTCTATTAATTTATTTCTCTGCGTTGGTTCTTCATCCAAAAGTTTTAGCCCTTGAAGTTTCTTTTATTTTTATGTTAAAAACAAGACAATTGTTCCTTTCTCATACGTGTATCCATGCCAACAAAACCATAAGTTGGGAAAAAAAAGTGACCCTTCGGTTGGCATTTTGATTGGGGACACCGAAAGATTTTAGCTCAAAAATTGGAGGTAATCCGATCAAATTCCCATCGCGCGTGTGTAAACTACGTGAGATCAGGACTATTGACATGAACTAGTCATATGAAGTTACCTGTTTGTCCAGGTAGTCGAGCCTCTTTGCTGGTTCACGATCTTTAGTATTTCTGACTGTTGGCACTAAGTAATTGAGTATGTGTAGGACGTGCATTTGTAATGACGTAATTAACTTTACATGTAAACATCCCAATGTTTGATTTGGTGTGAGGAACAGGCGTGTCCCAATTAAACGCGCACGAGGTGGATTCGTTTCTCGATGCTACTGTTCCCCACTCCGTCTTCTCACTTGGTTTATGAAGTCAGTGGGCATGACAAGTTCACGTTATGAGCATGAATAACTAAGAAAGAAGCAATAATAAGCAGTTCAGGATTTATGAAGAAGCAATTGCAGTTCATTGATATAGATGAAAGTTTAAAGATGGCAAAA
This sequence comes from Eucalyptus decipiens, assembly GCA_014182575.1. Classification (NCBI taxonomy): domain Eukaryota; kingdom Viridiplantae; phylum Streptophyta; class Magnoliopsida; order Myrtales; family Myrtaceae; genus Eucalyptus; species Eucalyptus decipiens. Next base: position 4,153,313 of record CM024619.1, on the reverse strand, counting down.
ACATGTCAATGGACGATGATAATAATTAGCAGTTCAGGCTTTATCCTGGCCTTTGTGAAGCTTGCTGGGACTTCCTGGTATAACCAACATAACAATTCCAAGCAAATTTTCCTTATCATGCAAAGACAGATTCTAGGAGCCTTCGTAGTTGTCAAGGAATCAAGCAAACTGTAATACGCTTGGGCAGCTGGAGGATTCCATAAATAAATGAAACTCGCTAATTACATTTGTCTAAAACATTGCCAACATTTTCGCACTTAATTATGGGAACATCATCATCTTCAGGTCTACCACGTTCATATACAAAATTCAAGAGCCAAAAACGACATTGCTGATACGTGCTCCTTTAAGGTTCTCTAGCAACAAGACGCAAGCAAGGATCCATGATAAGTCATTCTACGCCCAGTCTTACTCCTTAAAAGACTGAGCAGCAGACGGTTGTAGACAACTGTCTTCCCAGACTTCCTTTTCAATTAAAAAAAACATCCACCAGATAATCAGATTGAATTGCGAACCAGAACGGTTGTACCTACAACTTGCACTCAGCATTTCAGCATTATTCCTCTACCGGCTTCGGCATCAGAATATATGTTCAAAAACTTGCACGGATTTTTTTGAAAGTGATTTCAATTTCCATCATAACTCTTCCTCCAAAAGATGCCTTGTAAAATAATCTAGAAAAACCTAGATCACTCCACAGGGCCCGGACAAAGTAAATACAGTCAGCCCTCTCATCTCGTCCTCCTTTTCTTTGCCCCCTTTGCTAAGCAAATTTCATCAAAAAAAACTTTCCCTTGCCAGTGGCTTCAACATGAATGACAATAACAATAAAAGCTCGATACTTTTCACCAACCAGCATCTAAGATGACACTGCCCAACTACCTTTACAGATCCATTCACCAAGATCCCAAAAGAGATGACAGAACTAAAGCTTGAGAATAAGGCCAATAGGACTATGATCACTACCGGTGATATCAGGAAGGATGTACGAGTCGTGAACTTTGTCTGCTATAGAGTCTGAAACAAGAAAATAATCAAGCCGCCACCCTGTAGATTACAAGAGGATAGTTAACATGTGAAAATACCTATTTCCATATGTTTCATCTGATAAGACAACGATATGAATAATGACTCGATAAAAAGCAAAAGCTTGTCATTGCTCATATTATCACCATTACAGGAGAGAAGTGTAACAGATATATAATGTTCCATCAAGTAGATGTATGCATACCTTTATTTGTCTTCCTCAAGCCATGCCGATAACCCCAATAAGTATAACCAACAGCATGAGGATGCTGTCTTCTAAAGGTATCAACAAAGCCCCTCGACAGGAAGTTGGTCTCAAAAGATTCCCTTTCTTCAATTGTAAATCCAGCACTCCTTTTATTTCCCTGGAGTCTCACGACAATCAGATTAATGACAGAAACAAGAAACATTAGATGTATTAAGAACTTCTGTTTTGGGATGCCAAATGGCCTGAATTGTGATTTTTATCACCGCCACACACACCCCCCCCAAAAAAAAAAAAAAAAAAAACAAAATTCAGTTTCAGTTGTATGGAGGAAAAGCCTGATTACAGTCCTCTTCTCTGTTTAGGGTTTTTTCCCCCTCTTTTTAAGTGGGGTGGGGGGCATATGGTGTGCCCAGGACGTTGTACTGTGACAGTTAAAAAGCTCATGCAAATTATTAATGCACCTAGTCAATCAAAAGCAGAAAAGGCACATTGACTGTTTCCCTTACCGCAGGATCGTAAATGTCTATTTCCTGATGGGCACAATTCAGATCGCCGGTCAAAATCACAGGCTTCGACTTTTCAAGTTCCTGTATTGCCAACAGCAAGCACAAATTTGAGTAAAAGATGAAACAATGTTGCAACAGAACAATAATAGTTTATAGGTTGTAGAATTGATCCATGATATGGTGAATAATGACTCCAGAACAAAAGGCTAAATAGCTTTATCAAAATACAAAAGGGCTACATAGTGCTGAACATACTTTTATGTAGTTACCAAGAGACAGATCCCACTGTGAAATCCTATACGTCTGACATAAATAAGCAACAGAGTTAATGAATCATACTTGAAAGTGTGTAACAGAGTAAACCAATGAAATAGATTAATACCAGTCTTCTCAGGCCATCACCAGAATTAGGAACGTAACCGCTCAAGAGATAGAATGAATCAAACTCTGCAGTGACAAGCCGTCCCTCAGAATCATGATCTGATATGCCCAAGCCATATGTAACTGAAAGGGGCTTTATCTGCACAAAAAAAATACTAGTAATAACCTCAGAAATAATAATCCAAAAAAGCCAAATGTAGGAGAAAACCAGAAGGCACGGTATCCACCTTACACAATTTAATATAGAGTAAAGGTAGTACTTTTTGGATTTCTGACATACAAATTGCAACTTATGTCAATTTCATTATTCATCCCACATCACTTGAGATGCTAATTATATCTCATAAGCACCTTAACTGATCATTGGCTGTGATCTTTATTTAAGATAAGAAGCATTTCATTCGAATAGACACAAAGCAAATGGACTAACCCTACTACAAGCATATTATTATATTAATTAACTAGAATGAAACATCAGAATATCTATAGAGACTCCTATATTCTCGGTCAAAATATGACAATTCATTGAGGTCGAATGCACTCGCTGTAACAAATCTATGGGGCTGTTTTGAATTTCTACATTCTTACAAACTTTTCCATTAAGATTTTATTGGATGCTATGAGGCGCCAAAAGGACCATGAAGGCACCATGGCTGAATGGGTTCAAATCACTCCTTCAAAGTGCTTTAAAAGAGAGAAATGAAAGAAAACTGGGATGATGAAAATTTTCCCAAGATATCTAGTTTTAAGGAGCTCATTCAATCCATGACGAATTACATAAAGTATGCTTCCGCTCATTCCCAGCTTAAAACAATTTAACTGTGAGATGACATGCCATCTCATTTCTCCATTCTTCAAGGACAGACTGATGCTTTCAGGCTTTATTCATTCTTCTTTCACATATGCAAACAATCAGTTGCTTCCATCAATCTGTTTTGTTTCTTCTACTCAAGAAGTAACCAAGTTCTTCCTTATTTCCTACTAACTACATCCAACATAGTTCAAAAGCAGCAGATTGAAACAGAATGTGTACGTTATACAGCCAGATATAATCAAGCTCTCTCATTATAAAAATCAAACCTTTCTTATAAAAGCTGTACAGCACTCCAGCTAAGGTGGGCATCAAACAATATTCTTAAGATGTATATAAGAAAAGCAAAATAAAGCATACCCGTGAGATGATTGCTGTACCAGAATAACCAAGTTTGGCAACACTGCATGTCCAGTAGCTGTTCTCATAACCTTCTATAAGCCGATCTTTGATTGCTTCTACATCCTTCTCCTGGATATAGGCAAATTTTAATCATTAACAACCTCAAACACACATGAAGCCAGGAGTCAGATCATCGATGCTCAGGATGGATATATTAACATTTTCCCTTAAGTTGAAATAATTCCCTGGTTTGCAGTTCAATTTGGTACATGGAAGAAAATAAGAATGGGGAAAGTTATGTATTTGGAATGCAGAATGAAGGGGGTAGGGTTCTTTGGAATGCTTTTTCTGACTCAAATTCAAACATCACATAGCAGAACATTTTCAGAGATCAAGTTTTAGTAATTTAAGAAATATGTTATGTTTAGAGCACATTTAATGAATTGATATCTTCCTTATTTAGTTAAATCATATATAGTATATGTTTAGAGTAGATATATATGTAGTATGTATTAATAGAAGATTTCACCCTTATTTTCCTTTACTCCACCCAGAATGCTCAGAGTACCAAGTCTCTAGTGAACCACAAATTGCAAACCATGCACCAATTCATGGATCTTCCGTTTGAGTGAAACCTGGCAAACCCAGATCCATAAAGTGGTTCATGATAAAATGATTTTGATGTCTGCATGGACTAACTAGTAGGCTTTGAATGTCCCAGTAGAATGATATGGTGCCAACAAACTCAGAAGAAAAACAACTATGCTTGCCTGCAGTTTGGTCTCCTGCAAGCACAGTACATCAAAGTTTTCCCTTTGAGCAAGCTGAAGAGCAGAAAACCCCTCCATCTTTAACAATGCTCTCAAACCATTGACATTCCAAGACATCAACTTCACAGAATTCACATTCCCTGAAAGAGGTGGAGGCCTCATGGTTCTAGGATTGTAAGCGACCCAGTGCTTCTGTGGCTTCTTGTGTGCAAGAATTGTCCATGGTTCTATTGTTCCATTAACTTTGGCTCCTACTTCTTCAATACAAACTCCTGCAACTTTTTTCTTCGAAATGGATGACGATTTCCCTTTCATCATTTCACCTGATAATTTAAATTAAGTGAACTATGCAAACAACATGAGCACATTTTACTGTAATTAGTAAAACAGTAGATATTTCACCTACCAGCAATTTCATCAGTTTCAGTTGACTGCATCTGCTTCGATCTGACCACTGTGCCATCAACTTTCATCGTTTTTTCCTTGGTAGACTGTTTTACCGTCTTACTTCTTTGCATTCTAGAATTTTTTGAGTCGGAGCTAATTGCTCCAACACAATTATTCTCATTAGAGTTCTCTTCCCTCTTTGAAACTGAAATATATTCAGAGAACCCATAAGATGCTTGATCCTCTGCTCCCTCAATATTTTTGGGTAAAGGCTCTGCTCCCTCAATATTATCACCTACAAAAGCCAATATAGGACAACCACCATGCTTGTCAACCACAATAGTGAGGAGTTCATCTTTGCACTTCAATGGTCCAACATAGGAAACGGAATGTAGAATGGTTGAGCAAGCATTAAAATGTGTTCCGATGAACTAGAATTGCATAAAGAAGATTGTAAACTGCTACAAAAGCTTCTTCCTTCTTAGAAAGTTTTCAACATAATTCAATGAGGACATGAAATAGATTTCAAGCTGTCACGAAAAGCTGCTGCCATAAGTGAAAGTATTTCAAATATGTACAGTTGTGAGAAAAATTCTAATCTTGCCCTGCCTGCCAGGAATCAAATGAACTATCAATAAACTGTAAATAGACTTTAGAGATGGTACCATTTGTTTCTTGATTGAAATAACACTTCAAGGCAGATATTAGATCCGGTTTACGCCCTTTGGCCGGGATTCCAATTCTCCTGGTGTCAGAAGAATATAAAAAACAACAAGCAATGCAATTAAAAAATATTTTACAGGTTTCTCAAACAAAAACAACAGCTTTTAAGATAATGCAAAGAATGGTATACAGTCAGGGGGAACCAATCATGCAATAGAAATTATTTATCCAACTCTTTCGAGTGGCATACCCTTATATTTATGTATCTCTAAACAGATAATATTTCTAATATTGTCATGAAAGCATCTATTTTGTCCATCAAACATACCATCAATTAGTTATTCATTTAATGTTAATAAAACTCAGGAATCAACGAAGGCAGTTCATGTGCAATTCCAAGAGGGTGCTAGACTGTAAGTCCAACTGGCAGGACAACTGAGAAGGTGAAGTTTGTGCCTCTGAAATGCAACAGTAGGTAGGGAGCCAGTCCTTCAGCCCAGTCGTTCCATTTACTCTTCCAACATGCTTTACAAAAACGATTTACAAGCCTCAAATGACCATAGAAAAAAAAAAGGACTTAGGTTTCATTATCATATTGAGAAAAGGCGTGATGCAAAAATTTCATTTTCATAAACACATTGCTCTATGTTGAAGGCAAATTCTCAAGACCTCATGGTCAGTAACATTCATTTCCCTGCTCAATAATCTCCCTTGCAAGCATCAAATAGAAAAACTTGATTTTTGCTTACTGTAAAGGTTACGCTGGAAACACTATAACAACTATCACACCTCGCAACTAAAACAATTCATCCCTACCTCAATGTAGCTCTCAATTCCTGAAATGTCATCGCCTCAATTTTGGCTGGGTCATTATTAGGCAACACGACTTCACCGATGCTTGCACCAGAATTTTTCTACAGAAAAAATGAATGCTAAACGGTCAAGTCCCCAAAACACAGGTGGAAAGATAGGTTCGATTAAAAGACAATACCTTGACATGACTTTTGCTAGAACTAGGAACTGAAGCCACCAATCCTTTCAATTTCTTCCCTTTCTTGTCCTCAGAAGCTGCCGCCGACTCAGGTCTCGACGAATTCGACACGCCCCTTTTGGACACCATTTCGCTCGCTCCAGGCAAGACGATAGAACGACCAACCCAGAATCTCGGAGCAGCCGCAAAGCTACAACGTGCGAAAAAGTCAGCAACTTTTTAAGGAACCAAAGCAAGGCAAGCATCACAGAGCGAAACCCAGGATTCGAAACTGCCGTCGCATTGTCGCTCAGCAGTCGCTTTTGCTGAAGGACCGATCGAAGTGAAAAGGGTAATCATCTGGAAGGAAAGACTCTAAAATTCACGCTGGGTTCACGCAAAAAAGAGAGGTACTCGGACGAACCTCAAAGAAGGGGTGGCGAAACCCCTGAACCCTAGTCGAAATGCTTGCCTCATGGATGAAAGAATGCACACAGAGACACACTCAGAGAGAGAGACAGAGAGAGAGAGAGAGGCAGTACGGTGTTGCAGAGCAAGGAAGAAGAGACGCAGCACGAGGGCATACCCGAGACGTCACGGAACCGCGAGGGAAGAACCGCCGAAAGCGTGGAGGTCGTGGGTAGTGGTGGCAACCGCCGGACTCCCACGAATCAACCCATCGTCCCACGTCTGCTTCGTCCTGCATTTTGACTCTGGTCAAGATCACCATTCATGTAAAGGGTTCACCGTCCGATTACAGAAAAGGCATATACCTCCGTCCTTTTTGGTTCGTCGAAAATCCGTGAGGTGTTTACTGTTTATACGTTATATCTGACGATCCTAAAAGCCCTTCCGATATCTCGGCAAATTTTAATCGATAAAAGATTCATTTTCATGAACCTAACAATAGCATACTGAAAACCCAAAAGGCAAATCGACGTATGGATTGTGCTTTCAGCTTTGTCAGTATTGATATTTCTCCGGAATGGTCCAAAATTATTTTTTATCAGATGCCCTAACATTTTCCAAAATGGTGTTTGGAGGCCTATTGCTTTTTGTTCCACTTTTCCTCCCTTGAGTTGAAAGTTAAGGTGTTTGGGAATTTTAACCACTTTTAAGAAAATGCTAGCATCCAAAAAAAAAAAAAAAAAAGCTGAAAGCTTAGGTGAGGCTTTAGGCTTTCAACGTTTTGGAATGGCTACTTCTGGGATTAATGAGGCTTTTTTCTTCTAAAATTGTCCACAGTAATACTTTGCATATTCCACTCTTGCCCTCGCGAGTGTTTTTCTTCTCGAGCCAGAAGATGGCACGGGAGCTGCTGGAGAGAGAAGAAGTCGCCCTCAACGCAGGCAAAGACAAGGAGGCGCTGGGACTTGGCGCGGTCGATCTAGCTGAGAGCCCACTCTGCCTTACTAGCTACGGCTAGTACAATATCGATCGCACGAAAGAGGTGGACCTTCTCGGCAAAGTCCTCGGGGGCGGGTCTTGAGGAGGAGGCTGTACATCTCGGAGTGGATGCTATCGACGGCGATCTGGAAGTCGTAGAAAGCGCATGACTTGGGGTGACGGACCTCCTTCATGAAGCGGCTAGCGAGGTTCTCAAGCACGATGCTGTCGGAGGTGGGGAAGAAAAAGCTACACCAAAACTCAATGTCCAAGGCATTTGCTTTAAACAAATACAAATTGAGCCCAAGACCTTAGGGGAAATGAAGTATTTTCTCAAAACTCAACCTAACGCAGAAGTCCGCTGGAAAAGCTAAATCACATGCACCCTTTACATATTCGGACTAAAGAGCCTCTTGGGTTCATCCACATTTTTAACCTCGATCTGACATGGCTTCTGCAACACTGTTGGAACAAGAAACCACCTGCCTCCCCGAGCCGCTTCCTAATTCCTATGATCTAACCATTCACCAACTCTTCTAGTCGACAAGAGGGCAGTGTTTTTCAGCAACATGAATCAGTGAAAAACAAGCATTTATTACTTGCTCGTGCGGCCCTCATTTGAAATCCATGCATTGGATGAATGCAAAACTTGCTCGTGGTGTGCGCGTGCATGTGAAAAGCAATGCTCTGGTCCGAGCCAAAAAAAGAAAAGAAATACTCTGGTTGTTCTTGATAAAGTACAAGTTAATTTTAAATCATATGGTTAAGACTGAACCTCAAAAAATGTTTGTTTCATTACTCGCCACATGACACTCTGCTTTGTCTTTGTGATAATCACGTGGCTTTGTGCTTTGTCTTTTTGGAAGCCACAAGGCTAGAAAAATGTTTGTTCACGAAGCTTTGTCCCTATAATAATCACATGACACTTCGCTTTGTTGTCGTGATAGTAGCATGGCTTTCGAGAGATGGCGCATATTCTACCAACAAGCTCTTAGTTTATGCTTCTATCACATCTAAACTTCTAATTTTATTGACTTTGAATTTTAAAAAATAGATAAAGAGAGAGCCTAAGCAGATTTTACCTCTTATTAAATTTGGACTTCTAAACAATGAATAAATCAAAGAAAAATGCACTAATATAGTTTCCTAAATATATTATCAAATGTTATGATTTAAAAAAAATGATACTATATTTATATCAGCAATCAAGAAAAAGAATAGAATGTCATTTCTAGAATGATATAGGCACGAGTATCTATATATAAATAAATATCTCTTCTAGATAGTTTATTAAATCACTTAGAATTAAATAATAGAAATATCAACCTGGTATAACTCTAATGAGTTTCTAATTTTATTAATGTAGAGACCATAAGTTAAATGGAACTATTAAAATATTTACAAAGACCAAAAAGTTTTTTAAAGATTCTTTTGTAATTTTATAATTTTTTTCTAAGTTCAAAAATGGGTTCAAAAATGAACGTTGTTTTCTAGGAGAAAGATTCCATTCCCTAAACTATTAAAAAAAAAAATCATTTTTTGCGACAATGTACTTTTTTGTTGATATAGGAAAGGGATTCAATGAAACAATATAAATATGAAAAATTAAGAATTTTTTCAAAAGATTAGTTTGAAATTATTATGAAAAGTCAAATGCTTAGATCAAACAAATTAAAAATTTAGGGATTATATTAAATGTATAGGAATAATTCAAAGATGACATTAAATGAATTATAAAGCCAAGGATGACATTGACCACTGGGAGTAACACAATAATCCATAACATGCTTAAAATGCATAATGATTACAAAGATAGCAGAAATTGCAAAACAGAATACCCGAAAGGAAATGAAAGAAGAATAGGAGATTCATTGATTGACATTATATGGCATTTCATTTTCAGGACACATTTTGCTGCAAATGCACTAGTTCTTGACAACTGATAAGTAACAGTGAAGAAACTAGAAATCAACACAATTGATGCACTCACTTATCCCAATACGACCCCCAAAAACAATCACCATCACCTGTAGTCTGCCCCTTAAAATACATTCCATATGTCTATATTTCTAACCGAGTAGGTTCGATTTCTCTACTTATGTCGCCCCAATCCCATATGTTCCAGACATCAAGAGTTCTGTCTTGGCCATCCTCCAGCTTAGAACATTCTGTTTTGGTAACAGACCTGCTGATTCAGCTAACCTTTTGATCCCACACTAAGAATTGCCTTGCTTTGACCCCCCAAAAGGGTCAGCCTGAGCTGCAACTCGCTCCACCAAACCAAATCCATATGTATTTTCTCCAACATCGAAATCAGAAACGATCTTTCGACTGTACTCATCTTTTGACGACTCCTTTTCTACATCTCCCCATCCATCACGTGCAAGTGACTGATTCGTGAGGGCATTCCCAACTATGAATGTTCCGCTTCTATTACTGCAGTCAAGACCATCAGCTACTCCGCTCCCCAGTCCAAAAGAAGTTCCCAGTCCATTTTGGCTTCCAAATCTACTTCGTCGGCGTGGGATGTGGATTTTTGTATCGGGCAAAGGGATGTCACATGGAAGCCTGTTTATTTCTGCCCACGTTCCTTTGGCTTGTGAAATGCCTCCTCAGCTGCTGAGCTATTCCACTTAACCATTGTCATGAAAGTATAAGAAGCTCCTTGCTTCCATGAGCTTTCACTTCGGTATTGAGCCAACTGAGCTGCAAGACTTCTCCCACGATGGCACGGTTTGGCTGCCACAGCCTGCGAAAGTAATCGAAACCATCATTTAGTTCACTAATTCGAGACACAACTTCAAAGAAAAGCTGGAGAAAAAGGTCAAACTTTTCACCGACCACCACCTGCCTGTTTTGTAGTCTCTTTGCTTATCAATTAGTGATTACAATTTCTACTGATAAAATAATAGGAAGATAAGCTTTGAGTATTCAATTATTTTACCATTCTTCGGAGGTCGATCTGTGAGAAGTGGATGACATCAGAGCCAAAAATTTTGTCCAACTATCGACTCTCTCAAATGGAAGCACTTGTATTTTGCATCCCTCTTTCTGCGGGCAGCTGGCAGCCAGCCGTGTGAGCATCTGCAGATTCGTCGGCTTGATTCCCTAGAAAAGCTCGTGGAAACAAGGAGTTACTTGCACTTACATGACAAAGTGGTTGAGTGGAACGACTCAGCGGTCGAGGAGGCATTTCACAATGCAAAGGAACACTTCAGGACTGAGATCAACCACCTTCCACGTGACATCTCTTGGCCTAACCCAAAATCTCCACACCGACAAAGTAGATTGGGAATGCAAGGTGGACCCTGAGCCGATTCTGAGCTTGGAGCAAGGGCCTGAGGCCCTTAATGACGGTAATGGAAGGAGAATAGTTATCTTTGGCGATGTCCTGGCGAATCAGTCAATTGCAGGCCATGGATGGGCAGACGCGGAAGAGGGTGGCAAGAGGATGATGACTCTCCCAAGATCGCTTTCGACTTCCATGGTGACAGAAACATGCTGGGAGTCAATCTTTTAGAGTAAGTTGCCAATGTTGAGGAGAGTGGACGCATGGGAGGTGGGGGGGCCGCCGCCAACCCATGAGTCTCGCCTATGCTCCAAAAACTTCTCACTTATATGCATTTTCACACTGTCAAAATGAGATAATTCAGCATTTATGGCAAATATTATCTACTTGAAAATTTTGAATTGAAAATGGCAATTTTATCTCTACACGTGGATAAGCTTGAACTGGTCCGTTACATCTATTCCATGTAACCATATTTGCCTCCTCATTTGTTTAAGCATAACGTAAGATATATTAAGATTGATTTCATACTAAGAGACAATACAGAATATGACACCAGTTGTGATTCAGTCCTATCTTAGTTGTACACATCATTTATCTACTAAACAAAAAATGACTCCCCGTTACTTATTTCCTTCCCAACAATTATTTGAGTCAATTAGCATCAGTTAAATGGGATTCTTTTCATGTTTCGGGTGATTAAATTTAAAAAAAAAAAATTAAGGAGGTATATATGATTACTTAGTTTCGTAATTTAAATATCAGGTATTTATAATGAACTTCTTGTTATGCTGATGGCAAAATCAACAAATGCTGTGTTTGCATTATAGGCAATCAATGTTTGCCTCCTCCTTTTTAAAATTAACTCAACAAATTAAGGAAAAAAAATATGTGTATGCCATTGATGGTAATTGTTAAAGATGGTAAGACTAATATAGAAAAAGCATTATGGCCTCAACTCTTTAATAAAGAACTAAATGGTGACACATAGTCCTTTTTTTAATAGTTATAATGGTACTATTTCCATTCCCTATATGGCTCCATACACAAACAAATCAACAGATGAACAAAAATTACCCTTGAAAAGGTATACTCCCCCACAAAAAAAAAAATAGCAAAGAAAATCCTATTGTAGTTTTCAGAGGCATTTGATTTGAAAAAAAAAAAAAAAAAAAAACATGAACTCAAGATTAAATAACCTTTGCTTAAACACCGTATTTCCTTTATTGATCCCTTCCTTGATCCATTGTGCACCTATAAAGAGAATGGGTGAATCAATCCCACTTGTCATGCAAATAGTATCGCTTGTTACTTCTTTTTTTTTTTTTTTTTTAGTCGATCTCTACTCTATTCCTACTCTACACTCACTCTCAGACTTTTGCCCTACCTCTTACAGGGCGTGGGAGTCGAAACCCACTCTTGAAATTTACGCGTCCCCACCCCATCCCCGAGAAGGTAGGGATTTGAACCCCTCACCTTATTCTTCTATGTTGGAAGGGTGGCCATTGGGGCTATCGCTTGTTACTTCAAAAGTTCACATTTTTCCGGTAACTGCTCTACCTCATGCCGTTGTAGTTTTTACTCTCACATACGAGTTTCTTGAGCAAAATATTAGAAATAGCTTCGACAACTTAATTGCAAGTCATCTTAGTCAACCCTCCTTACTTTAGGTCCAAACTACAAGTGGAAAATGTTTTAGGCTAATGAGTAACTAAAATTCATTGGGAAGATTTATTTCGTCAAATAAGCATTCAAAATACTTTCAATCTGTGAATTATGGAAACGTCCCATGAGTATAAAATTCAAAATTAAAGGATATTTTAAAAGAGAACAAACCGATTCAAACTCCATTTGCAAGAAGATGGAGTTGAGCTTCGTGCGTGTATGTATTTTTTTAATTATTTTTTTAATTTTCTGCGTCAGGAAGAAGATGAAATCTAGATCCCAAATCACTCGCCTTTTTGCGCCAACTTAGTTGCCTCTTTTCACTGAGGCCATTTAGATTTTTTTTTTTAATTAATAGAGGACATGTTTTAGCCATATTGGGTGTGGAGTTATATTTTAATTAACAGAAAAGCAAGAAAAAAAATTCTTTTAGTTGATGGTATGGTGATTATTAAGACTAACATAGAGGAAGCACAATGGCCTAAACACTCTCCTCAAAGAAAATCCCACCAAATGGGCCATCGAACTTAACAATGAAGGCGTCTGTAAAGGAAGATGGAGTTTTCAGAAACGGAGGATTTGAGGGTTTCTCAAAGTACGTGGATTTCTTTTTCAACACAAGCAGACTTATGGCCATCATGGGCTTTGTTAAATATACGGGTGATCATTTGCGGGGATCAATACCCATCTAAAATCGAGAAACTAATCAATAGATCTCGATGCAGAAAATTAGTGTCAGTAACCAAATTGATCATATCGAACGGATGGCGTTTGATTCCGAACAATTCGAACTGAAAATCAAATAGGCCGGTGCCCAATTCTACAGTTCATTTTGTTTGGATAAATTAGTATTTTTTCTTTTTTCTTTTTTGGTAAAGATGTAGTTTCTTCTAGTTGTATTACATAAAATTGCATCCAAGTTTAAGAACTCTTCAACATCTTTGGAGCTGTTGACACCCAAAAATATCTCTGTCGTCACACGCTCACGAGGGGAATAATAGAAGCAAAACGCCCCATTTTGCTCGTGAAAGTTGGGGACAGCCAGCATTCACGAAGGGGACTTGAGCTCGGTATCAATGGGATTCTAGACATGAATTCCAGAGTCGACGGCCATGCAATTAATTGTCACGTGTCAGGTTATGGGAAAAATGCATCAAATTTGAAATTTAAGTGAAATTGGCATTGAAGCCCAAGCAAGAACAACTGTTGCGTGAAATGTGTATAAAAATAGAAAGCCATTATTTGTTTGGTGAGGGAGCCGTGCGAACATCATTGACTAGTCATGAGGCAATTGTTAATGGATAAGGATGTTAAGAAAAAAATGGAAATGTGGAGAATGTGAAGAGTAGCGTCCAATGAGGAAAAGACAGAACCAATCCGCTCTATAAATACCACAACTTGTCCAATGGAGAAGCCCCAAACGACACAGCAACTAACTTTACTTTATCTTTGCTTTATTATATTTTAGCTATAGATTTTCAAGATCCCATCATTGATTAAATTTCGGCGTGTATCTCTATCCGGAATTTTAATGTTGTTCTATAAGCTCAGCATCGTTGATTAAATTCTGACATTATGTTTTCTATCTAGGAGAGTATTGCTGTTGATTAGATTCCGCTTTACACTTAAAAGAAAAAAAAAATTAATATTTTCTGAAAGTTTCCAAATTTGCTGAATTTTTTTATTTTTTTCGAAATTTTTAATTTTTGAAAATTTTTAATTTTTAGATGTCGGTCGTTCGGTCCGACCAACCCCCGATGCCCAGAACGCTAACCATCACGCGAAGAAAACACTCAGCTCACCGGGACGAAACCCGGACGACTCGACTACCGCCGAGATGACGAAACAAAACCAGATCTCACTGTGGCATTACATCGAACAGCTGGTACACGCTATGGGAAAGAGCGGTTTTGGCTCGATTGAGACTCAAACCCACACCGGAACTTTCGACGACTAAATCAGGACACCTAGCAACTCGATGGGAAACCAGCGGGACCGGAGCTCGCATGAGCCGAACAACCGCGAGCTCCGGCTCGATGTGCAATAAACAGGGAAAAAAACAGAGCACAAGCAAGGGCCTACCAAGTTCAGCTTGAAGACGTCGGTGACGGGCCGTCGGGCGAAGCTCGTGCACGGTCGACGCGTGGGCTACAGCCCTCTCGCTCTCCCTCAGTCGCTCCCCTTCGCTCGAACTCCCACTCTCTCGGCCAAAACCGACAGGAAAACAAGAACCCGCCTCTCTCTCTCTCTCTCTCTCCCTCCTGGACTCTCACCGAAGACCTCTCCCCTGCAAATGATCGAGCCCCCTCACTTTTAAGGGCAACCGGCAAACGCACATGGCCTCTGCCACCGCCATCTCGCCGGCCGGACTGATCCCGACCCGCGAATCATGCCGTCATCTGCCCCTTGCGATCCCCTGTCTCCCCTGACTTGTACTCTACTTTTTCTCCTAAGTGTGGTTAGCATGAGAGGAGGAAGATGACCTGCGTGCGGGCCGGGCTAAAATAAAGGGAGATGGGCCGACCCAAGCGCGAAAAGGAGAAAGGGAAAAGAGATAGGTGGGCCAGCCCACGCATAAAGAAAAGAGAAAGCCCACCCCACTACTTGGGTCCATCCGATTTTTCTTTTTCCTTTTTTTTTCTTTTTGATGACAAATTTTTTGGAAAAATTTAAAAGTTATCATTAGTGATGCAAATATTCCTAATGCTAATACGCGGTGCAATTCAATGAAAACATGATACCTTTTAATGAAAATTATTTACTTTTTTTTTTATTTTAATTCTTTTTTTTTTTTTTTTTTAAGAGAGTGATTCCTAATTTTTCACACAATTACATCCTAAGTAAAAAGACTAAAATTTAGGTGTCAACATTGTTAAAGCAACATTTCATTCATTTCCATGTATATACAATAGAGACATGCAATCCAAATGTAAACCAAAACAAATCCAAAACAAAACGAGCTCTAGAAGATAAGACATGCTTAAAGAGCAAATCAATGACTTCTTCAAACCATCCGGTGGTCAATCAACAAATTCATCTTAGTAATGAGCACAAATCAAGATCTCTATCTATTATTATGGCTTTTCTTTTCGACAATACATGCTTAGGTTCGACACCTTAACACCATCACCGTTTAGAGTATCAAGGTTGGACGCGCACAAATTTGACACTTGTGAGAGTGAAACCTTCACAGAACTCCATTAATCTCCTTCGAAACAGGATTTATACATCAATGAAACCCAACAAAAACGAAACTCTAAAATCATGCATGCAAAAATCCCCAAAACTTACTTAAATAGAATTATCGTAATATTTATTAAAAAAAAAAACTAAAAAGCTAGATAGCATTTTTTTTTTTATTCAAGAAAAGCATTAAAATGAAAAGATATCTATAATTCTTCGATAGTATAAATATGAAAACTTCCGAATACTATTGAAGAGCCATTTTAAAGTTGTTATATAAAGTTGGGTGATCGATTTAATAAATTGAGAATTTATGAACTATGTATTAAGATCCATTTGTTTAAAGGGAAACTGTTTTCAAAAAATTATTTTCAACCTTTCTATGTTTGGATTATGGAACCGAAAACAACAATCTTTTATTGGGCTGGCAAGAAGGAAAATGCTTTCCTTTAAACATCAAACAAATGGAAACTAATTATTTTCCTTGAAAATAATTTCCATGAAAATATTTTTCTTCATCATGAAATTTTTAATGAAACAAACATACCCTAAATATTAATGTAACAGAATTGAATGAATTAAAATTTTAAATATGACATTTAGCATTTGGTCAAAATTTAGGGACAAAGCAATGATTTTCAATTGCGTGGCCTATGGAGTCCTAATCGGACCACGGGCAGTAATATGCTAATTCGTAATATGTTTAAATGCGTAAGGAGTAAAAAAAATGGCAGAAGTTACAGAGCAGAATACCCAAAAGAAAAGGACAGAAAAATAGGAGATTCATTGATTGAATGGCGTTTCATGTGCGATTTTTTAGGGTACATTTTGCCACAATGACTTGTTCTCAAATACTGACGAGTCACAATAAATAAACGAGCAGGTAACCCAATTGATGCACTTAGTTATTCCAATTCGACCCGCAAAAACAGTGACTCTAGCTGCAATATATTAAGAGTCCTGTCTTGGTCGTTCTCCATCTTAGGACATTCTTTTGTGATGAATATCCTGTTAAGAACTAACCTGCTGATTTGCTTACCTTCTGATTCAACTCTTATATTGCCCTGCTTTGACCCCTCAAAAGGGTTAGTCTACTCCCTCACTCCTGCGCGCAAAATATAGCACACCAGTAACTTGTAAAATAGATATGGTATAGGATAGGACCAAAAAAAAAGGGTTGGGCCTTAGTTGCAACTCGCTCCACCAATAAACTCGATTTGTATTTTCTCCGCCATCAAAATTAGAAACCATCTTCCGATTGTTCTGATCTTTTGAACGCTCCTTTGTGCATCTCCCAATCCATTGCCTGGAAATGACGGACTCGTGAGGGCACTCCCAAAGATGAGGGACGGCAAGAAGTCACTCAGTCACTGCTCCAAGTCCAAAAGCAGTCCACAGTCCCTTTTGGATTCACAATCTACTTTGTAAGTATAAATATTTGGATGCGACAAAGGGATGTCGTATGGACATCCGTTTATTTCCGTCCATTGTCCCTTTGTTGCGAAAGGCCTCAGCTGTTGAGTCGTTCCGCTAGACCACTGTCACGTAAGCGCGAGGACCCCCTCGCTTCCATGAGGTTTCACTTTGGAATCGAGCCCACCGAGCCTTAAAACTTCTCCCAGATGGCACGATTTGGCTGCAACTGCCTGCAAAAGGAGTGGTTAAGTACCTTCCGTGTGACAATTCCAAGCAGTTGAGGGGGCATTTCCCAACGCGAAAGAACAATTCTAAGTGGAAATCAATGACCTTCCATGCGACATCTCTTTGCCTGATCCAACTATATTAACGAAGTAGATTGGGTATCCAAAGTGGACCCTGAACTGCTTCTGGATGTTGGGAGCAAGGGCATGATTCACTCGATGACGGTAAAATAAGTAAAATAGATCCTAGGCAGGAAAAATGCATCAAAAGTGTCTTAACTTATATACGGCGCTCACTTTAATACTACAACTTTTTGTCGACTTACTTAAGTGCCACTTTGAAAAGAAAAAAAAAAACGATCACTTAAGTTCTAACTCCAATGTAAGTTGTCGAAGATCTGACGTGACAATATTTTATTAATTTCTCAATTCTACATGACTTGTCAGCATGCCCAGTCAATATATAATATCTAAAATACGTCGTGTAGCAAGTTAAGAAGTGATCATCTTAGTGCTAGTCATTGTGAAAAAAAAAATTATCACTTCAATGCCAATCGTTATTAAAAAATTATCACTTCAATGCCAATTTTAAAGAAAAAAACGATCACTTTGTACCAATTTTAATGAAAAAGTGACAATTTCAATGCCAAAAAATGCCACATTAGATAAAAATTTTAATTATAAGAGCCACGTAATTTATCTAACTGAATTTTTTCGCCGGAGGCACTTAAGTGATTGTTTTTCTCTGATTTTTACACTTAAGTGAGCCAGCAAAAAGTTGTGGCACTAAAGTGTGTACACAAGTTAGAGCACTTCTTCTGTGCTTCTCCCAATCTTAGGCGATGTCCTAGCGAGTCCTTCATTTCTAGGGCAAGGATGATGGGAAGCAGATACGGACTAACCAGAGGATGATAAATCTTGGAAGATGATTTCTGATTTCAGTGGCCGGGTACATATGCTTGCTTGGAGTTGATTTGGCAGAATGAGTTGAGCATAACGATGGCAATGGACACACGGGGAGGTGCTCCTTGAAATATCTGATCACGAAAATGGCAATTTTATCTCTAAACATGGATAATTATTTGGGAATAGTGGCAAAATCATAATTAGGATACCCTGTTTATACTGGTGCATTGCACCTGTGTACCATGTAATCATGTTCGCCTCCTTATTTGTTAAAGCGTAATGTTGGATATATAAAAGAATGGTCCGATACAAAGAGACGTGGCATGATAAAAACACCAATTATAAATCATTTCTTTAAGATGGGTCTAATACTAAAAGACATGGCATATAATTGTGAACCGTCTCATTAGTCGTACACATCATATATGTATTATGTGCTAAGTAAAACTTGGCTCCTCGCTATTTAGTACTTTTCTAACCGTGTTTGAGTCATTTTCCTTTCTTCATGTTTGTCTTACCAACTTTTATAATTACCATCAATTAGATAAGTCTCTTTTTGTGTTTTTATAATTAAAGTAAAAAAAAAAATAAGGAGGCGAATATGATTACAGATCATGTAACACGTAAGATTCATAATTTAAAAATGGAAAATGCATTTATATCAGATTCTCAACATAAATTACTAGATGGGGATATTCATATGAACTTCCTTTTATGCCAATGGCAATCTGAAAATCAGATACTCTTTTGCTTGATAAAGAAAAATATCTTTCTTTCAGGGTAAATGTTAAAGATGGTAATATATTTATATGAACTTCCTTTTAAATCAAAGTGAGACACTCTTTTGCTTGATAAAGAAACATATCTTTCATTCAGGGTAATTGTTAAAGATGGTGAGACTAATATAAAGGAAGCATATTGGGCCACTTTTTTAGTAAAGAACCAAATGGTGACAATTGCTCCTTTATTTTATTAATTATATTGTACTATTTTCATCCCCTATATTCGTCTATATACAATCAAGTCAACACATGAATCAAATAACCCTTAAAAAGATTGGATCCACTGTATCCACACACCCTCTGCCTCTCTCTCTCTCTCTCTCTCTCTCTCTCTCTCTCTCTAGATAAAAATCTCCTTCGCTTTAAGCGTATTTCTATTACGGATATTCCATGATTCATTGTGTACCTATAAAAAGTAGGGTTGAAACTAAAAAGGATTACTCATTTGTCATGAGAATACTCCTTGCGTGGTTTCACAAGTTCATGTTTTCCCTATAACCGCTCTACCTCATGCCATATAGATTATACTCTCACGTTGGAAATTCTTAAGCGAAAAATAAGAAATAGCTTCAATAACTTAAATGCACGTTATCTTAATCATCTATCCTTACTTTAGGTTCAAAATATTGCTGGAAATTTTTTAGGCTAACGGGTAACTAAAATCAATTGGGAAGCTTTTTTTTATTCAAATAAGCAATCTAATACTTTCAATCTGTCAATAATAAAATGTCCAATAAAGATGAAATTAAATTTAAAAAAAAAAAATTGAATCAAACTAGCAAGAAGAGGGAGTTGTGTTGTGCGTGTAATTTTTAATTTTTTTGTTTTTTCTCTTCAAGAAGAAGATGGTGTTTAGATCCCAATTTACTTGTCTTTTTACCCAACTTAGTTGCCTATTTTCATTGTGGGCATTTTAGACTTTCTATTTAATAGAAGACATGTTTTAGCCGTATTGGGTATGGAAAAAAGTCATCTAAAACGATGGCCTAAAACATTGTTCTCATAGAAAATCCCACCAAATGGGTCATCGAACTTAACCTTAACGGCGTCTCTAAAGAAAGATGAAGTCTTCAGAAATGGAATGATGAAGATTGCAATTGGAGATCTCTTAGATTTAGTGTTTCGGTTCTAGATGAGGAACCTATCCACCGGCAAAATGATCACCCATTTTTTTAACAATGTCATAATGGCCTTGCGGCTGCTTGTGTTGGAAAAGAAATCCATAAAAGTCGGTCAAGGACCGGTCAAGAACCGGCCAAACCGAATCGGACCGATCTGACTGGCCACCGGAGGTGTCGGCCAGTTTGGTCGCTTGCCAACCAATTTTGGACCTCCAACGACTGGTTCTAGTGTTCTAACAATGCAATTTTATTTATACACCCTTAATTTTCCAAAATTTCGCATATTAGTTCTCGGATTTCATAACATTGCAATTTGACCCATAATTGGATATTTTGACGCAATTCTCAATTTCGGCTCAGATTTTGTGAATCAAACCAATTAGATAGATTACCCGACACCTCAAGATCATAATGAAACCCTCGAAATCAACTTTTGATAATTAGATTTGAATTTTGACTGTCGGATTGAATCGACGGCCGAAATTGCTTGATTTGATACCCATTTTTCCTCCATTTTTTTGGGAGGGCTCATTCTGAACTAAACACACACTCTCTCTTTCTCTTCTCTCTGTTTTGGCTCCAAAAACCAGATCTCCCTTTCTCTCTAGTTCGATTTGACCGGATCTCTCTCCGGGGCTTTTTGCCATTGGTTCTAGCCCTTGCCGGCGGTATCCTTGCTTCGATAACCTATAAGAATTATCGTGGCCCATATTATGTGATTTATTATATGGTTTAATATTTATTGAAATGTTATAAATAATTATTGGTTACGAGAAGGTACGACTCTAATAAAACGAAAGGGTATATCGCTTTGATGGAAGGCACCCTTTCAACGAACGTATAAATAGAGTCCGGTCCTCTCTCCACCCACATACGAACAACAGTAACTAAAAGAACGTATTCTCTCCTCCATCAGTTGAATACATTAAGGTTTAGTGGGTCAAGGGAGAGAAATCGGATTTCTTTTTTTGGATCAAGTTCAAGCGTAGCGCTATGGATAAATGTATGTCTTCATCCAATTGTGAGAATCATGAAGATCAAAGATCCTTGTTTTTACTTTGAATTTCCGCATCAAAGTATTATATGAATTATATTCTAACAGTTGGTATCAGAGCATTTGATTTATGATCTCATGATTTTTCCGTTTAAAGAAATATTATGATTTATGCATGATGATTTGTTGAATGATCCTATTCGTAGCATTTGTTGTTGTTGAAATGTTTTGGAAGGTTCTGTTAAAGAAAATCCGAATGATGGAACGTTTTTCATGGACTAAAATGGTGAAGAAAAGTTACTGTGCACGAGTGGAAATGGACGATAACCATCCCCGATCTTACTCCATTGCTGTCGCTAGCTCAGGCCGCTGCTTGAGTGGTCGGAAGCCTCCGTTCAGGCTTGGTATTCCCTTGGCGTTGAAGACCGGTCGGACTCACAGACCAACTCTGTTTTGGATTTGAATCGGTGATCGTTGGAGAGTCTAGCGCCACCGATCATTCTCGATCAGTGACCTAAGAGGTCCTCAGCCTCGCTGTGGTTGAGGGCGAGCAGATCTCCAGCCAGATTGGCGCCAGTGGCTTTTCTCCTCTGTCAACATAAAGACCAGTTTGACTCTTGGACCAGTTCCGTGTTCTCCACAAATCAGAGACTGCTGGAGCTTCCAGGAGGCTTTAGCTATCTCCGATCGACCGTAGGAACATCCTCCGACCTCACTTTGGTCGGAGCTTGGCTGGTCAATCGCTGGATCAACACAGGCGACCTGTTTTTTCACTGGCGCTTGAAGGCCGATTCAATCGAATCGGTTTCTATTCGTGTTGCAAAACCGGTGCCCCAATCCGGTCCAAAGTGATCCGATCTGCATTCTTAGAGTTTTTATTGCAATCTGGAGGCTAGAGATTCATCGATCGCAATCAAAATCAACAAAAGCAGTATCAAAAGGTAATTTCTCAATCTCGAACCCCGTAAAGCGATGCCCAATTAGTTAGTCGAGATTAGGGTTCAATTTAGGTGAATATGTGATGTTTAGATGTTAGAATGATGGATTGGGATGTTGATTTGCTGAGGTTGAATGTTCTTGAATGGTTATGAATATTGTGGTTGATTAAAGTTTGCATCTGCAATTTCGTGGCTATAGGACTAATTTGATTATTTGGCTAAAATGAGGTCCTAAACAACCTCATTTTAACTCGAGTTCTCTTAAACTTGTAAAATGCACATTGCTAGCTTCGAATAGATAGGTCGCACGCCCCAATTGAGTGACGTTTGACCTTGAAAAACATTTCCAAAGTTATTTGATTTTGCAGTATTTTAGGTACATTTGAGGCATTTCATTTCATGCATAAAATATTCATAAAAATGCATGGCAAAATAGTAAATAAATGCACCAAGGTGCGGCATAGTAAATTAAAAAAAAAAAAAAAAAAACTGATGAGCGCAATTGTAAAATTGCAGGAAAGGCAAAATGGAAATTTTAATTGCAGCTGAAAGGGAAAAAGAGTAAATAAAGCCACCAAGAGCAGAAATGCAAAAACGGCAAAAAAAAGAGGGGCAAAATAGAAAAAAAAAAATAAAATAAAAAAACTGATGAGCGCGTGCCGCCGCCGAAGCGTGTGCCGTGCATTGAACGGTCACGCTCGCCCAACAAAACAAGTTTTGTTCCATTGGTGGCTTCTTTGATCTCAACCGCTCGGCCATTCGGTCACCCGCACTTTCCGGCAAGTGTGGCATCTTTCGCCAACCGTATCTTTTGACAGCACCATTTCAGCCTAATCAGCATCTTCACCCAGCAGACCAATGGAGGTTCTGTTCTTGTTGAAAATGTGATAGTAGACCTCTTCTTCGTATTCACCAATCAATCCAAGAACGTTATCCCCATTCACCAAGGGTTCGGTTCTTCTCTAACTCGCATTCCGCTCGACAAGAAGCCGACTCGTCCTAGCACCCATCCACTAGGACTTATCTGCTTAACCCGCACTTGAGCGAGGAGTTCGATTCTCCAACTTGCTCACTCACTTACTGGAGGGATTCCTGCTCTGATACCACTTGTCACGGGCCGAGAGTTTCCTTGGCCTCGAAACGACTCGCGGGCACCTAGCGAACGGAATTCGCCAAGCCAGCCCTTTCTTTAGCTGTTCCACGAATGATACGGTGAATTGATTCTTCGTACGAGATGCTATCACGCCCAGCTTCGCTTGGGCGTCTAGTCCATCGAGTAAGACAGCAGTTCTCTTTACGCACAACAACTGATTTTGGCCTACCATAGCCTCGTCAGGAGAGCGGCATTAGCTCCCGACCAGTTTGTGCACGGGAAGTCTACCCCGTCTTCAGAACTCCTAAGTGATATAACCTTCTATCCTAGAACTCCTAACACCAACCGTCATGACGCCACTCCCACGGACCAGTTGTGTTCTACCCTTCTGCCTCACACTCTTCACCAGATAACCCCAAGCACCACTCACAAGTGTCACGAGTACGGGAGGATTCACGAACCGTGACACATAGCTCACGCATGTAACTAAGTCTAACATTAAAATTTTTAGTAAATTGATAGATGAGGGAGACCTTTTGGACCGACCCTCCAATTTATGTACACAACAGGGGAAACATCTTCGGGGTATAATTTGCAGGATAAGTGGCCCTTCACTGACTATCATAATGGTTGAAATATTAGCCTCATTTACATTGCATTGTCTTTGTGCTTTTTCGAGGTAATTACTAATAGCCAAACAAATAATCGTGCACAATGTTCATGCGAACCGTGTACATTCTTACTCTTGGTCAATCGCGGATGCAGAATCTAGATATAACAGCTCAAGAAAACAAATGTTGCCTAGAGTAGCCTTGGTTGAAAATATAATAGTATGACTTATAGCCAAACAAAGAATTATGCACAATGTTCATGCGAACCGTGTACACTCCTACTCTTGGTCAATCACTTATATCAATTTTTCGGCCTATCAAATTTAGATAAATAAGCGGTTTTGGCAATATTATCTCTTTCAAAATTTGAAAATGAAAATGGCAGATAGTATCCAATTCTAAAGAGGGATTATTTGGGGATATTGGCAAAATAACAATTAGGATACTCTATTGGACAAGCTGCTACATGATATGTATCAAATTACCTCTATTTCTTTAAATGTAAATTGTAGGTACGTTAAAACCAAAATATTAAATTAAGAAATAAGTGTACCAAAAATGCCAATGTTTGTCGTGTAAGTGAAATTAAGTTCAAAAACTTTCAAAAAGCGTAGTCATATCCTAAAACTTATCACAAAAGTGTAATTAAAAAATTGTTAAAAATGGGTGATCATTTTGCCTGTGGCTTGGTTCCCCACCTAGAATTGAGACAATGACTAGTGGTTCCCAATTCTAAAAAAATCAAAACTAATATCCAAAATGATCAGATTGAACGTATAATCTCTGAATCCATAGAATTTGAACTGAAAATCAAATGGGTCAATTCTCAATTCTACCTAGAATTAGCTAAGTTATTTTTGTTTGCATAACTTAATATTTTTTGTAGTTGTATAGAGTAAATTTTGTTCTTTAAATTTAAGAACTCTTTGATGTCTATGTCTAGAAGTTATATGGTTGTGTTTTTTGTATCGAAGATCATGGTTTGAATCTCGTTAAATGCAAGGGTTTCCTTTTTTGAAAATTAATGCATGTCTTGAATTTGTAAATAGACAATCAATATCGAAGTACCTGACAGGACAAGATCACTCTTTTTTTTTTTTTTGGGTCAGATGATCACTCACTTTGAATGTTGAGAGTTCATAGACTGAAGTTGCTCACTCTTTACCTGTCATATTTTTCAGGTTAGACGAATTTCAGAGTGGTGGTTGGTTGATCTTTCAACCGGGAGGATTTGTGGATGGACCAGACAAGCTGGAGTACCTTTTGTTGTAATTTTATTTGACTGCCCGACTTGGATATGATGTGTACTTAATTTGAGATTGGAACAGTTTTAAAAAAAAATTACGAGCTTTAATTAATTTTTGTTACTATTCTACAGCTTTCTTTTTGTTTTATCTCCCGTCTTCTTTCATTTGCATCTCAATAAAACATGAAGCATCCTGACTAGTCCGTTCATCGGACAAGCATCGGCGAGAAAGGCTGCCGTCATCAAAATATTAGCGACCAAACACCATGCTCTATATCTGTGCTTCAAGAACATACCACGTAAATAATATGATATTCATTGACTAAAGCGTCGTATCTTTTTCAGGGTACATCTTGATATAAATGCAGTCGCTTGTCCTTTACAAGGTCATATGTTACAACAAAGAAACTAAGAAGGCAACAACCATTCTTAATTTTGCTTCACCCCTTCCCACAGTTCCATCTGTAATCCATTCTATTGTTATCCCTATTGTTATCCCTGCGAAATCTTAAGGACTTGTGTCTGCTAACATAGGGCCTAGCAGGTTATTTGGGTCACCCCAATCCCACGTATCCCAATTGTCGTAGACAATATCTAGGCCGCTCTTGAATTTATGGCCGTCTTTTCGATCAAGATCCTCGTGAGTACTCACCCGTGGATCTGCTAAGACATCACCGAAGATAATCATCCCACTATTATTGCAATTATTATTGCCGCCATCGAGGGCCTCAGGCCCTCCGTCCAAGTCGCAAAGCAGCTCGGGGTCTACTTTGGATGCCCAATCTACTTCATCGATGTAGAGATTTGGATCGGGCAAAGCGATGCTGCATGGGATTCCGTTGATCCCTGCCCAGAACCGTTCCTTTGCGTTGCGAAACGCCTCCTCGACTGCTGAGTCGTCCCACTTAAGCACTTTATCATATATCCACATGTACCGCTTTGCTTTCACAAGCTTTTTCCAGGGAACTGACCCTACAGATCTGCAAAACTCTTTCTCCCAGGATGGAACGGCTGGCCGCCAATTGCCTGCTAAAGCAAACGAAACCATCATCAGTTCACCAGCTTAAGACAGCTTCAAATAATGTCCAGTCCACGAACAAGTAGGTCAAATAGGTCATACCACTTTCAACTCTAAACTCCAAAATCACATTACATTGTTTTATCTATCACAGGAAATTATTCCATATTCAACAAAAAAAAAGACTGCCTCCTACCATGAAAAATAACAACACCTCTCATAACAATCGTGGAAAAGAAAAGGAAAACAAAAGAGAAGGAAAACATTATTGCAGAAAAAGAACTTTTAAAAAAAAAAATTAACCAACTTTCAGGTAATCAGACAAAGTCAATCATAGAAAAAGGAGTGCAGAGACATATAAATATTACCAATAGGCAGCTTTCTACCAAACCATCTATTCACTCGAGTGCCTTGATGACGGTTGTAACCTTTTTGTCCCCTCCTACCGTCCATAATCAACTCCAAAACGCCCCTTAAATCTGATAGAAATTTTTTTAAAAGAATCTTGCGGTTGCAGAGCAAGAACAGAAGGGCACTTGTTAGAGAAACTTTCAAATGGCAATTTGAGGTTTTGGCTGGAAAAAAATATGAGGTGGTTCAAAAATGTGACCGGCAAGTTGCAGAACTGCCGTCGGATCACGAAGGCCGACTTTCGTCTTGCACGACCGGGGGATCTTGCAGTCAAGCTCCCTTTTTCCTTTGCACTCGAGGGCCAATCTCCGTCCGGCTCGAGGAACCTCTGCACGCCTCCATTGCTATTTGGAATGCCTACGCAAGAGAGGGATAGAGTTGCAGAGGTTTTGGGCTTGTAGGCAACGTCTAAAGGTGAGTTGAAATTATTGAACTCGAGGTGAAATCATAAAAAGCCTGGGCGGCGATCCGGTGTTTATATAGCTCCTCAACTTCTGATAGGGATTACAATTTCCATTTTTGTCAGTCCTCATCCATGGCCGGTGAATCAAATTCATGCATAGGCATTATTGTTTTTCCGACATAATTCTATACCTTCCTTTCATGCCGAACATTTACTTGTTTTGTCAACTAGCAGAAAAGGACAATTACCATCGAGTTACCCAACCAAAAATAAATCAAAACGAACTTTCTTAGTCATTCAATTTATTGATATTTATTTCCATTTGAGCCTTCAAATTTCAAGTCAATTCCATAGATGTCGTTCTCGTTCCCATATAGTTGCCACTCTTTATCGAGTGTTTCCAAGAAAAGTAAACAAATTTCAGAATTTAAATCCGACACTCATGTCTGCTGGTTAAGAAAAAAGAAAAAGCAAAATGTTTTCCAAAAGTGTTGACCCTGTAATAGGAAAGCCATGTAACACAGTGAGTCTTGTGGGTAATGCTCATTATTTAAATCACACATAAAAAGCAACATAAATCAGCCAATTTCATCCAATTCATGTCTGTAACTGCAACTTTGGATTCGGTCGTCTTTCTAACTTTAAAAAAATGGAAAAAAAAATCCAAATTTCATATTGGACATGGATGATGACATATTTCCAATGAATAAGTAGACATGCGCACGCATAGCTCACATATGTAGCTAAGTCTAACATCAAAATGTTTAGTAAATCAATAGACAAGAGAGACCTTTTAGACCGACTCTCTGATTTATGTACACAACTGGGGAATATGTCGGGGTATAATTTGCAGGATGAGTGGTTGACTATGGTAATGGTTAAAATTTTAGCCTCACTTACATTGCATTGTCTTTGTGCTTTTTCTAGGTACTAAATTACTAATAGCCAAACAAAGAATCATGCACAATGTTCAAGTGAACCGTGTATACTTTTGCACTTGGTCAATGGCGGATGCAGAACCTAGATATAACAGCTCCAGATAACAAATGTCGCCTAGAGTATCCTTGGTTGAAAATATAATAGACAAAGTTTCAGATAGAATTTAGGCGAAACTTGACAGAGATAAAGGAAGAGTTTGCCGATGCTCATAGTATGACTCGCTTATATCCACTTTTCGACCTATCAAATTTTGTTAAATAAGCAGTTTTGGAAATATCATCTCCTTCAAATTTGAAAATGAAAATGCAAATAGTATCCAATTCTAGAGAGGGATTACCTGGGGATATTAGCTAAAATAACAATTAGGATACTCTATTGGCCCTAGCTGCACTATATGCATCAAATTACCTTTACTTTTTTAGACCCAATTGGGTACATTAAAATCGATCTATTAAAATAAGGGATAGGTGTACTGAAAGTGCTTATTGTCATGAAAATGTAATTGAGTTTTTAAAACTTTCAAAAATAGCAATTAAGTCCTACAACTTATCACAAAAGTGCAAAAGAACACCTCAAGTGCCAAAACTTGGCACAAATAGACACTTAAAAGTAGGACACTTAAGTGCCACTTTTTATGAAAAATTGAACACTTGTGCCACATCCGCGAACCTCACCAAAAATCCTACTTGGTAATTTTTTATTTATTTTCTCACTTACGTGGCTCGCTGGAAGGCCAACTCAGCAAAACACACACAAAAATGATGTCGTTTTGGTGTAATTCGAATTTTAATATAAAAATTAATTTAATTAAATTTAAAACAAATTAATTAACTTAAAAAAAAAAAAAAAAAAAAGCAAGATGAGGGGAGGAGGAGGGAGGCAGGCGGCGGCTCAGGGCTCAACCCTCACCATCGCCACCTCCCTCCTCCTCCTCCCTCTCCTACTTTAAAAAAATAATAATAATAATTAATTAATTTGTTTAAATTTAAATTAATTAATTATTATATTAATTATTTATCACGTTAGCACCAAAACGACGTCGTTTTGGCATTATTTAGCCACATTAGCGTGCAAAATAACGTCGTTTTGCACTAAGCTTGCCGGAAAATTGCCATGTCAGCGTTTTTGCCGAATTTTATCGCCGTTGGCACTTAACCGATCCATTTTGCTCCAATTTTGGCACTTAAATTCCCCTTTGAGCCAGGTTTTGGCACTCCTAGTGTCCTTGTGTCTATTTTCAAAAAGTACAATCAAATCTTAAAACTTGTCAATATGCAATTAAGTTCTAAAACTTGTTAGCATTTTCCATTTGTCAGGTTGGACAAAGTTAATGAAAAGACTTAATTGCACCCTTTGAGAGTATTAGAATTCAATTATACTTTTATAACAAGTTCTAGGACTTAATTGCATTTTTTAAAAAATTGTAACTGAATTGTAATTTTGTGACGAGTTGGAGGACTTCAGTGTGCATATCCCTTAAATTAATATATTAAGTTACGTGACCAACTGTGACTAGATCCATAATTAAGCAAGCCATATTCAACTCAAATTTACTACATTATACTAACTTTACAAATCAATCTTAATATACCAATGAATGTTCTTCCTATTAAATATTTACCAGTAAAAATAGAAAAATAAATCTGCTTGATTGATGGTAAAGATGGTAAGATATATAAAGGAAGCATAATGGCCCGAATATCTACATATGTTATTGTACAGATTTCTCCAAGTTTTGCCGCTAAACTTGCCAGCTAGGATGTGCCTCCTAGAAAATTATAAATGTTACTATTAAAAGGTGTTCCAAATTGACGAGTTAAATCGACGATCTCGAATGAACTCGTCAATTTGCATAGATGAATGACTCAATGTTCAGTATTTTGTCCGTCCAGTAAAAGTCCATGTATGTTAGAGGTAAGCATGATCTGAGTTAGGTTGGTCTAGTACCTAATCAGAAACCAACTTGCACAATGTCGGCCTTCAATCTTGGGACCGAGGACCGATCATGTTAAGCCTAGGACAAAGATCCGAACTAACCTATGGGTCCAATCCAATTTCAGGGTCAACTCGCGACCAACATAATATTTTTTTTGTTTCATTTTTTCATATTCTTTGAAAGAATGAATATACTCTTTTAAATTATATATCCATCGGTAACGTGACATGGAGTAACCAAATTATGAATACCGATACATATCGAACATAAATTTAAAATAAGGTAACAATAAAAATCTCCATTTGGGATTATTGAGTTGCGTTCGTGAGGCGGGCCAAAAGAGGCGATTGTTTTCATCAGTTGAGCTATGCTCATGAGGTGAGCGAAGAGGGTTTCTATATTTTTTTTGGGTTGAATCTAGGCTAGGTTTTTCTGATTTACAAAACAAAACCGCATGAGAAAGAATAGAAGTGGAGACACGAGTCTTTAAAGTAGACAAAAATATGTAATATATTATATATTATATAATACACATAATATATGTTATATACAATATATACAAGATTGATCCGAGTTGAACCAATCCTAAAGTCTCAAGACCAAAAATCAACTCACACAGTGTAGGATTTAGGAATACCAAGATAAAAGATCGGCACAATACCCTTGGGAATCAAACTAGGACCAGACCTAGCCGGTCCAAGGTCGGTCAAGGGTTGACCCTGAACCGATGCTCACCCTTGCATATCATTATTTTTTATGCCTTTAATTAGTGAGAAAATATTTACTTAGCGGATACAAGATTATGTGTCATTTTAAAATTTGGCACGTTTCATATCATCAGTAATTTTTTTTTAATGAAGGTAGTTATTACTCACAGAATCACTTAGCTGTCTGTGGTACAAGCGTACTAGGTACGCACTTGATCCCTTGTTATGTTCATATAATATGTATTTGTATCAAAATTAGTATTTGTAGCAAATTTTCACACACACACACATATATATATACGACAATGTGTATTTTTTTACAATAACAGAATATGAATGTCTTTGAACATGTAAACACATTGTGAAGGTGTCCCCCACATACGGACATTTTTGTTCCTCCAATTAATAAGTGAACAATCTATACAATTTCATAATTTTATTACTTTTTAATTTCAATTTAGTGTTGGATACATTAATAGATGGATGAAAGGTATAGGAAACTTTGGAACAATCATCTGAAATACGTTGATGCCTGTAATTCCACGCCTTAATGTCATCGAACTATTTGTAAATTAACAACTTGTTCTATACCCTACTTAGTTGTCTAAATAAATTTTTGGCTTTTTACATAGAGATTATTAACATAAATGGAAGAGCACGTCATTATTATATACAAATCTTTCAAAATGAGGAAATAGCAACCTTAATTCATTTGACAAATTTTACATCATCTCTCAGTTTTGCTCAGAATCCACTAAATGCGAAGCTCCTTTAGTTTATGCCATAGTGGTGGTCCTTCCTTCATATAGATTTCCATGAGGAAACATGTTTTTGCCGGTTCCGAAGCAGCGACAAGGTTCGCCTTTGCAAAGACAGAAGCAGCCTGACGACTTGCTTATACCTTATGCTTCAATACATAGAGGCTACAAAAGTAGCAGAAAGTGAAGATTACCAAAGAAAAAGAACTGGAGATCCAATGAATCGAATGGCATTCCTTTTTCAGGACACAACTCTGTAATAACTGCTCTTGCTTATACTTCATACTTGATCATTACAGCAAAGAAACTACGTAGGGCAACCAGAAGTAATCAACGCTTAGACTTGACGAATCTTCCAGACTCGTCGGACAAAATTGTGAACACAACACGAATTACTAAGCTACTGCCAAACAGACTCCGCTCAGCTCTAAAAATATGCGAAATACACAGAGAATGACATGTACAGCCCAACAAAATAATGCTAATTACCGCAGACAATAAACGGTCACCTTACCCCTGTTTATCCACGATACAGAGGAGTAAGGGATCTCAAAGAATAAAAGACTATAAGACGCAGACTGCAGCACAAATATCAATAAACGAAATTATTCTGCTTCATCCCTTTACCGTGGTTCCATCCATACCTTATTTGCTTGTCATTCCGGCCAAATCCTGCGGGCTTGTGTCTTGGGATATATTGTCTATGAGGTTGGAGTTCTCTATTCATCTTATCCCAATCCCAGGTATCCCAATTGTCACTGGCTATATATTGCCTGTTGTCTGAAGTACTAACCCACTGATTCCACTGCTGAGATGGGGTCTGCTTTGAAGCCAAAATAGGGTCACCATCAGCTGCGATTTGCTCCACAGGAGTAGATCCATATGTTTTTCCGCCCGATTTGTGTATGAGTTCTCTATTCATGTTGTTCCAATCCCGTGTGTCCCAGTTGTTGCCAGTTCCATCATGGCCGTTCTCCAACTTACTATGATTCTTTACATCAGAATCCTGTTGAGCACTGACCTCCTGAGTCCACCCCTGAGAACATTCTCGCTTCAAACCCCAAAAAGGGTCACAAGCAGCTGCATCTTGATCCACAGAATCAACTCCATGTGTATTTTCACACCCCGTAGGTTCGAGTTCTCTATTCATCTTATCCCAATCCCAGTTGTCCCAATTGTCGACAGTCTTGTCTTTGTCATTCTCTAAATCCTCTAGTCTGCCAACCCACTGATTCTGGCCCTGAAAATGGCCCTGCTTCGAGCCCCAAAGAGCATCAGCATCGGCCGTGACTTGCTCCGCGGGATCAGCTCCACAAACATTTTCGCCACCTACACAATCATCAATGACCTTCCGAGATGTCTGATCCTTTGGCCATTCCTCTTCAACATCTCCCCATCCATCACATGCAAAGGATAAATTAGATAAGACATTGCCAAAGATAACCGTTTGACCGCTATTACTGCCATAGAAAGCCTCAGGTCCTCGTTCCAAGTCCAGAAGCAGTTCAGGGTCCATTTTGGATTCCCAATCTACTTTGTCTATATGGATTTCTGGATCAGGCAGAGAGATACGACATGGAAGCCCATTGATCTCTGCCCAATACCGTTCCTTTGCATTGTGAAACGCCTCCTCAACAGCTGAGTCATTCCATTTAACTACCTTGTCATGTATGTGCAAGTACTTCTTTGCATCCAAGAGCCTGCGCCAGGGAACTGAGCCAACCGATTTGCAGAATTCCTTCTCCCATGTTGGCACGGCTGGCTGCCAACAGCCTGTAAATGAAAAAAACCGTCATTATAGTTCATCAACTCAAGACGCAACTTCCAAACAAAAGCCAGGGGAAAAAAAAGTGACTGATTTATGCAAATCTAGTACGAACAATGACCCAATCTAGCAAGATATAATATCATCCACACTGGAAAAGTTACACACTCTACCACACCATCAGATGATAAAAACTCAGTGCCAATTCACCTCTTTCCCTATATGACAATGCTAAATTCGAAACAAACAGCCCAAATCATCCCAAGTAAGAGACACGGCGGCAAGGCAGTATGACAATCAAACAACACCCAATGCCAAACTCCACACAACGAAACTAACCAACAATCAATCTCAAGCCGCTCGTGACATCCAGTCCGCAATCGGCTCAGTCATACAACTCTCTCAACTTCAAACTCCAACACACTGAAATTACTCTCTCGTTCACCAAAAAAATATCCCAACCATCGTAAAAACACGATCCCCTTTGCAAATAGAAGCCATTCAACTGCCACCAGACCGTATATCTCTAAAGTACGATCAAGATTAATACAGGGGAGAAAAAAAAAAGAAAAAGAAAACAGCCTTTACAAGTACGAACCCGACATTAACAGGGGAAGCGAGCAAACATTATTGCAGACAAAGAACCGAAAGAAAAGAGAAAAAGATAAACCAACGAACCACGAAGACAGACAGAGATAATCAATCACAGATTCACAGGGAAAGGAAAAAAAGGAAAGAGAAAAAGGAACAGAGAAATAAAATATTACCGAGCGGCGGCTTTCTTGCCAGCGATCTGGTCCCCTGACCACCTTGATGACGAGAAGAACCCCTCTGTCCCCTCCAACTGCCCATCCTCGACCCGACCAAGACTCCCCCGGAAAAAAAGAAAACCGGGCGTTCAAAAACCCCAGAAAAATTCCCTGCAGGTTGCAGGCAGAGCAAGAACGAGGAGAAGGGCCACCCACCCCGTCGGAGAGGGAACTCCTCGAGCCAACGATCCCCGGCCTCGTTGGCGGCAAAGGAAACGAGGGTCGTCCAAGAACGGAGCGATCGGCTGCCGAATTGCGATCACGACGAGGAGAGAGAGAGAGTTATAGAGAGAGAAAGAGAGAGAGGGTCGCAGAGGTTTTAGGCTTTGGGAGCAACGTCTAAAGGGGGGATGCTTCGGAAGAGTTATGGAAACCACGAGGTGAAGTTTAAAGAAAAGCAACGCACAGTAATGAGGTGGGGAGGGTTTCACCTGGCGT
The DNA here is from genome assembly GCA_014182575.1 of Eucalyptus decipiens. Classification (NCBI taxonomy): domain Eukaryota; kingdom Viridiplantae; phylum Streptophyta; class Magnoliopsida; order Myrtales; family Myrtaceae; genus Eucalyptus; species Eucalyptus decipiens. The sequence continues at coordinate 4,119,211 of CM024619.1, read as the reverse complement.
TTTTATTTATACAGGCCCCCTATATTTTCTCCCTTCTCTAATGGCGGTTTCTCTCTCGTTTCTCTCTCTTCAGAAAAAACAAGGAACAAACATTAATTTTTCCGAAACCAAAAAAATTTCTAATCGATTCCGTCATAAAAGTACTGATTTTCATGCACGTATTACAGGTGCGATCATATAGTTTGCACTCCTTGGACAATTATCAATAGAATTGAGGATAAATTATTTTCATGTTTTACCATTGCACAAGTTATTCTTCCGAAAGAAAATACTATTGAGGAACATTTTGCTGCTTTTCTGAGTAAGTGAAAAATACTCAATGTTTAAGCTAGAAAAATATTAAAGATTTGAAGGAAGATACGAGAGACGCGCAAGGGTGAAGTTGATTATTCAGTAAAGACAATTAAGTGATTTACCGAACGCACTTTTTAGTAGTAGGTGGGGTCGCCGATTTCTTGGTTTTTGTACTTTTCTTTGGTCAATTTTATATTTTGTTCTCCCCGCTTTGCAATCAAGGGAAAAAAAAAAGTTTTTTTTTTTCGGTAAAGGAAAAAAAAAAGTTTATAAGGAATAAATGAGAGATAATGAGGTGAGACAAAATATGGATATAGAAGATATGCATGTTATATTATTGCTTGCTAGAGTGCTCCATGAGTAAGATTATAAATTTACCAAGTAAATATAGATTAGCACGCTCTTAAGAACGCCACCCTCGGAAAAGGAAACCACGGGTATAATTGATTCATGAGCATCCTGCCATAAATGTGGACTGATTTGGAATGATTAATATTGCTCGCTTCTAATTATAGTTTCCCTTGCGATTGATCTTCATTCACAATCGCTACATAGAATCCTTACACAAACATCATCACTCAATATCAAATTCAAATATAGACATTTTTTTCTTTACTTATAGAGATATCAAGGGGTTAATTTCCTAAAAAAGAGAGTCGATATTGGGAGGCTATTACTGTTCAATACAAAGATAATGGCATTGATGAAATAATGCATCCCTAACTAATTATGATGTTAATTATTTGAATAAATTTTTTCATATGTGCCGGCATAGAGGGTAATAGTGAAAGTCTGAGATTTTTTTCAATAAAAAAAAGAGTTCAAAATGGAATTGAGAACCGATATATAGTCAATGCATTTTTTAGGGAATTATGTCAAATATAAAGGTCGGGACTGTATATTATATTATGCTCGTCCCTGAGTCTTCTCAACCAATTCTAATATTAAAAAAAAAAATCCTTTTTTTATTGTGAAAAATTCGGAGTATAATTGTTGTGTTGTCGATGCTCTACGTGGTAACTTCCAGGACGCGGTCAGAGACGCGTGCGAGATCTCGTCTTTTTTTTTTTTTTTATTGGGCGCATGATGGCGACCCGCGTGAACAGGTGCACCCGGGAAAGATCTAGAGCGACAGGGCGGTACAATATAGTCCTAGGTTGTCCCCTTAGTAAAAGTCATGATTTTTAATAATTGGGAGTGGCTAATCCGGGCTTAACTTCTAGCCATTATCGTACAGGATCTTCTAGACAAGTTCTGCGCAACACCAATTCCTTTTTCTTTTTTTCACGAAAAATGTTTGGTTTTTATTATTTAATTTTTTGAAAGTGTTTGATTGTTCATATTGCAGGACAATCAATTCAATAAAAGAATACAATAGCTCCTTATTTGGTTGCTTAATAAAAGCTCGTGAACCTTCAAAGGAACTAGGCCAAGCTGCATGGGTCGGGCCTACAAGGGCTTCTGGCACCTTTGGTTCCTCTCGGATGTGTTCAGCCTCACTTTTCTTGACCCGATCTCTTTGTCTGACCTAAAAAGGAAAAAAGTCGGGACCGAATGTGTCGGTACAATTTAGGTTGTTTGGGCTTTAGCCCCAAAATTTTTAAAATTTTTTTTTTGAAAAAATTATTTGTTGTCAAATTTATAGTTGGATGGTTAATTTTATCTCTGTCACTTTATTGAGGTTTATGAATAGTATATGACTAACCTTTGAGTTCTTAATTTTATAATTATCTAGCATTAGATTTGTTTTTATTTTTATTTTTTGCAACACAATTCTGGCATGAACATGTTAGACCCTATAATTGTTATAAAAAAAAAATTACTTGTTCCATTGTAAATAATTTAAATTATAATTGTTCTATGGTCCGCACTCTAGAAGATAACTTCTTGGAGGCGGTCCCTTGAATTCCCTTTTATTTTGCTCGTGATGAGGACCCATGTGTACGGTGCACTTCGAAGGACCCGTAGTGACAAAGCGATATAATGTGTCCTATAAAAGTCATATTTTTAATAATTAGAGCGCGTAATCCTTGATTAACTTCTTAGCATAATTATAAAGGGTCTTCTAGTCAAATGCCACAAGGCACTTGTTAAGCATTCTTCAATAAGCAAATATTCGGTTTTTAATAATTTTATTTTCAAAGTGTTAGTTATACATATTTAGAGAACAATTGGTGCTTTAAAAGATATAATAGTTTTCTATTTGATTGCTCAAAAAATGACTCTAAAGCTACAAATAAGTTGGACAAGTTGAGCTTGGAAGGAATTTTTGCCTAACTTGTCTTGATCCAGTCTATTGACTCGACTCAAGAAAAGAAAAAATTTCAAGACTGAATATACTCGGTACAGCTAGGGCCAATTCAGGTTGTAGGCTGAATTTTTTTTTGTGCCAAATATACTCAATAGAGCTCGGGCCAGTTCGAGTTGTAGATCAAAAAATCTTCTGTTTTTAATTTTTTTTCTAATAACATCATACATCGTCAAATTTCAAAACTATTCCATAGGTCTAGATTTTAAACATATAGAGTGCACTTTTTTGTTGTAAAAAGCATAAGTTGGTCTTCATTTGGTGTAAGGCAAGGGAGTTGCATTTACTCGAGTTAGGTCTACTGACCCAATTTGATCTATAACAATTTGTTTAACTATTGCATGAATAACAAACAGAAACTGTTCAATGTAAGAGAAGATCAATGTCATGTAGGTATAGGGTAGCATTATTTAATGTGCTAGGCTAAATTACCAAATAAATGAGAAAAAAATTACTCATGAAACATAGCTAGGATATAATAAGTGCTTATAGGGAAGAGAAAGGGATTGTGTAATTAAAACATGAAAAATTAATTTGATTGGAAAACATGAGATATTAACAACCTTATCGAGAGATACTATACAAATTTATAAGTAACCTAGATGGTTTGGCTTTTGGGTCACATATTTAAATTCCATTGATTTCGTGGAAATTGGTCTGAGTCCTGCACACACACCAAATGACTGGATTTGACCTGTTTATGGAGCTTACCTTTCGTGGATTTCCAGGTAAGCAAGCTCTACATTCGTGTTCCTGAACAATAATAAAATATGCTTTATTCAACGGATTAAGCGAGTTGTACCCGCAAGCACAAGGTGATTGACTTTTTTTAACCTCTTGAGGAAGATTGTCTTTCGAGCAATCATGGGAGATCTCGAAGGAGATTTCGGGACATCATTAGGTGACGTACCACGGCTGCAGTGCTCTCTTGAACCAAGGACACATTAAAGAAGCCAAGGGTACACAACTAATGCAGGCTGTGATGCCCCGAGAATATGCTCTCACATGCTTCCCTGCGTACCTCAACGTGCATTTTGGTTTGATTGAACAATTGATATTTTGGTACCAATCATAGAGAACAAAATCATCTATAAAAAAATCCATTGCACTTTTACCAATTAAAAAGTTTTATTAATTGAGTCAATTCGATCAATTTTAATAAAAATTCGTTGACATTGACATCAATCGTACACAATCATCATTAATGTGAATATATACTTTTCAATTTTTAATATATTTTTCATTCTAATTTTTATTTTATTTTATTTTCCCTTTTTTTTTTTGTCTTCTTCTCTTTTCCCTCTTTTAATATTTTTACAATGGCCAATAAAAGTCATCATACCCTCACTAGTTATTAGAGGTGTGGAAAATGGACTATCTAAATTAGGAACCGTTTAGACAGGACTGAACCGGCTAGTTGGTCCAATTTTCAGGAGTATCGATCCGATTCCCAATTTCTAAAAGTGAAAGCGATGTTCGGGTGGTCTAGTTTCTCCAAGAGGGTAACTGATTGGATTGGACCAACTATATATACATTATTACATAAATTAATTAATATAAGATGGAGATATTACATAAAGGAAAGATAGCATATCTATACCCGTTAGCAGTAGGTTTTTAGGGAGTTGGTTGTGTGAATTGGGATTACGTAATGAATGAAGCTATGCCGTAGCAGCAGACAAAGACCATTCTCAAGCTCGGTGTTTTTAACTCCTATGCATATGGTATAAAATAAAACATATATGCACTTTTGGGAATCTTTATGCAATCGCTCTAAAGGGATTATTTATACATACCAAAAGGGGTGTGATCAATAATGTCCATATCCAATGAATCTTTCAACATGATTTTCAATATTTTAAATGTCGAATCTACAAAAAAACAAAAAAAATGACCAATTTCATTATACTAGACCAATAAGGTGGTCCAATCCCTGGTTCCCTATCTGATTCCCAATTTTGGGAATGGGAAACCAATCACCCCTACTGGCCATTAGCGAGGTTGGTGTTGCTTACGACCATGATGGCTTCACCCAGATTTGGGCGAGGGCAATCGCGACCCTCACCCATGGTCCCTTGTTGGCCATGGTAAAAAATAAGTAAAGAAGGAAAATAGAGAAAAAGAAAAAAAAATGAAAATTTTAGAAAAAAGAAAAAGTTATTAAATTTTTTTTATGTCAACCCTAGCTGCCATGCCTTATAACTAGATTGACTCAATTGGATAAATATGAAAATATTTATGACTCAATTGATATAATTAAAATATTTATGATTAAATTAAGAAAAATACAATAAGTTCAAAAAATTCACGACAATTTTCCCACTACAAAGGAACCCCAGTGGCTGAGTGAGTGACTCAATTGTACTGCTCACGCACAGTTTCCGATGTCGCCTCCGGTCCAGAGAAAAAAAAATCTAAGCTTCCTTTTTCTGACTGGTGACTGCCCTCCACTGGTAGAGCTACCGAAGTTTTAAGGTGATGGAGAGAACAGCCCTGCCCTCCGTCGTACACGTCAGGAGCCATTGATGATGAGAAGGGGCTAATGTCTTATTGGAGCAATAATGATGTGAATTGAATTCGTTTTGTACTTTCCATGCTCATGTCCCCCACTGCTCAACATGTTCACAATCTCCACTCTCGGAATTTCCCCGTAAATAAAGAACCCGAGTAGGAAATATACAATCAGCGGTGGAATTTGAGATTTGGATTTGTGGAGGAGGGCGTAGGAGGAGGTCGGAAATTAAAATTTATTAAAAGCTCAAGTGCATGAAGTTTAATTTCTCTTATGCAGTACTTATTAAAAATTTTAAAGCAATGCATATTATCTCACAAAATCACATGAGTTGAACCCAATTTGCTAGCTCAAAGTCAATGGCGAACCATCTTCTTTTCTTTGTTCTTTTGGACTTGCTGAAAGTGGATTCAGATAATGTTATGGGTCCAAACCATCTTCTTCTCTCTCTTTTTATTCTTGACTTGCTAAAAGTGGGTTCAAACCATGTTATGCTCAAGACCAACGACACTATGGAAAAGTGCCAAAAAAAGTCATAAATCAATTATATCTGTACAAATTTAATCGTAATTTTTTTAATTGTACTAATATAGTCCTAACCATTTTGAATTAGTACCAATTAAGTTCTTCGAACTGATTTTGATCGAATCTAGTTGATGTGGCAACTGGCAAGCCTACATGGATGATTTTTTTATAATATTTTGATTTTTTTTTAATTTCTTATTATTTTCTGATTTTCTCTTCTTTCTTTAATTCTGGTTGCCCTATTTTTTCAACCTTTTGTTGGTGACCGGTCATTGACCCAGGCGATGGCTGAGCAAACTAGCCTCACTTGGGTGTGGGGTTGCTATCACTAGCCACAAGAGAGGCTCGCTCGAGCGAGGCCACCTTGGCTTGAGCAAGGGCTAACCTCGCTATATTTGGCAAGGGGAGCCTTTGCTAGGCCTTGCCAACCCTGGCCTATGGCGAACAATAGTGACCCTTGCCTAGGTGAAGCTAGCTTGCCTAATTATGGCCAATGGTTGTTCACCGCCAAAAGAAAGAAGAAAGGCGAAAATATATATATAAAGAACAAATATAAGAAAAAGAAAAAAAGAAAAAATCAATAATATCAAATTTTGTTAATGTCAACGTCGGTGGTGTCACGTGGGCTAGACGATATTCACGTCAGTAATATTTAGTCAAAATCAGTTGAAATTGGCTAAATTAGCATTAAATCAATGCATGACAAAAAGTTTTATGATTAAATTGACATCAATATAATAAATTTATGATTTTTAGCACTTTTTCTAATGTCGTCTGGTTCAATTTTACCCAATTTCACCTAGATCAGATAACAAAGTTTATTTTACCACGATGGAGAAATCGTCCATATTTTCATTAAAAGAGCTTAAATATTTGATCTAACAGCACCACTGTGATTATGGTAGCAAAAAGACAGAAGTAAACAGAGGAAAAGATTCTCGTGCCATGTCGAGAGCCTGCACAAGGACATTAATTCAGTTGAGTCACGTCAAGTTCTTCATGTTCACACGAGGCTGTGCAGTAACCAAAGCGTTGGGATGTGTCTCTGATCTTACACGAAGCGAGTCGGTCAGAGAGTCTCGGCCCGGATTCTGTCGGATGATCCGATTCCAAATCTGGTTCCGGACAAACTCATCTTTTTTGGGCCTGGGACTAGAGGGGGATTTTCCTCAAATCGAGCCCCATTCTTCTGACTTTCGGGCTAAAAAGCAATGGCCATTTGCGAGTTATAAACCGGAAAGTTCCAAAAGCCCAGAACCCTTTTCAGGATGACCTTATGAACGCTAGCCGAAGCACTCTTTTCTTCTTTCGCCATAGCTGCGACGGGGGCGGGAAAGAGCTTTCGGCAGCAAGTCCATGGGCCACTGGCAGTTTAGAGATCTTAAAATGAATATGACCGATGTTTATTTTCGCAACCAATCGACCGAAAGCTGGGTGAGGAGGAGGAAAGCATGGCCTTTTTTTTTCCTAATTTTATTACCTTAGACAGAGAAGATATGTCATGGCAGCTATGACATGTTGGCCGGAATTTCAGTTTAATTATTTGAATATAAATTGAGGATGAATGACGCACGCATCATAACAGGACACACAGATTGCCACCCCTTTCGAGAATGGATAGTTTTGAATGTTCAATGTCCGTTTGCAAAGAGAAGACTACTTCGTCATTGTACTTGCACTAACATTTCTTGATGCCTTACCCTGCTAACCGACATGGATCAAAATAACCATAGATATCAAGATTGGTATGCATACAAAACTGGTTTCCCAGTGAACTATCGAATTCTTGTTAATATATGATTATAATTCACTTCCTCACATGCCTCTGTGCACGGATTATGCTATCCTACTATTGCTAGATAAGAATGCATGTCAAAGTATCTAAACTAAAAGAAGCTAAAGATTTTCGATTCTCATCATTCAATCCCATTTGGGCTTCTTTTTTCTTTTTCTATCGTCTGATCAATTTCAGGACAAAAGGGAAAATTGTCTAATTTTTTTTTTTTAAAACCTATTACACTTATACTAATTCAGTTTTAAACTTTTCAATTTTACCAATTAAATCCTTAACATTTTCATGCTTAGCCAATTCAATTCATTTAGCCAATTTTGGCTAGAAATTGCTGACATGAATGACAACCGTCCTACATAACACAACTAATATCGGTGTGGATAATTTTTAATTATATCTTAATAATTTTTTTTCACTTTTCTTTTATTTTTCTTTTCCCCCCATCGAGTGTTATTGATGGCCAATGAAGGCTTCCAACCTTAGGTGAGGGCTCCTCTCATTGGCCTCAAGCAAGAGACACTTGGGCTTAGGGTGGTGAGGGCTGCCCTCAATTGGCAAGGGTTGCCTTCACTTGGGCAAGTGTGAGCAACCCTCCCTCGATTTGGTGAGGGCAGCCCATCGCCAACCTCACTTGGGTGGCCCTCGCTTGAGGCTAGCAAAAGGAGAAGAAGAGAAAATTGAAAAAAATAAAAAAGAAAAGAAGGAAAAGAGATGAAAAGAAACAAATTCGAAAAAATATTAAAATATTATTAAGTCCACATCGTCGGTTTTGCCATTTATAATAAAGAAATGCCATGTCGTGATGCCAAAATTAATGAGATGGACCAAATTGATAAAACGTGAAAATATTTACAGTTCAATTGACAAAATTCAAAAATTTATGGTGGAATTGATAAAGGTATAATAAATTTAAATCTTATTGAACAATTTATCCGACAAAATGGAGCCAAGTTCACAAAACGGGAGAACCCATAGTCCCTAGCCTTGCAACGAAAATAGAACTGTCAATTCACAACCCAAATGGCCATCTTTGTGATCAAAGCCACTTTTCTTTTGCTGGGGAGGCTCTGTGGACCAGTCAAGCCCTTTATCCGCCGCTCTCCAGCACATGGGATTTGATCCAAAAGAAATGTGAGAGGAAAGCATTTTCTAACCGAGCTTTAAACTAATACGACAATGATGCGACTTTTCGCTTTTTCAGTTTGCTCAGCATGCATCAGAGGCGCTGTTCGGCAACGGGGGAGGAGAAGTGTGTGTGATTATTGTGACAGAGATGGTGATGTGTATCATACACACATCGATTCGGCTCATGAGACCTTTGCCCAAGCATTTGACAAGTTTCGATCTCTGCCCATCTTTCCCTTTCTTTAGTGAAGCTAATCTACTTTTGTGATTGAACCGGTCAAAAGTGGGTTAACTTAAAGCCACAATGATTAAGCCGTCCACGCTTTGAAGTTAAGCAACTTTCATTGCGAACTGCAGTCATGCCGTGGTATTAGATTTTGGAACTTTGTATTCTAGATCTTACTTTCTATCTGATTGGCTCGTATTTCTTATACTCGTTCCTGATGATTTGGCTATGTAATTTTGCCTCGAGCGTAACCAATCACGATTGATGTGGCACTAAACAGTTCCCATCGGAGATAAAATTTTCTTATACAGATAGTTTATGTAAAATGTGATAGACCAAATAAATCATCGTGCAGAAATAATGGGAAAATGTGTTTTTCGATAGATTTAGTTAAATATGTGGATATAATGCTTGCTAGCAGTGGTCAAACAGAAGTTAATTCTAAACAATAAATGCCTGATGTAGATCATGTGGCACAATAATAGCTTAGCCTGTCGCTTTCTCCATTTAACATGCAACAACTTCTCTTTAATTAAACAAATTACTCCTTTTGTGACCCCAAAAAGAAAAAAATTTGCCTTTTTCTGGCGACTCCCAAAAATATAATATCAAGAAAATTTACTGAACCCTTTCTTTAACCATGTGCCAAAATTAGAATGCAAATGATTGTTAGCAAAAAGGAACGACCGAACCTAAATCCTTCTGCCATAAATTTTCTATTTTCAGCATTTTACGGAAAAGAGTAAAAGTAGGGGTGGAAAAAGTGAGGACTTCCTCATGATTTGCTGAAAATCTTGGGCTTATTAGTAAAGGAAATTTCTCGTATATTTTTTCTCATTCTTACGACTCCTTGTTAAGCTAAAAAAATGGTTATAATAAGCAAAAAAAGGCATAGTCCCCACACCACATTGATGGCACATATTGGGGACTATTTACAGCTCAAAAGAGGTTTCGCCCTCTTTCCTTGCTCCACGCCAAAATAAAGATAAGGACCAAGATTCGTGTAGTCCCGCTCCCTAATTACCTAACTTAGGTACGTTAATCTTCCCCATTTACTATGTACGATTTTCCATCGAAGTCAGTGCGTTGATGCAATAATACCCGGATGACAAATTTCATGATAGATTCGATTTCTTTTTCAAAATAGAAAAGGAGGGAAGCATCATTCAATCGTTTTACAATTTACATATTCAAATTGCAGTTTTCATCATATAGATAAAAAAAGGGCGTAGGTGATAGGTTGTCAACTAGGTTGGGTCTAGTATATAGACATTAGTTAAGGTCAAGAAATGTATGGTCCAAAAATAAAGCTAGGGTCAAGAAATGTGTTCTTGTTCACATGGTGTCCTTGATTGTAGGGTCGATTATATTCTCATGAAGGGACTTTGGATGGGCCATGCTGAAGAAAAGAAAACTGGGGGCACTAACATTTTTGTCAATCTATTCCGTCTACTTGGAAAAATGCCTCGTGAATAGCTGACCGAGTCTTAGGATGTAGTAGTAGGTGGTCTTGAAATGCAACGGGACATACGGCGGTTCTAATTCCATTTTCGCGGGTTAATTTCGAAGTTTGAATGCTAATGGAGGAAAGATCTTACGAAGTGTTATTGGAGTAAACCCTCTCCGAAGATAGGACATGTCGATATCATACGTGGGGGGAAATCTCCAAGAAAAAAGTAGCCCTTAAAAGCTAATTCGTCTTCCATCACATCACCATCTATAAATTTTATAGTGAGGTGAAATGAGATTTAGGTGTTGTGCTCGGGAACAATCCATGGAGTGCAATAAGTAGCCATGGTGCCCGAACCTGTGAACTTAGGAAAGTAACCATAGCATCGAACCTAGATTTAATAAAAAGGTCCCGCTAATTAGCGCATTCGGATGCTTGATAAGCACATTTAATTTGGAATTATTTGATTTTCAAAATACTGATTTGGCATGTCAAGAAAGGAAGACACACCTTGAGATCTACGGAGTTCTGAACTGATACGGATCGAGGGCCAGGATGGTACATCGAAGGAGTACCGAATAGAGGCCCTTGAGAACAACTGGTCAGGTGGCAGTTGTGAAAGTGACTGTTTTGGGGGGGAGAGATTGAGAAAAAGAAGCAAAAAAGGGGTCCCCCACGACGAAGCTTGAAAGAGACCTTTCTTTGATTTCTAGTCACCACCTTCTCTCCGTGTCATCACTCTGAATTCTTGCATCACCAACTATAAAACGCTTGAAGCAGACACAGTGAACAGGTACACACACCTCTCTCTCTCTCTCTCTCTGCGCTTGCTAATGGGAAACTGAGCAGGGTTTGGCTTGACAATTTCTTGCCAAGTTTCTTCAAGAAATGCCCGTACATTTGGTGCTGATGTCCTTTGAGTTCTTCCTGGTATTGAACAGCGCCCTATGTTTAATGAGAATGAATGTTGGGTTCCTTCTTTTCTTTTTTGGGGTTGGTTAGGACTGTATACATTCATGCCGTTCAATTAAAGTCAAGTTTGTGTACTTTTCTTCCTTGTGTTTGGTTTGGGTTTATGTGGTTGATGCTATATAAGAGGCAAGTCTCCTCAGTAACGCATGTCGCTGCCCAGTCTTTTTCTGGAATAGATGCCGTGGCAGGGTTAACCACTTGTGCGGTTCTTTGATGAAGCTCTTAATACGTGAACAATTCAATTGGGTCCTGGAATCACTATCGTCTGACATTTTTCTGTACTTTTCGTAAATATTGGTATTATTAATTTCTTTTGAGTAGCCTAGGCAGGGCTTTGATGGCACGAAAGAGATACCTTTCTTTTGTGGCCTAAAATTTTTGTTTGCGGGGGCTTTCGTATTCCATCTCAGAATTGTGATCATTCTTTGTGGGAAGGCAAGGACTTTTGCTCCTTTGGAAGGCTTCTTGATCGTCAAGAGCGTTTCGTGAAGTTGGGATAGATTATTGCTGAATGTTATATGGGGAAGAAGATGTGTTGGTTCAGCTGGATAAAGAGGCTCTTTGTCCCTGATTCAAAAGGAAAAGCAGAGAAGGTTGTCCTAAAGACCCTAATCTTTCCTGTTCTATAGATTCTAGCTTTTGTGAGGAGATGCATCATTTTGGGTTTTGAATGCAGAAACCAAGGAAGTATGAGTGGTTGTTTGGAGGGCTTAAGCTTAACCAATGCCCTCAACTTGCACCACCAAATGCGAAATTGAGTCGAGCAATAGAGGAACAGAGGAAGCATGCTCTGACAGTTGCCATGGCCACGGCGGCTGCTGCCGAGGCAGCGGTTGCAGCCGCCCATGCTGCGGCAGAGGTGGTCCGGTTGACCGGCGCCTCTCGATCGCAGCATCGCAGTTACAAAGGAGATCCACACCTGGCTGCTATCAAAATTCAAAGCGCTTTCCGGGCATATCTTGTGAGTGTTGTTGTTACTCTGGCACTCAGATTATAAATTTCAGAACTTATTCATGACAGTAATGTTTCAATTACATCACTTGGGACATTTGGTGTGAGATGTTTTCAGTCACGATTCTGCTGAGTCTGAATCTCATGTGGGAAGAGCTACTTTACCAATTGCAGAACAATTATTAGCATGTAGAGTGGAATAATGGATGAGATAGAAGTTATTACTCAGCAATTTCTCAATAGCTGTGTAATCACCTCATTGCGGCAGTTACTCATGCACATGTAGTTTCTTTTATAGTTTCTTAGTACTCCATAAAATGCTCTCGAGAATTATTATGATTCTTTATGTTGTCGTGACTTCTGTTCCTCAATTCTGCGTAGAGACACCAACGTAGAAATCGAAACAATCGAACATTCGTTCGTTTGAAGCCTTTGAACCTTGTTTCCTGCCATTTGGCCATATTTAATGAACTTACCATATTTTGGCAACCATCTGTTATTATCTAATGATTCAAATGGAGAATATAGAAGCATTGTGGAATTTCCTAGGACGAGTTCCATAAGACATGAAAGGCTTAATTTGGGGCATTGCTTGTTATTTCTTTGGAAATGAACACGACTTTGTTATCCTGACAATCTTGCTTGTCGAGAGTTCAAACAGGCGAGGAAGGCATTCCGCGCACTGAAAGGACTGGTGAGGCTACAAGCTATTGCCCGTGGCCGAGCTGTCAGACGGCAAAGAGTCGCCACATTGACGTGTTTGCCTCCCTCCAGTGCGAGTATGCAACCATCTGCCCTGCAAAGGAGCGCATCTAGAAATGGAGGCTGTGAATTTTGCGAAAAGAAAGATCTCTGCAAGGCCAGAAGAGATCAGGCGGAAATGGAAATGAAGGTAGATGAGATTTGTTGCATCCAAATCTCCTATTCCACACTGCTTTTTATTACAGGAATCATCATTTGTAATTTTGTCCCATAAACTGCAGATTGATGTCCGGTAGTTATATAATAGTACCTCTAATTTTATAATGCTAATCCTACTGGAGAAATTGTCCTTGCATTGAGCAGCTCGATTGCCCCAGCCAGAGGAGTTGGAACTGCAGCACATACTCAAAGGCAGACCTTGAAGCCAGTCTGCTAAGGAAGCAAGACGCGATGAGTAAAAGAGAGCGAATGAAGAAATTTTCATACTCCCACCGGGTATTTCCATGCTGTCACAACTATTATTCTTATGGACAAATGCATCTGTATTAGCTCAAATGCTGATAACCCGAATATAATTCATTGGATGGACCTAATTATTTCCCTCGTTGGAGCTTTTGCATTTTCTCAGGAAGGACGAATTTCTCAAGTTCCAGAAGAATTTCAATGGACCAAGGACTATGGGAGGTGGAGCTGCCGCCTCGAGCCGTGGCCTGACTCGGATGCTTACACAGATGAGAGACCACTGACTTCAATGCCCGTTACGCATTCAGATGCAAATAGTGGCAATAGACACGAAATTAGACGAGAGAAGATGGGAACCGCTCGAGACAAGGATTTAAGCGAAGTGCTGAACATTCCTTCTCTACCGAGGAGATCGTTTGGTCACGCGAAACAGATGTCAATCACGGACGACGGCACCGTTCCTAGTTCGCCAGTTTTTCCTACTTACATGGCAATCACCGAATCCGCGAAGGCAAAAGCCAGGTCCTTGAGCACGCCGAAGCAGCGAGTTGGATACTTCGATACTACGCTTGATCAGAGTTTGCTCTGCAATAACGGACTCTCTGTTTCGTACTCTTTCAATAATGGGGACTACGGGAGCACAAGTAGGAGCATCGCAACTTCTCGAAGAGTATCAGAAGGCACAAGTCGTCGATACTGACCTGACCAGAAGCCTAAACCCAACCTGTCACCGAGGCCATACAAGATCGAAGCTAATTTACTCGGTGTCTTCTCTTGCCACGGATGCAGGGAATATTTTTTGAGTACATAATCCATCAGTAGGTAATAGCCAATGCTTTTTGTTTATGTTTGTGCTGGTTTTTTGAAGGGTGCTTGTGGTTGTCATTGCAGCTGTTTGAGCTTTGCCTTTTTTCTTCTTTTTTTTCCTTTTTGGCTTTTTTGGAAGAGCTTTCCCTGCAACAAGGAGTGGGTTTGTGTTGGATAGTTCCCTTTTATGATACCGGATATGTAATTTTAGTTTCTTCATTTGCCCTGTTACAAAATCTTCCCTCTTGATCGAATGGACATTGTACCATTTTTTTATTGGCGAAAGTCCAATCAAGTCTTGAACTTTTAATTTGTCTAATTAAAACCTTGAACTTGTATAACTTTCCAAATCATCCCTTCGGCACCAAATTCGATAAATTGGAGCAGCATGTTCATCGGACTTGGCAAGAGCCTGACATGGAAAGAACTTCCTTTGGTCATCGTGGACTATCGGCCTCTGCGCAGCTCGAAGATGATCAGCACATCCGGACCTTGAGCAATGAAGTTTCTCAACACAAACACTGCCAAATTGGGTTCTGTCAAAGCTTCTTGTGTCCGGTTTCTTTCTGAATCTCATCCAACATTTGAAAGACGTTCTTCTATAAATAGGCCCTTCAAGGGTCCTATGGAGTTCCTCCACTTCACATCCGCGACTGCATTCGGGTCTGTAAGTTTTGCAGCACTGTAGATGGACGGCCTTCCACCAACCAAAGGCCGTGGACACTCCTGGTGACCGACCATTCGTAGCGAGCCCACCATCGGCCTTTTCTCGAGTGGATATAGGAGCTGTGAACAGAGCATGCCCAAGAAGCAATGTGTTTGACAGGGGGTTGCAACCACCTTTGAGAATCGGTAATGAGAAATGATTGGATGACGATCTTTAATATACTATAAGAATAACAATATATTCTAGATCACAAAAAACTAAATAACAAACGATTATAAATTGTTGTGGAGTTCACTCCACTCCTTCAAGAATTTTTAATTTACAATAGACTATTCTAATAGTAGCTTAATGTTATAAAGTCCAACTCAAAAGTTTAAACTAATAAATGGAAGAGACCACAAGAATATAAAGAAAAGCAAATTTATATGGAATTTCGACCATGCATATTTGCGAAAGAAATAGCATTGGCTCTGATATCATGTTAAAAAGTCAAATCTAAAAGTTTAAGTTAATAGGCAAAGGAGACCACGTGAATATAAAAAAGATATAGAACCCGTTATCAATCGATGTGAGATAATATTTCAACACCCAAAAATTGTTGTGATAGCAAAATTCTTATTATAAAAGTGTTGTAGTTGCTGCAATTCGAGCCATAGAAACTACCTAGAAGGGCGAGTTGCTGCTAATGCCATTTCTAATGGAATAATATGCGACAAGTTGATAAAATGGTATATCCATCGTGTCAATACGTGATGTATTTAAATGAAATCATTTACAGTGAAAAATATTGTATGGTAACTTGTGATTTTGAGCGGAACTCAATTGGATCCACGGATTAATGAGAAAAGGTAAGTTGTTATTGGAAGAGCATCTCATCATGAGACTCCGACGAATTTATTTCGAAAGCTTTTAGGACCCACATAGTGAGAATTAGAATTTTGGGACTCAATTGTTAATCGACCGAAATGAGCATTGCTACTAGAACAAACTCTAGAAATTCCTGTTGCTGCCCCTTCCGCATTTCCACATAGGCATAAATCCATCTCGATGACGTGGTGAAACTATCGGAATTGACCGGATACAAAGTCAAAGGTGAACTTGGTTTGATGCACGAAAATTGAATCAGATACTACCGACAACAGTAAATGATCGAAATGAGGAAAGTAATCATCATCGAAACAGAAATTTAATTCCTTCACCATATGTAAATCGATTCGACTAGTGATGCTCCTTTTATTTTTTCGGGGTTATAACATGCTCTCATTGCACCCCCGCGGCATCATAATAGGACATGACAAGATCCTCTCCTAATTGAGATCGATCGAGTACTTAGGCTGCTTGTTCGGAAGGAATAGCCCCCAGTACTTCTCAGTCTCGGGGCTCTTCTGGTTCTCGTCGAACATGGCGAAAACGTACGTCTCGATCGGGCCACGGGGCCTCCTCGGTGTCCCTCCCTTGACGTGCTTGGCCAGATTGGTGTTGTAAGTCCTCGCGTTGTCGAGCGTTGTCGCCTCCCCTCCTCCTGCTGAAGGCCACCCGGTCTCCGACACGACGATCTTCAGCGAGCCGCCGTCGGCCTTCTCGAGCGCAGAGTAGACCGCATCCAGTGAAGCGTCGAAGAGGTTCTGGTAACCCAATGCCCCGTCCATGACCACCACCGAGGGCGCCGTGAACAGCGCGTAGTCCAGTCCAATGCCTTGAGGGTCGCCGATGTAGCTGAAGTAAGGGTACACGTTCACTAGCAAGGGGGCTTGGGTCTCGACCAAGAACCCAATGATGGGGCCGAGGAGAGGCATGTAATCGGACTTAAACACGCCTTTGGAGGGAGGAAAGGACTCGCCGAGCACGCCCGTGTCGACTGATGTGGAGACCTTGATCTGCTCGAGGCCGGCGCCGGCGAGTGCAGTCCGGATGTTGCGCATGGCGGGGACGAGGAATTGGGCGAACGAGTCGGAGGGCTTGACCTCATTGCCGACCGCGACGTACTTGAACCGGACGTTGCCGTGGTTCTTGATGTTGTTCTGGACCCATGTGCCGGCGTTGGCCTGGCTGGAGGCGATGCTTTGGAGGTCGGGGTTCGCGAGGCCTAGCATGAGCTCGATGTTAGACCCGCCGAGGGCTTGAAGAGCCTGCGGATTTGGGTCGTAGATTCGCATGGTGGGGATGTTGTTCTGCTTGTAAAGGGCCACGACTTCTTGCGCCGATGGTAGATTGTTGCCAAGCATCCCGTAACAAACGCCTGTCTGGGCAGCTGGACTTTGGTATGATCAAGATCGTTAGTGATTGCTGATGTTCTATTACGAGATGAAAAGAAATATACAATAGAGACATGTTATTACCTATTATACAATAGAGATTGCATAAAAAAAATTTGTTGTCAATGACAATTTTTCGATGTTCTTTGTAAGGGACCAATGCATGTGCATATGCATGGTCATCACATGCGGGCTAGGCAAACAAGTGAGGCCAATCAATTTGGATTGATAAGGTCCACTATAGTCACGACAAAATAACTAGAGCTTTCTCCATACTGCTCTTCTAAAGCAATTACTACGGTGGAATGGGCGTAGCGGTTTTTACAAGGCCGCCGGCAAATTTCTCACAAGTACAGGGGACATTTAATCAATGCTCCACAAATGCATTTGATGGTGCACATGCACATGCATATGCGTGGTCATCATCTATGTGCTAGGCATACAAGTGAAGCCTATTGATTTGGATTGAAACGGCCAGCTAAAGTCACATCAATATATGTGGAGGTTTCTTGATACAGCTTTCTAAAGTACTTACTGTGGCGACTGAAAATTTGTCACAGATATAACACCCTCATAATCGTAATAGATTATAGGTAAAATTTATCACTTACCTATAAGATAAAATAACTTCAAGATATGTATTATCAAACACAATAGCTATAGCATTTCACAGTAGTGGTACAGAAACAAAAACTGTGGTACAACCACGATTTTAAATATATACGTGAATAGAAACTTAATTTTGTCATGGATCTAATTTAACATCTTCCATTATTGTGTGTATAATCATACTATAAAATTTAGAACATCTTAGCATGATTTAGAAGCAAGAAAAATGATTGTGTCGAAGTAACAAACCCACCAAAAAAAAGTCAAATGGATAGGTAAGGAAATTATCATATCTAACAATTCGCAACACGAAAGTTTATGTCATGAAGAACATATAGAAGCATCAAGTTGACACCGAAGCTATCCAAAGGAACATCAATGCCGGCCTTTTATTTGAAAATCAGCATGAGGAAACCATCACATGTACAAAACAGCACTTCACCTGTCCTGTGCAGGATTGTAAACACCATGAGAGCAAGGAGCAGCATTGAAGGAATCGAGAGGGAGTTTGCAGCAAAGGGAGAAGATTTTGCCATTGGGCGAAGAAAATGATAAGATAGCACGAATAGTAAGAGGTGGAGATTTGCCATCACTTTTGAGAGTTGGCCGTGGATTTATAGGCCCGTGGGGTTGGTTGGTTTTTCAACGCCGCCGGTGGCATTTGGCGGGGGGCCAGCGCCGACGTGCTTTGAAATTTGAAGTCCACTGCAATAAAGTCACTTTTGTCATTACTCGACGGCCTCCCGAGTCAAGTGGTTCCACTTTAATCCAATCAAAAGTTTTTTCAACAGTATTGTCGGTTTTGTATCACGAAATTGGAATAAGACGGTTCTGAAAAGTCGCTCTGCTCTTTTTCCTCCCGTGTAGATGATCAAATCCGGAACCAATTAAACCAAGCAGTCACGACCGGCATGTGTGATGAGATGCCGTTTGGACGCGAGGATGGCTCACTGATGAGGGTGATCAAAATTTGGGCCTTCTTTACTGGCCCAGGCCCAACATGGGTTTGCGCCGGGTAGGGGACGGCTCCAGAGTATTGGATTGGGCCCATCGATCTTACGGCCGAACCTTCCATGAGGTTGTGAACCTGAAAAAAAGTGGAATCTTCAAATGGGCCGTTCTAGACTGAGTTGGAATAAGTCCAACGTTGTTATACTATATATTGTGTTGAGATGCACAAATGAAATGTTAGCCGACAGAAGTCTCGCATAGCTGATGTTGTAACATGTAGTAATTAATATATATAATCGCCCCATTATTTATTGACTTAGGATTTAAAGTGAATGTGAGTTCAGTTGGATATATTAATAGACTTGGACTTGGACTCAAACTCTCACTTTGCAATCTCCCCTTGAGTTTCTGATGCGTCGATCCAATAAGTGGTATTAGAGCAAATGATTGATTGATGGTCATTTCCAATGTATATTGGTGGCTGAGTCTCGGATGTAACTCCCTAATCGAGATGGCTAATGGTGTCTCTAATTTCTTGCCAAGCTTAGCTAGGCCAAGCTTAGCACCGGGACCTGGGAATCAATGTTGAGGATTTCGTGCCTAAGCGTAAAGTTTCGAATCCAAGCGCCAATACCTAATCATATTTTGGAAAATATTTTCCAGTTCTTTAATAAAGAAAATTATTTTTTCCAAATTCGAGTTTTGGTAAAAAAATATTTTTCGTTGACTCATTTTTCCAAAAGAATTAAAAGCCAGAAAATGAGCATAGTAT
This sequence comes from Eucalyptus decipiens, assembly GCA_014182575.1. NCBI lineage: Eukaryota > Viridiplantae > Streptophyta > Magnoliopsida > Myrtales > Myrtaceae > Eucalyptus > Eucalyptus decipiens. Next base: position 4,099,831 of record CM024619.1, on the reverse strand, counting down.
TTTCCACAAACGAATGAACCCGTAATTTCTGCACAAAACTAATCGACTCAAAATGCCATTGGACTGCAGTACGAAGGTAAATAAAGACAATGACCTAACAAAAAAAGAAAAGAAAGACATGAAGGTACGAAGTCCTTCACGAGTGTATTGACTTACGTAAATAGATAGGGAGTAATTACAGAAGTGACTTTCCCTTTTGCTTTCGAATACGGAAGCTAAACATGTTTTATGTCGGAGTTCACCCCCTTATTACAACAAGATCGTCTTAGTTGAGAGTGATCGGATATTTGGGCTGCTTGTCCGGATGGAAGAGCCCCCAAAATTTCTCGAGATCCGGGCTCTTCTGATTCTCATCGAACATGGCAAAGATGTACGTCTCGACCGGCTGGCCGGGCCTCTTCGGGGTCCCTCCCTTCACGTGACTGACCAGATTCGTGTTGTAAGTCCTCGCGTTGTCCACCGAAGTCGCCGGGCCTCCGTCGGAGGGCCACCCGGTCTCCGAGACCACGACTCTCACCGACCCGCCATCGGCCTTCTCGAGAGCGGAATAGACTGCATCCAACATCGCATCAAATAGATTCTGGTAACCCAATGACCCGTCCTGTACCACGACCGAGGGGGACCTGAATAGGGCATAGTCAAGTGGTACGCTCTGCGGGTCGGAGACGTGGTCAAAATAAGGGTACATGTTGACTAGCAGAGGGGCTTGGGTCTCTACTAAGAAGCTGATGATCGGGCCGAGAAGCCACACGCGGTCCGACTTGAACGTGCCGCCCGACGGAGGATAGGACACATCGAGCACTTTGTAGTCGACCGACGTGGAGACCTTGATCTGGTCCCCGAGGCCGGCATTGGTTATTGCGGTCCAGATGTTCCGCATGGCGGCGACAAGGGAATTCACGGCTGGGTCGGACGGTTGGATCTCGTTGCCGACTGCGATGTACTTGAACTTGACGTTGCCATGGCTCAGTATGTTGGCTTGGACCCATCCATTTGCGCTGTCCTGGCTCGAGCCGATTCCTTGTAGGTCCTCGTTTGCGACGCCGACGAGGACCTCAATGTTGGATCCTCCTAGGGCTTGGAGAGCCAATGGATTCGGACTGTAGATCCGCATGCTCGGAATGTTGTTCTGAATGAAAAGATTTATAACTTCTTGAGAGGACGGTAAATTATCACCAAGAGTTCCATAGCATGCTCCTGTTCCTACAGCTGAAATTTGATTAGATCAAGAAGATGTTAGTAAAAAGCCAAAATCAATTGACAAATTACGTGAAATTTCCTTTAGGTTCTAACTGAAATGTCGAAATAAAATCCACATAATTAGATATATAAGAGACATTATTTTCTATGATAGCTAGTTTCATTAATAGATTAATATTGTTAATATCCTAGGATAGCTAATTTCTTTGCTGACATAAATTATCGCCGTCCCTATCTCTATATGTATCAATAATTCACATTATAAATAAATGAGTCACGGCGAATAAATTGTCCCGTAGAAATCGACAGCTAAACGGCAAAAAAAGAACATGCTGGCTTTATTTGTCAAGATGATGATGTTTATAATAGCCAAAATGTGTATCGTTGAAATATATGCATATACACATGCATATTTATTTTTGGGTGGCTGTGTAAATTTTACAAAACCCATCTCTTCTATCAAACTCGAAAGCATGTGGAAGTGTTTGGAATTGATGACTGAAAATCAAAACAGCAATAGGAAAAAAAAGTTCATTTTTTTTTTCTCTTTTTTAGAAAAGGGGAGATGCACCTGCGACGACGAAGCTGGCCAACGTAAGAGCAAGGAGGAGCATCGAAGGGATGAAAATAGAGTTTTTTGTTATTTCCATGGAGGAAATAAGTGCGGTGTCCCCAGAAAGAGATGTATGAAAAAGAGCATATAGCAAAGGTGAAACGAGAGCAGATGAATTTACATCGCATAAAGCTGTGTATTTATTGGGGTGGAGAGAGATGCCCTTGAATTTTCCACTCAAAAGTAAATAATAAAGTCAAACTTCCAAGTCAAGTGTCTATATATATATATAATGATATGTATGTGTTTATGTATAGGATCTTATTAACCAGTGATTTTGATGGACTTATGAAAATAATCGAAGAGGAAAAATTTTAAAATTTGGGTTAATACTCTGAAAAACCCCAAATTGGTACACTTGTGACAAATTTACCCCAAATTATTTTTTTTTGACCACCAAAAACTCTAAACTGGTATATCTTTGACAAATTTATCCCAAACTAGTATACTTACGACAAATTTACCTTCTGTTAGTTTTGGTTAAATTTTATTGTTAAATTATTAAATTAAATGACACGTGACAGTTGACTTGTATAATTTTATGTTCCGTTTGAATGTATTCCTCTTTTTTCTCTTATTACTTATAAATTACATCATATAGATTGAAATTATGAAGTATTCAAAAACAATCACTAAAGATATATGATCTGTTCGTCATGTAGTATTATGTTTTATATGCACACATTATAGATTCTAATTCTAGTGTGATGTCTAACCTTGTAATCTCATGAAATTGAATGTTTCTCTTAAGGAAATCCCCTATTTTAAGTTGTCAATTTATTGGCTCATACTTATTGAGCACTTCAATTTTCAAACACTTCCATATTTTAGTCACTTATTTGAATCTCTACTCATATCTTATATGATTCATGGACTCATATCATAGACTCAACATTTTTTTCTTTTTGGTTTGACAGTTAAGTGGTGTCCTGATCATCCTTATCTATTTAGATTAGGCTTCTTGTCATAAATATATACACACACATGAAAAGTTGCATGGTAATGCAAATATTGTTTGGATGCAAGCATAACTGAAAAAACTAGTGGAAGGCTTCAATCAAGTGTCGCCCTATAATTTGATAAATTGTAAGTCCCGAGTCCCCTCCAGGATTAGCGATTTTCTTCTTCTTTTTTCCGCAAAAAAAGGATCTCATATCTTTAGTAATAATTCACAATCATGAATTTAATTTCCATCTATAATGCTCCCCTAGTTAGAGAATGACATGATACATTTACAGCTCACTATTGTTGACAATATTAAAAAGCGTGTTGATTGGAGCATTATAAACCAACTTAGCCGTCGAGTTAAGTCGGTAATCACAATGTTTATATCAATATCACACCAATCATGTGTAGCCTTTATTGTGTCCTCAATTGAAATCGGTAATCACGATGTGTATATCAACATCACACAAATCACGCTTAGCCTTCACTGAGTCCTCAATTGAAATCAATATGTCTCGTATTAAGACTATATACGATTTCAAAGTTTGCAGCTTTGCAACTTGATGACATGACTGTCAATTATCAATTTTTCTACATATTCCTTCAAAGGAAACCAATTAACCATTTAACAACGTGCTTATTCAATTAAAGACCTTCTTCACGGTCAACCCTTTTTAAAGGGTCACTATATGCATTGAACACTTGGCCAATTCCTACACTTCCAACTGAAGACGGAAACTGCCTTCGGGGCCAAAGCAAGCCGTGGCCGTTGGATCGGTCCTGGCACATGGGCAGGGTTAACACGATCAACGGACCTCATGACATTGAGCAATTGTTTGACCAATAAATTCATATGTTACTTTCGTTGGACCAGCTCTTTAATTAGTTCGTATATAAAACCTCGTTTGTAAGACGAGAGGCAATTTCCATCTATAATGGTCCCCTAGTTAGAGAATGACATGATACATTTACAGCTCATATTGTTGACAATATTAAAAAGCATGTTGATTGGAGCATTATAAACCAACTTAGCCGTCGAGTTAAGTTGGTAATCACGATGTTTATATCAATATCACACCAATCACGCGTAGCCTTTATTGTGTCCTCAATTGAAATCGGTAATCACGATGTGTATATCGACATCACACAAATCACGTTTAGCCTTCATTGAGTCCTCAATTGAAATCAATGTCTTGTATTAAGACTATATACTTCATCTCTTGACTCTTAATATAATCTATCTCTTTAAATGAAAAAAGAACTAGGGTTTTTCTTTTCTAACTACTCTAAACTCACTTAACCGTCCAATCGAGTTGGTAAAAACTACGGTTTTTCTTTTCTAACTACTCTAGAATCACCCCAAGTTCGCGAAATTCCACTGACGTCGGTCGGAATATGTGAATTGGATGATGATTCTCGAGTCTCGACTCAGTCCACGCTGACCCATGTGGGATTTCATGGCCAAAACAGTCTAATGCCAGAAATTTTCCAAGGGTTTGACAAGTGAAAGTCCTCGTCGGTTTCGATCCGAACATCATGAAGAGACGAATATCTTTCGTTTGGAATCCGAAATAAGACAAAATCGATTGTCGTGCTGTGTGGGGAAGTTGTGCCGTGAAGAAAGGTCGCGACGACTCTCGTGCTATGCAGCTGCTGGAATTAATTTGGGACATTTGCATGATGGCTGAGTTGAATAATGCCAACTGCAAATCATGTTCGACTTCTACGTAATTGTGGAAAATTTTCATGTAATGGGACATGTGGAGTTTTCTAACAAGTCTGCTGAGGATGCTGGCGGCCATACAGCAATTAAATATGTCGAACGTGAAGGACTGGGCAGAATTTGGTTAAAAATCAATTTCAGGGTCCGCCTTTGAAAGAATGGGGCGAAGGAGATCAGAAAGTTTCGAGACAATTGAACGGCAAACGGTTTGACTCTACAACTTTATGATCCATCATTTAAGTTTTGGAAATTGTCCAATCAATCCTAAATTTATTACATAGATGCTTCTAAATTTGTCAATTCAATCATAAACTTTTATGCGAAATTCTAATATAATCTTTTCAATCAATTTTCTCTAGAAATTGCTGACGCAGCGGTATTCTTACATAAGATGGCTAGAGATGATCGATCCACAATGAAATTTGATCAAGGGGACTAGCATAATTAAAGAATTTCGAACTGAATTAGTATCCGTATAATAGATTTATAATGGATAAGTAATTTTTTCAGTGCCAAGACTTTTAGAAGACAAAGAGATTAAATATGATGCTGTCCTTTCATTTCTGCTTGCCCCGAGTTAGAATTGACTTATCGTTGCTTTGCCAATTTCGCAAAGCTCATTTTTGTTTCAAGTTACTCCAAGATTACTTCTATTGATCAAGCTAAATTTTGCATTATGTCGTAGGTGGGAAAATTCTTCCAAAAGTCTTAAATATTTTAATTGTGCCAATTTAATGTTAAACATTTTTAAATTTTACCAATTAAGTCAGTCGAGTCAATTTTGCATGGAAATTGCTAATGTGGATGCTAACCATTTTAGTTCTACTTGACATGATAGTTGTTGACATGAACAATTTTTAATAATATTTTAATAGTTTTTAGAATTTTTTCTTTTCCTTCTTTACTTTTATTTATTTATTTCATTTTCTCCTTTTCTTCAATTTTTATTTTTTTTTTCTCTTTTACTTTTTCCCTTCGCAAGCCTTGGGCATAGGGGTGCCGAGGCTTGGGCTAGCAAGGGCAAACTCTCACCCAATTTAGCACCAACGATGGCCGGCGAAGAGAAATAGCTAACAAGAAAAAGGAGAGAAAAGGAACAAAAAGAAAAAAAGAAGAAAAAGTAAAAAAGGAAAAAAAGAAGAAAAACAAAAGAAAAATAAAAATAAAAATAAAATAATTTAAAATAATATTATTAAAAAATTTTCCACATCAACGTAGCTATGCCACATAGGACATCCGATGTTTACGTTAGCAATATTTGGCCAAAATTGACTAGATGAACTTAGTTAGCAAAACATGCAAATGTTTAAAACTCTATTGGCACAAAAATATTTAGGACCGAATTGGTAAAAATGCAAGTAATAAATATATAACTTTTTGGACAAATTTCCCCACCATTAGTAGGCTCCAAATCTAAGGTGTCCCCTATGAAGCTGAAGAAGATCGAAATGAACTTGAATTGTTGACATGAAACTTCCATGCCGCCATTAAAGCGCTCTGTATTATTAGGTATGATGAGAGTACTTCGTTACAATGCAGAGATAGAGTTTTGGGCCGATGGATGATATCGAAATCTTAATGTTTGTGTCGCAATGCAGCTGAAGAGTTTCTGTTCGAAAGATAACATGAAACCCTGGAACGCTTTCGTTAGTGGATACAGTGCTCTTAACGTTAGCTCTATTGCAATAACAGTTGCAGGTTAAAGAAATGGATCGATCGTCAAGGTTCTAGGCCCATTGGGCTTCCATTTCACCTATTGCATCAATGCAAACTCGAAAAGTTCCCAAGGATTCTTCTCCAACCCTTACTTGATTGTCGTCCTTTTCGTCGCAGATCTCACCGCGGGTGAGAGATATTGCCAATGATAATGCTAATGTTCATATGATGTGATCGATGCTACTTTAATCAAAGCATGAAGATTTAAGGATCGATGAGGAGATTGCATGAAACTACATAAAATCTCGACAAGAAATTAGAGACTGGCTCAAAGTACTTAAGAGTTGGCATAAAGTCGGGTGCCTGGACTCTCCAGCGGCTAAGCAACCGACTAAATGGTGGGGCGGTCTTCCGTTCTAACGCCGAAATACACGTATCTCGGATTTCTGCACCCTCGACCATACTTTCCATCTCCTAGGATATCGATTGTCTCTATCGAATTTGGAGTCGGGTCACTCCTTTTCAATGACTTAGTCATCAATGACAATAATCAAACAATCAATATTTCATATAGATAATTGGATGCGATCAATGTCAAGTCCACAGATTATAGATTTTTAGATATGTTCTAGAAATATTTAGGATGTTTCCTCTAATTTTCTATATCTATTTTGATAACGTACTCTAATTTGATTTCTTCAAATAGTAACAAAGCCTATAAAAAAAACTCTTTATGTACTCTTCTCTCTCTCTTTTCTTTTTTTAAATCGAAATATATAGAAATTTCGCAATTCTCACTTCACTTTATCACTCTTTCACTCCATGTATGATCGAATATCACTTCCTACTTAGCCCAACTTCATAAGATCTTCCCAAAACAAGTCGAATTGTTTGTGGATCCTCTAATTGAACTCGATATGTATGAAAAGAACTGGTCTAACACGACATCATATGCCAATCAATCACCATCCACCATTTGGTTTGGGTGGCCTGGGATTCACACAACTTGGACGTGGCTGTTGCTTTTATGATAATGATGCACATCTCCTTTTTCCTCAAAGCTCATCGTGCTGTGCTTCTAATTATTAGCGATAAGCAGCACTTCCATCATGTAATTTATTGAACAGGGCGTACACGAATGTGATAATTGGAGGGTCGCGAACGTTGATAAGACAGAATTCAACAGACATGATCCCACCATGGTTCATGTGTGTCGCACCTAGTTGCTATGAAGTTGCGATTACGTGGCGAATTCCTAACTACACAGGGGTGGGGGTTAGTTTCCCGAGTCTCGTTAGACGTTTAATTTGTCTTGTCATGTTGATAGAGCCTTATGATTTCAAAACGACTAAACAACGCATCGGTCGTCGCATGAATGCAGAGTTATCTCAAGTATCCTGTAACTGATGCATCATCAATTGGCAACCAATTTTCGAAAAAATTACAAAAGAAATTATAAACTTATTTTCAATTGAAAACTCTTAATTTGGACAATTTATTCTAAACCTATTGTATTTATGCCAATACGGTCTTCAACATTTCGATTATGTCACTTTAATCCTAAACATTTTAATAATTTGTCAATTTAGTTGTTATAGCTAATTTTGGCCGAAAATCGTGATGTGTAATGTCTTGTCAACCCTGACCATTCTACATGACATAATCGGCGCTGAGATAACAATTTTTAAAAGTGAATTTAATTTTTTATTCTAATTCTTTTTTCTTCTTTTCCTTTTTTCCCTAACCCTAGGTTGGCGACCTCACTAGTTGATCCTCCTCGGCCTAGGGTTTGAAAAAAAAAAAGGAAAGAACAAATAACTAGAAAATTTAAAAAATTGGCAAATCGTCAAAAAAGGGCTAATCATTAAAAGATTTAGGACTAAATTAGTACGATTGAAATGTTTATGATTAAATTGGCACAAATGTAATAGTTTTATTACTAAATTGGCCAAATTGATAAGTTTAGAACCGAATTGGTGTAAGTGCAATAAATTTAGGGCTTTTTCAGTAATTTCTCCGCCGTTCAAATCTACATCGAAGATTGATTACCCTTTATAGCAGAGGGTCTTTACATCGAACATGTTTGATCTGTTTTATCACATTAACGGTATAACAAGTACATAGAATACGGGACCGATTTGTGATGGTTCTGCAAGCTAATGTGGAGATAGCCCATTTTTCCTCCCTCGCCAATCATCTCACCTTTAGAAGGCCTTCATTGGGATCTCTTTTTGGCCCCCGAAAGATTCTCAATATCTTTACTCAATCTAGATGGTGTTAGTTATCTTTGGGAAGCTATTGTGGTTACAACATCAGATTTCCATGATGTCCTTTTCTTTCTACTTTTAGCAAAGTCTTGTCCAGTGTTGTCCACTTGTAGTGGGAGTATCCTCGCATCGATCGCTCGTCACGCATGTTTAAAGTCTAGTCCAACCTCTCTTAGTGTGTAAGCTCTATCATTACAAGTTTGTGCAGCAAGAGAGGTAATGTGGGTGAGCGCATTAGAAGGCATCATCCACGCATCTGTAACATTTAGAGAAGCATTTTTCACTTCTCCAAAAAAAGAAAAAAATTATCGACATGTGTGTACATATTCGAATACATATTATATCAAAGTACATATTATTATGGGAATTTGATGTTCAAAGATCCGGTCTCAAAGTATAATTTAGGAGATCAATAAGCGGTAAGCGATGAGCAATATTTCAATATTATTTTCATGAGCAACCTGCACGAAGAATCACCCAAGTAAAAATGGGAGGGGGTATTTGTGATTTTTCTCTATGTAGATATCTATTTTATTTTTAGATAATGTCTTAGAATATTAGTTGATTTTGTTACGTTAGTTACATATCCGATTAGATTTTACATAATATTCTTTGAGATCTTCTTTAATTTCTTTTATAGTTTTCCAGTTATGGTTTATAAGGATTCTCTTAGGTTTTAGCCTTATAAGGCAAACAAGTGTGTATGTGTCATGTTGGTATTATTCTTTTTTGTAAGATAACTTATCTCTGAATCAGAATAATATTGAAATTTTTCTATGTTGCACTTCGTGCATGTTGCGATGCTTACCCATGTTAGTATTATTTGTTTTCTAGGACAAGTTATTTCTTTGATTAAAAATAAAAATATGGATCTTTTACTTCTATTGCGATTCCTACATGTGTGTGCAAGTGTGCATGTTGCAAGTGTTTACTCATGTTTGCGAATTGTGATCGGCAATAGCTGGAGAAAAAAGCGATTTATGGTCAAGACGGCAATGCAAGCAACCGTTCCACTGATGAAAACAGGGGGCACTAGCGATGTGGACGACCTTTCATTGTCTCGAGGCATCTTATCGGATCATGGAGCAAGATTAGCTCAGTCTGGGGGAAACCCAGATAGGGCTGTTGAAGCAATGCCGTGGCCGAATAATGCTCGCTGCCAACCGTTCAAAGTACCCCTTCCAGTGGCTAGAAACAATATCGACCCGTCCGTCTAGACGAATCTGATTTGAATGGAGATAGATGGGGAGATGATTTTGGCAGTTGGTATGGAAGTCACAGCACAGCCACAATATAGAGAGAGAAAGTCGGTGAAGAAGAGAGGGAGTTGAGGTGTCACGGGAGGATGGCGAGACTCTTCGGCATGAAGGGGCGGTCTGATGCCACGGGCCGCGACTGATGGTGGGGAGGGTGGTGATAGGTGGTAGGTCTGGGTTTTGCCTTTCTGTGTGGGCATTGAAAGGGCTACTTTTTCGACCAAAAAGAAGGGCCACTTTAGTTATTCCAATAGAGGTGCAGAACGTAATTTGCACTTGATGAAACAGAGGTATGTGGATGGCATCTAGGTAGAGATTCATGTGTGTTTTTGGTATCTTTCATAAATGCCTATTATAGCTAGATAGAATATGTATCTTAGTGCAGGATGAGTTGTCAACAAAAGTTACCCAAGATAGAATTTGGAAATTTTTGTCTCATGAGGTGGTCTACGTCGCTACTTTCACATGGTTTATCTTCAATTGTTGGCGTTTAGTAAACTAAATTAGGGCTTTTACATGCAAATTGCTATTGATACACATAATATAAAAGTTGTGTCAGCAAATATCTCTTATGATTATTTTGACATATAAATGATGTAACATACATCATTGGCTCATTGCCCAAAACCTTTGTAAAGAATTTATGTCTAATAGGTTAAGAGTGTGAATCCCAATGCCCCATCCTATCTCTATCTTTCATGTTATTCTCGTTGCTTACCTGTTTTACTCAACAAGGCGACATATCGCACCTCAGTAAATGGAATTAGAGTTTAAGTTTTGGGTTAAAAGTAGATAGCCTCCAATAGTTATTTTGTATCTCTTCTAACCATTTTAGTCGTGACATTCCTAATTCTTATCGTTTGTTTGTTGTGGTTATGCTTAAACTTTTGTATTTTATTCATAGAATCCTAACTTGGAGATGAAGATGATAGTAGAATGACCACAAAACACTGCTGGTTAGCCTCTGAATCTAGTATTCAAATGACCACAAAGGTGATTCACACTTATGACTTACATTTATTACAATACCCTGACCTACCAACATGAGTCATCCCAAACATTTATTACAAAATGACTTGTCAACGTGATTTGTCCCTAATACTATTATGACACTCCAATGATAAACTGCATAGTATAACATGTATTATCCTCAGTTAGATTGTTTTTAGCGAATACCTTGGCGCACTGATGTGGCTGGTCAAATTGAGTAAGGATTAATCCATGTGGTTTGGACTCCTTTGATCAAAAGTTTGAATCTCCCTATCGCTCTTCGGCTTGAAAACTTTCGAGAATAATCTCTTTTTTTCTTTTTTTTTTCCCTTTCCATACGCGGTAGTGCTCAAAATGAGCGGTACATGTAGCTCGACCTAAATAGATTGACTAGGATGAAGTTGCGGTCTTGTCACATCCGCCTTTCCACATGATCTTTTCCTCTGGGTGAAGATTCGATCGAGCCTGCCTCGAAGTCGTTAGGGAGGAGCCAAAGCATGCCGACCCTCGTTTTCCATATGTCGAGAGATCATTAGGAAGGGCTCTCGCATTCCCGTGATCCATCAAGACGAGGTGATTTGCGATGTTGCTTTCCGGAGTGGTCAGGGACATTTGTCAATCCCCTAACGCCTAGCCAAAGTTGTACCACATGAACCCTCGTGACCAGAAGGCGACGTTCCACCATTATTCACCCACTTCTTGATATTGATTGAAAGAGGCAGCGAGTATCTTTCTTGACAACTAGTAATGTCCTAAAGCTAGTAGGGATCACTGGGTGTAGAGATGTGAACAAAATGGCAAGTTTTCTTGAAAGTAAACAAGCAAATATAGGCCTTGAAAAAGTAAAAAGACATGCTTTAAATGAAAATTAGAAAAATAACCCTTATCATGCACGGGACAAATCCACCGCTTTATGAGTCTCGCGATAACATTTTCTTATGAAGAAATTTTGACTGATAAAAATTATGATGAAAATGTTAACTTAGTGTAATATGGTTGTAATTTAAAATAACTCCTCAAAGTCGTTAAATAAGTGCCAACCTTATAAAAGATAGCCAAAAGAAAGGACATTGATTCTTGGTTAGGCCACTTGACAGTGGTGGTTGAGTTGGATAAGAAAATCCACAAGTACTCTTGGAGCTCAACTCATCACATTACTTTCTCGACATACTCATGCCAATCAAAATTGTATCTTCATGATTGAAATGATGATGCAGGAACATTGAAGGGCCAATATCACACCCAAAAATAAAAATAAAAATAAATCCAAACTACACATTTACCTCAAATTTATTTTTATACCACAAAAACTTTTAAACCGGTATATCGTACCCAGTCCACATTTACCCCGAGGATAAATGTGGCATGAGTTATCGATTTGGAATTTTTGTGATATAAAAATTGATTTTGGGTAAATATTGCATGGATGTATAAGTTCGGGAGTTTTTATGATGCAAAAATTAATTATGTGTAAATGCGACACATATGTATTGATTTGGCATAACACCTACATATACTAGTTTGAAATTTTTGGTGATATTAACCTTTTATATAATGATATTATAAAAGTCATATAAAAAGTAAGTAACTAAATAAAGTATGAAGTATTCTCAATGCTGCAAAAAAAAAAAAAAATCTCGGTGCAAAATTCTTGGTAGATAAGAAATCATCATTTACTAATTTAAAATCATTTTTGTGTAGTTTTGTTTGAAAAATATGAATCATTCGTAGAGTAACACATCATCGTTCGAACCCTCACCGGCATCCTTTTGGGCTTTTGTACCCATCTTTTGCTACAACATATATCAATATTCAAAATAAGTTCATCCTAGCACATATAGATCAATCATATAGTAATTTTCATTGTAGTAATTTTAAGAATTTACTTAAGTAATGAGTGAGATTCATAAAAAATTTAAAACCGTAGAATCAAAAGAAAAAAATCACATCACCTCTTCACTCGCTACACTTTGCTCCATATATAATATTTTACTATATTTTAGATGCTTATTCAAAGACAATAGCAATTGGGTGTTAGTTGAAAAGTCGTAGTTGAGGTAAATAAAAAAAATCAGAATTCATCAAAATCCCTCAAGAAGTCACATCACCCTATCACTATTGCAAATTTCTGGTTAGGGATCAAAGAATTTTGCCTCTGTTCCTCAATTTGGGGTTAGGGTTTGAAGAATTAAGCCCCAAATTATTAATTTAGGACAAACAAATTGGCTAAATGATGTTGTTTAAGCCACTATTTTGTAGACTTTATGTCGCCAACGATGCATTTCGCTACGATTTAAATTAAATTAATGTCATGTCTAATTTTTTAGCCACGCAAATCGTCAATGACGTTTAAGTGAATGATTTTAACCTAATAAAAACTCAAGCGAGCACCAATAAACTTATAATATTTGTGGTGTCCTTTTCCCTATGGTCAATAGTATGAGAAATGTTGGTTGGCCCTATATCCAATTTTAGGGAGAATTACCAAAAGTCTAAACCCCTATTGTAATTGTGCCAATTCAGTCTTAAACTTTTTTTTTGACCAATTTAGTCATAAACCTTTATTACAATTGTGCCAATTCAGTCCATCCAGCCAAAATTGGCGGGGCGGGACGTGGGAGCCGTAGGGGATATTGGACGGCGAACGTTGATGTGGCAATTTTTTCAAAAAATTGAAAAAATATTAAAAAATTACCACATCGGCGTATCCCCGACCGGCATCCACGTGGCCAAGACCGACGTCGCCAATTTTGGTCGGATGGACTGAATTGGCACAATTGTAAAAGGTTTAGGACTAAATTAGCAAAAAAAAAAAGTTTAGGACTGAATTGGCACAATTACAATAGGTTTAGGACTTTTTGATAATTCTCCCTCCAATTTTAAGAAACCCAAATTTCCATTTCCTATGTAAAGAGACTTGCTTAAGTTACCCCTCTTGCACCTAAATATACGAGGAATCATAAATTTCTTGTAGAGTTCAAGGAGGATGGGTAATATTGAAAATTTGGGGTAAAATATGTACCATGTCTGAAGTTCAAGAGGTTTTGTGTGATTCATCCTTTTTAATATACAAGTGACATTTTTTTTAATGATTTTACCACTTAAAAAGTCTCGCATCACACGTGTCAATTGAAAAATTGATAAAGGGTTAATGTCTTGAGAAAAATTAGAATTTCAAAGAGTGTTACGTAACGTTTGAAAGTTAGAGTAAATAAATGTTGCCTCGAAAATACGGGAGGCATTTCGGTAATATTGCCCAAACTTCTATTAAAGTGCAAAAAAAAAAAAAAAAAAATTTCTAACTAATGACTCAAAAATCATATCATTAGAACTTATATTAATTGTGAGGACTATCATTTCTTACATGATGGTTATAAAAGCTAGAATAATTACCGCCAAGTTAAAAAAAAGTGAAATATGTACCTTATTTGTAGCATGTATGCCCATCCTCTCATAAATTACTTGGGCTCTAGTTAGACATTCTTTCTTCTTCTTTTTTTTTTTTTTTCTTACTTATGAACCCTTGGGCTCTAGTTAGACATTCTTTCTTCTTCCTCTTTTTCTTACTTATGAACCCTACCTGAATTGCTGCTCAAAAAAAAAAAAAAAAAAAAAAAAAAAAAAAACCCTACCTGAATTCATTTTTCGCTATTTATTTCTTTTGAGGCGTACACGTGTCACATAAACCAAACTCCAGACTTCTTGCCCCTATCTTAAAGTATAGGGTTAATACCCCGAAAAACCCCAACCGGTACACTTGTGACAAATTTACCCCAAACTATTTTTTGACCACCAAAACCCCAAGCAGGTATACGTTTGACAAATTTATCCCAAACCAGTACACTTGTGACAAATTTACCCTCTGTTAGTTTTCGTTAAATTTTATTGTCAAATTATTAAGTTAAATGGCGTGACAATTGACTAGTATACCGATTTGGAATTTTACGATCCGTTTGTCGAGTTTACAATTTTTATGATTTTTTTGTGGTATTAATCCAATTTAGCGAAAGGTATATTTGTCACAAATTTATCGGTTTGGGGTTTTTTGCGGTCGAATAAATTAGTTTGTGATAAATTTGTCATAAATATACCAATTTAGGGTTTTATGGTCGGTCGGGGTAAATTTGTCGCAAAGTGTATCAGTTTGGGGTTTTTCATGGTCGAAAAAAATAGTTTGGGGTAAATTTGTCACAAGTGTACCAAGTTTGGGTTTTTCGGGGTATTAACCCTAAAGTATATAACAGGTCCACGTAAGGAAAATAAGAATTAATATCACGAATTACTCAAAATTGATATACGGTGATAAATTTATTTTTAAACAAACCCTAAACTAGTACACTTGTTACAAATTTATCTTTCATTAGTTTTGTTAAATTTAATCGTTAAATGGTTGAGTTGAATAACATGTGGCAGCTTAAAGGATGTACTAATTTAGGGTTTTGCTTCTGTTTGTCACACATGTAACCGGTTTATGATTTTTGTGGTATCAATTTAATTTAATGGAAACTAATTGAATAATATATTAGTTTGAAATTTCTTTAGTTTTGAGTAAATTTGTCACATGTATATTAATTTGTGGCTTTTTTATGGTGAAAAATTAATTTTTGGTAAATCTATCATAGATAAACCTGTTTTGAATTTTTGGTGATATATACCTAAAAAATAATTAACTGTTTATTCAAATAATGTAATGTACTATGTCCATTAAATTGTTTATTATGACAACTTTTGCTTTAAAGATCCCATCGTAGTTACCTTGTTTTTCTTTTAGATAATACCATAAAAAAATTCCCAAACCAAACAATAAATTTTGTTGCACCAAAAATATGAAACTACGTAATAAACCTACCCTCAATTAGCATATGTTCAATATCCCCTATTAAAGTATTGATGTGGAAATATACATGGTAAGTGACTTGTCCAACATTCCCGTTAAATTGCTTGTAACGAGCGACTCGTCTAAATTTCTTCATCGAATCCGCGTTAGACAAGTCGCTCATTATGTGTGTTTCCACCTCGGCAAGATATTGAATAGAAGTAAACTGATTATCCTATTTGAATTATTTTAGATTTTTTGTAATATAAAAATTAATTAGGGATAAATGTAGTATATACGCCTCTATTCAAGATTTTTTTGCGTCTCTTTGTTATTTTAAGGAATAAGTATGCCAGTGGCCTAGTTAAAAGAGGGACAAGTCTACCAAAAACAAATTCTTCTTCCTTTCTTTTTTTTTTCTTTTTGGAAACTGATGTCTCCATCAAAAGTCATATCCAATTTAACTCAAAAGAAAAAAAAAAAAAAAAAAGAGAAAGCAACGTAGGATGAAGGCGTGCGAAGAGATGAGCCGGCAGAAGGGACAGTCCTGTAAGCGTGCTCGTGAAAGCACTTAGAGCCTAGACTAGGAAACACATCGTTCAGAATCCATGTACCTAAGGCTAAAGACCATGCCCCTCATCTTAAAGTTGTAGGAAAACGACATTGTCCTCTTCTTACTCGCCCACTCGTGCAGGTTAATGCTCAAACCGCACATGCGTTGTCGCTGACTCGGGCTCTCGCCCATCCTGTCGACATACAAAGACTGCAACTACGATGATGTGAAGGTGGAGATGAAAAGACTCAAAATTAATGGGTTAATCTTAACGAGCTACTTAATCAAAATCGTACATATTTCACATGTTATTCCGAGGATAAATAAGCTCTACTTGTTTTGAAAAAAATACGTAATTTATATTTATTTTTGCAAAGTAATTACTTGAAATCATTATTCAAGATAAAATATTTTCATTATAAACAATAATTTCCATCAAAATAATTTCGTGGACAACAAAACTGTTTTTCGTTTTTATTAAAAATTGATACATTAGCATACTCTTTTTTATTTTTTATTTTTTTTATGGATGAGGTTTTATTAATTTCATTTTCGTTACCATCCTTGCCAAATCAGCACCAATATCCTTTCACCCAGCCATTCTGAATGCTGCCACTGCTAGTCTGTCATCATCGCGTCCTTCAATTATAGTAGCCTTCGTTAGTGCAAACCGCCCCTGGATTCCCGGTTTCGTGACTAGTTAGTCTGGTTCTTGGTTCCATCTTTCGTGACTAGTCAGTCTAGTTCCCGATTCCTAGATGGAACCGTACTGAACTAGGAACCAATTACCTCAAGGTTGGCCAACAAAGGACGACACCGCTGCCTCTTAGCAACCACGGGTAGCAGTGAGTTTTCAGATTTTGCACATGTTTCACTTGGAACCCTGAAGCTTATCCGTTGAAATAGATTCCTCATTTTCGGAACTTGAAATTTCATGTATATCTTGGAATCTGAACCACCCCGTTATAGGTTTCAAAATTGGTTCTCTAAGGTCTACCCAAGTTTGACATTTATTATTAATTGAACGATTATAATGAATTATCACTTTCAATAATTATCATTTACTTCTATAATTCATGATTTTAACTTATATTTAGACATATGAAAAATATAAAATATTAATAAAGTAAAAGCCTTATTCATAGAAAGGAAGTTCGGACTAGTAGTTCCAAATTATACACTCATAATCAAAGCCATAAAATATCACATGATCATGCAAAGATATAGACCAAGAAAAATATAAAAACTTCTTCCATATTTAGATTCTAAGTTCCAGGTTCTACCAACCTATAACTCCTTGCATATCTTAAAACTTGAAACTGAACAGGTTCTTATCGATCCAATTTTCAAGTTTTAAATTTTATCTTAGAACCATACTTACCCTTAACTATCAGGGTCCGACAACCCTCACCAAAGCTCATGTGACGGTAGGGATCGCCCTTGTTATCACACACTCTCACAACGATCAAAGCGGGAAGCGAAGTCGTTTCCCTTGCCGATGTCGCCATTGGATTGGTGATGATCGTGACCCTCCTTGCTTATTTGGGTGTGGGTCGCGACCTTCACGTCAAACTAGCAGCCAATGAGAACCTTGATCATAAAGCCCACGCGAGGATCTACAACGAGTGTCATTGGCCTTGCTCATTTGCCTTGTGGGCAATAGCAAGGCCAATGACGACCAAGAACCAATTACCAACAAGGGTCACGAGACTCCGAATGGCAGCCGGGTGGCGCCACCAACACTACTAGCCCCTCTTCTCTCTCTCTCACACACTAGGGTTCGCAAGATCAGCTCTTTCTTTTTTCCTCAGACAAATGATCAGAACCTCATTTTGGTTCGAATCCTGCTAAAAGGATCACTAAATATTAGAAATAGTTGAAGAAATAACATCTTTTTTTTCTTCCAAGTAATCGGAAAATAAAGAAAAATAATTTTCAAGATAATTACGTATTTACAAAATTCTATTGATCGGTTGCAAAATTCTTGCTTTCTTCAATTGAAGGTTTCGTGATTTTTAATTTTATTTTATTTTGTGTGTGTAAATATGTGAATATCATTAATCATAATAGGTACAAATGTTAGGGAATCTCCTAGCATTTTAG
This sequence comes from Eucalyptus decipiens, assembly GCA_014182575.1. Classification (NCBI taxonomy): domain Eukaryota; kingdom Viridiplantae; phylum Streptophyta; class Magnoliopsida; order Myrtales; family Myrtaceae; genus Eucalyptus; species Eucalyptus decipiens. The sequence goes on along the minus strand of CM024619.1, from coordinate 4,081,709 downwards.
AGATCAATTATGCGAGAAGATGGAGGAAGGAAGCCTCCATACAGAGCCAATAAAATATTTGAGGAAGGCCTACGCTGTTGATAGAATGATGTCCTACCTTTTACAATAATAGTAAATAGAACTCAATCAACTTGTTTTAAAATCGCTTGTGGTTGTGTTTCATCTAAATGCAATATATAGTCGCTAGGAAAGATAGCTTATGGAGTTTCGCCTCTATGTTTTTGCTCTTAGTGGCTCCAATCATCCATTCAAGTTATAAGTTCCAACCTTATGCAGAACGCCAAATTTCATTTTTTTTATTTATCAAAATACTACTACTTGTCCAGATGTTTTACTCTGCATCCCGAGTTATAAAGTTCTCGATGCAGAAAAGGGTGCGTACATTTTCGTTTTTTTCACCCTTCACGCGTTACCAAAACCTAACGAAGACAATGACAGCACAAGGGACAGTTTTGCAGAGCTTTGCTCTTGGAAACCCCCTAGAGCTTAGACTAGGAAACACATAGTTCAAGATCCCACACGTTGCAAAGCACTCCGACATACCTAAGACGAAGACCATGCCCTCATGTTGATTTATGAGAAACTGACATTTCCTCTTTCACTCACCCTCGTGCAGGTTCATGCACGAGTGGCACATGGATTGTCGCTGACTCGGATACTCAACATCCCGTCAAGATAGAAAAGACTGCAACTACGATGATTTGAAAGTTGGAGATAAAAGAAGAGAAATGCCAAATGTACGAGAACTTTAAACTGAAAATTAATGGGTTAATCTTAACCGCTCAAAATATGTAATCGAAATTTGGCACAATATTTTGGGAATTGGTCTCTCTTACTTAAAATATCCAACTTCAATAAGATCTTGCCAAAGCATGTCACTACATAATTCTTTTAGATACTGGATTGGATTCTCTAAGTTTACGGGGTAAATTTACATCTTAAATTGGTCCCTATCAGAAATTAGTGCATTAGCATACAGCCTTTTTAATTATGGCTGAGATTTTCCTTTTTTATTTTATTTCCTTTTCTTTCCCATCCCGCTGAACCAACACCAAAATAACCTCCTAATTGTCAATTTTTTTTTTTTTTTTTGTACAACCTACCTCTTAAACTATCTATTTGATTCTCCCTATTAATTCTTTCCTTAGAAAACCTAACAATTGCGTTGACATGACTGTTAAGAAGCCGTTAAATGCCACGTTGGCCTCTAACTGGCAATCACACGATGCCTGTCTATCTCGTGCAAAACATGGTTCTATACTTTTGCGGAAACAAATGTGAATAAAAATAAACTGCTTAAGCAAGAATTGGGCCAACAGAGGATACCACTGCCACTTCTTAAGACATAAGGAGCTCACATTGATCTCACATCATCTAACGGTTTATGTGAAATAGTTCTCATCCATTTGAAACAAGCAACAATTCTTCCTTGCAAAAACACACAACACACCAAACCAGCAGGAAGCCAAATCCCACACACCTTGAAGATTAATATTTAAATAAGAACTCAGATCCTTGGCCAACTTAAAGAACAATCCTACTCCCATTTTCTAGATCACCCACCATGAGACTTGCAGTTATCAAAGTCTAATTCAAACTTTCTTTACACGGACCAGACTTCAAATACGCTTGAAATCTGCTCAGATTTCATTCATGCTCGAAATCAAAACATACTTTACCGTTTAATGTCTCAATGAGAAATTTTTCCTTCAGAGGTTGCAGAAATTTTCTTGCTTTCTTCAGTTGAAGGTTCGCGATTGCAAATTAAGTTATGAAGTTCTTGATCCAGAAAAGGTGCACGCATTTGTTCTTTTCGCCCTTCATACTTAAGCAACCCTAACAAAGATACTCCAAATGAATCTTCCTTGTTCCAACGCTGATGACGAAAAACATATTCTATTACCCTAATCTATTCTTCTGTTCTCTATTTGATAACTTCGTTTCTCCTTCGGTTTTTTTGGCCAATCTTTAGTCAGTTCATTCCGGAGAAATGCATAGCGAGAAACCCTAGAACTAAAATTCTCATAAAATGGAACCTGTATGGAACTTGGTAAGAACTTGAAATCACTCACCCCTAATGCCACCATCGAGCATGCTGTGCAGGGTGAGGCATGGGACGCGGCATATTTTGTGCGGGGCAATGTTGCCCCACCCTACCAGAATTGAAATTTCCAGCAATAATTTTTTAGGAAATCGGTTAATATATCCCTGTTTTGACATATATTTACGCAAAATTCACGAAATGAAGACTTGCAAATTTCTAAACCTAACATCAACCACTCATAACATAAAAGTAGCAGAAGATTTTTTTTTTATCAGTTCTTACAATTTAGTAGTAGAAGAGATATGGATATGTTAAACGTAGAGATAAATCATTTTAATGCTTGGGTAGTTTACTTTATTGTAATGAAGCAATGTAAAGTCAAATGGAAATTTATTCAAATAATAAAGCAATGTAGCGACGGCCAGTTCAATGTATTAAGACAGACTGTTCTCGCAGATACAGTAAATCTGATAAGCGGCTATTCTTAAACAAAGATGATGGATTATAAGACATAATGGGATACCGCTAATCTATTAGATTAAGTTAAAAGCCAGCTTGGGTTTAGGCCCAATACAAAAGAAGCCATATTTCTCTTCGATGAGACCAACTACTAATTAATCAAGATTAGCTCAACAGCACTGCTAAGCATCATGACAGGAGCTCATGATATATCAGTACGGATTTATATGTCACTTGGACTAAGGTAATCATAAGGCATCGACCCTCGTACTAATGATAGTTAGTGGAATGAGAATCATTAATTAAGTGCACACTCCTATCCAATTAAGCACAAAATCTTGATGCATGTATTGCGATTGGCAAGAGTTCAACGAACTTAATCATCAGCACAAAAGTCAAAATTCCGCATAACATCATAGCGATCATTATGGCAAGCACGAGTGGGCCGAATTCCTTCCTAGGGAAGAATGAAAATGATGAGAAGATGTTCAATGAATGTGCATGATGAATCATATGAAACTACTGGTGCGTTTATTTTACAGAAATCCACAAATTTGATAAATATTTTATTGAGAATGATTGTTTGTATTTATTAGAAAAATTAGAGGCTAGTGAGGCTCAAGTTTGCCTGCCTTTTATGAGCTCACCTCTCGCCTATGGTCGGGCGGTCATTGGCCATGGAAGAAGGAAAAAGAAAAGGAAAGGAAAAACAAGAAAAATATTAACATTAAAAAACTTTTAAAATATTTTTATGAGAACGAAAATTTAATTAATCAAGGACTCAAGCCTAAGCACTGACGACCCATGCACGGTCTTTGTGGACTAGAGCTCGAGCATTGAGGACCTAAGCTCGGGCACTAGGGAATCTAGCACAAGCACTAGGGGTTCGAGCCCGGCCTTAATGGTCCCGAGTGTAGGCGTCGAGGTCCGGGCACTAACATCATGGCGATCATTATGGCAAGCACGAGTGGACCGAATTCCTTCCTAGGAAGAATGAAAATGATGAGAAGATGTTCAATGAATGTGCGTGATGAATCATATGAAACTACATGTGTGTTTATTTTATGGAAATCCAAAAATTTGATAAATATTTTATTGAGAATGATTGTTTGTATTTTTTAGAAAAATTAGAGGCTAGCGAGGCTCGAGTTTGCTTGCCTTTGATGAGCTCGCCTCTCGACTATGGTTGGTCACTGGCCGTTTGTCGAGGAAGAGGGAAAAGGAAAGGAAAGAAAAAAAAAATTAAAATCATAATTTTTTTATAAGAATGAAAATTTAATTAATCAAGGACGCAAGCCCGAGCACTGACAACCTGTGCACAGCCTTTGTGGACCAGAGCTCAAGCGTCGAGGACCTGAGCTCAGGCGCCAAGGAATCTAGCACGAGCACTAGGGGTTTGGGCCCGGTCTCAATGGTCTCGAGCATAGGCGCCAAGGTTTGGGCCCAATCGCTGGAGACCTAGCCCTAAACACTAGTGCCCAAGTATGGAGTTTCAGATCCAAGCGTCAATATTTAGTCATATTTTAGAAAACATTATGCGACTTTTCAAAGAGGGAATCATTTTCCTAATTTTAAGCGTAGGTTTTTAATTGATTAGGAAAATATTTTCTGTTGACTCATTTTCTAAGCAAACCAAGTGTCGAAAATGAGAAATTGTTTTCCCAAAATTTTTACGAAATAAATAGAGCCTTAGTAGGGGTCCATGC